>OZ010744.1:112921614-113665114 GCA_963932245.1 Tachinus rufipes | reverse complement strand
CTAAAGTAAAATTACAACTATTGACTGACATAGATATGGTCCTGTTTTTTGAAAAAGGTCTTCGTGGTGGAATTTGCCAGGTTAGCTCCAAGCACGCAGTCTCAAATTCTCCGTACAGTGACACGTACGATCAACACAGTAAAACATCAGAAATTTTGTACATAGATGCAAATGGTTTGTACTCATTTGCCATGACATCTAGTTTACCGTATGGTAATTTTAGATGGTTAGATGATTTGGAAAATTTAAAAAATAAAATTATAGATGGATCAATAAAAGAAAGTT
This sequence comes from Tachinus rufipes, assembly GCA_963932245.1. NCBI lineage: Eukaryota > Metazoa > Arthropoda > Insecta > Coleoptera > Staphylinidae > Tachinus > Tachinus rufipes. The sequence continues at coordinate 113,664,829 of OZ010744.1, read as the reverse complement.
ACGGTGAGGATTTGAGCCAATCATGTGTGCTGGAATGCGACTTGGACTATCCCGTAGAACTGCACGACAAGCATATTTATTTTCCGTTCTGTCCTGAACATATATCTCACTCCAATAAGGCAGCCGATAAAAAACTAATGCTAACATTGAATAATAAAAACAATTACATTTTACATTTTAATGTTCTCATGCAGTGTTTAAAAAACGGTATAATTTTGAAAAAAATTCACAGAGGAATTGAATTTTTACAAAGTAAATTTTTAAAGCCTTTTATTGATTTAAACGCGGGCCTTCGTGCAAATGCAACAAATGATTTTGAGAAACAACAATACAAAGATTTTTCTAATATGGGGTTTGGAAAAATGATGGAATCGGTAAGAAAGTACCGTGATATACATTTAGTGAATAATTGGAAAACAGCAAAAAAATTAATAGCAAAACCAAATTTCAAAAATTTCAAAATATTTAATGAAAATCTTGTAGCGATTGAAATGTACAAAATACAAGTTAAATACGATAAGGCCCTATACGTTGGTACTTGTATATTAGACATATCAAAAACAGTTATGTACAGTTTTCTGTACGATTATTTACCCAGCCATGTTCATCCGTATTTTGATACGATTATTTGTTATTCCGACACCGATAGTATCATAGCTAAATTCTCACCAAAGGATGGCAGTAAGTTCCAAAGTATTTACGAGATTATTCGTCGCGACGCTTTATTAATATACGACACATCAGACTACAAAAATAATAATCAATTTAACATACCATTGGTAAATAAAAAAGTCATGGGAAAATTTAAAGATGAATTATGCGGAACAATAATACGCGAATATGTTGGAATACGAGCAAAAGTGTATGCTATTTCCGTAGAAAATGGAAGTGAAATTAAAAAACATAAAGGTATTGGCAAATCAAGTGTAAAAAAATTAAAGTTTGAAGACTATAAAAATGCTATATTTAAAAATGTATCAAAAATATGCTCTTTTAATACTATACGATCTAATAATCATAACTTATATTCTCTTCAGATAAATAAAATTTCTCTTAATAATTTTGATGATAAAAGACATCTCTTGGATGATCAAATAAATTCGGTCCCTTGGGGTCATTATTCTCTCAAACAATAAAAATTTGTTTATTTGCTGAACGCATCATTTATACCTACTAACAAATTATATTGCCTTATTATTTTATTTATGTATAACCAATAATAATATGTTAAAACTTTATATGAAACAATAATTTTATGTTTATTTCTATTAATGTATGTGTATATAATATATATTATTTAATAATTTTAAGTCTATTTTATTTCCATATTAGTGTTTTTATTACATTTAGTTAAATAAAAAAACATATAAACAGTAATTTTTTTATTTTAAAACATAATTATAAATACATTTTACTTTATTTAAACATTTTATTTCTCGTTAACATATTCTTAACTATTTCTATTAAAATCTTAACTTTACGGATTAATTTGAAATAATTATATTTATATATCATCTATTATTGCTTTAATAAAATTAATTAAATGACAAATTATCTTCCTGTGAGTAACAATACATTTCTTCGTAGCGTTTGCTCTATAAAATCACATTCTAGTCCAGGAATTGTGCGAATGATCAAGACCCAACCATTTCACATACTGCTTCCCATTTTTACGACGCAACACTTTTTCCACCAAATAAACATCTGAATGTTTCACTTTTTGTAATTCTAGACTATAGAATGATCCTATAATAGGACGTTTTCTATTATCTTCAAGTTCATAGGTGATCGGATTAGTTATGTTCTCTTTGACAATCTTGAAAATTTCTGTCGACCAATTTGGCGTATACCCCTTGGCAAACATGGTTTTTTCTTTGCTGATTCGAACAAAATCTCCAACCTTGAACTTTCCTTTGCCGGCTATTTTAATGTGTGAATAAACAGTTTGTAACAGATTGTTCTCTTTATCTTTGCTTACGTCGCAAGGTCTCATTCCAATAGTACTATGTTTAGTATTATTATACGAGTCAGTAATATCTGCCAGTACATTAAACCATAAGTAACGACCTTGCATGCTAAAATTACGGTATAATTTATCTTTCAGTGTGCGTATTACACGTTCAACTATGGCCGCTTTTTTAATGGTGTATGTCGAATAATGGTTTATAGACCGTTCTACCATGAGCAGTTTGAATTTTTCGTTGTAAAATTCTGTGCCATGGTCTGTTTGTAAATTTTTCGGAGTTCGTCCATTATTAAGTATTTTTATCATAGCATCTCGCACGGATTTTGCAGTTTTATCTTTCAACGGTTCCGTCCACACGTATTTTGAAAAACAATCAATCACTACAAAAATATATCTAAATCCTTTATTTTCACGAGCGTATAATTGAAATTCTGCTAAATCCGCCTGCCATAAATCGTCAATGCCTTTCAATATTGTCCGTCGTCTTGCAAAATTTTTACGGGCGGGCTTATGTAATTCGGTCACAACATCGTACTTTAGTTTGTCCATTCCTTAACGGCTTGATTTGTTCATTTACTGTCGGTTTTTAATCATTTAAATTTGCTTTGCTTCCGGTATTGGGAATGACGACGAAGATGAAAACAATATATTAAATATACGCTCTTCGGTATTTATTTTAAAAGTTTCTATCTCTGAATTGAGCTGATTCATTGCCTCCGTAAATTTTGCTACATTAAATTTATTCAACTGAATTTGTTCATTGAGTTCTTTATAAATTTGATTAACGTACTTTTTATTTACGGCGTCATTGTCTTCGACCGGTACGTCAACATTCTCTAAGCGTTTATGTAAAATATCAAAATTTCCATCGGGTGTTTTAAGAAACCCGACACCAGCTGGTCCCCGTCGCCCAGCCAAATGTCGTTTTAAATCAGTTGTTTGCGAGTGTCGTCCAAACTTATCGACACTCATTCCGCAATGTTTTTATTAACACTGAAATGCATTAGATTTTATTATACAATTATATTGGCTTCGCGCAATTCTTCTTCGATAGAGACAATTTCGTTGTTGAGAGATGTGTTTCCCGCTTTTTGCGAAGCTAACAGCAGTACCAATCTTTCTATTAATTCATTGGGATCGTCCCAGTAAACAAGTTGAATTGGATTAGAATTTACTATCATAGTATTATCAAACATTCCACTTCCTACAGATTTCTTTTGTTTGATCCGAAACGGTTTGATAATCTGGGTATATTTATACGTTTTAAGTCCTTGAATTTGTGCACCGGGTTGATGATTACGTCTCAGCGCATTTGTTAAGTCCAAAAGTTTTTGATAGTTTTCCAAATCATTTGTACTAAATCCTGAATTGGGCTTTCTTTTAAAAAGCAATTCGTAAATACCTGTGGTTCCTTCAAATCTTTCTCCTTTTATTACCAAGTCTTTACCGTCAATTTCAACATCTGAATCACCAACTGACCATTTCAAGGTGCTCGGATTATGATATATACCTGTAGTTTTTGATGTATCAAATACCGGTTTTACGGGTGAATCGTTTATTAACCCCTTAAAATAGGATGCCGGCAATGGATCGTATTTACTCTGCTCAAAATCTTCTGCAATACTTGCATAGAAATTTGGGTTACTCATTTCAAATGCATCATCATTATCTCCACTGAAACTTTCACTATCGAGATCTACGTATTCTTGTGGCTCTTCAAAACTTGTATACAAATTTGAATTATCTAACTCATCATCTATATTAATATCACTTGATCCTACATTTTCATTATGTGCCGCTAATTCTACACTTGGTACGCTTTCCTTTCGTTGCTTTTTGACCCCAACATTTTTCTCTACTTTAATGTTGGTTTCGTGGTCTACAATTTTTTGTAGGGGATTTAAAAGCGGTGCGTACACCTTAGTCAGTTTTTCATTCTCATCTACCCTACCGAGTTTAAGAGCCAATACTTTTTTACGAATGGCTTTTTTGATATCAAGTATTTGTTTAGTTTTAGCCGACATTAGAATGGATTAAATCAGCATTAAGATCAACTTTGATCAGCTGTTGAATCAATTAAATCATCTTTTAAATAGGGTAAATCGGCTTTGAATCAGCAAAATCACCGTTATAATCAGGTAAATTAGCAAATCAGTTTTTTTAACAGATGCACAATCTGACCTACCCAAAGGAAAATCAAACTATAACTGAATAAATTATTTATTTGTAACAACTATAAATCTATCCAACATCATTCGATATCTGCCTTTGTTAAGATCTTTATCTTTATCAATGGTTATAAATCCGTACTTATCTTTCCAACACTTAGAACAGAAGTCTTTAAACGTCCCGAAAGTCATGTCACTACCTACATGGTCTTGGTAAACATGTTTCAAATTTGTTTCGTCTTGTCTGAAAAGGATAATAAAATTAGCATTATCGCGAATTAAATGTTTTGGAATTCGAGTGTATGTTTGACAGAGATAAAATGAATCTACATTCTTATGTCTACCCATACTAAAAAAATTTCGGATTTTATCTTGTCCGTCGCAAGCTACATCATCAAAAATAAAAATTGAGTTACTTTTTGCCTCACTTGGATGAAGTATTTCGCAGTTTTCTCTAAAGGAAAAATAACCAATTTCCGGCATCGACTTTAAAATGTTACCTAACATTTGGTATTTAGGTTGATACAAAGACTTAGAATATATATACACATTCTTAAATTTTACACCGTTTTCCCCAAACAGTAAACTAAGCATAACGTTTGATTTTCCGCAGTTTGATGGACCGCAAATAAGTGCCCGGATAGAATTTGGCAATAATTTACTATGTCGTATTTTATTTTTTTTTAACCCATCGCCACACACAGAGTCCATATTAACGACTTCTAAAGTCTGCCTTTGTTTTACTGTATGCATGTCGTCTTCCTCTTTTTACCCAACTGACCTACTTATAAGTATGGTATAAATATTTATGAGTATTGCTGTATTAATTAAATGTCGATAAGACACGGTACAGGTATGATTAACAGTTTAATCAACAAACTACCCTTTGAAGTGCATTTACCCGGTTATCAGTATTGCGGACCCGGAACCAAATTACATAAACGTCTAGCCAGAGGTGATCCCGGTATTAATCCGCTAGACGCGGCCTGCAAACGACACGATATTGCGTACAGTAAATCAAACGATTTGGTCGAAAGACATAGGGCCGACAAAATATTAGAGGAAGCCGCTTGGCAAAGAGTAAAAGCAAACGATTCCACTTTGGGTGAAAAAGCGGCCGCTTGGACAGTTACCAATATGATTAAGGGAAAAAGAAAAATGGGATTTGGCAATGAAAGCAAGAAACATGATTTGAAAAAAAATGTGATAATGAACGCAAAAAAAGCACTTAAAAAGTTTAAATCTAAAATTTCTAAACGCAACGGCATAAAGGACGGAGCCCAAATAGCTCTAAGTGCCGCAAAAGCCGCTGTCAGAGAATTGGGGGGAAAGCAAAAAATTCGGCATCCTCGAGTTTTACCCATTCCCAAGTCGGGAGGATTTTTACCGTTAATTCCCTTTTTTGCGGGACTAAGTGCCATAGGATCATTAGCTGGAGGAGCAGCGGGTATTGCCAAAGCGGTAAAGGAATCCAGAGAGGCAATGAGGAAAAGCAAGGAATTAGAAAGACACAATAAAATAATGGAAGCAATCGCATTGGGAACGCGGACAGAAAAAGGATCCGGACTTTATTTGAAACCGTACCGCAAAGGATTGGGAGTTTTTTTACAAAAACAAAAAAACTAGGGAAACTACCACGAAGACCGCTGACAGACAAGGACATTCGAAAATTTTCTAGTCATATTGAACATTTTCGAGGGGTGTTTATGCGAGATGACCTTCCTCACAAACCACATCATGTTGAATGTGCAATTATTAATTTAGATTCAAACGATGGACCTGGAACGCACTGGGTAGCGTATAAAAAACGCGGAAACATTGTCCAATACTTTGACAGTTTTGGGAATCTAAAACCCCCTCAAGAACTCTGTCGCTACTTTCGGGGTAGTAAAATCATGTACAACCATAATCGGTATCAAAATTATAATACATTTAATTGCGGGCATTTATGTTTAAAGTTTTTAAATGATTAGTTTTGCAAACAAAAGGTTTGACTGATAGAATAAAACATATAAATGTATTTAAATTTCTGCAATAAAATCAAAGAAATCAAGTAAATTATGATTAGTCATGTCCCACACCTTTACGTTGCAGGGTACCACAAATGTGTTATCAATCAATTTGTTTCCACCAATTGAATTAGACGAGAATGCAACATATTGTTTGGGGTTAATAGGATTTCGGTCATATAACAGTATACCAAATATAGATGAAAGTAATAATAAATTTCTTTGTGGAAATAAAGAAATTACAATTCAAACGGGGTCTTATGAAATAGGAGACATAGAAAAAGTGTTATGTAAACATTTGGAAGAAGAATCGGGAGAGACGGTTTTAAGTATTAAACCAAATAATAATACTTTAAAATGTGAAATAAAATGCAAGTACGATATTGATTTCTCAACTCCAAACACAGTTGGACGACTGTTGGGCTTTTCCCCGTTGCAATTAAAGGCCGGCGAATTGCATGAATCGGACTTACCCGTAGATATTATAAAAGTGTCGACAATTCGCTTGGAGTGTAACATCGTTACAGGGGCTTACTACGGCAACAAGTTAGGCCATACACTATACGAGTTTTCAATAAACGTTGATCCGGGTTTTTCTCTTAACATAGAACCCCGAAATATACTGTATTTACCTGTAAATGTAAAGTCAACCATTGATAATATCACTATAACAATTATTGACCAAAACGGGGATCCAGTGAATTTTCGGAAAGAACGCATTCTTGTCAGATTAGAATTGAAAAAAAATGGGTATTCAGTATAATAGAAAGTTGACACCTACACGAATATCTAGTAGTCAAAGATCCCTTAAAGAGGTAACATCGCACAACCAAAACCAATTGTTGTTGTGGGGTTACAAATTAAGTAATGTTGCAAATATTCGACAAAGAAAAATATGATGATTCTATCACCAAAGAAGAATACCATACTTATCAACCTCGTGCCCCGGGGCTTTCAAACTCTGATGAAATTAGAATTTTAATTCAACATCAAGACATATACACCGCTACATACAAAAGTTATTTACATATAGAAGGCGAAATAATAAAACCGGAGGCTGCATCAGGCTGTTCAATAGGCTGGAATCCGTGGGCATTTCTATTCGAAGAAATACGCTATGAACTGAATGGCTTTGAAGTAGATAAAATAAGGGATCCCGGTATTACCAGTACCCTAAAAGGATACGCATCAATACAAAGTGAAAATTTAAAGGATTATTGTTCTGCGGGATGGTTTGACAGCAAAACTATCTCCACAAAAACAACAAATTTTTTTTGTATACTTCCTTTGAAACTACTGCTAGGTTTTGCCGAAGACTACCAAAAAGTTATTATTAATGCTAAACAGGAATTAATTTTGTTACGCGCTCGATCCGATAACAATTGTTACATGGGTGCGGAAAATGTGAAAATTAAATTAAACAAGGTAGAATGGAGAGTTCCGCACATACAAATAAACGATTCCGCCAGATTATGGTTTTTGAATCAACTAAAAAACGACTCATCCATTCGCATTGCCTTTCGGAAAGCCGAATTGCATGAACTTCCTACCGTACGAGAATCCACAAAGGACGTCTGGATGGTAAAAACATCGAGCAGTTTGGAAAGACCACGCTATGTCATTGTCGCATTTCAAATCGCTCGAAAAGATGATTTCAGAAAAAACATTTTCTTTTTTGATCACTGCCACATTCGGAACATAAAAGTTTTCCTAAACTCTGAAAGCTACCCTTACGATAATATGAATATGGATATCGGTATTGGAGATTGGACACTTGTATACAAAATGTACTGCGATTTTTTTAAAAGTTATTATGACCAGGATAAATCAAACCCTCTGTTTGATTATGACTTGTTCAAAAATAGAATGATTTACGTGTTTGATGTTTCTCGTCAAAACGAAAGTGTGAAGTCATCTACAGTCGATTTAAAAATTGAAATGGAAACAGCGTTAGCCTTCAGTGCCAACACACGAGCGTATTGCCTCATTCTGTCGGACAATTTAGTGGAGTACAGACCATTGACCGGATCAGTTAGAAAAATTATCTAAGCCATGGCAATTGTATTGGCCGTAGATATGCAGGGTTTTGTAATTGGGGGAAACTTTGTACCAAAGGAGATAAGTATTGCAAAAAACGATCAACATATTTACTCGTATCTGGTGAAACCATCTGTGGAGTATGCATTTTTGACGGAAAAAGAGAAAATCCAGACTAAATGGTTGGAAAATAATTATCATTCAATTCCATATTGGGGCGGCTTTGTCGATTCCGGCGATGTTCAAAATATTTTTTATACGTTTGGGGGGGACAACTGCGATGTAACATGCGTGGTAAAAGGACACCAGAAAACCAAATTTTTACAAGATAATTTTCCAAGTTTTAAAATACTTGATTTGGAAAATGAAGCAAGATCACCTAAATTTAAAAAATGCGTCCATGATTGCGTTAATCACAAAAATAATTTCAGTTACTGTTCATTTGAAAATGTTAAAAAAATATGTATGTATTTGAATGGTGAGAATAAATAATCTATGTAAATTATTTTTTTTATTTTAATATATTCCTTTTCTTTATCCATCCTTCCTTGCTCCAAGATGGGAATAGCATCTATCTAATAGTTTACTAATGCGTTGACGGGACGGATATTAATATTAATCCCATCTGCGCGTTCATATGTCCAATTTTAAATCTTTATTAATAATAAAATTAATAAACAAACAACTTCTTTATTAATAATTAAATTATTACATATAATTAATTTCCATCATTTTATTATCTATTCATATGCTTATTAATTAAAATCATTATCCGTTACAGATGTAATACATAATGTTTCAAATGTAATAGATAAGAGCACCGATAGTGTGTAATTTTGCACGCGCATCGCATTCCGATGTTTCCTCGCACAGAGACGCATCTCTCTCGATTCGTTTCATAATTTGTGTCAGCAAATTTTATTCTTATTTTGCATCCCACTCTTTCATGCAGTCACACTCACGGAGTCCCCGTTACAGATGTCCATACAGCTGATAAGAACTGATAAGAAGCGATAAGCAACTGATAAGGAGGTACCGCCAGCCGAGCGCGCTTGGGTGACGCAGGCGACGCATGCGCAGTCGCAAATATATGCATAAAATAGATCGACCGGATGTCCATGCTAATCGCCATAAGCAACGTCACAGGCACCGCTATTTTTTACCTACTCTTTAAAAAGTTATCAGAACTTTGAGAACATTAGACAGCCTGGCCAAACTGTACAAATGTTCTCAAAAATTAATTAAAAAAGTTTTATTAAAGTTTTTAGAAACCTAAAACAATTTAAAAACGTCAATAGAGCTTTGTAGAAAGTATGAAAGTATTGGAAAAGTTATCTCCTCAAACAATAATAAAAAAATATATCAAAAATTTCCAAATTTGAATAATTTGAAAACGTAACTAAAGCTTTGTATCTACAAAGTTATCAAAACTATAAAAAATAATCAGAGTTTTACCCGTGAATATGATGAAAGAAGAAGTTTGTAGAAAGTATCAAAGAAAGTTTTTTGTCTGCTTGTAAAAACGTTATCAAAGATAATAAATATTTATCAAACATTTGAGAATTACTATAAAATTTAAAAATGTTATTAAAACTTTGTAAAAGGTATTATAGCTTGTTAAAGTTATTAAAGCTTTGAGGACATTAGTAGTAGTTAGGCTTTGCAGAACTGTTAGCAAACTCTAGAAATGTTTTTAAAGCTTAAAAGTTTTAAGATAATAAAGCTTTGAGAGAGTTAATAGTGCTCTGCATATAATTATTAACAAGTTGTAGAAAAGTTTTCAGATTTAGAAAAGTGTTTATCAAAAACTATAAAAAATAATTTAATAATTTAAAAATGGCAGAAAAACTTTGTTATCAAAGCTTTGAAAAAGTTATAAAAATGTTGCACTTAATTTTAAAAACATTGTGAAATTTTTCAAAATTATTAACAAGCTGTAAAAATGTTCTCAAAGATTTTAAAATTGTTTGTCAAGTTTTTCAAAATTTAAAATCAGTTTAAAAATGTTATTAGAGCTTAGTAGAACGTATCAAAGCTTTGGAATAGTTTCTAAAGTTTGAGAACATTATAAAGCTTTGCAAACTTGTTAGCAAGTTCTCAAAATGTTTTCAAAGCTACAAAAATAGATTCTAAAACAAAAAAACACATTAAAACGTTAGTAGAATTTTGTACAAGATATTAAAGCTTTGAGAAAGTTAATAGAGCTGTAGAAATAATGTTAAAGATTGAACAAATATTATCAAAAATTTCAGAGTTACGAAACATTTCAAAATTGTCAGTCCAACTTTGTAAAAGGTATGAAAGCTTTGATAAAATTATCGAAGCTTTGCACATAATTTTGAGAATATTATATAGTTTTGCAGAATTGTTAATAAGCTTTATAAAGGTTTTCAAAGATTAAAAAAAGTTAATCAAAGATTATAGAAACATAAAACAACTTAAAAATGTTTTAGCTTTGCGTATGATTTGTAAAGCTTTTATCAAACATTTTAAAATAGTATTCATTTTGAAAATGTCAGTAGAGCTTTGTAGAAGGTTTTAAAGTTTTGAAAAGATATGAGAGCTCTGCGTTTTGATATAAAATTTTTAGAATAAATAAACATTTTGAAAATGTAAGTAGTTTTCTAGAAGGTTTTAAAACTTTTAAAATTTTTTTACTAACTTTGGGTATTATATTACAAAACTTCAAAAAAATTAAAAAAAAAATCATCTAAAATTTCAGAAACAGGAAACAATTTAAAAACGTCAGGAGGGCTTTGTTCAAGCTTTTCACATAAATTTGGGAACATTAAATTTTTTTGCAAAATTTATTACAAGCTGTGAAATATTTTTTTAAGATTTAAAAAGATTTTTAACAGAAAACTAATTATATGTTGGCAGAGTTTTGTAGAAAGTATCAACGCTTTAAGAAAGTTATCAGAGCTTTGTAGAATTGTTAACAAGTTTTATAAAAATGTTCTTAATGATTGAAAAAGAAAAATTGATTAATGATTTTAGAAATATAAAAATATACCGTAAAAATCGCTTAAAAAACTAATTTATTCCATAATTTTTTCAAAATTATTTACCAATAAAAATACCATTATAATTGCGTAGAAAACTTATTGCATAAAATTTGCACAACAACACACATTTTTTGTATAAAATTAATACAATTATTGCAAGTTTTTTTATTGCTGTTTTCAAAAATTAAAAGAATATTCATAAAAAACGTTTGTGGTTAATCATTGTCCACTTATAAATTGATTTTTTTAAACAATTAAACAATTTCTTTTTTAAAATCAATCTTTGCAAACTAATTTTTTTAATTAGCAACTCAAAATGCTTGTTAGTTTGTTTATAAACTCAATTTAGCTAACAACATTTATGTCCGATTAAAACTGAAATTTGTTTTAATAGTTCTCCTCAAAGAAATTGTTTTTTTTAAATCAATTGATTATTTTTTATATAAAATCAATCTTTGCAAACTTAACTTTTTAATCCGCAATTCAAAATTCTTACTAGTTTGCACAAAAACTCAATTTGTTCAACAACATTTATGCCCGATTAAGCAATAATAGTTGTTTTAATCATTATTTACTACAGATTTAAATTTTTCTAAAAATAATTGATGGATTTTTTTATAAAGAATTAACATTTGCAAACTCAATTTTTCAAACCGCAACTTAAAATTCCTGCTAGTTTACTCAAAAACTCAATTTGATGAATAACATTTATGTCCTGAAAACTTGACAGTGATTTTAATCATTATTTACAACAAGTTTATTTTTTTCTAAAACTAGTTGATAGATTTTTTATACAAAATCAACCTTTACAAGCTCAAATTTTTAATCCGCAACTCAAAATTCTTACTAGTGTGTCCAAAAACTCAATTTTATAAACAACAGTTATGTTCATTTAGAACTTAATAGTGGTTTTAATCATTATCCACAAAGTGTTTGAATTATTCTAAAAATATTTAATTAATTTTCCAAATTAAATTAACCTTTGCTAACTCAAAAATTCAATTCACAACTCAAAATTTTAACTAGTTTGTCCAAAAACTCAATTCAACTATCAACATTTGTAGTTAATTACATTTTAATAGCAGTTTTGATCATTGCCGACAAACAGATTTATTTATTTTTAACAATTGAATAATTTTTTATTTAAAGACACTCTTTACAAACTCAAATTTTCAATTTGCAACTCGAAATTCTTACTAGTTTGTTCAAAAATTCAATTTGATAAACAATATTCATGTCAAATGGAAACTTAGTAGTGTTTTTAATCATTATTCACAACAAAAAAATTATTTTTTTTAAACAATTAAATAATTTTTTTATACAAATACAACTTTTGCAAACTCAAATTTGTAATCCACAACTCAAAACTCCAATTATTTTGTTCAAAAGCTCAATTTTATGAACAATGTATGAAAGCTTTGAAAAAATGATTACAACTTTGCACAAAACTGCAAGAACATTATAAAGCATTGCAATAAGCTATAGAATTGCTCTAAAAGATTACAAAAATGTTTATAAATTAATTCAAAAACAAGAAACAATTGAAAAATGTTCTTTGTAAAAAGTATCAAAGCTTTGAAAAAGAGAATCAGAAAATTTATTTCAACTAAAAACTGTTGGAATAATTCTAAAACCATCAATACTTTTGTGATACTACCGGCAAATTTAGATTCAGAAGAAAATTTTAAATTGGTAGAAACCATTCTCAGGAATTTGGTAGCAGTTTTCAACAATAAAACCTTTACAGTGATATATTAGATTTATAAATTTATTTCTAATTGCTAATCGGTGTCTTATATTATTGTATATAACAATAGAAAACCTTATTATTTAGTGCAAACAATGATTAATGTTTACGTTTGTTTATTGGTAATTAAAATAGATCCATTATGAATCAACTGTGATGCTTGACGTAACTTTGAGCTCATAAACACAAAAAGCAATTAATATAAGTTCAGTATGCGAAAAGGAAGACATTTAAAATTTGTGAATTTCATTTGGCGTAATCCGTCGACGCTGGATGATAATTGTGCTGACTAAACCTAGCGAGATAAGGCGGGCTAGGACAAGCACACTCCATACAACATAGTGTATATATACACCCGGCAGCCCCGCGATATGATGCGGTTCAAGAGCAATTAGTAACCACGTCTGTCACTGTCTGCTGTCAGCCCTCGACAGCTTCTCAAAAACTTGCACGGAAATGGAAACGTTCTACTTTATGAATTTCGCGCTTCATTAAATCAAAGCTGAATTGCATTTTAAATATTACATATTTAGTTATTATATAAAAGGGGTGTAATGATGATGATGATATTCAAGAGACCGCAACGCGGGAATATATAAATAGGTCAGAGAGAATTACACATTCATAGAATTATCTAGTATTTTTATTCAATTAAGGCTTTTATTTGCCCTTAATTAAATGTAATATGCCACGTCTGCAATTTTTATATATGAAATAATAAAATCCTTCAAAACGTTTGGTTCCTACTGTATGAAATTACAATTTACAGCGAGCATTTCACGTGCAATGTAGAGTTTTATTTAAGTTGATAGTTTTAGTTCCTGAAGTTGAGTGTAACATCTGCCATACTCATGAGAAATTAACGCCACGAATCCTAGAGTTTGAACCGGGTTATGATATCCCTGAAATCCTCAGCTCATTTAAAATTTTATAAGGCTAAAATCATTTTAAATAAATAAATTATGCAAGAAAATTAATATCCAGATCTAACATTATTGAATACATAGCGTACTATATATAATTGTGTGGGTGGTATATATTACTCGTGCAAGGTAATGTAATATTTGTGTTGTGGTTCCATCTCCCGATTCATTAGTATTAAACAGAAGCCGGCGTGGAAATCTTAACAACTGCTATCTTAATAATGACATGTAGAGGAGTGCACACACAATAACTGGCTAATTACCCCTTCTTCTTCTTCGTATCCTTCTACCGCTAACAAATTTAAATGCATTAAATGGGATCAACTACTCATTCCGCACTACTTAATTACACATGTTCTTAATTATAACATAAATTGGTTGTGGATGTGGGGACTATAAAACAACCCGCAACATTATTTCTGATTTTAGTATTACATTTTCCAGCATACAACTCATTCTCGCTCTAATATATTTTCTCACAATTTTAAAGTTTGATTAGTAATGTGCGAAATAAACTCCCATAAGCAAAAAAATCAACTTAGGCGAAGCAGTTAATAAACTGCTAATACTATCTATCGGGACAAGAAGAAGGGGCGCTATATTTTTATGGGAGCAAAAAGCTCCTGCAAAGCATATTGCCGGGTCCGTTTGGAGTGGGCCTGGTTGGGATCGATCGGGTCGCTAATATATGGGCACCCGGCTCGGGGCAGAACCGGCCATCATCTGCAGCCGTTGAAGATTCATGACGACCCTCCATAACCCTCAACCCAATTACAATTCAAGAAAAAACAAATAATTTGTATCTATCTATAATATTTATAAAAATCACTTTTGACCTAAAAACTAGCTTCTTACATATATATAGAAGTGAGCGTGCATTGTCGGCATAAATTTCCACCCTCATGAATGAACTGTTATTTTTGCAAACAAACTGATAGCGTGGGTGAGTACAGAAATGTGTATCAAACTATTCCGCTGAGTTTCTTTTTTTCCATTTTCATTATTTTAATACGGTTTTCCGGATCACTTCACAGCACGACACAAGGAAACTAATAAATCCACCATGAAAAAGAAAGTCATTAGTTATTTTTAAGACTGGCTAATTAAAAACAGGATTCGTTTCTGTATCAATCAAGCGTATTGTCAAAGGATATCAAAAGATTCATGTCAACCCTTACCGTAGTCCAATAAGACGCGAGTCTAATTTATGCAACTGGAAACAAAGCAATTACTCCAGCTATATGAAGGTTGTTTTTCCTTAATTTCTTCTGATTTTTCTGTGACAAATGGATGGAAGCTCTAACAGGCACATCCATCAAAAACTTGTCACGAAAATATTAAATTAACTCTTCCAGAAAACTTTAATATTATTTGTATTATTTTTGACAAATAACACCATTATATATTCTATTAAATATACCAATTAATTAAGGATTATTATAGCTAGCGATTAATAACACGTAATGGCCACTTTGGTGGGGTTGTTTGGGGAAAAAATTAACATATTTTGGCGCAAGTAAATTACGGCATGGCGGGGGCGCGAAATTAATCATAGTAAATTAAAAATGTGACATTTTATGGTTTTATTGTAGTCATTATGGTGGCTGAAGATGACATTTAAATGTCACTACTTTTATTTATTATATAATAACCACACATGGGACCTCTGACAACAAAAAAGAGACTCCATGGATGATAACACAGGAATATATTGCGGCCAGTGGTATTATTAAAGAAATTATCGGTTTATAATACCTGAGCTTCATTAATTAGAGAGAATATTATATGTTATTGATTCAATTTGCATATGTAATGACATTTATAATTGCACCAAGAGTTTAATCACAATTATTTCCTACAAAACTAATCTCTTCTATATCTTCTACGTTTCCAGTTTTGAAGAATTTTAATAAAATTAATGCTACAATCAAGAAATTAAGATGTTTGGATTATTTTATTGGTTTTAGTAGAAGCATTAGATGTGTATAATGAATAATGTGAATTTTGAATTAAAGTTTGCCAACCAAACAGGTCCACAGCTCCAAAGCTTTGTTTGACAAATTTTTCTCATTGTTGTTTTGTATTACAAAGTTTGAAATTTGTTTAGATTAAACTAATCTTAAAAGATGTCTAATTAATTGTAGATTTACGTTCTTAGGTTATTTCATATAGATCTAGTACACATTTTTTGCGTAAAATGCAAAAAACTGTCAGAAAGTAGCACTTTTGATGCAAATGTTGTGAACTATTGTCTTGTTGGGTAATCAACTATCAATGCAGAAAATTGAAACAAGTTGAAGATAGCCTTTTTAGTTAGACAGATTTTACCCTTTTGAAAATGATGAAGTTTGTTTGGTGTCTTTATTTTTTTAGCTTTACCGAATAAGAATCTGATTTTTTATACAAAAAAATTGCTCAACTTTGAAAGATCATAAACCGGATTGTGGGCAAAAATTCAAAAATTTGATACTGCAAATTGTGTATTTACTCTTTCTCTTTTAAAAGAAACTATGCGCAGATTTCTATCTGAAAAGATGTAGGAGGAGTAGGCTTTTGCGCACCACTACTTTTTGCGTTTTTCTTAACTTTGACGAACCGTCACTGGATTATTTGTTGAGATATCAAAAAGTTATAAGATTAATAGTTTACAGAAAAAACATGAATCTTGTATTTAAGGCTAAGCACAATTTATTTTGTGCTCAGGTTATCCAGTGGCGCACTTTTAAAAAGTGCTTTTAATTGCCATTTTTGGCACGCCACTGCTTAAAATCAAAGACCTAACTCAAAATTGTGTTTATCCTAATCTATGTAAAAAGATGAGGAAGACTTTTGGTTGTTTCTTATTTATTGTTTACTTAAAATAAATTTTACGGGTCCCAATTTTGCGTTTTTGAAAAATTGAAATTTTTTTTTGAAAGTTTGAAAGAAAAAAAATTGTTGACGCTACTGAAAAATTTTGATACTTTCGGGAAAAATGATGTTTGTTGACTTCTAAACAATTTGCTTTAAACCGCAACCTCTTCTCGAAAATAAAGAATATGTCTTGAGTAATTCCCTAAAAAAAAACTCCAGTTTTGATAAGGGTACAGAGTCGGTTCTTTGTCAAAAGAAGCGCAACTAAATAATCAAATTTTATATTTATAAGTAAGTAGTTGTTAAAATAAATGAATGATATAATTTACCAGCTATGGGACAAGTATTTTTAACAAAATGGTGCAAAATAGCTGAGACCTCTGCATCCAGAGTGATGAATTAATTGAAATTGCATTACTAAATTAGATGAATGGATAATGTTGTAGAAAAATGCTTCACTAATTTAGTAACCACTTTTGGTGATGATTGGGACAATTTACAAAAGCGTCGACAAAATCTAAATAGTAATACGATGGTCATAGGTTGGAGGTCAACATTTTGAGAACGTATTGCTAAGATGATATAATTTTAAAAGAATTTTGGATTTGACATTTAAGAATTTTTTAAAACAATACTAATTTTGAGTTTTTTAGCGGCTGTGCTTGTACTTAGATATCAGAGAATTGTTTAACAAAAAAACTCTTGATAACTAACACTTGGGTAGGTGAGTAGGAACTAAGTTTAGATTGTGAGCGAGTAGCTTCTTCTACTGCGATTCACTCACCCATCCAAGTGTTGATCATCAAAAAATCTATAATTTGTCTCAGCTTTTGTGTGCTTGCATTTTGGTATTAGAGAATTGTTTAACAATAACTGTCTTGAACTAACGCTGGGGTGGGTAAGCGGGAACTAAGTTTAGATTGTAAGCGAGTAGGTTCTTCTACTGTGGCCCACCTATCCATTCAAGAGCAATTTATCAAAAGATACATTATTTCTTTCACCTCTTGTGTGCTAGGACTTGGATACCAGAGAATTGTTCAGCAATAAATCTTTTGATAACTAACGCTTGGGTGGGTGTGCGGGAATTAAACTTAGATTGTAAGCGAGTAGCTTTTTCTACTGTGACCCAACTACCCACTAAACTGTTAATCATTAAAAGATCTATTGCTTTTTACACTTTTTGTGTGCTAGTACTTAGAGACCAGATAATTGTTTAACAATAAATCTTTTGATAACTAACGCTTGGGTGGGTGGGCGGAAACTAAAATAAGATTGTAAGCGACTGGCTTCTTGTACTGTGACCCACCCATCCACTCAAGAGTTAGTCATCAAAGGATATATTGTTTGTCTCTTCTTTTGTGTGCTAGTATTTGGATTCTTTAACAATAAATTTTTTGATAACTAACGCTTGGGTGGGTGGTCGGGATCTAAGTTTTATTTGTAAGCGAGTAGCTTTTTTTAAAGTGCTCATCTACTCGTCCAATAAATTTCTTGATAATTAACGCTAGGCTAGGTTTAGAAGAAAATTTTTAAGTAAAATGCTAACAACTGTTTGAAAATTGCAGTTTCAAAGCAACTGTTGTGTTTGGTTCTCTTGCTAAGTGATCAAATATCATCGTTGCAAGTTGAAATTAGTTAAAAATTGCGCAATTTCATGTAGATTAAAAGTTTTTGAGTAAAATGCAATAAACTGTGGGAAAATTGCACTGTAGAGCATTAAATAATATTGTATTAAAATGAATTCAGTTTTTAAAGATGTATTCAATGTAGATTTGTATGGCTAGGTTAGTTCATATGGGTCCCGTACAAAGTTTTGAGTAAAATGCAAGAAACTGTCGGAAAATAGCACTTTAAATGCATTTGTTGAGTTTGTCTCTTTTGTTAAGTCATTATTTACCAATGTAGATGTACATTTTGTTGTAGATTTACGTAGTTAGGTTAGGTTAGGTTTATTAAAAAGTTTTTATGTAAATTGCAATCAATTATTGGAAAGTTGCACTGTCGTGTTCATCATTTTTGTTGAGGTATTAAATATCATTTTAGGAAAATGAATCTAATTTTGTTTTACGTTTGAGGGAGAATTTTTCTGAAGACTTAAAGAAGTTTGCATTTCTGGATGCATTGGAAGATTGAAAATGATCTGGGAATATTACTAAAGCACTTAGTTTGCCAAACTTATAGGCACTTTTTAGAGTTGATGGTGAATTTGTACTACTTTTATGTCTGGAATGAAATTATTGAACTACGCATAGGATTTTTTACTGCGGGCATTGGGTGCGTTTGGTCAAAAAACTTGTTGAGAAACATTAGCTTTGCTCGCTAGCAAGGGAGGAGCAGAAGGAAAGATCTTGTGCCTAATTTTCTATTTCTTGTGCATAGGATATTTTATTGCGGTTATTGGGCGCGTTTAATCACAAAACTTGGTGAGAGACATCATTTTTTTTATTTTTTCTGTGTTGAGGAAGCTGAACGTAGAGGATTAGAAATCCCATCTTTTTTCATGCACGTACTCTAAAACGACTAGCTTTGATGCAGTCGGGTACGTTGCATTTGATCTAAGTGAGAATCTTTTCAAAGCTAATCTAAAAACTGCAGTGGTGGATATGTTTGTTTTTGCAATATACAATTGCACTACGGAAATTTGAATGAGATAGCTGATTCCATCGACAACGTTTACGGCGCAGTCAATGTTACGTTTATGTTAATTACGGATTTATTTGTATAACATTGTAGGTAGAGCGTTTTGTGTCAACATCACCTGTGAATGCTGACGAAATAGGTGAGCTTGTTGGAAGGCTTAAAGAGTGAGTAAACGTTCTTGGATTGGTTCCTAGATTATGGGGCCGGTAGGGCATTTAACTTGTGATGGTTGATGGCCTGTTAGAAGAAGTAGTTGAAAAGTTAGACCCACTCTGGTCTTTCTTTAACTTCTAAGACTTATTGGATTTTATTCTATGTAGTATTTTTTTAAGGTACGGTTTGTTGATGAGGTTTTGCTGTACGTTCATCACTTTTGTTGGATGTTAGATCGGGGGATCTAGCGGCTCTTTTTAGGGAGGCCTGGGGTAATGGATTTATTGGTTTGGTGGTTGGAGTTGGTCTTCATTGTGTTGCTGTGTTTTAATAAGAGTCAGGATATCTTCTTGAAGCTTCAGGAAATTCTTTTGCAAATATTTTTTCATTTTGTTGTGACGATTTTTATTGAACTCAGTTTGGAATTTGTATTATCTTAAACCAACTATTTGGTCAGCACAGTGTAGTCTTGCAAATAGACTAAAATTGCTAACTTACTGCGCGTCATTCATTACTTTGAATCATTTGTGTGTTTGAGTTTTGGCATTTAAAAAAATTGCAGCAGTAAATTGTCTAGTAAAATGTTAAAAAAATTTGTTATCAATATGAAGAAATGATGAGCTGCTTGCTAAGGTGCTTGGCTTTTATGCTGTACTACGTTCGAATCCTACTTTGTTGTAAATTATTTTGAATTTTTGAACGCTTTAACGCGAGGTTTTAATCAAATTTACAAACATTTTGCTTCGATTTTCTCTTGATAGTTGGCAAGAATTTTAGTTGATAGGTTAGTAAGGTCGACAGAGTATAATACGTTTTATTCATTCAAAGAAAATTGTGTTTTGAAAGCAAAAAAATTGATAACAATTACAAAGAAAAAATATTCAATCAATAAAATAAAATATTCAAGAACAAAGTGTGAAATGAATGAAACAAGACAATCATGAATAATACAATTGTGTAAAGTAGCAAAAAGCAGTAGAAGGTGGCAGTTAAACATATAACATGATTATTTCAACTCAATTTAGGTTATCTCTTGTTTCCACGCGGCTGCATTCTAAAATTAAAATAATAATAAAATTTAGTGCAATGGGAAACTAAAATGAATAAGACGCCGTTGCGACACTTCATAAAAGAAAAGATAAACTTTGTTAAATTTTTATTACTATTACTAAGAATGTCATTATAAAACGCGACATGCTTTCAATTTATTACTTAGAAAATATATTTGATTATTCTCTACAGTTTTTTAATAAAAATAAATTGTGTTAGTTAAAAGTTGAAGTTGGTGGTTTCATTAATCCTGATTCGACCAGAACTTTGGGGCAATTCATCAATTGTTTTTTAATAAAAACAAACAAAAGTGTATAGAGAGTCAATTTAGTTTTTGTCTATGCCGGGGATTTTGCAGGTATCAATTTATTTACATTAAAGAGCCAATTTATTTCCAGTCAAGACTAGTAGACTGCTGGGGGGTGTTTTGTTGTTTCGGGGTTGGTTTTAGTTGGATGAAACTTGATTGTGCTTGTGTCAAGGCAACAAAACGTAGAGGCAGATTACGTGCAGTGACAGTTAGCAGTCACCAACCACAATGACATTCAAAAACAACAAATTAAATTTCGAGTGTGAAAGAAGGTTCGTAATATGTAACTGATAATTGAAATAATATCCCTATTCAAATAGAGAGGAAGAATTTAATTTGCAGGCTGCGCCATTT
Organism: Tachinus rufipes; assembly: GCA_963932245.1. Taxonomy (NCBI): domain Eukaryota; kingdom Metazoa; phylum Arthropoda; class Insecta; order Coleoptera; family Staphylinidae; genus Tachinus; species Tachinus rufipes. Next base: position 113,643,614 of record OZ010744.1, on the reverse strand, counting down.
TTTAAATTGATACACGGTTCACTCGCTCTGCATATACACTCTCTCAATTATTTTATCCAATTACTGGCGGGATCGAATGAAATGCGGTATCGGATAATTCAGAATTCAAGAATATATAGCCACTACAAATTCATTTCTACGATTCCCACTAATGAGGCTCATGAGCTACCTTACCTCCACTTTATTATACACATACTACTATATATATATATAGCTGTTCCGGTTCCTGGCGCTTTAACTACGTGCGATAGCCGTTTGCAAAACCCACCCCGTTGTCGGCATTAAAATCAGCAGTAATTAGGCTGTGCGTATGCTGCATACGTATATTAAAAACCATAAATAATTACCATGCAAGATTAATATTTAATTAATTCTTTAATTACACCGCTTCCACATGCATGCCAAATTTAATGGTAATAATTCTCCCTAATGATATACGACCGTACAAATATATTTTTATATAAAACATATTTTTTTTGTGATGGAAGGTTCAAATGACCATTCTAATTTCATTAACAAATGTGCTTTCAGTTTTATATTGCGGAGGGATAATATGTTCGAATAAACAGAGTTGAGATCAAGCTACGAGGGATATAACAGTTAAATTAGGCTTGAATATATTAACTAATGAAAGCATTAATAACATATTTTCAGAAGATTAAATTTAGTAATAAGGAAAAGTCAGTTGATATTTATTGTATTAATGCGAAACCTTGATTGTATTTGGAAGTTTCTCCTGGTAAAATATACTCTTTATATAAAGAAGTTACAAGCTGTGAAGTCTGCTAAACAAGGTGGCCACGCAATAAGTCGAAGACTGTTTACTCTTGCTGTAAAGCTGTATGATCCAATATGAATACATTGTGCACCGCTGAAGAACTTTTTGAGTTGTCGAGAGATCATATTATTACAAAACCTAAATGATGATTGAAAATGAAAGTTTGATCCATAAATTGTTGACGAGGTTCCAAATTGTTGACGAGGTTCCAACAGGTTTTTTTCTATTGCAACTTTTTTACGATTTATGTTTTTGGGAGTTTGCACTGATGTTGGTGTTCCAGGTTTTCTTTTTTCAAACTCTAAATTCTAATAATTTGTTTGTAATTAAGAATTGTCCAAATGCTTGTGATCAAAAACCTGATTATCAATTTTTATATTGAAATTTAGTAACTTTAGTTGACGTTAGAGAGGTTGAGAAGTATCCAATCTTTTAATCACAAACATTTGGTTGGTGGACTAGAGTACCCCGCTTATCCGTGTTAGTAATAAAAAAAAAACTATAGTTAGCAGTATTTGTTACGGTCTAGGTCTTGATGGAGGCGGTGGTTGACTGCTGTTCTTGGTTGGTGGTATGCTTGAGACAACGGTTGATATTAATGTGGGATATGTGCAGTTTTGGGCTTATTTCTTTCTGGAAAGTGCTACAGAGAATAGAAACGGTTATTGGAAACTCAAGGGAATTGCGTCCGGAAGGCAGTTGTAACTTTAAATCATCAGATCTTAAATATGTAATTATAAAGCCACTCACAGCGACAAAAAAAAACTGATAAAACTATTGAAAAACGGGACATTACATCTTCAAAGAGATGCAACCCAATTCGCATCCATTAAAATCCAACATCGTTTAACTCCTACAGGCTTATGCTTTACCACCGCATCTGGTAGTAATTTAATCTATAATTTATTTAAAATTAAATGTCCAGTCTTAATTTTTCTTCCGCTTAAATATTTAATTATTCAACTATTTTATTTCCAGTAGGAGTAAAGTTAAGAGTATATAATATTCTTTTAAAAGTGCAACTTAAAAACTGTGTAAAACGCTTGCAACCCACCCCCTAAAGCCAACCATCCAGTTCTCAAAGCGAAGCGCGGCGCGCACCATATCTTCGCAATAAATAAAACAGCACGAATGTAGCGTGTGTGGCTAGCTGAATCCTTTAATCAAAGAGAATGGTTTTAAATCAGCTTAGCGAGAGTCCTGGGTTTTGCATGTCGGTAGTAAGAGATAGGCATGCCCGGGTAATGGGGCAGTCCTCATGAATACGGGCCATAAGTCAACGGGGGTTGCTACATTAGCTGTATGTTACTCTCTCTATATATATAGGATATATATCTCCATGTATATATACCCCTTTTGTAACTTTCCCGAAAACCACGTGCGGGGCTTTCCATTCAGGAGCACCCCGATCGCTTTTATTCTAGGAAACAAAGCCGCCCGCGCGCTACTCATTTTAAAAAGAGCCTTTCCCGCTTTAATGTGGTTTGCTTTCCGCAATTTATTTAAGGCCAGTAATTGCCAAAATAACGCGCTATCCATTCTCTGCGGGCATAACTTCTCCAACGTTTTGTGCATGTTTGTGTGCGATTATCCACCTATAATCCGGGGCACAAATATTTATGCTACATACGCGTTCCATTTAAGCTAATAAATTTCATAATTGAATTTAAGCAATTTAATGTAAATAGATATACCGCAATATATACAATTCTATAAGCCATGTTTAAGGCTTACATAAAATATTTGGGTATTAGTTATATAAATCTCTTACTCTAATAAATATACGTGGGAGATACAATATTGCTAACAATGCTAATAGTAGATTAATTTATGAATTATGAATTAAAATATTCACAGCACTTAGTTTTCAATAATTTAAAAAATATATATATATTTTTAAATCTATGCATTGCAAATTAATGAAATTTGGTTCCAATACACGTCCATACCGTGAGGAATAATAGCTAAAGTTTGTTTAACATTCATACGCTTAATTTGACATAACCTCAACTAAATTCATCTTGAGTAATTTAAACTGGAAGCAGTATTGATAACAAAAGAATTAATATTTTTAAATCTATGCATTGGAATTTAACAAAATTTGGTGCTAATAGACATTTGTATCTAGAGTACTAACTGCTAAAGTTTAATAAAGATGTACACGCTTAATTTGACATAACCTCAACTAAATTGTTCTTGAGTAATTTAAGCTGGAAGCAGTATTGTTAACAAAATAATTAATATTTTCAAATCTATGCTTTAGAATTTAACGAAATTTGGTACTAATTGACGGTAGTATCTCGAGTATTAACTGCTAAAATTTGATAAAGATGTACACGCTCAGTTTGACATAACCTCAACTATATTGATCTTGAGTAATTTAAACTTGAAGCAGTATTGCTAACATAATAATTCATATTTTTAAATTTATGCATTGGAATTTAACAAAATTTGGTACTAATAGACGCTCGTATCCCGACCACTAACTGCTAAAGTTTGATAAACATGTACACGCTCAATTTGACATAACCTCAACCAAATTGATCTTAAGTAGTTTAAACTAGAAGCAGTATTGTTTACGAAATAATATTTATTTTTAAATCTATGCATTGGAATTTAATAAAATTTAGTACTAATAGACGTTTGTATCTTGAGTACTAACTGCTAAGGTTTGATAATCATGTACACGCTCAATTTGGCACAACCTCAACTAAATTGATTTCACATAATTTAAACTAGAATCAATAATGAAAAATAAATCATTTATCTTTTCAATCTCTTGCATTGGAAATTAATAGAATTTTGTATTTGTTTACGCCTATAGCTGCTAAAGTTTTATTAACATTCGTACGTTGAATTTGACGTAATAATGAAAAATTTTAAAAGTATTATTTGCAAATTAGAATTACTTTTTTATAATATTCCAATAATTTGATTATCATATCATTAAATATTGCATAAAACAAAAACTAATTAAAGAAATTTGATCAAATTTGCTGTGCACAGTCTTTAATGACTATACTAAATGTCAAAATTGTCAACATTATTATTTGCTAATTTAAAAGATTTTTTTGATATTTTAAAAATTTAGTTTATTTTATTTTGATTATCCTTGAATAAAACAAAAACGAATCAAAGAAGTTTGATCAAATTTGATGTGAACCATTTTTAATTTTAATAACTATACTAAATGTCAAAATTGTCAAAAATATTATTTGTAACTTAGAAATATGTTTTTGAATTTTTTGAAAACTTTGTTTATTATATTTTGATCATCATATCACTAAATCTCAAATAAAACAAAAACGAATCAAAATTTTTTTATAAAATTTACTGTGCACAATCTATAATGACCGTACTAAATGTTAAAATTGTCAAAAATATTATTTGCAAATTAGAAATATATTTTTTTTATTTTTTTGAAAATTTTGTTTATTTTATTTTGATCATCACATCACTCAATTTTGAATAAAACAAAAACGAATCAAAGAAGTTTGATCAAATTTGCTGAACACAATCTCTAATGACCATACTAAATATCAAAATTGTTAAAAATATTATTTGCAAATTAGAAATTTTTTTTTTAAATTTTTTTTTAAATTTTGTTTATTATATTTTAATCATCTTATCACTAAATCTCGAGTAAAACAAAAACGAATTAAAGAAATTTAATCAAATTTTCTGTGCACAATCTTTAATGACCATACTAATTGTCAAAATTGTCAAAAATAATATTTGCTAATTATTAATATTTTTTTAATTTTTTTGATATTTTTGTTAATTATCTTTTGATCATCATTTCACTAAATCTCGAGTAAAACAAAAACGAATTGAAGAAATTTGATTAAATTTGCTGTGCACATTCTTTAATGACCATACCAAATGTCAAAATTGTAAAAAATATTGTTTGCAAATCAGAAATTTATTTTAAATTATATTTTGGTCATCACATCACTAAATCTCGAATAAACCAAAAACGAATCAAAAAAGTTTGATCAAATTTGCTGTGAACCATCTTTAATGACTATACTAAATGTCAAAATTGTCAAAAATATTATTTACAAATTAGAAATATTTTTTTGATTTTTTTGAAAATTTTGTTTTATTTTATTTTGATCATCATATCACTAAATCTCGAATAAATCAAAAACGAATCTATGAAGTTTGATCAAATTTGCTGTGAACTATCTTTAATAACTATACTAAATGTCAAAATTGTCAAAAATATTATTTGCAAATTAGAAATATTTTTTTAAATTGTTTGATAATTTTGTTCATTATATTTTGATCATTATATCACTAAATTTTGAATAAAACAAAGATGAATTGAAGAAATTTTATCAAATTTGCTGTGCACAATCTTTAATGATTATAGTAAATGTCCAAATTATCAAAAATATTATTTGTAAATCAGAAACATTTTTTGAATTTTCTGAAAACGATGTTTGATATATTTTGATTATCACATCACTAAATCTCGAATAAAACAAAAACGAATCAAAGAAATTTGCTCAAATTTGGTGTGCATAGTCTTTAATGACCATACTAAATTTTAAAATTGTCATAAAAATTATTTGCAAAATCAAAATATATTTTTGAATTTTTTGAAAATTATGTTTATTTTATTTTGATCATCATATCACTAAATCTCGAATAAAACAAAAACGAATCAAAGAAATTTAATCAAATTTGCTGTGCACAATCTTTAAAGACTATACTAAATGTTAAAACTGTCAAAAATATTATTTGCAAATTAAAATATTTTTTTAAATTTTTTGAAAATTTTGTTTATTACATTTTGATTATCAATCACTAAATCTCAATTAAAACAAAAACAAATCGAAGAAGTTTGATTAAATTTGCTGTATATAATCTTTAATGTCAATACAAAATGTTAAAATGATCAAAAACATGACTTTAAAAATAGAAATATTTTTTTGAATTTTTTGAAAATTTTATTTATTTTATTTTGATCATCATATCACTAAATCTTAAATAAAACAAAAACGAAGCGAAGAAATTTGATCAAATTTGCTGTGCACAATCTTCAACGATCACACAAAATGTCAAAATTGTCAAAAATTATATTTGCAAATTTGGTCAATTTTTTTTAAATTTTTGAAAAATTTGTTCTTTATATTTTGATTATCATATCACTAAACCTCGAATAAAACAAAAACGAAGCAAAGAAATTTGATCAAATTTGCTGTGCACAATCTTCAACGATCACACAAAATGTCAAAATTGTCAAAAATTTAATTTGCAAATTTGATCAATTTTTTTTAATTTTTTGAAAATTTTGTTTGATATATTTTGATCATCACATCACTAAATCTTAAGTAAAGCAAAAACCAATTAAAGAAATCTGATCAAATTTGCTGTGCACAATCTTTAATGGCCATACTAATTGTCAAAATTGCCAAAAAAATATTTGCAAATTGGAATTTTTTTTTTAAATTTTTTAAAAATTTTTGGTTTTATATTTTGATCATATCACTAAATCTTGAATAAAACAAAAACAAATTAAAGAAATTTGATCAAATTTGCTGCGCACAGTCTTTAATGATTATACTAAATGTTAAAACTGTAAAATATTCATTTGCTAATTAGAAATATTTTTTTAAATTTTATGAAAATTTTATTTATTATATTTTGATCATTATATCACTAAATCTCGAATAAAACAAAGAGGAATTGAAGAAATTTGATCAAATTTGCTATGCACAATCTCTAATGATCATAGTAAATGTCCAAATTATCAAAAATTTTATTTGTAAATCAGAAACATTTTTTGAATTTTCTGAAAACGATGTTTGATATATTTTGATTATCACATCACTAAATCTTGAATAAAACAAAAACGAATTAAAGAAATTTGCTCAAATTTGGTGTGCATAATCTTTATTGACTATATTAAATGTTAAAATTGTCAAAAAATTTATTTGGAAGATCAAAATATATTTTTGAATTATTTGAAAATTTTGTTTATTATATTTTGATCATCATATCACTAAATCTCGAATAAAACAAAAACGAATTGAAGAAATTTGATTAAATATGCTGTGCACAGTCTTTAATGATCATACTAAATGTCAAAATTGTAAAAAATATTGTTTGTAAATTAGAAATATTTTTTTTAATTTTTTTTTTCAATTTTGTTATTATATTTTGATCATTATATCACTAAATCTCGAATAAAACAAAAACGAATTGATTAAATTCAATCAAATTTGCTATGCACAGTCTTTAATGATCATACTAAATGTCAAAATTGTAAAAAATATTGTTTGTAAATTAGAAATATTTTTTTTTATTTTTTTTTTTAAATTTTGTTTTTATATTTTGATCATTAGATCACTAAATCTTGAATAGAACAAAAACGAATTGATTTAATTCAATCAAATTTGCTATGCATAGTTTTTAATGACCATACTAAATGTCAAAATTGTCAAAAAATTTATTTGCAAATTATATATATTTTTTTTGTTTTTTTGAAAAAAAAATTTATTATATTTTGATCACCATATCACTAAATCTAGAATAAAACAGAAACAAATCAAAGAAATTTAATCAAATTTGCTGTGCACAATCTTTAAAGACTATACTAAATGTTAAAACTGTCAAAAATATTATTTGCAAATTAAAATATTTTTTTAAATTTTTTTGAAAATTTTATTTATTAATTTTGATCATCATATCACTAAATCTCGAATAAAACAAAAACGAATCAAAGAAGTTTGATCAAATTTGCTGTAAACCATCTTTAATGACCATACTATTTGTCAGAAATTGTCAAAAATTATATTTTCAAATATGAAATATTTTTTAGAAATTTTTGAAAACTTTGTTTATTATATTTTGATCATCATATCACTAAATCTCGAATAAAACAAAAAGGAATCACAGAAATTTGATCAAATTTGCAGTGCAAAATCTTCAACGACCCCACTAAATGTCAAAATTGTCAAAAATTATATTTGCAAATTAGATTACTTTTTTCAATTTTTTAAAAAAATTGTTTGTTATATTTTGATTATCATATCACTAAATCTCGAATAAAACACAAACGAATCGAAGAAGTTTGATCAAATTTACTGTGCACAATCTTTAGTGACCATACTAATTGTCAAAATTGTCAAAAATTATATTTTCAAATGAGAAATATTTTTTTGAAATTTTTGAAAACTGATTATTATATTTTAATCATCATATTACTAAGTCTTAAATAAACTAAAAACGAATCAAAGAAATTTGATCAAATTTGTTGTGCACAATCTTTAATGACCATACTAAATGTCAATTTTGTCAAAATTTTTATTTGCAAATCAGAATAATTTTTTTGAATTTTTTAAAATTTTTGCTTATTATATTTTGATCATCATATCACTAAATCTCAAATAAAACAAAAACGAATCAACCTTTTTTTTTAATATACTCTGCACAATCTTTAATGATCGTACTATTTGTTAAAATTGTCAAAAATATTATTTGAAAATTAGAATTATATTTTTCAAGTTTTTGAAAATTTTGTTTATAACATTTTGATCATCATATCACTAAACCTCAAATAAAACAAAAACGAATTGAAGAAATTTGATCAAATTTGCTTTGCACAATCTTTAATCACTATACTAAATGTCTAAATTGTCAAAAATATTATTTGCAAATGAAAAATATTTTTTTGATTTTTTTGAACATATTGATTTATTATGTTTTGATCATTATATTACTAAATCTTGAATAAAACGAAAACGAATAGAAGAATTTTGCTCAAATTTACTGTGTGCAATCTTTAATGACCATACTAACTGTCAATATTGTCAAAAAAATTATTTGCAAATTATAAATATTTTTTTGAGTTTACTAAAATTTTGTTTATTACATTTTGATCATCATATCACTAAATCTTGAATAGAACAAAAACGAATCGATTAAATTTGATCAAAAATGCTATGCATAGTTTTTAATGACTATACTAAACGCTAAAATTGTCAAAAAAATTATTTGCAAATTAGAATTTTTTTAATTTTTTTTTGAAAATTTTGTTTATTATGTTTTGATTATCAATCACTAAATCTCAAATAAAACAAAAACAAATAGAAATAGTTTGATCAAATTTGTTGTGGACAATCTTTAATGACCATACTAAATGTCAACATAATTAAAAACATGATTTGAACGTAGAAATATTTTTTTGAAATTTTTGAAAATATTGTTTATTTTATTTTGATCATCATATCACTAAATCTCGAATAAAACAAAAACAAATCGAAAATATTTAATCAAATTTGCTGTGCATTATCTTTAATGACCTTACTAAGTGTAAAAATTGTCAAATATATCATTTGCAAATTGAAAATATTATTTTTTTGATATTTTTGAAAATTTTGTTTATTACATTTTGATTATCAATCACTAAATCTCAATTAAAACGAAAACAAATCAAAGAAGATTGGTCAAATTTGCTGTATATAATCTTTAATATCTATACAAAATGTTAAAATGATCAAAAACATGATTTTAAAGTTAGAAATATTTTTTTGAAACTTTTGAAAATTTTGTTTATTTTATTTTGATCATCATATCACTAAATCTTGAATAAAACAAAAACGAATTGAAGAAATTTGATCAAATTTTCTGCGCACATTCTTTAATCACTATACTAAATGTCTAAATTGTCAACAATATTATTTGCAAATTAAAAATATTTTTTTTATTTTTTTGAACATTTTGATTTATTATTTTTTTATCATTATATTACTAAATCTTGAATAAAACAAAAACGAATCGAAGAATTTTGCTCAAATTTGCTGTGTGCAATCTTTAATAACCATACTAAATGTCAAAATTTTCAAAATTTTTATTTCCTAGTTGGATTTTTTTGTTTGAAATTTTTGATTTTTTCTAAACTATATTTTGAGCATCAAATCATGAATAAAACAAAAACGATCGATAAAAATTGATCAAATTTGCTAAGCACAGTCTTTAATGAATATATTAGTTGTTAAAATTTTCAAAGTTATTATTTCCAATTCTAAAACATTTGTTTTTAAATGTTTAATAAAACGAAAATTGAAAAATGTTGCACAATTTTTAATGACTATCTAGGTTTCAAATGCATTATTGTTATTAAATTGTACCTAAATATCGAATCTACTAAAGTATTCAGCTATCAAAACATGCAATCCATTACGCCAGAGATAAGTGACGGATTAATACATTAATTAGAAATACTTTGTCAATCAAAATCTCTGCGGAAACTCCCGCGAATAATTCCATTACATATTGGTCAAATGAATAACGTCCCCTACGTTATTCCATCCCTCAGAATCAGGTTATAAAAGATGAAAACTATAAATTGAAGTGTAAGCACTTTGCTCTTTGTTTTCCCGCTGAGGCGATTGTCAAAAAGTGGAAAAAGCGTAATTGTGGAATTGAGCCGTGAAACCAATCATGTCTGGACGGGATCGAACCTACGTATAGTTCGCTAGTTGCTTTGCGACCCTTACTTTTATACGTGTGTGAGTGTTGCCGTATATATATGTAACGAAAGTGTGAGGGTGGCTTCGAATCGATAAATCAACGCCGAAAGGCCCGGCCTAAACGTTTCTATGATATCGTTAATTTTAAGATGTGTTGTAAAATGAACGCGACGGGTTAAGAAGGGTGACTTTTTTTACAGAATATTTTCTTTTGATTACCCATAATGCCCACTATTAGACGGAAGGAAATGGAATAGAATAATTCAAGCAATTCGTTTATTGCTACTCGTAAAACAAGCAGAATAATTAAAGACAATCCCCCTGTATTTTTTTATTTAGTTTTATAACCCTAATTTTTATACTAATGGGTTATTTTTTCTTTTATAGATAGATCCCAAAGTAGCGTTTCCAAGGAGAGCACATCCTAAGGTAAGATTCCAACATGTTTCTTGTAATCGGCATCCCTTGTATCTTGTACAGGCCGGGTGGGTCGTTATGGAACCGGTCTATGCTAATACCATGTAAATCAGAAATGATTAATTTTAAAACAGATCAACCGTGTACTATTAAATTGTTAGAATTAATTCATTTAATATATTCAATTGGAATATACATGAAATTAATTTATTTACAAATTTAGATGTAATTCAAAATAACTGAATGTTTGTTGACAATAATCATAATTTAGCATTAATTTATATTGTAAATTGATAAATAAAATTCGAATTGTTTTTACTATTATTTTTAGTTTTCATTTTTCACCCTTTAACCAATACATACAAGTAGGTATAATTATGGTAAGGTATTCATTTAAAGATTTTTTTTGCATAAGTTAGTCTAAAATTTAATTAAAGCTTTAACTATTATTATTAGAGTAGAACACTTCTCTACAATTGCTTCTGTGTAAAGAAAAAGTGTGGTATAAGGTCATGTACTGAATGCATATTTATTAAATTGATGCTGAATCTATAACATAAATTGGTACTTCAAGGATCCGTACCAGGTTCTAAACTAATTTTAATTTGGATTAATTTGTTTTGTGGATAATACCAAAAATTTAATGCAAATTTATACCTAAATTAGAATTAAATATCAAAACATCTAGAAATTTAAAATTGTTGTGAACTAAAATGAAAGTTCATTTCATTCGTTTAGTTTATTTAATTCAGTTTAGTGAAGTTTAATTTGTCGACGTATGTAATTTCGGATAGAAGATAAAGAAACAGTCGATTATAAAGGTTGTTCACATGAAAACGTTTCGAAACACGCGATGAGATGATTTTTTATCCAAACAAAAATCATTGTTTAATTTCGGGCAAAGAGAAGGATTCATTTATTAGAACAGCGACATATTATACATACTACTTAAGCTGTATGCGGGCTTCGAGAGATGAGGGAAATTCGTATCTGGTACCGCCCCTTACGTGTTACCGTAAAATCTAAATAGTGGAACGTGCGCTACCAAACCCACCCCCACATCAAAACCCCTCATCGAAACAATCTCGCCTCTTGTGAACAACGCCGATTGCATTCGCATTTCTGATAGTTTCATTCCGTAAACACGGTGTTTGTATGGATTCACACAAATTCACGCACACACCATGTGCCCCCGGTGGTGAGACGGCTTTATCGACGATGACGGAGTGCATCCATTGTGTTTATTCCTTCGTATAAAAATAGTAAAAAAAGCACCCGTTTCAATATAATATCACAGCGACGTTTATATCGCTTCGCATAGGTGACAGATTACTTTTTAAAATTGTTTTTATTTTTATTGAATTGAAGTTTAAATAATATATTTTAATATCATGACATTTATATCGGAACTACGGATGACAGATTACATTTTAAAATCCGCTTTTTTGTATGATATTGTGGAGGGATGAAAAGCAGATATTAGCGAGGAATTCGCTTTATTATTTCAGCATTAGCAGCTGCTGCAAAGTGATATTTAAGATTGCGAATTTCGAAGAATCGTACGCGTAAGTGGAGAGAGGGAGGGAGCGATGGGGCCGAATGTTTCCTACTTACGTACAGCGTTAATTAAGTCCAAATCAAATTACCATTTGGATTTCATGCTCATTAAATCGCAGTCTCGGCGCGGCTGACGCACTGACGAGCCTTACTCATTACCCTGGAACTACCCCTCAAGCCGAGACTACCCTATATATCTATACATATATAAGCGCTCCTCTCTCCCGAGCAAAATTTATAAAGCAAAATAACTTTATCTTGTCAAGTATAGCCATTACACCCAACTTTAATTTTCTACCCGGTACACGTCAAGTTGTAAACATACTCTAGTTTGAGACACCACCACATTTTCTAATACAACTATAATGAAATCGGACCCCTTACGAAATAGTAATCGATACAAAACCAGTTATTACACCCCGAACCCAATAAAATCCGATATTACTACAGGAATAGAACCGTAAAATATTCCAACACGTTAATATACCCATGATGGAAATCTGATACTAAATTATTATATTATTGTGCCAGATGTAATCGTTCCATAATAAAATATTATTTAATTAATTTTAATATACCACAAGTATGGGGGGGCAGTAAATTAAGACCCCGATCCTTGAACGGGCTATCAAAAAAAACAAAGTTAACATATAAGTCAAACTGAATGTAGCCTGCACTTGATAATATTTTTTTTTTAGATTTAGATAATAGTTTCTGATCATTTTTTGTTGTAAATATTTTGGGAAATATTGCGGGCTTTCCGAAAATAAAATCAAATTTGAACAAATAACTAAATAGTATTTGAGATTTACAGATTTTTTTCTAAAAACTATTGTCAACATTTTGGAATATTTATTGAACTCCAAACCAGTATTGCAAAATTTTAAATATTTTCAAAGCTTCATAACGTAGTGGCTTTTTTTCTTTGTTTTTTTTCCTGTAGTCGTTTTGTAGTAGTTTTTTGTAAGCAAGGATTTAGTAAGGGCGGTGGTCTAAGTTTGTTGTAGACAAGTTGCATTGGCATTGCCTGTTTTGACTTACTTGGTATTAAGGTTTTCTTTGGAAATATTGTTGCTTTGACGTCTGCGCTTAGAGCTAGATTAGGTTAGGTTAGGTTAGTTCCGCTAATGTTAAAGGAGCTATGTTTTGAAGAAATTAGGTTTTTTCTAGAACCTGGGATACTGTGTTGGATCCTCGCACGGCGTTTGAAAGGTGTTTGGTCGTTTTTTCTTTAGTGAGGCCACGGTTGTCCAATTTTTTACAGATCTTTTGTGGGAAAAGATTGGTTTTGAGATCTGGTGGGTTTGGGATGAGTTCTTTCATTTGTAGTGATTGTCGGAGATTTCCCATTTTTGCTCAGAAGATTCTTTTTTTGGCAGATGACACATCTATCTGGGTTTTAATAATGCCAACGTCAAATTTTGCTGTGGTTTTTGGCTTCCTGGTTAAATTTGGGTTTTTTCTTTTTCTTTGTGCCGGCCTTGGGCTTTTGTAGGTGATTTTGTTTACCAGGGATCTATTGTTGGTGGATCTGATCTGGTTGGTTAGCACTCTACTTCTTTCTTTTTCTTTTTTTTACGGTTAGTTGGCTAGATTCCGCTTTTTTGCAGGTAACTTAGGTTGAGTTGTTTTGTTGATAGCTAGTCCAGTGTGGTAGACTTGCAGCTTTTATTAGTTGCACGTGGCTACGTGCTGGTGTGGGAGTTGCGACGTTTTTCATCTACTTCCGTTTTGTCGATGCTTGATTGCTGTCTGGACGCTTGTTGGAAAGATGCAGGGTAACCTTAGTTTTGAACAATCGGATTGGTTCGGTTGGAAACTGGCAGTTTTTTGTGTTTTCTAGGTTTTGACACCAAACAATCTTCAGTCGGGTTGCTTTCTTGCATTCTCCATTGTTATCCAGGCATTTGTTGGGTTTGAATTGATTTGATCGGAGGCAGTCTGACATTGTCAATTTAATTTTTGTCTATGGAGTCGTTCAGAGGGTTGTCTAACAGCTCCTCAATAGGTCTTGACTAGTTGGCTGTTTTCTTTATTTCTTGGCAGGTGTCCTTAGGTTTGATGGTCTTTTTTGTCTTTTTAAGTGCTAAAAGATGAACGTAATGAACGCCAAAGGGTTTCTTGATAGTGGAGGGGCCGTATTTTGAAGAACTTAATATAATAATCTGCAAGTAGGATGTCAATTTCTTCTTTATTAATTTATTGATCATTGGTTTTGCTTTTGCAAAGAGGGGAGAAATCCAATTCCTCGATTACAAATACCTGGGTGAGTGGTTGGAGCAGTTTAGTTTAAACTATTTGTCTATTATTGTGAATTGTAGTACCTCACCCAAGTGTTAATGATTCAATCTTTGATTACAAACACTTGAGCGGGTGAGTGGGTCACGCCACTTTAAACTATTTGTTTGTAAACATACTCCACACACACGTTGGATGTCAGTTAAGTTTAATTTATTATTTGTTATAATAAACTAGAGTATCATACTCACCTTCCCAAATGATGGCTTTGTTATCTAAACTTTGATTGCAACCAACAGGGCGGGCGGGTGAGTGCTTGGGTTACTCAAATTTAAACTATTTGATTGCACAGTATTTCACTCACTAGCTTAAGTATTTGTGGTTCGTAGATTGAATATCACTTTTTTTTCTTTTTATTTAGTGATTGGAGTAGATGGAGGAGAAACATCAAATTTCTTTGTTTCAATTTACTTGATGGTAATCATGATCTAGACTGACCCATCTACCCAATTTTAACGATTGCAATTTCTTGATAAAAACTATTGGGAGTATGAGTGGACACTCCATTTTAAACAATTTGATGGTAAACATGATCTGCAGTAAACCATCCAATTGTTGGTCATTCAAAGATTGAATATCACATCTTCTTTCTTGGACAAACAAACTTTTATCGTTTGTTGCAGTTTCTTGATAACAAACTATTGAACGGGTGGGTGGGCACTTTACTTCAAAGTATTTGATAGTAATCATAATTTGGAGTGACCTACTAACTTGCCCAAGTGTGGGTCTTCTAAAGATTAAATATCACCTCCTCCTTCTTGGACAAAACGACTTCTAACAGTTTTAAAGAGAAGATACTTTCAATGGTGTGATTGCTCAATGGTAGAGCACTTGCATATCATGCGAGCAGTCCGGGGTTTGATCCCCGAAATATGACTGAAATGATAACTTGCTCTTTATCCACCAGCGTGGTTCGGAAGTCACGTATTAAGCTGTTGGTCCCATCAAACCACTTTAAACAAGTCGTAGACTTACTGTGGCGATGTAAAATAGCCGTAAAAAGCATAAAAAGCATAATTTCTTGATAACAATTATTGGGCGTGTGGATGGTCCAGTTCAAACTATTTGATAGTAATCATGATTTGGAGTAATTCACTCAAATGTTGGTCATTGAAAAATTGGATATAGAGACTTCTAACGCTTGCAAAGAGAAGAAACTTTTAATTTTTTTATAACAAATTACATATTAGGCATTCAAGTTCAAAATACTAGCTAATAATCATGATCTGGAGTGACCTACTCTCTCGCCTAAGTGTTGGTTATCAAAAGATTGAATTTTGTTTTCTACTTCTAGGATAAAGAGGAGCAACTTACAATTTCTTGATAACGAACTAGTGAGTGACTTACCCACCCACCCAAATGTTAATTATTAAAAGATTAGATATCATCTCCACTTTTTCTGACTAAAGAATTCCCAAACACTTTCAGAGTGAAAAAACACCGGTTTTTTAGTAACAAAAACTTGGGCGGGAGGGTGGGCATTTTAGTTTAAATTATTTGCTAATAATCATGATCTGAAATGGACTCATGTGTTGGTCAACAAAAGATTGAATATTACCTCTTCTTTCTTGGACAAAACGACTTCTAACGCTTTCAATTTATAGTTACAAACTTTTGGGCGTGTAAATGGGCACTCCAGTTTAAACTATTTAATGGTAATTATGATCTGGAGTGACCAACCCAAGTGTTGAGCATTGAAAATTATCCTAGTCTGAGTAAGGGATTTTTTACACTGAAAAAGAGAAGAAACTTTTAATTTATTGATAATAAACTATTGGGCATGTAGGGGGGCACTCCAGTTTAAACTATTTAATGATAATCATGATTTGGAGTAACACACCTACCCCCTTCTCCCCAAGTGTTGGTCATTAAAAGATTGAATATCACCTCATCATTCTTAGACAAAATGACTTGCAAAGAGGAAAAACTTCCAATATTTGATAAAAAACTGTATATAAAATCAAAAATAACTAAATTTGGTTATAAAACATTAAAATATTTTTAGATTTAATCAAAATTTGGGCACCAGCGCTTAAAAAAAGTGTAAATTTTTATGTATAAAATGTAAAAAATAGCAAAATTTTGCTTTGAAACATCAAAATATTGTCAAAAAGCACAAAAATCTGTTAAAAATGATAAACAAATTTAAAATATTGTTAAAAGGCATATAATTTGGGCTATAAACTGTAGAAAAAATGATTTTTTTTTAAGTAATTTGTTATAAGTAGCAAATCCGGTCTTGAAACATGAAAATATTGTTCAAAAGCATAAAAATCCGGCCAAAAAGTGAAAAATATAAAATTTTAAAACCGTATTTTATTAATTTTGTTATTAAATGCCAGTTTGGTCATATTACTATTTAAAAGTGGAAAATGTCATTTATAAAACGTCAATAAGAACAAAATCCGGCTAAAAGATGTGTCAAAAAGAACCAAATTGTTGAAAAGTACAAATTTTTTTTTATAAAAAGTTAAAAATAACAAAATCCGGCCGTGAAATAATAAAAAATTGTTAGAAAAAACCAAAATCCTGTTGAAAATTGCAAAATCCGGCCATGAAATTTTAAAAATTTGTTGGAAAGCACTAAAATCTGTTCTTAAATTCTTTAAAAGTGTAAACATTTTTATGAAATTTTAAAAATAGCAAATAACAAAAATGAGATTGTCCAGATTAAACTATTTGTCTTAATCATGACTTGAAGTACAGATGTACTTGATGGAGTGATTGGATGACAAAGTCTTAATTGTCATCCAACTATTCAATCAAGAATTAAATCAAAATGTATGAGATTAATAGTTAAGAATGATACTGAGATATATGTAATTAGGAAAAGTTTAAATATTGTATTTCACAAAAAAAACATAGCTTACCTTGTGCTATCTAAAATTTTTATTTAAGTTTTTGCTAGAGATTACATTTGCTAATATAAGCATGCGTATATATTTATATCTATGTTGTTTCTTTAATTTGTTTATTTAGTAAACCATAAATAAATTCCATACTGAATAGCGTAAAATAAAAATACAATCTCGCATTACAATGGAAATCTACACCTACAAACAGCTGTTGAAACCCAAGGTAGTTCCTGCTGGTATCTTCACGATCCCTAAGGACCGATCATAACAAAACCGCGATGGCATCTCCTCCCCACCTAACAATCCCATCGTTAACATATTATGTGAGAAGCATTTTATTTTATATAAAAAAAAAGTAGAAACGTAATCCAAGTGACATAAGTTTTTTTATATGTTCAACAATGTATGTGTGCTAGCCACATAACTAACACAATTACACAGCTGCATGAATCCTGAACCCAGAAGCATGCGGATGAAACGAAACGGACATGTTAAAAGTTGGGTAAAAATGAATGTAGATATTCCGAGAGCTAACTAGTATTTTTGCAGACTGTCATTCAGAGTGCAGCGTTTGAATAAAACCGGTAATTGCAGAATTAATATTTGAAAGCGAGCCAAGTCGCGACGCGGAGGGGAGAGAGTGAGGTCTGGGTGAATACTTAACAGGAGACACACGGAACGTATAATGATCGCAATGTTGCCAGCGAATTATATGGGTCGAATATTATAAAATTGAAATATCTAACAAACCCCTATAAATTAAATCCATATAGACAAAAGGAAAATTATTTATTGCATCTTTTAATTAAAAGCCAACTATTGGAAATATTCATATTGACTAAATTAAATAACGGAAACTGGCGCAATCTTCTTTTAAAATATGAGGCTCGCCGGGAATTTTCATGAAGTGTGTTATACATTAGGATACAGACTGTTGGTTTCAGTAATATTATGGTAATTCTTATATTCACTGGAATATTGCCAGTAGAGGCAAAGGATGAAAGCGAAGGAGGAGAGGAAAAAATGCCCTAAATGAGACTTCCCGTCGATAAATATTCGATTGTTTAGGCGTTAAGGGGTGGGTGTCTGTAACTGTATAACTCAAAATTACGACCGCCACCACAGCCAGGACACTTATTAACCATATATTATTATACAACTAAATAAATTTTTATGCCTTAAGATTCAATTTGCTAATTAAATTACATTTCATTTAATTAAAGTCGCACCTTTTGCACTAATAACTATATCTTTTTGTGTACGGTAGTTTTCATAAATAAAGACATCAAGATAACTTTCAGTATATTAATCATGGAGCTACGTTTCTAGTTTATGTGTTTGTTTATAAGCTACAAATTAGTTTTGCTGTAATTCGACTGAAAATTATCAAATACTGTCTATATTGCCAAGATAATATATTGCCAGCAAATTAGTTATTTTAATTGTTTGCTACATTAATTCTGCTTACTATTGCGTCTTTATTAATTTGAATGAGTGGGTTAAAATTGATCTTCAATCAAGAATCTACAAATGCCTCAATTGAAGTTAATTTTAAATTTTAGTTGATAGTTAATTATAAACTGGGTCACCAGTAAACTAGTTTGCAAATTCAAAACAAAACAAAATTTCTAAGCATTAAATGTAATACAGTAATTGTACTGTAGCGTACAAATCTTGATTTTACAAAATAATATGTTAAGAGTACAACAAACAAAGAATATTTGCTTCAATTATTCTTTAGAGATGTAGAATAATGCAAACAAAAAATTTAATTTGATTTTTTTAAATAATAATTCAAAATTTTATTCAATTATCTTCAATACTATGTAGACTGACGCACTAAATTTAAATTTTGTTATATTTTTTATAATTTTTTAAACATTTAAAAATTGTTCTTTGCTTTGATTTAATATTGAAGCTTTGTTTTAGCAGAAGAAAACTTAAACTAAATTAAAAGTAATAACCCAAGCCACTTGTGCTTTAGCTTGTTTAAGTTGATTAAATTGAATTGATATCAAATTGATGGTATGGATTTTGATGAATTTTACATAATTGTTACTAATGGTATTGAGGAATGTTGGTACTAATTTGAAACAATATTCAATGTACCGTTTCTGAGTTATGGATTTTTTAAATAACCCGAGCTATTCGTGCTTTAGCTTGGTTAAGTTGATTAAATTGAATTTATGTCAAATTGGACGTATGGATTTTGATAAATTTTACAAAATTGATACTAATGGTATTAAGGTATGCTGGTATCAAATTGGACTAATATTCAATGTACCGTTTCTGAGTTATGAAATTTTCTAAATAACCCATGGGATTCGTGCTTCAGCTTGGTCAAGTTGGTTAAATTGAATTAATGTCAAATTGGACGTATGGATTTTAATAAATTTTGCAAAATTGGTACTTGTGGTATTTAGGTATGTTGGTATCAATTTGGACCAATATTTAATGTACCGTTTCTGAGTTATGGATTTTTTAAATAATATTCGTTTTTTAGCTTGGTTAAGTTGATTAAATTGATTAAATTGAATTTTTGTTAAATTAGTCGTATGGATTTTGATAAATTTTACAGAATTGGTACTAATGGTATTGAGGTAAAATGGTATAAATTTGGACCAATATTCAATGTACCGTTTCTGAGTTATGGAATTTTTTAAATAACTCATGGGATTTGTGCTTTAGCTTGGTTAAGTTGGTTAAATTGAATTTATGTCAAATTGGTCGTATGGATTTTGATAAATTTTACACAATTGGTACTAATGGTATTGAGGTATATTGGTATAAATTTGGACCAATATTCAATGTACCGTTTCTGAGTTATGGAATTTTTTTAAATAACCCATGGGATTCGTGCTTTAGCTTGGTTAAGTTGGTTAAATTGAATTTATGTCAAATTGGTCGTATGGATTTTGATGAATTTTACACAATTGGTACTAATGGTATTGAGGTATGCTGGTATCAAATTGGACGAATATTCAATGTACCGTTTCTAAGTTATGGATTTTTTTAAAAACCCATGCCATTTGTGCTTTAGCTTGGTCAAGTTGATTAAATTGAATTTATGTCAAATTGGACGTATGGATTTTGATAAATTTTGCAAAATTGGTACTTGTGGTATTTAGGTATGTTGGTATCAATTTGGACCAATATTTAACTTACCGTTTCTGAGTTATGGATTTTTCAAATAATATTCTTTCTTTAGCTTGGTTAAGTTGATTAAATTGATTAAATTGAATTTTTGTTAAATTAGTCGTATGGATTTCGATAAATTTTACACAATTGGTACTAATGGTATTGAGGTATGTTAGTATCAATTTGGACCAATATTCAATGTACCGTTTATGAGTTATGGATTTTTTAAATAACCCATGCGATTTGTGCTTTAGCTAGGTTAAGTTAATTAAATTAAATTAATGTCAAATTTGACGTATGGATTTTGATATTTTTTTTACAATTGGTACTAATGGTATTGAGGTATATTGGTATCAATTTGGACTAATATTCAATGTACCGTTTCTGAGTTATGGATTTTTTTAATTACCCATGGGATTCGTGCTTCAGCTTGGTCAAGTTGATTAAATTGAATTTATGTCAAATTGGACGTATGGATTTTACTAAATTTTACACAATTGGTACAAATAGTATCAATTTAAACCAATATTCAATGTACCCTTTTTTGAGTTATGGATTTTTTTAAATAACCCATGGGATTTGTGCTTTAGCTTGGTTAAGTTGACTAAATTAAATTTGCGTCAAATTTTGATTTTGATAAATTTTACACAATTGGTATTAATAGTATTGAGGTATGTTGGTATCAATTTGGATCAATATTCAATGTACCGTTTCTAAGTTAAGGATTTTTGAAATAATCCATACGATTTGTGCTTTAGCTTGGTTAAGTTAAATCAATTGAATTTAAGTCAAATTGGACGTATGGATTTTGATAAATTTTACACAATTGGTACTAATGGTATTGAGGTATGTTGGTACCAATTTGGACCAACATTCAATGTGCCATATCTGAGTTATGGATTTTTTAAATAACTTATGCTATTTGTGCTTTAGCTTGGTTATGTTGAATAAATTGAATTTATGTCAAATTGGTCGTATAGATTTTCATAAATTTTACACAATTGGTACTAATGGTATTGAGGTATGTTGGTATCATTTTGGACCAAAAATCAATGTACCGTTTCTGAGTAATGGATTTTTTAAATAACCCATGCTATTCGTGAGTTAGCTTGGTTAAGTTGATTAAATTGAATTTATGTCAAATTGGACGTATGGATTTTAATAAATTGTACACAATTGGTACTAATGGTATTGAGGTATGTTGGTACCAATTTGGAACAATATTTAATTTACCGTTTCTGAGTTAAAGATTTTTTAAATAACCCATGCGATTTGTGCTTTGGCTTGGCCATGTTGATTAAATTGAATTTATGTCAAATTGGACGTATGGATTTTGATAAATTTTACACAATTGGTACAAATGTAATTGAGGTATATTGGTATCAATTTAAACCAATGTTCAATGTACCCTTTTTTGAGTTATGGATTTTTTTAAATAACCCATTCGATTCGTGCTTCAGCTTGGTCAAGTTGATTAAATTGAATTTATGTCAAATTGGACGTACGGATTTTGATAAATTTTACACAATTGGTACTAATGGTATTGAGGTATGTTGGTATCAATTTGGACCAAAATTCAATGATTTTTTAAATAACCCATGCTATTCGTGCTTTAGCTTGGTTAAGTTGATTAAATTGAATTTATATCAAAATGGACGTATGGATTTTGATAAATTTTTCACAATTGGTACAAATGGTATTGAGGTATGTTGGTATCAATTTAAACTAATATTCAATGTACCCTTTTTTGAGTTATGGATTTTTTAAATATCCCATTCGATTCGTGCTTCAGCTTGGTCAAGTTGATTAAATTGAATTTATGTCAAATTGGACGTATGGATTTTGATAATTTTTTTACAATTGGTACTAATGGTATTGAGGTATATTGGTATTAATTGGGACTAATATTCAAGGTACCGTTTCTGAGTTATGGATTTTTTAAATAACCCATGGGATTCGTGCTTCAGCTTTGTCAAGTTGATTAAATTGAATTTATGTCAAATTGGACGTATGAATTTTAATAAAATTTACACAAATGGTATTTATGGTATTGAGGTATGTTGGTATCAATTTGGACCAATATTCAATGTACCGTTTCTGAGTTATGGATTTTTTAAATAACCCATGCGATTCGTGCTTCAGTTTGGTCAAGTTGATTAAATTGAATTTATGTCAAATTGGACGTATGGATTTTGATAAATTTCACACAATTGGTACTAATGGTATTGAGGTACGCTGGTATCAATTTGGACCAATACTCAATGTACCGTTTCTGAGTTATGGATTTTTTAAATAACCTATGCGATTCGTGCTTGAACTTGGCTAAGTTGATTAAATTGAATTTATATCAAATTGGTGGTATGGATTTTGATGAATTATACAGATTTAGTACTAATGGTATTGAGGTATGTTAGTATAAATTTTGACCAATATTCAATGTACCGTTTCTGAGTTATGGATTTTTTAAATAACCCATGCTATTCATGCTTTAGCTTGGTTAAGTTGATTAAATTGAATTTATATTAAATTGGTCGTATGGGTTTTGATGAATTTTTGACAATTAGTATTAATAGTATTGAGGTATGTTAGTACCAATTTGGCCCAATATTCAATGTACCGTTTCTGAGTTATAGATTTTTTTAATAACCCATGCTATTGGTTTCTTAGCTTGGTTAAGTTGATTAAATTGAATTTATATCAAATTGGTGGTATGGATTTTGATGAATTTTACAGAATTAGTACTAATGGTATTGAGGTTTGTTGGTATCAATTTGGACCAATATTCAATATACCGTTTCTGAGTTATGGATTTTTTAAATAATCCATGCCATTCTTGCTTTGGCTTGGTTAAGTTGATTAAAGTGAATTTATGTCAAATTGGACGTATGGATTTTGATAAATTTTACAAAATTGGTACTAATGGTATTAAGGTATGCTGGTATCAAATTGGACTAATATTCAATGTACCGTTTCTGAGTTATGGATTTTTTAAATAACCCATGCTATTCATGCTTTAGCTTGGTTAAGTTGATTAAATTGAATTTATATTAAATTGGTCGTATGGGTTTTGATGAATTTTTGACAATTAGTATTAATAGTATTGAGGTATGTTAGTACCAATTTGGCCCAATATTCAATGTACCGTTTCTGAGTTATAGATTTTTTTAATAACCCATGCTATTCGTTTCTTAGCTTGGTTAAGTTGATTAAATTGAATTTATATCAAATTGGTGGTATGGATTTTGATGAATTTTACAGAATTAGTACTAATGGTATTGAGGTTTGTTGGTATCAATTTGGACCAATATTCAATATACCGTTTCTGAGTTATGGATTTTTTAAATAACCCATGCCATTCTTGCTTTGGCTTGGTTAAGTTGATTAAAGTGAATTTATATCAAATTGGTGGTATGGATTTTGATGAATTTCACACAATTAGTACTAATGGTATTGAGGTATGTTGGTACCAATTTGGACCAATATTTAATGTACCATCATCATCAAGAGGAAGGATATCACTACTCTCTCTTATGACAAAAAGTCTTTTAACGTCTTTAGGAAGAATAAATATCCAATTTTTTGACCAATTAAACTTGGGTACTCCATAGCAAAATTATTTTAAACTGAAGTGGCCACCCACCCACCCAAGTGTCAGTTATTGAGAAGAAAGATATCACCACCCTCTCATATAACAAAAAGTCTTCTAACATCTTCAGGAAGGATAAATATACAATTTCTTGACCAGTAAGACTTGGGTGGGTGGGTAAGGTACTCCATAACATTATTACCATCGAGTATTTTGAACTGGAGTGGCCTACCCAGCCACCCAAGTGTCAGTCATCGTGAGGAAAGATATCATTACCCTTTCTTGTGACAAAAAGTTTTTTGACGTCTTTAGGTAGGACAATTATCCAACCTTTTCTAGACTTTTATTTGTGAAGTCAGATATTTTGTTATAATTTTTCCTCAATTAACAAATTATGAAAATTTGCCCACCCACTCATACAAAGGTTTTTTTCAACATTTAGCTAACAGACAGTTGAGCGAGTAGGCGGGCACTACAGTTTATAGCAATACAAAAGTATTTTCTATTATCCAACCAACATCTGGGCAAATAAGTAACCTATAAAAGTTTGACTTTCAAGTAACATCGTCAAGCTCAGAACCAGGACTGCAGAACCATCATAAACTGGATTGTCTGTTTCAAGCCTCTTTGGGCCACTATATTTGTTGTAGCTTACCGGTTTTAAGACGGTCACTAGCAGATGTTCCACGTTGCTTCCAAAAACAAATACTCTGTATGGGAAAATTAGCAGCACTTATGGTAAATGCGTATGTAAGCTTTGATCATTTATAACAAATAACCACAATGCTTCAAAAAGCAACACCAAACGTCATTAGATCACTGTAGGACCTGGACAAGCCAAAAAAGTCATAGTTAAAACAGTGATCGCCACCATCTACGGGTTGTAGGATCTCAAACGTGACTTAAGAAAAACATCAACCATGTCAAGACACCTTGACACCGACAACCGCAGAAGCCAAAGAAACAGGAATAGAATGTGGTCAACGTAGAGCCTGGCCAAACCCTTGACATAGCAATTCTGGCCCACACAAGTTGCAGATGAGGTCGGATCAAATACTCTGACGACGCCAACACGACATGACAAACGGGTTAGAACAAGCCTAACGTACAAGAACAAATAACAGAAGCAAAAACTCACCACTACTAATTGCCTCCACAGACCCATCGTGCTAGATTCGATGTGCGGAGACAGTGCGGGAAACCATGGATCTTTGGTTAATGCCTTCAACCAGCTCGAGTGAACAGATTTTTTTTAATAGACTACCAACGTGCCAAAACTAAATTGACGTCACCTGGATACCAGTCAAGCCTAAATTATTGTCAAGCGCGGAACCAAAACTACAGCACCATCCCACTCTATCCACCGCTACAGCTTCTTGGTAAGATTGTCTAAGAGACTACACAGTTTCACATACCCGATGCTTGCACACCCCGCCAAGGTTTCAGTTATATGTTGCTTAATCAAGTGTTGCTTGTCTAATGTGTTGCTAATAACAGTTAAGCAAACAAATATTTTTTTTTAATAAATTAATAAATAAAAAATTGCTTTAATTATCCTTAAGACCATGTAGAATCATGTAGTAAATTACAAATTTCCAGTTTATTATACTTTTCAAAAAAATTTTAAAACTTTCGATTTGTTTCTAAAAATGTTCTTGGCTTTGATTTCATGCTGAGGTTATAATTTTCTAAATGGTAATTTAAAATTTGCTTCAAAAGCCACTCAAGACTATGTAAAATATTGTAATAGAGTTAAATGCTATTATTATTTTAATAATAATTCAAAAATTTGCCTCAATTACCTTCAAAATATTTTGTAGTTCAATAAAATTTGCTTTAAATTGTTTTAGTTGTTTTATATTAATAAAAATGTTTTTAAAATGTGTGGTGCTGTATGTAGCACTCAAGAGAAGCAAACGTTTTAAAAAAATTAGTTGATTTATGCTGTGACAAGCAAGACAAGCGAACAATGTTATTCTGTTCATAGGGGTGAATATATAATAATAAATATGGTAAACTAATCAGACAACAACAGATATGTAAGTTTATACGATGGTTAATAGAGCGAGACAGACTAAGATAAGAAAAGGGAATAAGAAGAAGGAGAGAATAATCACAGAAAACATCAGCTTATTGTAGTATTTCATCCAAATGTTATTTTAATTTAGTTATTAGACGGAATTTGGCGCAAGAAAAGCGATTTAGGGGGTGTGCACTTTTGTTAAGGAAAACTAAATCAACTCGTTTTACTCAAGAATAAGCTCGTAGAAAAACATCCACAAATCTCTTAACCTCCCATTCTCAGATAATCCAATTGAAACTAAGTGAAATATAAATGTCTCGAGCCCGTCACCCGATTCCCAATGCAAGAAAATGGGACACAATTCCTCGCGGAAGAGATACGAAACAAAGTGAAAACAAGAAAAAAACAGCCTCAAGGTCAAATAGCGTAAACGGATGCGGGTCACGTCCGCGGATCTTTGGTTTCAAGAAAACTCTGCGACGAGGGTGGTTAGATGAAAAAACCCGCAATGTTCCAGTACCTGATCAATGAAAGCTTCATATAATTTCATAATATTTATATTAGTTTTGTAATTATAAGTTTATTGGCGGACGCCGCAACGGTTGTTCGACATAATTTCAGAAGCAGCCGATATTAATTAGTGTCTAGGAGGTTTTAATTAGAATGTATTAATTTATAAAGCAGGAAGAGTTTCAAGCCATTTCATTAATAAATACGTAAAGACTTCCTTATTTAATTTCTGTTAAATTAAATTATTTTACAGTTGCAATGATGAGCTGTTATAAGCACTGTGAGAGGAATATAAGCAATAGATAGTGGGTGACTGGCTCCGGGGACCCGAATGGTGTGACGGCTCCGGTATATTGCATCTGTCGTTCTCAGGCGGATCGGGTTATCAATACCTCACTTAAGTTCAAATTGATATTCAGAAACACACTAGGAAAATAATTATTTTATTTAAAATTGTTATATATGTTAGAAGGAATATTGATCTTCCACAAATAGTTGATAGTAAACATATTTTGAAGCCATAAAACGTCCAATCAAAAGATTTATATAGTAGGAAGCAAAACATCGGGGAACCGTCGCAGATAGCGGCTTGTTAAAAATAAGTTTTCGTTCGTAAATATCGAATAACATATTAAAAATTGCTTCCAATTTTTATAGCAAAATTTTGTTATATAATCCCGGTATAATTATCCGGGTTAAGAAGTTGTGTTCACATCAGGGTTTTAATATATAAGGGGAAGAAATCGATGCTAGATTAGTGGGTATATGCATTAGGGCATCCTTAAGAAGCAAACCGAGCGCAATTGCTGACGTGGCAACCTCGTCCCCAAGTAGTGTGTCAAACACGCAAGCTAAAGGCAGACGAAATCGGTATCGACCAAACACCACATTCTGCCCGGTTTTCGGTGTACTATTTCATATATAGTCCATAACTATGTAACAATGTTAGTCAATAAAGCCGATATATCAGTGGTTCTTACGAGCCGCAGCCGTTGCGCGAATTACTACCGCTAATAAAACACCGGCTGCTCTGATTACAAAACACAATAAACCGGTGGAAACAGCTGTCCGGTCACTGTGAAGATACTAGCTAGCTTGCTTGCTTGCTTGCTAGCATGAGGCAACGCCACTTTACAGGGACCACCCTTCGGATGAAGCGGCGTATTTAAAAAGATGAATGGCTCCATTCTGCTGATTCAGTTATCTGGATCTCTTACGCGGTTTACGATTACACAGTGGCACAACTCGAGGAATTCTTCTGAAGGCAGCATATCAGAAAAAAAAATGATTTTACGAATATTTTTTTAAATTTTTATCACTTCTAAGTACTATAGTTGGAACATGGATTTTTTTCTGCAGATAAAATTATAAATAATTGCTGCAATGAAAAAGGACTAATTAGGGGCGTATTGTTTTAAATTATAATAACGGGAATTGTTTTAGTTTAATCTAGGGATGTAGATGCAAGTTTAGTTCTTGATCTAACATGCGATTAATAAAATTTGAAGTTAATTGATTTTTTTTTTAAATAATTTTAAGTTTTTTGTATTGGTTTTGGCTTTATTTTAGTACAAACTATCTGCTTTGCGACACTCTTTAAATTGGTTATTTGTATTTCAAAGATTTATTGAAAATCTGCTCCTTGTACTAAAGTTTTAAGTTGATTTTTTTTTTAGTTTTTGCTTTTTCTACTATTTTTATATTCAGTTAATGTTTCTTAGGACTTTTAAGTTTTTCAAAGACATCTTATTTTGGTTTTTTTACAGGAGGTAGATAATAATTTGATAGGCACTACAAGAATAAAGTTGTTTACTATAATTTGCAATCCAAACTCTTATTAATTTTAATTCAGTTTTCAAAGAGATTGACGATCTTTGAATTTTGTTGGATATAGTGAAAGTGCTCGGACTGTTTCAAAGTGCTGCGTACTTTTTGCTTTAGTCACTGTAAGAACTGTAAATTATCTTTAACTATGAGAGCAGATATCTGGAGTTAATTGTGACAATATTCGTACTTATGCAGCATAGCGCTGAAATATTGTTTGCTGCGTTGCTAGAAGAAAAGGAAGAGAATCGATGTTTAGGTTAGGTTAGGTTAGATTTAGTTTTTCCTTCCCACGCAATAAAAATTACAGAAGCATTAACTAAATCTATGCTTCTGTAATTTTTATTGCGTGGGAAGGAAAAAATTATCAAAAGGACGCTGGGCAACCAGTTCTGTCCAGTAGTATCATATTTTTACTTACTTAAAACCCTCATCTTCCTCTTTTTGTTTGTTAAGACCACAGTCTCCAGTTATTACTACTGTTAGCCGTAATTCAACTTTTGAGTGTTTTTTTTTGCTTTATTATTTTTTGGTCTTGTATAGGATTCCGAAAACAGGTTAGGGTTTAGTAAATGTCTCTTTTCTTTGCCATATGCAGACTAGTTTGATTAGATTGTACTACTTACTGGCGACTCCAATACTTGCAACGCCGTTGGTTATTGGTCAGTTTGAAGTATAGTCCTGTCTTGATTATGTTTTATGATTTGCTACTTTTGGTTTTTGTACTTGTAGATTCCAGCACCGGTGCTATTCTGGTCTTTGACCCCAGATAATTCTCTTAACTGTAATCAGATATGTTTCTTCATTAGTTTTGTAGTAGTAGTATTACATTAAACGTATGCAATGACTTTTTATGAAGTCTGATCTTTTGAGTTTGTTTTTATGTAACACGTTTGTTATACTAGAAGGTTCTTGGGTTCAGATGTTTACAGTTTGTTCATTTATCTGTAGTCCTTACGCTGCTTATCTTGCTTCTGCTATTACAATTAAATCAAGTGGCGATATCGATAGTTGTACTTTTATAGCTACTGTCAGCGTTATTTTTGTTGCCTTTGTTATCAACAGACATGGTAGTCTCTGAAGTTTGTTGGCTGTACTCTTGAATCTTTTGTGATTATATATTTATAAGAGTGTGGAAGTTTAACCTGGTGTCTAGGATGAGCCTCAGATGTTTTACTTTTATTGTCTTTACGACCGTTGCATAGTAGTATACACACTAATAGAAACCACGTGCCCATAAAACTTAGCTATCGTGCACCCACCCGAGTGTTTGTGATCAAGCAGTTGGATTACAAACACTTGGGTGGGTGGGCGGGGCACAGTAATAGAAACTGCACGCCCATAAAATTTGAACTTAGTTTTCGCCTACCCACCCGAGTGTTTGTGATGAAGCAGATGGATCACAAACACTTGGGTGGGTGGGTGGTGCACACTAATAGAAACCACACGCCTATATAACATTTTCAGTGGGCCAGCGTCTTCAGCTTCTTCAGTTTTTCTGGGTTTTGGATCAAGTGAGAAGGTTAAATCATTTTTATTGCTTTATTGTCTTAATAGGTTCTTATTACCTCTTCTCTTTACAAGTAATTTTTGTTTTTGTGTATCAGGTTAATTAATGCTTGTGATTTGTAGCCAAGTTGGGCAATTTTTTTTTAAATTTTGTCTAAAGCTTTGTTTTTTAGAATTCTTTCTTTGTTTTATGCAAATTTTCTTAGTGTTTCTTCTTTTTTTTTAAAGCATCTGACTTGAATCTCGGCGCATAATCTGTTGCAGGTTTGAGCTACAGCTTTTGCAGAACATTTTAAGAAATTGCAGCATTTAATAATACAGAAGTTTCTGTGTGGTGGTTAATGTTGTTCAGAGGTTGGTTACTTTCTATTTTGCTGACTAGTTTTTGTTTGTTGACTGATATAGGTGTTGCTTAGCCAAGTTGAAAGATTGCCATAAAGTTATTGTTGTTATTGAGCTTCTTTATTGGAAAACCTTGAAGGTAACTTGTGTCATATTTTAATTTAAAACAATTTCTAACTGATGAGCATAAGATGTGTATTGCCTTGCAAAACTGATCAGTAATGGGATGATTGCTTTGCAAAGATGGATTGGCTTACAAGATTTTAAAGCCAATTTATTAGTAATTAGCTAAGCGATATGTTTTAGTTATTAACAAACTACCTGGTAACAGCAAAGCAATGTACGGTATTTTTTTGTAGACTGCTTGGCTCTTACCAGATAGTTTTCATTTATAAACTGTATTTAGTTTTTTTTTATTACGCAATATCCTTACAAAGATTGGCGAAAGATGTCTATTGAGGTACGTCCTAGCCAGCTTCTCAAATTTTTTTTCGAAAAATTCTTTTTCTTGTATTTTGTTGTTGATACCCTTTGTATCTATGATATTTGTAGTATACGTCGATGTAGATACATTTCAAATGCCTTAACTTTTATTTCTATGGATTGGTCATTGACTACGTAGAATTTTTATTGTAACTAACTCTACAATTACAAACTATTTTCTCAACAAAAACTTCTTCTTAGGTGCTGCAGTTTTGTTGCGTCTCTAAGAGTGTAGATGCCCAAGAAGCAAGTTTAAGAATTTGAAGGATTTTAAGTCTGATTTTTCTGTTTACTGTGATAATGCATTTAGCTGTGACGATCCTCTTGGTTTTAGCTCTGCAAGGTTTTATAACTTGTATATTGTATATAGGTGACATTTGATGTGTCCTACTAAATTGCTTTCTTACTGTTTAAGTTTAGTATACTGCAGCACACTTGGGCAGAAAGTGATTGGTGTTTACCCAAGAGCAGTGTTGATTGTGGAAGCAACTAAACAGGCGTTTTTGTTATATTTCTTTGTCGGACTTTGCAGTTACTGAACAGACGTTCTTGAAACATGTTGTCACTTTTCTAAAATGGATTGCCTTTTTTGGTTTATGTTGAGTTAAATCGTTATGTGCGTTTTAAAAGTGAATTAATTTCTTTAGCGAGATGATAATTTGTAGGTTAAGACTCATGTCTTGGTAGTATCGATACTACTCAAAAGCATCTTTTTGTAAATAGTTGTTTCTACGAAATATTTCTGCTGGTTGCCGAGTTTGCGATTTATTTTTTGGTTTGTTTGAGCTACGTTTTAAATGTTGATCCTATAGGAGTTAGTATCTTAGTATCATTTTGTGTTGTTGATATCTACTTGCAGCACTGGACGTACAAATATAGTTTGTGCTTGTGTTTTGTCTTTTGTTAGAAACAGTAAGACCGCAGTAACATAGAACATGACTTCTAGTTATAGATAATATAACAAAACCCGTATTTATACACAGTGCAGCAGTTAAATATTTTTTATAAATAACGTAAATTGCAAGTTAAAGATTATTTGTAAATTAAATTAATGTTGAAACAATAGTTCTAGTATACTTGTTTGTATAATCCGCTTATTTTTAAATCATAATAGTTGGACGAAATATTCAACGTAGTCACCGATAATGGGACAACAATTAGTTTTATAGCAGCTTAGCATATTAAGGCGGTAACCCACTTACCAACAAAGGGCAATAAAATTCAATTATGTTTAGCACCACTATATCACCGCGCTCAATGTAACTACGGCTTTAGAGCAGGATAAATGATACCAAAACATATTTCCTAAAATAGAATTTGTTCGGAATAAATATTAAGAAAAATGACTATTTCAATACATGGCCACGCAAAGCAGCTTTTAATAAATATAATTAATAGTTTTCTAACATGAAAATATGCATTTGAAATTAAAAAAATAATCAATGAGCATTAAAACAAGACGCCTGATATTAAAAAGTAATTAATGGTAGTGTAAGTAGCTTTGCAAGTAGAGAAACACGACTTGAAAACAACAATACGCTAAAACTTCTTTTATAATGGATCATTTTTAACCCTAATGCACGTTCCGACGGGTTCATAATGCCAGACTGCCAGCTTTTAACTCGTATCAGAAGAGCAATACTTCAAAATGCATGCACCAGACTATCGTACATTTCACTAATAACTCAGCTTTGCTTATTTCGCACAAACTGCGTGAATGCGACTGCCTGTCAGAACAATACATGCTCAACACAATGAGATCATGCAAATAAAACACTCCGAATGAATATAACCCAACCCCCTCATTTTTACTCCACTTCATCCCTTTTACACACACGTGTAATCTGCACAACAATATCAAATATTTAATAAAATATTTAAATAAAATCACAAACTAGTAAATTTAACTCATATTTTTTTTTAAAGCTCTCTTTCCTTCAAAGGATCCTTTATTATTTGTAATAAAATATGTTAAATATTCTTTTTAAAATCTTTTAGAGGTGTGTGCTCGCGTTTTCTTTGAAGTGAAATTATCGCACGTCTTAATATTCAAAAAAATATATAAGAGAGATAAAAAGGAATTTGCGCGAAATACGTGTATATATTATATTTTTATAAAGAAGGGGATGAAATAGAGCGAGAAGGGAGTGGATGAGGCTTTTCATTATAAAATCGTATGTAAATGTTGGGTTGGATTATCGTTTGAGAGTTTTAATACAGTTATTTTAACACATTGATTGGATTAGCAATTCATTACTTTTATTACATTCTTGAATATAAAATTGGTTCTTTAAATATAAATTCATAACAATCTTTTATTTCTTTCCCCTTTCAAATGACGTAGTAACATCAGTTATTCAAAAACCATTAAAACCACCCCATGGAGCAGCAGGTTCATGAATGCACAAAGAGTACTATCGATTTTTTTTACACGAATGTCCATCTACCTGTCACGAATTTTCATGGGATTGGTTAAACGATGAATTAACATACTACTGAATATAAATGTGATTTAATAAATCAAAAGTCATTGCTGAAATGTATATATTATGTTTTTGAATTATTTTTTATTACAACATTGAATCTATCTACAAAATAGTAAACTAACTGAATTAATTGATTTAACTGAACCAGACATTTAAATTTGATCTGAATGGGTAACATACTTCAATATTATAACTATAAATTAATATTCATACGCTTTATTTGACATAATTTTAACTCAAATAACTTGACTTAAATGCAATAAAAATCACACATAACTCAAAAACTACACATTGAATATTGATGCAATTTAGTACCAATATACTTCAATATAATGACTATAAACTGTGTAAAAATTATCAAAATCCATACGCCCAATTTTACGTAACTTCAACTTCAATCATTTGTTTAAACTGAATGAAAAGTCATACACGACAACTTAAAGTTGCATAACTCAAAAACAGCGCATTGAATGTTGATGCTAATTGATATTAACATTCTTCAATATTATAACTATAAACTGTGTAAAAAGATTCAAAATTCATACACTTAGTTTTGTATAATCTCAACTTCATTAAATTGTCCTAATTAAATGAAGAGTTACACAATACAGTTTAAACATACATAACTCAAAAACAACACATTGAACATTGATGCAATTTTGTATCAACATATTTCAATATAATGACTATAAACTGTGTAAAAATGGTCAAAATCCATACGCTCAATTTTACGAAACTTCAACTTCAATAACTTGTTAAAACTGAATCAAACGCCACACACGACACCTTAAAATTGCATAAATCAAAAATAGCGCATTAAAAGTTGATGCCAATTGATATTAATATATTTCAATATCATGACTTTAAACTGTATAAAGGGATTCAAAATCCATACGCTTAGATTTGCACAATCTCAACTTTATTAATTTGTCTTAAATGATTTAAGAGCTACACAAGACAATTTAAATATGTATAACTCAAAAATTACACATTGAATATTGATGCAATTTGGTACCAATGTATTTCAATATAATGACTATAAACTGTGTAAAATTTATCTAAATCCATACGCCCAATTTTACGTAACTTCAACTTCAATAACTTGTTTAAACTGAATGAAAAGTCACAAATGACAATTTAAAATAGCATAACTCACAAACAGCGCATTGAATGTAGACGCTAATTAATATAAATATACTTTAATATCATGACTATAAACTGTGCAAAAGGATTCAATATCCATACGCTTAGTTTTGTACAATCTCAACTTTATTTATTTGTTCAAATTAAATCAAGAGTTACACAAGACAGTTTAAATATACATAACTCAAAATTAACACATTGAATATTGATGCAATTTAGTACCAACATATTTCATTATAATTACTATAAACTGTGTAAAAATGATCAAAATCCATACGCTCAATTTTACGTAACTTCAACTTCAATAATTTGTTTAAATTGAATCAAAAGTCATACACGACCACTTAAAGTTGCATAACTCAAAAACAGGGTATTAATTTTGTGATGCCTATTGATATTAATATACTACAATGCCATGACTATAAACTGTGTAAAAGGATTCAAAATCCATACGCTTAGATTTGCATAATCTGATCTTTATTAATTTGTCTTAAGAAATTTAAGAGCTACACAAGACATTTCAAATATGCATAACACTAAAACAAAACATTTAATATTGATGCAATTGGGTACTAACATACTACAATATAATGACTAAAAACTGTGTAAAAATTATCAAAATCCATACGCTCAATTTTATATAATCTCAACTTTATCAACTTGTCTTGATTTAATCCAGAGTCACACAAGAAAAATTAAAAATACATATCTCAAAATGTATACATTGAATATTGATGCAAAGTGGTACCAACATGCTTTAATATTATGACTAAAAACTGTGTAAAAAAAATCAAAATCCTTACGCTCAATTTTATACAATCTCAACTTTATTAACTTGCCTAAATTCAATCAAGTCACACAGGAAAACTTAAAAACACATAACTCAAAATCTGCACTATAAAAGTTAATGCAAAGTGGTACCAACACACTTCAATATGACTACTATAAACTGTGTAAAAATATTCAAAATCCATACGCTTAACTTTACATAACCTCAAATTTATTAACTTGTTTTTACTCAATCAAGTTTCTTAAGTTGCTTAAAATTGCATAATTTAATAACAACACATTGAATATTGATGCAAATTGGTACCAATAAACTTTAATATTATGATTTTAAAATGTGTAAAAGACATCAAAATCCATACGCTTAATTCAACATAACTTTTACTTAAATAAGTTCATTTAACTGAATTAAAAGTCACGCAGGACAACTTTAATATGTATAACTCAAAAACAATGCATTGAATATTGATGCAATTTGGTACCAACATACTTCAGTATTATGAATAAAAACTGTGTAAAAACAATTAAAATCCATACGCTCAATTTTATATAATCTCAACTTTATTAACTTGTCCTGATTCAATCTAGAGTCAAACAGGAAAACTTAAAACAGCATAACTGAAAATTTACACATTGAATATTGATGCGAAGTGGTACCAACATACTTTAATACTATGACATTGAACTGTGTAAAAACAATCAAAATCCATACGCCCAATTTTATATAATTTCAACTATATTAACTTTCTTGATTCAATCCAGAGTCAAGCAGGAAAACTTAAAAAAAGCGTAACTCAAAACTTACGCATTAAATGTTGATGCAAAGTGGTACTAACATACTTCAAAATTATGACTAAAAACTGTGTAAATGCAATCAAAATCCATACGTTCAATTTTATATAATCTCAACTTTATCAACTTGCCTTAATTCAATCAAGAGTCACACAGGAAAACTTAAAAAACATAACTCAAAATCTGTACAATAAAAATTAATGCAAATTGGTACCAACATACATCAATATGACTACTATAAACTGTGTAAAAATATTTAAAATTCATACGCTTAACTTTACATAACCTCAACTTTATTAACTTGTCTTAACTCAATCAAGTTACTTAAATTAACTTAAATTGCATACCTCAAAAACAACACATTGAATATTGCTACAAATTGGTACCAACATACTTCAGTGTTACGACTAAAAACTGTGTAAAAACAATCAAAATCCATACGTCCAATTTTAAATGATCCTAATTTTATTAATTTGTCTTAATTTAATTATGAGTTATACAAGACTACTTAAGAATGCATAACTCAAAAACAAGACATTGGATTTTGTTGCAGATTGGTAGCAACATACTTAAATATCAGGACTACTCATTGTGTAAAATTAATCAAAATCCATACGCTTAGTTTAACATAACTTTAACTCAAATAACTTGATTAAACTGAATCAAAAGTCACACAAAACCACTTAAAAATGCATAACTCAAAAGCAAAACGTTAAATTTGGATGCAAATTGGTAACAATATACTGTACTACAAACTGTGTAAAATTAATCAAAATCCATACGCTTAATTTTACATAACCTCAACTTTATTACCTTGTCCTAATTTAATCAAGAGTTACACAAGAGAACGTAAAGTAGCCTAATTTAAAAACTGCACATTGAATATTGTTGCGAATTGGTACCAACATACTTCAATATAATGGCTACAAACTGTGTAAAATTAATCTAAATCCATACGCTTAACTTTACATAACCTTAACTTTATTACCTTACCTAATTCAATCAGGAGTCACACAAGATAACTTAAAATTGCATAACTTAAAAACTACACATTGAATTTTGATGCAAATTGGTACCAACATACTTTACTATTATAGTCACAAATTGTGTGAAATTAATCAAAATCTATACGCTTAATTTTACACTACTTCAACTTTATTAACATGCTCTAATTCAATCAAGATTCACACAAGACAACTTAAAGTTGCATAACTTAAAAACTACACATTGAATATTGATGCGAGTTGGTACTAACATACTTCAATATCATGACTACAAACTGTGTAAAATTAATCAAAATCCATACGCTTAATTTTATATAACCTCAATTTCATTAACTTGTTCTAACTCAATTAAAAGTCACAGAAGACAACTTCAAGTTGCATAACTTAAAAGCAGCACATTGAATATTGATGCGAGTTAGTTCCAACATACTTCAATATCATAGCTACAAACTGTGTAAAATTAATTAAAATCCATACCCTTAACTTTACATAACCTCAACTTTATCACCTTGTCCTAATTCAATCAAGAGTCACACAAGATAACTTAAAGTTGCATAACTTAAAAACCACACATTGAATATTGATGCGAGTTGGTACCAACATACTTAAATATTATGACTACAAACGGTGTAAAATTAATTAAAATTCATACGCTTAATTTAATATAACTTCAACTCAAATAATTTGATTAAACTAAACCAAAAGTCACACAAGACCACTTAAAAATGCATAACTCAAAAGCAAAACATTGAATTTTGATGCGAATTGGTACCAATATATTTTACTATCATGATTACAAACTGTGTAAAATTAATCATAATCCATACGCTTAATTTTACATAACCTCAACTTCATTAACTTGTTCTAACTCAATCAAGAATCACACAAGACAACTTAAAGTTGCATGACTTAAAAACTACTCATTGAATATTGATGCGTGTTGGTACCAACATACTTTAATATCATGACTATAAACTGTGTAAAAGCCATTAAAATTGATACGCTTAGTTTGACATAACCTCAATTTGATTAACATGACGTTAATGAAAATAAAAAGTTGATTGGATTAATTAAAAAGTTGTAACTCCCAAACGGTATATTAGATTATGTTGTAAATTGGTACTAACTTACCTCAGTACCATTAGTATTAACTGTGAAAGTTTTGTTAAAATCTATACGCTGAATTTAATATAATCTCAATAAAATCAACATAATTTAGTTATATATAAAGTCGCTTAGAATAATAAAATTTATAACTAAAAAATGGTAGATTGGAATAATTCTATAGTAATCTCTAAAGTCTTAAATGTAAAAAAAAATCAAGGTAATAATTATTAGAAAGCGATTAATTTTTTTTTCGTTGTAACTACTATTTTGTTCAAAAAATGTTTGTCAATATATTAAAACTGTAGTAATTATTCAAGAACAAATTAATACTATAAGTACTGGCACATAAACCACCCCTACAAAGTAGCTTCATGAACAGGATAAAGAGTTGTATTGATTTGCGCCTGCTTAAGACCCCACTGTCTTCTCCAATTCTGTTATAACACTTTTCTACCGTTACATGGTATAAATGTTTAATCCAATTCCACCTTAAAAGAAAGTAGAGTATTACTGGAAAATATAAAAGATTTTAGTCGAATATAAAAACAAACCACAGAATCAATTGAATTAATAATAAAAAAATAACTAACAAAATATTATATGCTTTAAAAAATTGGCCAATTTGAATGCGGATATTTCCGCACGTAATATACATTTTAGGAGGCAATTTTTTGGCCCTGTTCCTTTCTATCGATTGAGGGCATTTCAACATTCCGGCTCAATACAATCAGGTAATGGCTACTGCAGTTTACAATTTATTATTATTGCTTCAGAGTTTTTAAACTGTATATCCTAATCTAATTAAAATAATTTGTTTAAATAAAAATTTAAAATATCACCACTGTTGGTTGATGGTCCCTGTGACATGAAATGTTAACAAATCGCCACTCTCTCACATGTTACAAATTTTCGTCAGAATGTAATATTTATGTTTCCCCCTTTGACAACGTTAATTGTCAGTTTCTAACAGGACATTGCGCTGACTGCCACTGATGCTACATTTGCGTACTATCGTCACTAATTCATTCAGCTTTCACATTTATTTAAATGTTATTAACTTGATATATGTTTCAATTTTAATTTTAACAACTATGATTGCATCATATTATACATCGATTTCAGTATTAAATTTGCATTTTAATTCAATGCAGTTTATAGTTAAAATTAATATCATATTATTAGAAAGTTTATTTAATAGTAAAATGGTAAAGGTTTGAATTCGAATCTAATTGTAATAAAAGATGACTTAGGTCTGTAAAGATTCATTAAAAGTTTTGATGATTTTGCTAATTAAAGCGATAGAGATTACGCTCTCTGTGAACCTCATTACTTTACGTATTTATTCTTTCCGACTTGAATCTATGAAATTACAACCAAAGCAACAATAGAATATTGTACAACTAGCGCGTAATGATACTCATTTCTCACAAGTATAAACGTTGTTGCACGAGCCTTTAGCAAGTTCTGCAATCTGCTTGGACATCAATAGTTTTATAACCGTATGAAGGTCTTCTTCTTCTTTCAATTCATAGACAAATAACTTTGTAAAAAAGAGAAATATTTAGCTTCTGGATAACTCCAGTAATCATAAACTAAATGCCCTGTCCACTCACCCAACTATTTATTATTAGGAAGTTGGATCTGTTTCATTCTTTTTTTAATTTATAGACAAATAACTTTGTAAAGAGGAGAAATATTTAGCTCCTGGTAAATAACATTTGGGTGGGTGGGCGGAGCACTCTAGTTGAAACTACTGACCCGTAATCATAAACTAAATGCCTTGCCCACTCAATCAACTGTTTCTTACTAGGAAGTTTGTATCTGTCTCATTGTTCTTTCAATTTCTAGACAAATAACTTTATTTTTTGGATGAATAACAGTTGGGTAGTGCACTCTAGTTGAACCTACTGGCCGCAATGGACGGGTTACTACAGTTAAAACTATTGCAACGCAATCATTGCCAAGTATCTCGCCCAATTTGTTAATATCTTCTTTCAATTTAGAGAGAAATGAACTTAAGCAGAAAGAAATGTTAGCGGCGTTTTTTTTTCAAGGGGGTTCAAGGTTCAATGTTTTCCAGTTGAAACTATTGACCGTCATCATTCTTTGGAGTTGCCCAACCACCCACCCAAGTTTTTTTTGTCAAAATATTTATTTACAATTACTCAGGCGGGTGGAAGTACAATTTATGATGAAACTATTGATCATCATGCTTTGGAGTTACCCGCACGTTTGTTTGTAAACTAATCTTTTGCTAACAAACAATGGGGCGGGTGGGTGGGCAACTCCAGTTGAAACTATTTACCGTCATCATTCTTTGAAATTGACCACCAACTCACCCAAGTGTTTGTTATCAAAATATTTATTTACAAACACTTAAGCGGGTCCAAGTACAATTTTAGTTGCAACTATTGATCATCATGCTCTGAAGTTACTCTCCCAAATGTTTGTAAACTAATTATTTGCTAACAAACACACGGGCGGGTGGGTGGGTAACTTCTGTTGAAACTATTGACCGTTATCATTTTTTGAAGTTGCCCAGCCGCCCACCCAAGTGTTTGTTATCAAAATATTTATTGACAAACACTCGGGCGAGTGGAAGTACAATTTCAGTTGAAACTATTGATTGTCATCATGCTCTTGAGCTGCCCACCCACCCGCCCAAGTGTTTGTTATCAAATTATATATTTACAAACACTCGGGCGGATGGAAGTACAATTTTAGTTGAAACTATTGATTGTCATCATGCTCTTGAGTTGCCCACCCACCCGCCCTAGTGTTTGTTATCAAAATATTTATTTACAAACACTCAGGCGGGTGTCAATACATTTTTTGTTGAAATTATCGATTATCATGCTCTGGAGTTA
This sequence comes from Tachinus rufipes, assembly GCA_963932245.1. Lineage (NCBI taxonomy): Eukaryota > Metazoa > Arthropoda > Insecta > Coleoptera > Staphylinidae > Tachinus > Tachinus rufipes. The sequence continues at coordinate 113,602,627 of OZ010744.1, read as the reverse complement.
CCAGTTCTAGTGTTTGTAAACTAATCTTTTGCTAACTAACCCTCGGGCGGGTGGGTGGGCAACTCCAATTGAAACTTTTGATTGTCATCATTCTATGGAGTTGCCCACCCACCTACCCACTCAAGTATTTGTTATCAAAATATTTATTTACAAACATTCAGGCGGGTGGAAGTACAATTTTAGTTGAAACTAATGATCATCATACTCTGGAGTTACCCGCCCGAGTGTTTGTAAACTAATCTTTGGCTAAGAAACACTCGGGCGGGTGGGTGGGCAACTCCAGTTAAGACTATTGACAGTCATCATTCTCTGGAGTTTTCCACCCACCCACCCAAGTGCTTGTTATTAAATTATTTATTTACAAACACTCAGGCGGGTGGCAATACAAGTTTTGTTAAAATTATTGATTATCATGCTCTGGATTTACCCGTTCCAGTGTTTGTAAACTAATTTTTTGCTAACAAATACTTGGGCGGGTGGGTGAGCAACTCCAGTTGAAACTATTGACCGTCATCATTCTCAGGAGTTGCCCACCCACCCGCCCAAGTGTTTGTTATCATAATATTTATTTACAAACACTTAAGCGAGTGGAAGTACAATTTTAGTTGAAACTATTCATTATCATGCTCTAGAGTTACCCGCAAGAGTGTTTGTAAACAAATATTTTGCTAACAAACACTCAGGCGGGTGGGTGGGCAACTCTAGCTGAAACTATTGACCGTCATCATTCTCAGGAGTTGCCCACCTACCCGCCCAAGTGTTTGTTATCAAAATATTTAGTTACAAACACTCAGGCGGCTAGAAGTACAATTTTAGTTGAATCTATTGACCATCATGCTCTAGAGTTAACCGTCCGAGTGTTTGTAAACTAATCTTCTGCTAACAAACACTTGGGCGGGTGGATGGACAACTTTAGAGAATGATGACGGTCAATAGTTTCAACTGGAGTTGCCCATCTACCCGCCCGAGTTTTTGTTATCAAAATATTTATTTACAAACACTCAGGCGGGTGGATGTACACTTTTAGTTGAAACTATTAATCATCATGCTCTGGAGTTACCCGCCCAAGTGTTTGTATACTAAGCTTTTGCTAACAAACACTGGGGCGGGTGGGTGGGCAACTTCAGTTGAAACTATTGATCGTCATCAATTTTTGAAGTTGACCACCCACCCACCCGAGTGTTTATTATCAAAATATTTATTTACAAACACTTAGGCGGGTGGAAGTACACTTTTAGTTGAAACTGTTGATCATCATGCTCTGAAATTACCTGCCCGAGTGTTCGTAAACTAATCTTTTGCTAACAAACACTCGAGCGGGTGGGTGTTCAACTCCAGTTGATACTATTGACCGTCATTATTCTCTGGAGTTGCCCAGCCACCTGACCAAGTGTTTGTTATCAAAATATTTATCTACAAACACTCAGGCTGGTAGAAGTACAATTTTAGTTGCAAGTATTGATCATCATGCTCTGGAGTTATTCGCCCGAGTGTTTGTAAACTAATCTTTTGCTAAGAAACACTCGGGCAGGTGGGTGGGCAACTCCTGTTAAAACTATTGACCGTCATCATTTGCTGGAGTTGCTAACCCACCCGCCCAAGTGTTTGTTATCAAATTTTTTTATTTACAAACACTCAGGCGGGTAGATGTACAATTTTAGTTGAAACTATTGATCATCATATTCTAGACTTACCCGCCCGAGTGTGTGTAAATTACTGTTTTGCTAACAAACACTCGGGCGGGTGGGTGGGCAACTGCAGTTGAAACTATTGACCGTCATTATTCTCTGGAGTTGCCCACCCACCCGCCCAAGTGTTTGTTATCATAATATTTATTTACAAACACTTAAGCGGGTGGAAGTACAATTTTAGTTGAAACTATTCATTATCATGCTCTAGAGTTACCCGCCCGAGTGTTTAGAAACAAATCTTTTGCTAACAAACACTCAGGCGGGTGGGTGGACAACTCCAGTTGAAACTATTGATCGTCATCATTCTCAGGAGTTGGCCACCCACCCGCCCAAGTGTTTGTTATCAAAATATTTATTTACAAACACTCAGGCGGCTAGAAGTACAATTTTAGTTGAATCTATTGACCATCATGCTCTAGAGTTAACCGTCCGAGTGTTTGTAAACTAATCTTCTGCTAACAAACACTTGGGCGGGTGGGTGGACAACTTTAGAGAATGATGACGGTCAATAGTTTCAACTGGAGTTGCCCATCTACCCACCCGAGTTTTTGTTATCAAAATATTTATTTACAAACACTCAGGCTGGTGAATGTACAATTTTAGTTGAAACAATTTATCTTTATGCTCTGGAGTTACCCGCCCAAATGTTTGTAAACTAATCTTTTGTTAACAAACACTCGGGCGGGTGGGTGGGCAACTCTAATTGAAACTATTGGTAGTCATCATTCTCTTGAGTTGCCCATCTATCCGCCTAAGTATTTGTTATCAAAATATTTATTTACAAACACTTAGGCGGGTGGAAGTACAATTTTAGTTAAAACTATTGCTCGTCATGCTCTGGAGTTACTCGCCCAAATGTTTGTTAACAATTTTTTTGCTAACAAACATTCGGGCGGGTGGGTGGAAAACTCCTGTTGAAACTATTGACCGTCATCATGCTTTCGAGTAACCCACCCACCCGCCGAAGTGTTTGTTATCAAATTATTTATTTACAAACACTTAGGCGAGTGGAAGTACATTTTTAGTTAAACTATTGCTCATCATGTTCTGGAATTACCCGCCCGAGTGTTTGTAAACTAATCTCCAATCTTTTGCTAACAAAGTTTCCGGCGGGTGGTTGCCGGGATTGAAGTGGAAGTGACTGTCGGACGGAGTTATGAGTCGCGAGCTTGAAGTTGAAGGTGCGATTTGCGTTGGAGATCTGCGGTACTGTGATTTAAAACCGCGAGTTTTATAGGAGCGACTTGCTTGCGATCGGCAAATCGGGAGCTTGGGTACGAAAAGCCGAGCCAGTCACAGAAAAAACATTTTATTTATAGTAGGATTTGAGTTGAGTTTGTCATTTACTTTCTTAAAGACAAATAGCATTTGCAAAAAGGTAAAAGAATTTAATTTCTACATAACTAACACTTGGATGAGTTGTCCGGGTGTCATCACTACTGCTGGGCATCCGCAGATGTTAAGGGTGCGGTTATGTGTGTCTTTAAGGATAGGTTGATGTTCCTCAAAGTTGAAGGTGTTTGGTGAAGGAGGTCTTCGGGGTTTTGATGGGGATGTTTTCTTATAATATTGGTTTTTTATTGTTTGTGGTTGCATTCTGGCAATGTGCGTAGCGCAGGATTCAAGAGTTAGTTGCCTCGGATGTGACTGGAGAATGTTCACTATTTGTGGTGAAAATGGGGGATCTCTAATTGTAATAATCTCTATGATGGTCGATAAAACTAGCTTGGTGGTTAGGCAAAAGCAGCAGTTATGTGGTTAGACTGAAGTTGCTTGGAGACACTAAACGGTAAGTGGCCATAAAATGTTTGCGTAGGTGCGATCTTTATACAATTTTGTTTGGCTCTCAGACGCTTGGTGTTGGCGTGTTGTGATTGGTGAAGCTAGGCACCGCTTACTCGTATTAACACGGGCGAAATTTTTTCTTGTACTATGAGCCTCAGAATTGCATACTTCTCTTCTGTCAAATTATGACTTAGATACTCCAATTTTTGGTTTTTGAGAATTTTTATGAGTTTCAGCTCTTTGATTATTCCACGGAGAACAATTAAGTTTGATAATTTCTTTATCCATGAAAAATTTTCTCATCTGCTTATAGCTTCATATTTCAAAAGGCTCAACATAATTGATATAATTTTGGTGCAGTGTCCAGGCTTCTGTTCTATAGAGAAGTGTGAAAAAGTGTAACTTTACAGGTTTAAGTTCATGTATCTGCAGCACAAGAACTTCTTTATCTGTGTAAATGCTTATTATTAAGAGATTGATTTTACTTTTTGTAATTTTGAGACAAAATGACTTTGTAAAGTGAAACATTCTATTTCTGCATGACCAACGCTTGAGTGGGTGATACCAGTTGAAACTACTGTTTTGCAATAAATTAACTGAGTGCTTTGATTGACTACTTGTTGGCAAGAAATTGGACTTATCGCAGATTTTTTTCATTTTAGAGACAAAATAGAAATAAAGTTTTGGATTACTAATACTTAGTGGGTGATCGGGGCACACCAGTTGAAATTACTTACTTGCAATCAATAAACTAAGTGCAGCAAAACATTGGCTTTGTCTCAATTTTTTTTCTAAATAAGAGACAAATGACTTTGCAAAGAAGAGAAACATTTAACTTTTGGATGACCAACTCTTAGGCGGATGGGCGGGGCACTCTAGTTGAAATTGTTGGTTTGATATCAATAAATTGAGTACCCCGCTTACCCATTTAACTGTTTGTCATCAAGAGGTTGGATCTGTCTTTCTTTATCTCTAATTTAGAGACAAATAACATTTGCAAAAAGAAGAAACATTTAATTTCTGGGTTACCGACAAATATCTAACCTAATCTAATCAAACCTTATCTAACCTAATCTAACTTAATCTAACCTAATCTAACCTAATCTAACCTAATCTAACCTAACCTAACCTAACTTAACCTGTCTGTTATTAAGAAGTTGGATCTTGCATATTTTTATTTGCAAATTAGTGAACGCAACGATCAGTAATGTCTGTGATAAAGGTCTTTAATAAAGGAGCTATGAGAGTTTTGGCCGGTAGAATTCACTAAGCACATATTTGCATTAGACTAAATCCGGTCGGCCAAGCAAACGAGGCTAGGTGGGTCTTGAACTCAAAGCAAAATTCAAGTATTTCTTGTAGGATTTTTGGGCCAAAATTTTTATAGTTCCTTTACTAAAGACCTTCATTAAACACATCAGTGGACGTAAAATCTCCGTTGACAGGCTGAAGCATGGCTCATTTTATGTAAATCACCAAAGATGCTGAATCGAAATGAACATGCATTTTAGCTTTGCTAACTTATCAATCAACAATTCGAATAAACCAAAAGTATCAACGTGTTTGCATCTCAAATTGTTTGCAGCATAATTTTTTGTAATCTTATTTGTTGAAACTGATACTATGGCAATCATCATAAACAATAAAACTTGCAACATCCGGTTATTCGAGGAATTGTACTAAATGCAGCTCGGTTGTATTCTCAAATAATGTTTTCTAACAATGCTCCAATTCAGTAAAGATAAACTGTGCATTAAAAGAAAGCCACTATACACATGTACGCTATAATCATATTATAAATAAATCAGTACGTTTTTATTTATATTGTCGCACATAAACATCAAACTCTAATTATATGTTATCTGGCCATAATAATAAAAATTATTATTTATTAATATTATTACAAGCAATTTGGTTGAGAAAATTCCTGCATGTAAATTGTGTATTTATTCCGTAAACTATTGAACTTCATAAACTAAAGCAGGAAGTAGTTGTACACGTATGTATAATAACCAACCCCTAATAGCAACTTCATGAATACATACATATGAAGGGGTTAGAACGAACGCTTTTGGTTAGATTATTCATCTGTAAGTGCACACCTTTCTTATCAAATCCAATTACGTAATCATTTTCATTGATTACTATATTATACGTGTAAAATATAGAAAACCATTCATAACAATCAATTTTAAAATCAACCCCTAATATTGTAGCAATAAAATGAAGCTAAACATTTTTGCATCATGCTCGGTTGAGTGTGAAAAAAAAGGAGTGAAATATCATGCACCCATTATTGCAACATGAATTTATAAAATGGCGCGTCCGCATTATGAATATCCCTCCCTGACATTTCAAGGGTTTCATGCACAAATTAGAGGTTACATAGAAATAATTTTCTCCTCACATCTTGCTATAATATTCACGGTATGTGGCATTAATAAAAGCCCTTTTTTACCTTTCGTTTACTTTTGTAGTTAATTTCACACAATTAATTACAGTCTACGGAATGCAACCGGTATGAATAGTTGAGATGATATAATAAATTCTGGAAAGTTTTCAGAGAAGAAAATCGAAAGATCAAAATTTGACAGCGACACGAGTTTAAACGGAATTGAATTTGATATGAGCATGAGTTGGATGGATACATAAGTTATAGGAATGGATTCTTTTTTTGGCACAAAACTGTTATTAAAAATAAATCCCACGTCGCTTGTTCAACATCAATAATTCAATTCTTAAACGTTTTATGATATTGATTTATTAAATTGTAATTATTTTTCTGATTAAATATGATAAATGCGGAATTAAGCTGATTTACTATCTTATTTTTTGGGGGAGTCGTTTTGCTAAATATATAAATACTTATCGGTTGAGAAGAGGAAGGAGAAAACACAATTCTATTAAATATTTAAATGTGAATTTCCGATGAATGAAATATAGACGTGGGGTGTATATTTTTTTTTATAATTTTCGTGCAATCGTTTGCATATTTTCTTAAGTAAATACAGACAGTCCTATAATAATTTTATTATAAAATTAATTGATTATTTTTTTATTGTAATATTTGTTTCATTCAGAGCGCCACAAAAGTTTCTAGGATTACATAAAGTTTTTAGAAGTTGTGGAAGAGCTTTTAAAATATTTTGGAAGCTTAATTGCAAAAGTTTATAGAATATTTAATGTTTTCTGTACATCTTCTAACATTTCTGTGTTGATTATATGTTTTTAAGCGCTTTAGTACTATTTTTTAAATTTATTTACATAATCTGAAACTTTTACTGTTTGCAAAATAGTTTTGTAAACATGTCAGACATGTGGAATCTGCCCGAGGCCTAACAAAATTATTTTTAGTTTTTTGGACAAAACTTTATTTTTTGTAGTACATATTTATTTTTTTAATTTAATTTTTTGGACAGTTTTTGTGCAATTTTTATGCTAGTTTAAGATGAGATCAATATGTTTTTGTGCTAGTTGCATACAATAATTCAGTTTTTTAAGCCATTTTTGATGAGTTTTATGAGGAAATGTGTTTTTAGTCGATTTTTATGCAATAATTAGGTTGTATGAACGATTTTAGATTAATTTTTGATAACATTCTTACAAAAATTGATGTTCTGGGCAATTTTTTATGCTGCAAAAGGTTTCTGGCCTAATTTTGTTGCCTTAAATGGATTATTTGCGAGATTTTTTATAGAATTGATGACAGATACATAATTTCTGTACGATTTTTTTTTTATTTATACAATAATTGGGTTTTTAAGCATTTTAAGATAAATTTTGATAAAAAAGATGTATGAAAAAAAATGTTTTTGTTGAAATTTTTCTAATTTAATAAAAAAAATGAGGTAATTAAGTTATTTTATCTTTATATTTTGAGTGATTTTAATGTATTTATTGCCATTTCTGTGCAATATTTGATAAATTTCTTCTAGAAATTGATTTAATGGGCGATTTTTTATACTTTTTAAGCTTGATTTTGTTGGTTTAAATGCTAAGTTTTTGATAATTTTTTCCAATAACTTGATTTACAAAGTTTTGATGGTACTATAAACATTATATTTGGGCATTGTTTGAAGAATTTCTTTTATTAACTGTTTTGTTAAAACGTTTTTTGACGATTCCTATGCAATAATTGAGTTTTATGAACGATTTTAGATTATTATTCAATAAATTATATTTTTTTTGTTCAATTTTGAATTTTTTTTTTATTGAGCGATTTTAAAGGCTTTTTCGATTAATTACATAAGTTAATATATTTTTGTGGCTAATTTTATACAATAAATGTACTTTCTAAGCAATTTAATATAATTTTTTGATAAATAATTTAAAATAATTATTTTTTTGTGCGATTTTTTTGCAATAAATCGATTTTTGGGCGATTTTACATAATTTTTTGAAGAATTATTCAACACAAATAAATTTATGTTCATATTTCATGTAATAAATTGGTTTTTTAAGCAATTTTTTAAGGATTAACATAAGATAATTATTGTTCTGTTCAAATTACATGCACTAAATGGGTTCTTGAGCGATTTTCTATAATTTTTAGATGAATTTCATAACATAATAAGAGATATTGAGCTATTTTAGATAAATTTGATGAGGTTTTTAAATTGATTTTAATCCATTATTGATTAGTTTTAAGAAGAAGAAGAAAAAATAATAGGGTTTTTTGAGCTTTTTCAAATGAATTTGATGAGGAAGTAGGTTTCTTGTGTAAATTTTATACAATAATTGGGTTTTTTAAGCGATTTTAAATCTATTTTTGATAAAGTATATAAATAAATAGGTTTTTGTTGCAAATTTCATGTAATAAGAGGTTTTCTTGCGTTAAAACTTTCTATGTTCGAGAAAGTGATAATCAATCTTTTGATGACAAACGTTTGGGTAAGTAGGTGGGTCACTCCAGAACATGAGTACGGACTGGTAATTTGAAATGGGGTTTCAACCCACCCGCCCAAGTGTAAGTTATCAAGAAATTTGAAGTATCACTATTCTGCAAACAATAAAAAGTTTCTATGTTCGAGAAAGTGATAGTAATATTCAATCTTTTGATGACAGATATTTGGGTGGGTGGGTGGGTCACTTCGGAATATAAGTACGGACCGGTAATTTGAACTGGGGTTACCGCCCACCTGCCCAGTTGTTGTTATCAAGTATATCTTTTCTGCAAATGTTAAAAGTTTCTATGTTCAAGAAAGTGATTGCAATATTTAATCTTTTGATGATTAACACTTGGGCGGGTGGGTGGGTCACTTCAGAATATGAATACAATCAGGTAAATTGAATTGGGGTTCCCGGCCACCCGCCCAAGTGTTAGTCATTAAGAAATTTGAAATATATCTTCTTTACAAACGTTTAAAAGTTTCTATGTTCGAAAAAGTGATAGTATTATTCAAATCTTTGATGACAAACACTTGGGCGGGTGGGTGGGTCACTCTAGAATGTGAGTACGAACCGTTAATTTGATCTGGGTTTCCCGCCCACCCGCCCAAGTGTTAGTTATTAAGAAATGTTAAGTATATCTTCTCTGCAAACGTTTAAAAGTTTCTATGTTCAAAAAAGTGATAGTAATATTCAATTCTTTGATGACAAAGTTTTGGGTGGGTGGATGGGTCACTTCAGAATATGAGTACGGACCGGTAAGTTGAACTGGGGTTCCTGCCACCCGCCCAAATGTTAGTTATCAAGAAATTTAAAGTATGTCTTTTCTGCAAACATTTAAAAGTTTCTATGTTCGAAAAAGTGATAGTAATATTTAATTCTTTGATGACAAACACTTGGGCGTGTGGGTGGGTTACTCCAGAACGGGAGTACACACCGGTAATTTTAACTGGGGTTTCCGCCCACCCGCCCAAGTGTTTGTTATCAAGAAATTTTAAGTATATCTTCTCTGCAAATATTTAAAAGTTTCTATGTTCGAAAAAGTGATAGTAATATTCAATTGTTTGATGTCAAACACTAAGGCGGGTGGGTGGGTTACTCCAGAACGGGAGTACAAACCGGTAATTTTAACTGGGGTTCCCGCCCACCCGCCCAAGTGTTCGTTATCAAAAAATTTTAAGTATATCTTCTCTGCAAACGTTTAAAAGTTTCTATGTTCGAAAAAGTGATAGTAATATTCGATTCTTTGATGACAAACACTTGGGCGGGTGGGTGGGTCACTCCAGAATGTGAGTACGAACCGGTAATTTAAACTGGGGTTCCCGCCCACCCGTCCAAGTGTTAGTAATCAAGAAATTTGAAGTTTATTTTCTCTGCAAGCGTTTAAAAGTTTCTATGTTCAAAAAAGTGATAGTAATATTTAATTCTTTGATGACAAACACTTGGGCGGGTGGGTGGGTGACTCCAGAATGTGAGTTCGAACCGGTAATTTGAACTGGGGTTCTTGCCCACCCGCCCAAGTGTTAGTAATCAAGAAATTTGAAGTATATCTTCTCTCCAAACGTTAATAGTTTTCATGTTATAGAAAGTGATAGTAATTTCAATCCTTTGATGACAAACACTTGGGCGGGTAGGTGGGTCACTCCAGAACGGGAGTACAAACCGCTAATTTGAACTGGGGTTCCCCCACCCGCCCAAGAGTTATTTAGAAATTTGAAGTATCTCTTTTCTGCAAATGTTAAAATTTTTTGAGAAAGTGATAATAATATTCTATTTTTTGATGACATTCTTTTTGGTGGGTGGGTGGGTCACTCTAGATGTAAGTAGAAACCGGTAATTTGAACTGGGGTTTCTGCCAACCCACCCAAGTGCTAGTTATTAAGAAATTTAAAGTATTTTTTCTGCAAGCGTTAATAGTATCTATGTTCAAAAAAGTGATAGCAATATTCAATCTTTTGATGACAAACACTTGGGTTGGTGGGTGGGCCACTCCATACTATAATAACGAGTCAGTAATTTGGATTGGAGTGACCCACCCACCCAAGTGTTAGTTATCATGAGATTGGATCACAACCTTCTCTTATGACAAAATGATTTCTATCGCTTGCAGAGAAATATACATCTAACTTTTTGATGGCAAACACTTGGGTGGGTGGTTGGGACACTCCATAACATGACATCAAGTCAATAGTTTGGATTAAAGCAATTTTAGATCAAGTTTTAATAATATTTGTAAGAAAAAATTATGCAATAATTAAATAGATCTCGACAATTTTAAATTAATTTTTGATACATTTTATAAGTAAAATAGAATTTTTCTGCAATTTTTAGATAATAACTCAGCTTTTAGAACAATTTTATAATCCGATTTGGTTATTTTCTTTAAAGAAAATAGGTTTTATGTGCGAATTTCAGTTTTTGGAGAATTTAGATAAATTTTATTCTATCATTAAATTTGTAAGCAATTTTAAATACGTTTTTGGATTTATTTCGAATCAATTTTTGGTTAATTTTAAGGTTTTTAGTAAAACTTTGTGCAATTTTTGTACAATTTAAAAGGTTTTTCTTTTATAATTAAGTTTTCTGTGCAAATCATACTTAACAAACAGGTTTTCCGAATGATTTTAGATTAAGTTTCGATGATTTATACAAAGAAAATAGTTTTTTTGTTTAAATTTGATTTACTAATAGGATTTTTAAGGTATTTAGATGAATTTTATGCAATCATTGGACTTTAAAAGCAATTTTAAGCTTATTTTTGATACATTTAATGAGCTAATACGGTCCTTGTGCGAATTCTATATAGTTTTGGATGAATCACATAAGGTAATTAAGTTTTTTGTAAATTTTAAACAATTGTGAGGTTTTCTAAGAGACTTTAATTATCTGTTAATGAATTTTGAGAGAAAATGTTATTTTTTGTTAAAATTCTTGCAATTTTTGAATTTGTTGAGCCATTTCATACTAAATATTGATGAATTCAAATGAGTTTTAGGAACAATTGTTGATGATTTTTAAAACAAAAATAAGTTTTTTTATTTATTTAATAAATGAGTTGTTGAGGCTTTTATCTAAATTTGATGCTATAATTTGTCATTTTAAACAAATTTTTGATACAGTTTTGAGGAAAATTATAAAGTGAACAGGTTTTTGTACAAATTTTATATTATATTTGAGTTTTCAAAGCGATTTTTGATAGCATTCATAAGGAAATAATTTTTCTATGCAAATTTCAAAACATAATTAGGGTTTTTAAGCGCTTCTAAATAAATTTTTGTCACATTTCATGCAATATATGAGTTAACTGAGCTTTTTTAGAATAGGATTTGATGTTTTTTGCAATTTTTAAACGATAGTTGAGTTTTATAAAAGATTTTAAGTTGTTAATTAAATTGAATTGATTAGGATTTTCAAGAAAACATATTTTTTGTTAAATCATCTGCAATTTTTGTAAAATAAATTTTTTTTTATGCAATTTTTATGCAATTTTTATGCAATAAATGGGTTTTTGAAGCGATTTTATATCAGGTTTTGACCATTTTTGTTAGGGAATTAGTTTTTTGTGCTAGTTTTAAGCAATAATTGACAAATTTAATTAAATATTATTCAAGAATTATATTTTAAATTTATTTTTGATATAATTCTTGAGTATTTTTTGCTCATTTTATGCAATTTTAGAGAAATAACTTAAGGTAAACAAATTTTTGTGCGAATTTTATATTATAATTTGGTTTTCTGATCGATTTTTGATAAAATTGATAAGAAAATATGTTTTTTAGGCAAATTTGATAGAATAGTTGGGTTTACTAAGCGGTTCTAGATAAATATTTGATGAATTTTATAAAGTTTTGTTGTTGATTTATGCAACAAATTAATTTTTTGAGCTATTTTAGAACAGGTTTTGATGATTTTTGTGAGATAAATATGCTTTTTGAAATAAAAACTGCTTTATAAATAAGATCTTGGAACAATTTATATGAATTTTATGTAATAATTAAATTTTATAAGCAACTTTAGTTACAGTTTTGATACATTTCATAAGATAAATACGGTTTTTTGTGCGAATATCATTAATTATTGTTTTTTTTAGCGATATTACATGAATTAAATAAGTTATTGTGCAATTTTTATATTATATTTAAGTTTTTAAAGCAATTTTATAGGAACCTTATAAGTAAATAAATATTCTGTGCAAATTTCAAGAAATAATGGGGGTTTCTAAGCGCTTTTAAGTAAATTTTTGTTACATTTTATGCAATATTTGAGATAATTGAGCTTTTTTAGATTAGGATATGATGATTTTTGTACAGTAAAAAAGTTTTGTTTGCAAATTTTATGCAATAAATTGGTTTTTGTCGGATTTAGATAAAAAATGTGCAATGATTTTAAAGGTAAACAGGTTTTTGTGCGAATTTTATGTTATAATTAAGTTTTTGGATTAATTTGACATGAATTTTAGCATAATATAGGTTGTTTGTGCAAATTTTAGACAATAATTGGACTTTACAAGCGGTTTAAGATAATTTTTTTATGAAATTGATGAGAAAATGAGTTTTTTGTCGAATTTAATACAATAATTACAATAATTGACTTTTTTGAGCTGTTTTTGATCATGTATTGATGATTTCCGTGAATTTTGTGCACATTTTATGTAACAAATATGTTTTAAATGGTTTTTTGAGCAATTTATGATAGATTAAAAAAAATGGTTTTTAGCTTTTGGAGGTTTCATATGAAATTATGCAATAATTGAGTTTTATAAGCAATTTTAAACACATTTTGGATGCATTTTATAACGTAACTAGGTTTTCTGTGCGGATTTTATGCATTTATTAGTTTTTTTAGCAATTTAAAAAACAAATTTTATATTTTAATTGAATTTTTTGAGCGACTTTAGATGAAATTCATAAGGAAATTGATTTTTTGTACAAATTATTTTAATTAGGTTTTTTTCTGTGTTTTTGGATGAATTTTTAATAAATTTTATAAGGATATTGGTTTTTGTTACATTTCATGCAATATTTGAGTCATCTGAGATATTTTAAGTTAGGTTTTGATAATTTTGTATAGTAATTAAGTTATTCTGCGAATTGTATGCAATAATTTGGTTTTTGGAGCGGTTTTGGATTATGTATTGAATATTTTTATGAAATAAAAAGGTTTTTTGTACGAGTTTTATACAATAAATAGGTTTTTGACGTATTTAGATAAAATATACTTGAATTTCTAAAAGATTTTAATTATTTTTTAATGAATTTTATGAGGTTTTATGAAATACATATGATAATTAGGTTTTTAGAGCTATTTTGGATGAAATTACACAAGGTTATAAGCGGTTTAAGATAAATTTTTGATAAATTTTATGAGGAAATGGTTTTTTTGGCAAATTTAATACTAGTTTTCCGAATTGTTCTAGATCATGATTTGATGATTTTCGTGAATTAAATAAGTTTTTTGTAAAAATTTATAAAGCAAATATTTTCTGTATGCAAATATCATGCATTACATGTGTCTTTAGGTTAGGTTAGGTTAGGTTAAGTTAGGTTATGTTACATGAATTTTGAATGAAATATAAGAGGCAAATTTTATTAACTAATTGGATTTTCTGAAATAAATTTTTCATGATTTTCATAAGAAAATGGTTTTTTAATACCATATTTAGGTTCTTTAAGAGATTTTAGATGAATTATGATGAATTTTATGCAAATTTATGCAATCGTTGGATTCTGTAAACGAATTTAGATAAATATTTGATCAATTTTATTAGATGAGTAGGTTTTTGTCCGTGTTTCATGTTTTATTAGGGTTTTTGAGTTACTTTATTTATTTATTTATTTTATTTATTTGTCTTTATTTCCTATTAATACAATAAGAAATTGGCGAAGTTCAGCATATTGCTGATCTACCACTTAACTATTACATTTTTACAATAAAATTTTATCTTAATTGTTTTTCTTGAAGTTTAATCAAATTCTTTACTTTTTACTTGGCAATGCGTGCATACCGTATTCTTATTTATCTTCTATATTCCACTCTTCTTAACTGAACAATTTCATGGTCTACAAAAAATATGTCAACATGACATTTCTAGATTAATTTAATAAGAATATAGTTTTTATGTGTTATTGTAGATAAATTTTTGATGAATTTTATGATTATCTAGTCTTTTTGTAAAATTTTATGCAATACTTACTTCTTTTGAACCCAATTAGATTGAGTTTTGATGATTTTTGTCAGGAAAATAAGTTTTTTTGTGCGATTTTTTTGCAACAAACTGGTTATTAATGCTTTTTTTCTAATTTTATACAGTATTTGGGTAGGTGAAACGATTTTAGATACATATTTCATACATTTTATGAAATAAATAGAGTTTTTGTGCAAATTTTATACAATATTCAAGTTTTGAAACAATTTTAGATTAATAAAGTAAGATTTTTGTGCGAATTTAATGTTACACTTTAGTTTTTTAAGCAATTTAAAAAAAAAGTTACGAGAAAATAAGTCCTTGTGCAAACTTTGTGCAAAAATGGGGTTTTGAAGCAATTTTAGATCAATTTTATGCAATAATTGGGTTTTAAATGACTTTATAATAAATATTTAGGGTTTTTTGTGCAAATTTTATGCCATTTTAGATAAATTGTTGATAAATTTTATGAAAAAATAGTCTTATTTAAATATAAATTTAGCTTTGATGATTTTCGTTAGGTAAATAAGGTTTTTTGTGCAAGTTTTATGCAATAAATGGGTTATTGGTGCACTTTTTTTCTAAATTTTATGCAAAAATTGGATGTTTGCAGCAATTTGAGATAATTTTAATAAAATATATAGGTTTTTTGTGCAAATTTTGTGCTATAATTAAACTTTTGAGCGTTTTTAAATAATTTACTTCAGCTAAACAGGTATTTTTCTGCGAATTTTAAATGAAGTTTACAATCTAATAAGTTTTTTGTGCAAAGTTTGAGCAAAATTGGGTTTTAGAAGCGATTTTAGATGAATTTTATGCAATAATTGGGATTTACATTACTTTTTGATAAAAAACCAAAGATTTTTTGTGCGAATTATATGGATTGTTTGGTGTTGCTCGGCGATAAATTACATAAAGAGAATGATTTTTTGTTCAAATTTTATGCTATTTTTGATAAATTGTTGATGAATTTTATTAAAAAATTGCCTTTTTGTAGAATTTTATGCAATAATTACTTTTTTTGCGAAAATTTAGATTTAATTTTGATGATTTTTGTGCAAATTTTAGAATAAATTGGTGTTTGAAGTGATTTTAGAACTAAAATTCATAAAGTAAATAGTTTTTTTGTACGAATTTTATGGAATATTTGGGTTTTTGAGAGATAAACTCATGCTATAATTGAGTTTTTTAAACAATTTTAAATAAAATTTACAAGCTAATAAGTTTTTTGTGCAAAGTTGGAACAAAAATGGGTTTTAGAAGCAATTTTAGATCACTTTAATGCAATAATTGGGATTTAAATCATTTTTTGATTTTGATTTTTGATAAATAAGATTTTTTGTGAGAGTTTTATGGAATTTTGGTTCAGCGATTTGAGATAAATTACATAAGGAAAAAGATTTTTGGTACAAATTTTATGATTTGATAAATTTTATAAAAAATAGTCTTTTTGTTGAATTGTATGCAATAATTACTTTTTTGAGCAAATTTAGATTTAGTTTTGATGATTTTTGTGAGTTTCCTGTCCGAATTTTATGCAATAAATGGGTTATTGATGCATTTTTTTAATTTTTTGCAATGTTTGAAGTGATTTTAGAACATTTTTTGATAAAATTAATGAAGTAAATAGGTTTTGTGTGCAAATTTTATGGAATGTTTGGGTTTTTCAGCAGTAAATTTATGTTATAATTAAGTTTTGTAAACAATTTTAAAAGAAATTTACAAGCTAATAAGTTTTTTGTGTAAAATTAGAGCAGAAATGGGTTTTAGAAGCAATTTTAGATCAATTTTATGCTATTTTAGATAAATTGTTTATGAATTTGATACAAAAATAGTCTTTTTGTAGAGTTTTATTTTATCTTTTAGTATAATTTTTTTTTTCTTGTGCGAATCTTATGCAATAAATGCATTTTTTCAAATTTTATGCAATAAATAGGCGTTTGAAGTGGTTTATTGAATAGTTTTAAAAAAAATTCATATTGTAAGTAGGTTTTGTGTGCGAATTTTATGGAGTATTTGGATTTTTAAACAATAAATTTACAAGTTAATAAGTTTTTTGTGCTAAGTTTGAGAAAAAAATGGGCTTTTGGAGCAATTTTAGATCAATTTTATGCAATAATTAGGATTTACATCACTTTTTAATAAACATTATAAGGTTTTTTGTGGAAGTTTTATGGGATGTTTGTTGTTGTTCAGTGACTTGAGATGAATTACATAAGGAAAAAGATTTTGTGTACAAATTTTAAGCTATTTTAGATAAATTGTTGATAAATTTTATGAAACAATAGTCTTTTTGTTGAATTTTATGCAGTAATTACTTTTTTTGAGCAAATTTGGATGATTTTTGTAAGTTTATTGTGCGAATTTTATGCAATAAAAGGATTTTGATAATTTTTTTTAAGTTTTATGGAATAAACAGGTGTTTGAAGTGGTTTAAGAAAAAAAATTTGATAAAATTCATGAAGTAAAGGTTTTGTGTGCAAATCTTATGGCATATCAAATCCTCAAGGATTTGAGCGATAAATTCATGTTATAATTGAGTTTTTTTAAGTAATTTTAAATGAAATTTACGAGCTAACAAGTTTTTTTTGCAAAAATGGGTTTTATAAGCGATTTCAGATCACTTTTATGCAATAATTAAGTTTTAAATTACTTTTTGATAAATATTTAAAGTTTTTTTGTTCAAGTTTTATAGAATGTTTGGTGTTATTCAGCGATTTGAGATGAATTACATAAGGAGAAAAAAAATTTTGTACAAATTTTATGCTATTTTAGATCAATTTTATCCAATAATTGGCTTTTAAATCACTTAATGATAAATATTTAAGGTTTTTTGTGCAAATATTATGGAATGTTTAGTGTTGTTCAGCGATTTTAGATGAATTACATAAGGAGAAAGATTTTTTGTACAAGTTATATGCTATTTTAGATAAATTATTGATGAATTTTATTAAAAAAATAGTCTTTTTGTAGAATTTTATGCAATAATTAGTGTTTAGATTTAGTTTCGATGATTTTTGTAAGTTTCTTGTGCGAGTTTTATGCAATAAATGCATTTTTTTAAATTTTGTGCAATAAGTAGGTGTTTGACGTGATTTCAGATCATTTTTCTGATAAATTTAATAAGATAAGTGGGTTTTGTGTGTGTGTTTTTTAAGGAATATTTGGGTTTTTGGGCGATTTTAAATGAATTACATGAAGTAAACAGATATTTGTGCAATAAATTCATGTTATAATTGAGTTGTTTTTAACAATTTTAAATGAAATTTACGTATTTTGTCCTAAGTTTAAGCAAAAATGGGTTTTAGAAGCAATTTTTGATAAATTTTATGCAATAATTGAGTTTTAAATCACTTTTTGATTAATATTATAAAGTTTTTCTGCAAGTTTTATGGATTGTTTGGTGTTGTTTAGCGATTTGAGATGAATTACATAAGGAGAAAGATTTTTGGTGCAAATTTTATCCTGTTTTGAATTAATTTTATGAAAAAATATAGTTTTTTTGTAGAATTTTATGCAATAATTACTTTTTTGAGCAAATTTAGATTTAGTTTTGATGTTTTTTTGTGAAAATTTTATGCAATAATTGGAATATTGATGCATTTTGTTCAAATTTTATGCAATAAATTGATGTTTGAAGTGATTTTAGATCATTTTTTGATCAAATTTATAAAGCAAATGGGTTTTGTGCGTACATTTTATGGAATAGAGTTTTTGAGAGATTTAAAACAAATTATATGAAGTAAACAGATTTTTGTGCTATAAATTCATGTAATAATTGAGTTTTTTAAGCAATTTTAAATGAAATTAATGAGATAATAAATTTTTTGGTCAAAGTTTGAGCAAAAATGGGTTTTAAAAGCTATTTTAGATAAATTTTATGCAATAATTGGGTTTTAAATCACTTTATGATCAATATTTAAGGTTTTTTGTGCAAAATTTATATGTTGTTTAGCGATTTGAAATGAATTACTCAAGGAAATAGATTTTTTAAACAAATTATATAAAAAAAATAGTCTTTTTGTAGAATAATTACTTTTTTTGAGCAAATTTTGATTTAGTTTTGATGATTTTCGTAAGTTTTTTGTGCGAATTTTATGCAATAAATGGGTTATTAATGCATTTTTGTTAATTTTTTTGCAATAAATAGGTGTTTGAAATGATTTTAGAACGTTTTTTGATAGATGTAATGATGTAAATAGGTTAAATAAATATTTGGGTTTTTGAGCAATAAATTTATGTTATAATTGAGTTTTTTATACAATTTTAAATGAAATTTACAAGCTAATATTTTTTTTTGTGCAAAATTACAGCAGAAATAGCTTTTAAAAGCAGTTTTAGTTCAATTTTATGCTATTTCTGATCAATTGTTGATGTATTTAATACAAAAATAGTTTTTTTGTAGAGTTTTATGCAATAATTACTTTTTTGAGCAAATTTAGATGATTTTTGTAAGTACTTGTGCAAATCTTATTCAATAAATGGGTTAATATTGCATTTTTTAAGATTTTATGCAAAAATAGGTGTTTAAAGTTATTTATAAAAAAAATTTGATGAAATTTATGAGTTAAGTTAGCGATTTAAATGAATTACATAAAGTAAACATATTTTTGTGTGGTAAATTCATGTTACGATTGAGTTTCTTAAGCAATTTTAAATAAAATTTACAAGCCAAGAGGGTTGTCTGCAAAATTTGTGCAAAAATGGGTTATAGAAGCGATTTTAGATTAAGTTTATGCAATAATTGAGATTTACATCACGTTTTGATGAATAACTTAATGATTTTTGTAGAATGTTTGGTGTTATTCAGGGATTGGAAATGAATTATATAAGGAAAAAGATTTTTTTGTAAAAATTTTATGCTATTTTATATAATTTTTTGTAGAATTTTTTGTAGAATTTTATGCAATAATTACTTTTTTGAACAAATTTAGATTTAGTTTTGATGATTTTAAATGAATTTTGAGCGGTTTTAAATGAATTACCTGAAGTAAACAGATTTTTGTGCAATAAATTAATGTTATAATTGAGTTTTTTAAGCAATTTTAAACAAAATTTAAGAGCTAATAAGTTTTGTGTGCGAAGTTTGAGCAAAATGGGTTTTTAAGCAATTTTAGATGATTTGCATTAGGAAATAGATTTTGTGTACAAATTTTATGCTATTTTAGATAAATTGTTGATGAATTTTATGAAAAATATTTTTTTTGTAAAATTTTATACAATAATTACTTTTTTGAGCAAGTTTAGATTTAGTTTTGATGATTTTTGTGAGTTTTTTGGGCGAATTAGATGAAATAAATGGGTTATTGATGCATTTTTTAAAAATTTTATGCAATAAAAAGTGATTTTAGATCATTTTTTGATGAAATTCATGAAGTAACTAAGTTTTTTGTGCAAATTTTATGAAATATTTGGGGTTTTGAGCAATTTTAAATGAATTACATAAAGTTAACAGATTTTTGTGCAATAAATTCATGTTATAATTGAGTTTTTAAGCAACGAGCTAATAAGTTTTTTGTGCAAAGTTTGAGCAAAATTGAGTTCTAGAAGCGATTTTAGATCAATTTTATGTAATAATTGGGTTTTAAATCACTTTATGATAAATATTTAAGGTTTTTGTGCAAGTTTTATGCTATTTTAGATAAATTGTTGATAAATTTTATGAAAAAATTAGTCTTTTTATTAGAATTTTAAGCAATAATTACTTTTTTGAGCAAATTTAAATGATTTTTGTAAGTTTCTTGTGCGAATTTTATGAAATAAATGGGTTATTGGTGCATTTTTTTTAAATATTATGCAATACGCAGTGATTTTAGATAATTTTTTGATAAGATTCCTAAAGTAAATAGGTTTTTTGTGCGAATTTTATGAAATATTTAGGTTTTTGAACGATTTTAAGTAAATTTAATAAGGTTTACAGACTTTTGTACGTTGTTCTTGAGTTTTTTAAGCAATTTAAAATGAAATTTACAAGCTAAAAAGTTTTTTGTGCCAAGTTGAGCAAATATGGGGTTTTAAGAGCGATTTCAGATCACTTTTATGCAATAATTGGGTTTTAAATTACTTTTTGATGAATATTTAAGGTTTTTTGTGCAAATTTTATGGAATGTTTGGTGTTGTTTAGCGATTTGAGATGAATTACATAAAGAAAAAGATTTTTTTGTACAAATTTTATGCTGCTTTAGATAAATTGTTGATGAATTTTAAGAAAATATAGTTTTTTTGCAGAATTTTATGCAATAATTACTTTTTTTGAGCCAATTTAGATGATTTTTGTAAGTTTCTTGTGCGAATTTTATGCTATAAATGGGTTATTGATGCATTTTTTTAAATTTTATGCAATATGGAATGATTTTAGATTATTTTTGGATCAAATTCATGAAGTAAATAGGTTTTTTCGTGCAAATCTTATAAAATATTTGGGCTTTAAACGATTTTTAATGAATTCAATAAGGTTTACAGACTTTTGTGCGTTGTACATGAGTTTTTTAAGCAATTTCAAATGAAATTTACTAGCTAATAAGTTTTTTATGCGAAGTTTGAATTAAAATGGGTTTTAGAAACGATTGTAGATCAATTTTATGAAATAATTAGGTTTTAAATTACGTTTTGATAAATATTTAAGGTTTTTTGTGCAAGATTTATGGAATGTTTGATGTTATTCAGCGATTTAAAATGAAGTAGGAAATAGGTTTTTAATCGAATTTTATGCAATTATTGGATTTTATCAAGTTTAGATGGTTTTAGTGAGGTAGTTATGTGCGAATTTTACACTATAACTGAGTTTTCTGTGCGAATTAAATGCATTACACAAGGTTTTTGTGATAATTATCATTGATGTGATAAATACAAATTTGATTAAAAAAATTAAAATGTAGCACGATTTTTGATACATTTTTTAATAAATCAGCGACTTTTGATAAATACCTTGGATACGTTGGATTTTTATGCAATTTTTATGTAATTTAATGCAATAAACAGCTTTTATATGATAATTTTGTTGTCAAATTTAGTTTTAGGTTTTTGAGCAATTGTTGATGAATTATTATCTAATTTTGGACTTTATTTTCTAATTTATTCTGTTTTGTTGGTTAATATATTGCGTTCTTCTTCAGTTTTAGCTTAAATAAAAAAAAGTAAAGCTAACTTAAAATCCAAACCAAAGAGTTAACTTGTAAAAGCTGCATTGTCGACAAAAATTTTGTTATTATAATACAAATCTTTATCGCTAAAAAGGATTTTTGGAACATCCATTAGAAGGTTGGACTGGTTTCATAGCTCTTTGTGTTCTATTTTCTTCAAAGGGCAAGATATTTTTATTATTTGATCAAAATTTTTGTTTTGTTTTTTTTTTCTAGATCTACTTATTATAGTAGTGTAATAGTAGACACTAAACAGGCTATATTTTTACTGAAAATAGTATATAGTCAGATAGTATTAAATTAATTTAAAAAAATGTTAACTTAATGTGGTCCACCTTATAAGATCCAAAAAAATATATTCAAAGCGTTTGACATATTGCGAGAAGTTGCGTTTTTTTAATACTTTTTATAAGAAAAATCATGAAATTTTGGATGTTTTCTCCATTTAATTTGATTTTAGTAAGAATCAACATTTAAAGTAAATGGGTTTTTAAAAAAAGATTAAACGTCATCAATAAAGAAGGCGATAGTAGCAGTCTTTGCACTTTTTCCGTCTTTGATTGATGCAGTATTCAATTTGTGCAATCAGTTATCAAAATAAAAAAAATCATATGCTTGATCTCCTAACCGGATTAGTGAAGAAATCAATTACGCCGTTAATAGAAAATTGTTATACATTTGCAATTGCGATGAAAGGAATAAAGCGCAAAATAAAATTATGTTTCCTGTATCGTTTTATTTTAATCGACAATGTTTGGGTTTAAAACATGTATTCGTCATTAAGTACCGAAAACACGGAGAGTTTAAATTAAACATCAAATGACTAATATGAAATATTGGTTTAATCCTGTTTCTATATAATATAAGACGTAGTATATAGGCTTCTTATAATTAGTTCTATTGTGCCGTTGGGTAGTTGACATAATTACAAAGTTGCGGAAACCGGATGTAGGAGAACTGCTTTGACCCGCAGATAGTTGCATGTGATACCGGATGATAATAATATTTTTATTACTATCAAGTCCAGGAAAATCGATTTGGGTTAGGATGATTTATACGGATGAAATGTTGAGGTGTTTAATGTTAATGAATGTGTTATTGTAAAACTGGTCTGATTTGTGTGTTTGTGTTGTCGGAAGATTAGCGCCACAAATTTAGTAATTCGTTTTGGTGGAAAAACATTGAGAAATCAAAACCGGTAGGCTTGCTGGAAAGAGAATGGGAAGGAAAGAGATGCAAGTCTGTCAAGTGGTAGTATAGTAGGCCTAAAAAGGGAAGAAGATGTGCGGGGGTGACCGAAGTGGAGGCGCCATCGGGCGATCGGTCGCCATAGAGACCGGCCGGAGGAGAGCGGAGCGGATCGCGCCGCGCGGCGTGAACCCCAAACGTGAACCAGCGCGTGAACCAAAGAGGCAGGCGCATGAACCAACACACATTGAAACACACAGTTACACACACATAGCCAGAGAAGCACCACCGGCAGCAGTCGCAGTAGTCTCGCAGGTTTTCGTTCCCGCCATTCCCGCCATTCCGTGTCACGTCGCGCACTCGCTAGGTCACGTGTAGATATCGCGCGTGCGACGACTCCAGAGCTCTAGTAGAGTCCTGCTGCTGCCACCCGGGCAAAGAGCTAAATACGCCCGCGCCCGACCGTCGATACACACCGCCAACAACCACAATGTAAGTCCCTGTTTTTATCATTACGCATCACGATTACTACTAAAAATCTTAAATTTAATTTTCCTTCAAAATTAACCACCTTGATTTAAACCTAATTTTCATTCATAAAAAAAATCTTTTTTTTAACAATTAATAAGAAAACCTAATATTGCAACATTATTTATTTAAAAGAATAACATTGCTTGATTATTTATTATTATTATTATAATTATTATATTACGCTTGAATTTTCCATTCATTTAACCGCAACTACCGGTGTCGCTAATTTCTGTTTGTTTTGAAATTATGTACACTTTCACCCCTCCGGCCGCTAAACACAAATTTAACATTTATTTATTTATTGATCTTTAATTACCGTTTTATAAATTATAAACAGAGATTAATAAAAAATACAATTGGAAATTTGATGAAAGCAGCGAAGCTATTATTATTAATACCTTATTAACCCCTAATGGATTTTAATTTAAATGTAATGGAATTTTCTATTTACTTCCAGTTTGTGTGTGTTGTGTTACGGATAGTGCGTGTTTCATGATTGAATTGTTCTCATCAGCTGTGCAAGTGTTATTATGATGAATCCGCGTATTAATTATAAATAGAATTATTTGGGGGGGCCACTTTGCGTCCATTCAATCTGCTTCCCTTCTATATATATATATAGTACACCCCTCACCTCCACCCTAAATCGATAGCTGTTTTATTGGTAAAACTTTTGAACTTTAATACGATATTCGCTTTGGATCACAAAGCAATGTTTGCCCATTTGTTATTTGGTATGTTTTCACAGAGTTTATGCCTTCTTATACAATTTTATTTATATTTCGAAACTTTTTTTCTGTATCACTTTAAGGATATTAAAATAAAAGGGTGATTATTTGCCACAAAACTTTGTTTTGTTTTATAAAGGGGGGAAGATTTGTGTTAGGTACCAGCACGAGGAGTTTTAAAGGACAAGTTGAGTTTATCTTACGTAGGATTGCCGAGGGAAGTTAGACTAGTTCGAAGGTAAACACCCCGCCAAGCTGCTTACTATCCCAGTTACAGATTAGAACCCCTTCGGGGTCATCCCTTATTGCGTTGCTGCAGCAGCTACTTACACGTTCACTCAATATACAACGCAATATATTTCGAATCCTTTAGAGTGAAGCAATCTGTTTTACATTAAATCGCTTAATTAAATTATTATAATACAACAATGTTATAAGCCGGAAGGTGCTTTGTAACCGCAACTCTTTTTTTATATACAAAAGTTATAATTCGCTTTGAATATTAAGATTATAATTAGCTTACTAATCTTTTTATTTATATGGATTAAATTGTGCGAAAACTGGCTCAGTTTTGTCATCCCTTATATGTTTGAATTATTGTGGCTACATCTCCGAATGGTAGACAACAGCTGGATATTTTTGTGCTATATTTCGGTCACAGTTTGTATTGGTCTATAAATTTATGGATCTAATATTGCGCCAGATTGTTGTAAGGTATGTTAGATCTCAGGTGAAATGCGTTGAATTTTGATGTGGATTAATGGGCAATTTTGAGGATGAATTTGTTTGAGTTTATGGTTTTTAATTAATTAAAAAATAAGTAACACTTTTAACTAGAGTAGAATATTATTTAGTTGAATATTTACTATACATCATAGCAATTTTGAGGAAACAGTTTCTTTATCTGGGAACATTTTTATATGTCTATGGTTGCTACTAAGTGTTAAAGGATACTTTTCTTAGGTTCATTCACAATTTGTACTTTATTATATGTGTGAAGCTGCTTACAACAAACTTGTCTCTAAAGTAAAGCGGTTCTTAAGTATTGAAAACGAGATACAAAATGTTAAGGTCATTTTTGTTTATTCATAATTTGTATTTTATCCGGAAACAAATTTATATGTGACCTCTTAGTATTGAATACGAGCGATTTAGAGAATACGTTTTTTTTAGGTCAATCACAATTCGTACTCTATCTGGAAACAGTTTTATATCTGTAAAGTATTAAACATGAGCTACAAAGGTACTTTATTTGTAAACATTTTTATATGTCTAAAGCGGCTACAAAGTGTGAAACATGATTTATAAACTTGTCTTTGAAGTAAAATGGTTTTTAAGTATTGAGAAGAAGATACAAAATTTTGAGGATACGATTTCCGTAGGTCATTTATAATTTGCACTTTATTTGGATACATTTGTATAAATCATGAGCTACAAAATTATAGCTATTTTGAGGATATATTTTCTTTAGGTCATTCACAATTTGTACTTTATCTGTGAACATTTTTATATGTCTAAAGCGGCTACAAAGTGTAAAACATGATTTATAAACTTATCTTTGAAGTAAAATGGTCTTTAAGTATTGAGAAGAAGATACAAAATTTTG
Source organism: Tachinus rufipes (assembly GCA_963932245.1). Taxonomy (NCBI): domain Eukaryota; kingdom Metazoa; phylum Arthropoda; class Insecta; order Coleoptera; family Staphylinidae; genus Tachinus; species Tachinus rufipes. The sequence goes on along the minus strand of OZ010744.1, from coordinate 113,576,885 downwards.
ATGATACGATTTCTTTAGGTCATTTATAATTTGCACTTTATTTGGATACATTTGTATAAATCATGAGCTTCAAAATTATAGCTATTTTGAGGATATATTTTCTTTAGGTCATTCACAATTTGTATTTTATCTGTGAACATTTTTATTTGTCTAAAGTGGCTACCAAGTTAAACAATTGTAGCTATTTTAAAGACACGTTTTATTGGTTCATTCACAATTTGCGCTTTACCTGCAACCATTTTTAAAAGTGTTAACGTGAAGAACAAACTAATAGCGATTTTATAGATACGTTTCACATTTTGTACTTTATCTAGAAACAGTTTCATATCTGTAAAGTGGCTTCTAAGTGTTAAAACATGAGGTACTAAGTTATAGCGATTTTTTTTTGGGTCATTCACAGTTTGTACTTTATTTGCAAACATTTTTGTACGTCTAAAACGGTCTAAAGTGTTAAACATAAGCTACGAAACTTATAGCGATTTTAAAGATATGTTTTTTGAGTTCATTCACAATTTGTACTTTATCTGTAAACATTTTTATATGTCTATAGAGGATACGTTTTGTTTCTAACAAACTTATCTCATACATACGCGCTGTGTACTATTTTTGGCGCCTAGTGAAGCCAACATAACATTATATGCCCACAACTGACGTCACGCACTAATTGTGGACGTATGGCTCATGAGTAGTTAAGTTGGTGTTACTATTTTTGCTAAACATTAATGAACACAATAAAATATATATTATATTTTAATTTTAACTTAACTTAACTTAAATTTCTTTTATAATTATTGTTAATTCAATCACAAAATTCAATATTTGTGTGAAATAATGTTTGTTTATTGAATAATTTAGCAACGTCATGCATGGTGTATTAAAAATGTATTTACATACACGTCAAGTATTTTGCTACGTACGTTTTTGTCCACAACTGACGTCACACGCATGTTAGCTTTACTACGTTGGCAAAAGACGGGTCTATAAGTGTGTATGGTCTAAGGTATGCGTTCAGCGACTACTAAGTACAAAACATGAGCTAGCGATTTTGAGGATACATTTTCTTTGGGTCATTTAAAAATTGCGTTTTATCTGGGAACATTTTTATATATGTGAAGCTGTTTGCAACAAACTTGCCTCTGACGTGAATCGGCTTTCAAATATTGAAAACGAGCAACAACATTTTAATGATAGGTTTTGTTTAGATCATTCACAATTTGAATTTTATCTGGAAACAGTTTTGTATCTCTAAAGCAGCTTTTAAGTAATAAAAATTGATTACAAAAATATGGCAATTTTGAGGATAAGTTTTCTTTGGATCATTCACAATTTGCGTCTACAAAACTTGTATCAATTTTAAAGATATCTTTTCTTGAGTTCATTCCCAATTTGTACTTTATCTGTGAACATTTAATATGTCTAAAGCGGGTACAAAATGTTAAACATGAGCTACAAAATTAAAACAATTTTAAGAATACGTTTTCTTTGGAACAGTTAGAGTTTTGCTCTTTATCTGAAATCATTTTTATTTGTCTAGAGGGGCTACTAAGTATATGAAGTACAGTTTTTTTTAGGTCATTTTCAATTTTTGGTTTACCTGAACACACTTTTATATGGGTCTTGCTGCTTCTTACAAACCCGTCTCTAAAGTTAAGCGGCTTTCAATTGTTGCAAACGAGCATCATAATTTTGAGGTCACATTTTCTTTAGGTCATTTTATTGGAAAACATTTTTTAAGTGTAAAACTGCTTCCAAGTAGTACAAAATTTATAGCATACATTTTATTTAGATCAATTACAATTTACGCTTTATCTGGAATAAAAATTTGCTTAATTTTGCATAAGTGACCTGAGCTAACTAAACGATATATTGAAAATTAATACAGTTACTTTGTATAATATTTATAAAAATCAATTTTAAATGACTGACGATGAGTTGAATCTAAACTAGAAACTTACTTTAATACTATAACTATGATAACTCACTAACCATTCATTGGAAATTGATGTAATTTTGTTTATATATACTTCATCATTATTGTTACCAACTGTGTAAAATTTATTAAAATCAATTCGCTCAATTTTGTATAACCTCAAATTAACTGACCTGAGAATAACTAGTAACTAACTGTATAACTAAAACAATCATAACTTACTAACCATTCATTGGAAATTGATATAATTTTGTTTTTATATACCTCATCATCATTGTTACTAGTTGTATAAAATTTATTGAAATTGTTTCGCTCAATTTTGCACAACCTTAAGTTAAGTGATTTATGCTAACAAGAACGAGTCAGTTAGAGCTTTACTAAAATAATCTTAACTCCCTAACCATTTAATTAAAATTTATCAAAATTTGTACCAATATAGTTTAGTATTATAAGTACTAACTGTATAAAATTTATTAAAATTGGTTGGCTCAATTTTACATAACCTTAAATTAACTGACCTAAGCTGACACAAACTAGTAACTTGCTGTATAACTTAAACAGTCATAACTTACTAACTATTCATTAAAAATTGATGTCATTTTGTTTTTGTATACCTTATCATTATTGTTGCCAACTGTATAAAATTTGCATAAGCTCAAATTAAGTAAGTTGTGCTAACACAAACAAGTCATTTAGAGTTTTAGTAAAATAATTGTAACATTCTAATTATTTATTGAAGATTGATGAAAATTTGTACCAATATAGTGTATTGTCATAAGTACCAACTGTATAAAATTTATTAAAATTGATTCGTTCAATTTTACATAACCTTTAATTAACTGATTTGAGCGGACATGAATTGGTATTTTAGACTAAAACTAAAGCAGTCATAACTTACTAACCATTCATTGGAAATTGTTGTAATTGTTTTTATATACTTTATCATCTTTGCAACCAATTGTGTAAAATTTACTAAAATTTATTTGCTCAACTTTGCATAAGCTCAAATTAAGTGACCTAAGCTACCACAAACAAGTTATTTAGAGCTTTACTAAAATAATTGTAACTCCTTAAGTATTTATTGAATATTGATGCTAGTTTCTACCAATATAGTTCATTATTGTTGGTACCAACTCTATAAAATTTATTAGAATTGATTACATAACCTCAAATTAACAGACTTGAGCTAACTCAAACTAGAGTCTTACTTCATTACTAAACAATTATTACTTACTAACTTTTCATTGAAAATTGATTTAAGTTGGTTTTTATACGATTCATCATCGTTGTTACCAACTATATAAAATTTATTAAAATCTATTCCCTCAATTTTTTATAAACTCAAATTAATTAACTTGATACAAACTAGAGAATTGCTTTATCACTAAAACAGTCATAATTCACCAACCATTTATTGAAAATTATTGTGTAATATTGCTTTTATACACCCTATCATCATTGCTGCCAACTGTATAAAACTTATTTAAATCGCTTTGGTCAATTTTGCAATAAGTGATTTAAACTAATCCAAACTAGACACTTAATGCATTACTAAAACCAGAATATCTCCTTAACTACTCATTGGAAATTGAAGCAATTTTGTTTTAATATATGTCCTTATCATTAGTATCAATTGTATAAATTTAATCAAAGTTGATTCGCTCAATTTCACATAACCTCAAATTAAGTGACTTAAACTAATCCAAACTAGACATTTAATGCATTACTAAAACAAGAATATCTCAATAACGACTCATTGGAAATTGATGCTATTTTGTTTTAATTTATGTCCTTATCATTAATATCAATTGTATAAATTTGATCAAAGTTGATTCGCTCAATTTTTCATAACCTCAAATTGAGTGTCTTAAACTAATCCAAACTAGACACTTAATGCATTACTAAAACAAGAATATCTCATTAACGACTTATTGGAAATTGACTCAATTTTATTTTAATATATTTCCTAATCATTAGTATCAAGTATATAAAACCTAACCTAACCTAACTTAACCTAACCTAACACAAACAAGTCATTTAGAGCTTTACTAAATTAATCATAATTCCCTAATCATTCATTGAAGGTTAATGAAAATTTTTATCAATATAGTTTGTTATCAGTAGTATCAACTGTAGAAAGTTTATTAAAATCAATTTACTCAATTTTACATAACCTCAAATTAACTGATTTGAGCGGACACGAACTGGTACTTTACACTATAACTAAAACAGTCATAACTTACTAACAAGTCATTAGAAGTTGATGTTATTTTGTTTTTATACACTATATTACCATTGTTACCAACTGTGTAAAATTTATTAAAATTGCCTCGTTCAATTTTGCATAACCTCAAATTAAGTGAAGCTAACACAAGCAAGTTACTTAGAGCTTTTTTAAAATAGTCGTAAATTCCTAATCATTTATTTATAATTAATGCTAATTTGTTCTAATATAGTTCATTATTATTGGTACCAACTCTGTAAAATTTATTAAAATTGATTCGCTCAATTTTGTATAACCTCAAATTAACTGACTTGAGCTAACGCAAACTTACTTTGTTACTAAAACAATCATAACTCACAAACAACTCATTGAAAATTGATAAAAATTTGTACCAATATAGTTTAGTATTATAAGTACCAACTGTATAAAGTTTATTGAAATCGATTTGCTTAATTTTGCACAACCTCAAATTAACTGACTTGAGCTAACGCAAACTAAGGATTTACTTTGTTACTAAAACAATCATAACTCACAATCAACTTATTGAAAATTGATAAAATTTGTACCAATATACTTTACTATTATAAGTACCAACTGCATAAAGTTTATTGAAATCGATTCGCTCAATTTTGCACAACTTCAAATTAACTGACTCGAGCTAACGCAAACTAGAGACTTACTTTGTTACTAAAACAAACATAACTCATTGAAAATTGATAAAAAATTTACCAATATAGTTTAGTATCATAAGTAACAACTGTATAAAGTTTATTGAAATCGATTCGCTTAATTTTGCATAACCTCAAATTGACTGACTTGAGTTGACTCAAACTAGAAACTTTCTTCATTACTGAAACAATCATAACTCACTAACCATTCATTGGAAACTAATGCAATTTTGTACCAAGATACTTTATTATCATCAGCACCAACCATATAAGAGTTATAAAAATCGATGCGCTCAATTTTGAATAACCTCAAATTGACTGACTTGAGTTGACTCAAACTAGAAACTTTCTTCATTACTGAAACAATCATAACTCACTAACCATTCATTGGAAACTAATGCAATTTTGTACCAAGATACTTTATTATCATCAGCACCAACCATATAAGATTTATAAAAATCGATTCCCTCAATTTGACATAACCTCAAATTAAATGACTTGTGCTAACACAAACTATTTATTTGGATACATTTTTATATTAGTGACATAGTCAATAACGTTGTTTCTAAGAGTTAACTATACGGATTATCTGTAATACTAGTTGAATATTTTGTTTATCTACAAACAAGTGTTATCTTCCGACTCGTCATCTTTATTAAATCAGTGGAATATAAAAAATACTGTGCACAAACTGCTCAATTTTTGCAGATTTGTTTTAATAAGGACCAAACTTTGATATCTACTTAGAATACTTATTGCGACACACAAATAAATTCCAGCAGTTACTAAGGTAGAAGAGTGGACTAAAGAAGATACTGAAGTAGGGTTGTTAGCTGCAGGCCCTCATAAAAAAAGGGACTTGAGCTTTTTTTGATTATTCTAGCAGCTTGGTTTTTTTCAGATATTTTTATAATTATTTAAAAAAATACCTTGAAAAAAAATAATGTAACTCCAAAGTATAGTAACTTGTCCTTCTTTTGATGTAGCATGCAAACACATCCTGATTTATATCTAGACTGCGTTTGGAAAAGAACGCTAATCTTAAGAAGCGCCTTGTTTAGAGTTTTTCTTGGAATCCAAACTATGTATTGCTTAATAAGTTTTCTATACATTCTTTGGTGAATAGTCTTTAATAATCTTTAAGAATAACGTTAGAGTGGGTCTTATGATGTGCGTTTGTAATAAAGTTTATCATCAAAGTGGTAGCTATCTGTAATTTATGAATAAAGAGCCCACAAACATGCAGGGTCTTATATATGTAATTTCTTGCTATTCTTTTAATAGAGTTTGGCATTTTTTTACAGTTTATGGCAGGATTTTGGTTCTTTTTAACCATATTTCTTATATTTTGCTATTGCTATTGAGATTTTATGAAAATTTTTACAGTTTATAACAGGTTTTTTTGACTGAAAGCAACAAAGCTTTCTAAAAATTATATAAAATATAATAATTTTGACATTTTATGAACAGAATATTGTAGTTTTTAATGTTATATAGACAGATTTTGTCTTTTTTTAGCAGTTTTAGCAAACGTTAGTGTTTTTTTACAATATTTTTGTCCGGCTTTTGCTATTTTTGACATTCTACAAATTGAATTTTGCACTTTTTGACAGATTATGGCCGGATTTTGCTGTTTTAGACCGTATTTTGCTATTTTTGACTTTTTATGAATAGAATTTTGCACTTTTTAACAGTTATTACCAAAACGTTGCTATTTCTTACAATTTTTAGATAATGCATGAGAAACTATTGTGAGATTCAAAATGGTTTATAAAAAATTTAAAATTTATTTTGCAATTTTTTTAATTTTTTGAAATTAAATTACAAATTTTCTTATTATTTGGTTTATAGCTGAGGTGTCAATTTTAAGTATTTTTGTTCAAATATTTTACAAAATATTCTCCAAACATACGAGAAACTATTTTGAGATTTGAAATAATTTTTAGAAAATTTTAAATATTTTTTGGAATTTTTTAAAAATTCTTTATCTAATTTTCTTGTTATTTGATGATTGAGAACACAATTTTTGGTATTTCTGTACAATTTTTTTACAGATTAATCTTCAAACATATGAAAAACTATTGTGAGATTTAAAATAATTTTTTGAATTTTTAAAAAAATTCTTTATCCAATTTTCTTGTTATTTGATGATTGAGGACACAATTTTTGGTATTTCTGTACAATTTTTTTACAAACTAATCTTCTAACATATGAGAAACTATTGTGAGATTCAAAATAATTTTTAGAAAATTTTAAATATTTTTTTCAGTTTTTTTAAATATTACTAACAAAATTACATTTGTTTTGTTATTACTTAGCTTACCGATGAGGATACAATTTAAGATATTTTTGTACAAAATTTTTACAAAATATTTTTTAAACATGTGAGAAACTATTGTGAGATTCAAAATAATTTTTAGAAAATTCTTTTTTCTGTTTGTAATTTTTTACAAATTTTTCAACAAAGTTACAATTTTTCTCTTTACTTGTTTTGCAGCCAAAGACTCATTTTTAAGTATTTTTGTACAAAATTTTTACAGAACAATCTTCAAATATATCAGAAACTAATATGAGATTCAAAATAATTTTTCAAATTTTATTAACTTTTTTTTGTTATTACTCTTTTTTATCGCTGAGAACATAGTTTTAGTTATTTTTGTACAATTTTTTTACAAATCAATCTCGAAACATGTGAGAAACTATTCTGAGATTCAAAATAATTTTTAGAAAATTCTAAATTTTTTTGCAATTTTTAACAATTGTTTCAACAAAGTTACAGTTTTTTTCTGTATTTGGTTTGCAACCAAAAACAGAATTTTGGGTATTTTTGTACAAAATTTTTACAGAATAATCTCCAAACATATGAAATACTAATATGAGATTCAAAATAATTTTTAGAAAATTCCAATTTTTTTTACAATTTTTTACAATTTTTTTAACAGTTACAATTTTTTTCTTTATTTGGTTTGCAGCCAATGACAGAATTTTGGGTATTTTTGTACAAAATTTTTACAGAACAATCTCCAATCATATGAGAAACTGTTATGAGATTCAAAATAATTTTTAGAAAATTTTATTAATTTTTTGCAATTTTTTTAAACTTTTTTACATATTTACAATTTTTTTTGTTATTACTTGTCTTGCCGCTGAGAACACAATTTTGGGTATTTATGTACAAATTTTTTACATTTTTAATCCTCAATCATTTGAAAAATTTAAAATAATTAAAAAAAAAAAAAATTTTTTTGCAATTAAAAGAAAAAGTTTAATCAAATTACAGTTTTTTGTTATGTGATTGATTTATAGGTGAGGACACAATTTTTGTACAATTTTTCTACAAATCAATCTTAAAACATGTGAGAAACTATTGTGAGATTTAAAATAATTTTTAGAAAATTCTAAATATTTTTTGAGGTTTTTTTAATTTTTTTTAAAAAACTTAAAATTTTTGTTCTACTTTGGCTTACTGCCAAGGGCACTATTTTAGATATTTTTGTACAAAATTTTAACAAAATCTTTTTTAATCTTACGAGAAACTATTGTTAGATTCAAAATCATTTTTAGAAAATTGTAGCAATTTTTTGCAATTAAAAAAAAAATTAACAAAGTTACAATTTTTCTCTTTATTTGATTTGTAGCCAAAGACACATTTTTGGGTATTTTTGTACAATTTTTTTACAGAACAATCTCCAAACATATGAAAAACTAATATGAGATTCAAAATAATTTTTAGAAAATTCTAAATTTTTTTGCAATCTTTTACAATTATTTCAACAAAGTTACAATTTTTTTCTTTATTTGGTTTGCAACCAAAGACATAATTTTGGGTATTTTTGTATAAAATTTTTACAGAACAATCTTCATACACATGAAAATCTATTGTGAGAAACAAAATAATTTTTTGAATATTCTAAATTTTTTTTCAAAATTTTAAAATTTTATTACCAAAACTACAATTGTTTTCGTTATTACTTGGCTTATTGCTGAGAACATAATTTTGGTTATTTTTGTACAAATTTTTTACAAATCAATCTCAACACATATGAAAAACTGTTGTGAGATTCAAAATAATTTTTAGAAAATTCTAAATATATTTTGCAAAATTTTTCAATTTTAATAAACAAAATTACAATTTTTTTTGTTATTACTTGCCTTACCGCTGAGAACACAATTTTAGTTATTTTTGTACAAAATTTTTATAAAACAATCTCTAATCATATGAGATACAGTTGTGAGATTTAAAATAATTTTTAGAAAATTTATATATTTTTTTGCAATTTTTTTAAACATTTTAAACAAAATTACAAATTTTCTTGTTTGGCTTACCGCTGAGAACACATTTTTTGGTATTTTTGTACAAAAATTTTAGAAAATAATCTTCAAACATTTGAGAACCTATTGTGAGATTTAAAAAAATTATATTTTTTGAAATTAAAAAAAAAATCAATCAAATTACGTTTTAAGTTTTTTGTTATGTGATTTATAGTTAAGGACACAATTTTTTGTATTTTTGGATAAATTTTTTACAAATCAATTTCAAAACATGTGAGAAACTATTGTGAGATTCAAAATAATTTTTAGAAAATATTTTTTGTAATTTTTTTTAATTTTTTTATCAAAATCAACATTTTTTTGTAATTTGGTTTACTGCCTAGGACACTATTTTAAATATTTTTGTACAAAATTTTTACAAAATAATCTTCAAACATATGAGAAATTATTATGATACTTAAAATAATTTTCAAAAATTCTAAATATTTTTTGCAATTTTTTTCAAATTTCTCGACAAAGTTTGCAGCCAAAGACACAGTTTTGAATATTTTTGTACAAAATTTTCACAAAATAATCTTTAAACACGTGAGAAACTATTGTGAGATTCAAAATAATTTTTAGAATTTTTTAATTATTTTTTTGCAAATTTTTCAAACATTTTTAACAAAATTATAAATTTTCTTGTTTGGCTTACCGCCGAGGACACAATTTTTGGTATTTTTGTACAAAAATTTTAGAAAATAATCTTCATACATTTGAGAACATATTGTGAGATTTAAAATTTTTTAAATATTTTTGGAGTTAAAAAAAATCAATCAAATTACGTTTTAAGTTTTTTGTTATGTGATTTATAGTTAAGGGCACAATTTTATGTATTTTTGGACACATTTTTTACAAATCAATCTCAAAACATGTGAGAAACTATTGTGAGATTCAAAATAATTTTTAGAAAATTTTAAATATTTTTTGTAGTTTTTTTCAATTTTTTTAACAAACTCAACATTTTTTATAATTTGGTTTACTGCCTAGGACACTATTTTAAATATTTTTGTACGAAATTTTTACAAAATAATCTTCAAACATATGAGAAACTATTATGATTCTCAAAATAATTTTCAAAAAATTCTTAATATTTTTTACAATTTTTTTCAAATTTTTCGACAAAGTTTGCATTTAAAGACACAGTTTTGGGTATTTTTGTACAAAATTTTCACGAAATAATCTTTAAACATGTGAGAAATTATTATGAGATTCAAAATAATTTTTAGAAAATTCTAAATATTTTTTGCAAATTATTTAAATTTTAGAGAACACAATTTTGGGTATTTTTGTACAAAATTTTTACAAAATATTGAAGATTATTTTTATTTTTTATTTACATTTATAATTTTTTTAAGAAAATTCTAAATAATTTTTTAATTTTAACAAAATTACTTCTTTTTATCTTTATTTGGCTTTATAGCCTACGACACAATTTTGGTTATTTTTGTACAAATTTTTCACAAAACATTCTTTAAAGTTATAAGAAACTATTGTGAGATTGAAAAATTTGTTTAGAAAATTATTTAAGCTTTATTGCCATTAATTTGTGATAAATAAATGCAACAGAATATTTACGAGTAGCATCTATAACATTATCAAAGTAACTACTACCGGCATCGATCGAGAAGTTGTAAGCCATTTCTGCTTTCCATCACCCCAAAAATTTACGACTTGTTTGAAGTGGGTTGATGGAAACAGCGGCTTATTGGGTGACTGAACCACCACTATGCATACTGAAATGCAGGACTGTTGTTAATATAGAAATTCGAACGTAAAAACATATTTTAATTGGATAAAAAAGATTTGTATTTTATATAAATAGAAACAAGGTCAAGTTCAACCTAAAGCTGCACAAGAATATAGTAAGCAATTCTTAGTTTAGTAAAAATTGAGCTGTATTGTAGTAAATTAGGTCGATAAATATGAAATTCAATTCAATTCAATTCTGTCTGTTGAATAATATATAATTTTATTTATTTCATAAATGATTTGGGCCACTTTGCTACACGACATGTGACTTCACGCTATGTACAGGTTTAATAAATAAAATAATTCTGAAATTAAAGTGAAACGAACAGTAAAGGCAATATTATGCGACGTAGTTTGTATAGTGCAGGTGGATGAATTAATTTAGTACATATTGCATCATAATTTGCAATGTTTTTAATAGATATTAGTTGTAGATATAGTTAATTAAAAAGTTTATTGTTAATTAATTAACATTGCTTGCTAAAAGATGTCCAGAACATACTACTAAGTATAGAATAGTGCAAACCCTTGACTGTTGATTTAACAATAGGTTAATTAGTCACTCATGTTTTAGTAGTAGTAACATAGATTGGCTATCAGACCTTGAATATAGTGCTCGTCGATGTAATGCTTCGTGTAAGGCATTTAAAATAAACGGTTGGATCCAATCAATTGCGTTGTAGTTAGTTGCTATAGCTTCTTTTACGGATTTGATGTTATAATCAAAGTCATAATATATTTCACTCTTTGATGTATTTGTGTCTGATTTAATTGTTATGACTGGAATATGTTGAAATGCCGCGGGAGTTATTTTATGTTAATCACGGAGCATGTAATTTCAATATAATGAAAGGATTAGAGTATGTAGAACTACTATTTAATAGCTAACTGTTGTTACTTGTCTTAATTTTTGCTTTTTTGAGGTTTGATATTGCCTTAATTGATTTATTTGTTTTGCTGTGAATACGGTGCTAAATATTGCCGTTTTGATTGTATGTGTAGATACAGCGCCGCATAATGCCAACAGCTTAGATTAGGCAACTAATTGTAGTGCATGATGTTTTTTGTTTGAATAAATTTACTCCAAAAATTTAATTAAATATAGCGCCAAATAATGCCGAAAAATGTAGACTAGGCAACCAACAGTCTATATAACAATGGTCTTTGTATGATTGGGAGATTTTTATGACTTTGAGGCCTCACTTTAATTGGCACGTTTGAAAACTATTGTGTAGCACTCTTAAAAGTCTATTAAATGAGTCAAATAAAAATATTCAACAAAAATCAAAGAACTCTCTTTGTAGTAATTTATATTCCCAATATACAATTGATTATGGTAACTAGTAGTAACAGGTACCCTACTTATAATAAAACTATTAATAAAAATGCGATTGAAAACTCTAATAACATCCAATTGAATCGCCCATTAGTTATTTCCATTCGAACATCATTTTTCAAAAGAATTATAATTCCAATTCAATTCAACTTACAAACGACTCGTTAAACTAACCTTATTATCACATCCTTCGTCTCATTCTATTCTAAATATTGCATACAGTAGCAGAAATTAAGTCATCAAGTACTCGATCAATTTTCTTGTAAACGGATTCTTCTTAATTAATTATAGTTACAAGAAGCGATGGATCACGGCAAAACTTTCAGTAATAATTAGTGTATCAAGCACTACCCCCTGTTCCTGACATTGGCAAAACAAATGTCGCCCCCTCATCACTGCGACCTTTAAATATGCATGTTTGGGCAGGCTTTCCATCATCATTAAAACAAGGCACAAACATAATTATTATCTATTCATTGTACCATCATGAATTAAAGCTAATTGGGTACAAAAATAATATTTAAATTCTAAACAATTAAAATTTAAATATATTTGTGCGTTTTGTGTTTTTAGTAGGGTAGGCGCACGGCTGGAAGTAATAAGAGTGAATGTAATGTAGCTTAGTTGAAAATGTGGGGGTGGGTTATAAAATCTAAGATTATGTGTAAGGGGAGAAGAAATTCTCGCACCTGAATAAAGTGGCAGTTGTAAATGCAATGTGCGGGTAAAGGATGGATGTAAGCTTTAACCAGCAGCAGCAGCAGCAGCTATCAGCTTCACAGTTCATTAGCGGGATTTGCTTTCTGTGAACGGTTTTGCACCGACAAATCTGTGATATTCCACCATTATCTGAAATATTCTATTGAAAATTTCCAGTCAGCTGTATATTATAATATTTATATTAAAATTATTTTGAATGTCAGCTGTCCTATAATTACGAACAAAGAAAACGTGGCAACGTGGTGAACGAATATATATATATAAAGGGGGAACGTTGGTGGTGGTATCCGGACTAGAGAGGGCAATATTTAATACTTAGAAGAAGAAGGAGCGAGTGAAGCAAGGACGAGTCTCGGATTCGCGTACGGATCCAGATAAAAGCGCGCACAGTTTGGTAATCCTAAACGAGCGTTATCAGAGCTAATGTATGGAGGTGGAGAGGTTTACTAGCAAACAAACAGTAAAATTGAGGGCACAGAAACAACATACGCACTTTGCACGTGCAATGGCGCTTGTAAACAACCAATAAGTTAATTACATTAACTATATTAACTTTGTCTATCAATTCTGCTACTAACGCAAACGTTCCTAATAATCAGAGTACTGAGCAATAACCATCATTACTATTGCAATTCAATGCATTCGATTAACCTATTTTACGTTTTCTAAACTTCATTTTACTTACATTCAAGCCACTTTATGTCTTAGATGGAAAGAAAAATTTTAACAAATTGAGTGTTTACAGGGTATCTACATTTTATTCAAATACAATTATCAAATCTGATTAGAATATAATGCTAGCTACACTGAAACTACATTAAGCTACATATAGTATTGAATTTCTATAGGTTTGAAGTGGAGGAGTTCGAGTTGATGGCTAGTTATATCTGCTATGTGCAATTGTTGGCTTAGTTTGCTGGATTTTTAGTTTTGAGTAGCTGAACAGTGTGTTTTTGCTTATAGCCTACAGTAACAAACTGTTACTTTTTATAAGCAGATTCAGGCATTTGTTTTGGGCTCTACATAGTTCATACAACTGTTTTTTGAATGATAATTTATTCTAAAGTTAGGATATATTTATTTTATTAATAAAATTATATAAAAACTGAATACAGCGCCAAATAATGCCAAGAGTCAGTCAATGTTATTAATTAAGCATCATCAAATGTTATTTGTACACTTGTTTATTCTATACAACTGCAAATTTGTGTGGTCTAACAATACGCGATGCTAAGAAGGGAGAGAACAGTGTTTGTCGTCTAGCTCGCAACTTTAGTTGGTTTTCTTTTATTGCATTTTATACTACAGATTTAAGAATTAAATAAATTTTAATTAAATTAATTATAGCAAATTTTATGGTCTTATTTTAAAATTTTCTTTAATTTGAACAATGGATTTTATGAGTTTTAATGAAATAAAGGACAAAATAAGGTTTTTAAGCCAATTTTATGATTTTCTGTAAGACTTTTCTTCTTAATTTTGTAGTAGAAGTTATAATAAATGCTATTTTTGAGCGTTTTTAGCTGAATCTTAGGACAAAAATAGTTTTTTCATGCGAGTTTTATGTTTTTTTGCAATTTATGTGCAATTTTTGACGAATTTAATAATAGAATTAGGTTTTTTTGACTGATTTTTGAACAATTTTGTGTAACAAATAAATTTTCTAAGCAATTTTACGGTTTTCTGTGCGAATTTGTGTATAATTTTTGACGAATTTTGTTGTTTTTTGACTGCTTTCTTGTAATAAATGGTATTTTTGAGCAGTTTCGGATGAATTTTGGGACATAATTAAGTATTTTAAGCAAATTTTATGGTTCTCTGTGCTAATTTCATGCATTACGAGGCATTTGTGTGTAATTTTTGATGAATTTTGTAATAAAAGTAGGTTTTTTGACTGATTTTAGATACATTTTTAGTATTAAATAGTACTTTTGAGCAATTTTTGATGAATTTCGGGACAAAAATTAGTATTTTAAACAAATTTTATGTTTTTAATAATAGAATTAGGTTCTTTTGACTGAGTTTTGAACAATTTTTTGTAACAAATAGATTTTCTAAGCAATTTTACGGTTTTCTGTGCGAATTTGTGTATAATTTTTGACGAATTTTGTTGTTTTTTGACGGCTTTCTTGTAATATATGGTATTTTTGAGCAGTTTTGGATGAATTTCGGGACATAATTAAGTATTTTAAGCAAATTTTATGGTTCTCTGTGCTAATTTCATGCATTACGAGGCATTTGTGTGCAATTTTTGATGAGTTTTGTAATAAAAGTAGGTTTTCTGACTGATTTTAGATACATTTTTAGTATTAAATAGTACTTTTGAGCAATTTTTGATGAATTTCCGGACAAAAATTAGTATTTTAAACAAATTTTATGTTTTTAATAATAGAATTAGATTCTTTTGACTGATTTTTGAACAATTTTGTGTAACAAATAGATTTTCTAAGCAATTTTACGGTTTTCTGTGCGAATAAATGGTATTTTTGAGCAGTTTCGGATGAATTTTGGGAAATAATTAAGTATTTTAAGCATTTTTTATGGTTTTTTTGTGCTAATTTCATGCATTACGAGGCATTTGTGTATAATTTTTGATGAATTTTGTAATAGAAGTAGGTTTTTTGACTGATTTTATACAAATTTCTTGTAATAAATAGTTGTTTTGAGCAATTTTAGTTGAATTGTAGGACAGAAATAGTTTATTTATGCAAGTTTTATGGTTTTTTTGCATTTTTTGTGCAATTTTTGATGAATTCTGTAGTCGAATAAGTTTTTTTGACTGATTTTCGAACAATTTTAAGTAGCAATTGGATTTTCTAAACGATTTTAGTTGAATTTTAAAACTAAAATAAGTGGTTCAAGCAAATCTAATGATTTTTTGTGCGAATTTCATGCAATACGAGGCGTTTGTGTGTAATTTTTAATGAATTTTGTAATAAAAGTAGGTTTTTTAACTTAATTTAAATACATTTTTTGTAATAAATAGTGTTTTTGAGCAATTTTGGATAAATTTTGGGACAAAAATTAGTATTTTGAGCGAAAACAATTTTTAAGCGAGTTTTAAGTGTTTTTTTTGCAATTTTTGTTTAATTTTTGATGACTTTTGTAATAGAAGTAGGTTTTGTGACTGATTTTAGATACATTTTTTGTACTAAATAGTATTTTTGAGCAATTTTAGTTGAATCTTAGAACAGAAATAGTTTATTTTTGCGAATTTTATGGTTTTTTGCAATTTCTGAGCAGTTTTTGATAAACTTTGAAGTAGAATTAGGTTTTTTTGACTGGCTTTTAAACAATTTTGGTTACAAATGCATTTTTTCTAAGTCATTTTAGGTGATTTTTAAAACTAAAATAAGTGTTTTAGGCAAATTTTATGATTTTCTGTGCGAATTTCATGCAATGCGACGCATTTATGTGTAATTTTTGATGAATTTTGTAATAGAAGTAGGTTTTCTGACTGATTTTAGATAAATTTCTTGTATTAAATAGTATTTTTGAGCAATTTTGGATGAGTTTTGGAACAGAAATAGTTTATTTATGAGAATTTTAAGGTTTTTTGCAATTTTTGATGATTTTTGTAGTAGAAATATGCTTTCTGACTGATTTTAGACAATAAATAATAAATGGATTTTCTGAGCGATTTTAGATCAATTTTAGGACAAAAATTAGTTTTTAAGCTATTTTTATGGCTTTTAGTGTAAATTTTATTAAATTCTGTAAAAAAAATTATGAATTTTGTAGTAGAAATATAGGTTTTCTGACTGATTTTAGACACCTTTTGTGTAATAAATGGATTTAATGAGCGATTTTAGATCAATTTTAGGTCAAAAATGAGTTTTTGAAGCAAATTTTATGGTTTTATGTGTGAGTTTTATGCAATTCTTAGCATTTCTGTTGGGTTTAATTGGGTTTTTATGAATTTTGTTGGTTTGATAAGTTTTTTTAAATAAAACTTAGGACAAAATAAGGTTTTTAAGCGAATTTTATAATTTTTTTGTATTAGCTTCTTGAAATACATTGCATTTTAGTTTGTTTTTGATGAATTTTGTAGTGGAATTGGCTTTTTTAACTGATTTTTAAACAATTTTGTGTGACAAATGGATTTTATAAACGATTTAAGTTGAATTTTAAAACTAAATTAAGTGTTTTAAGCAAATTTTACGGTTTTCTGTGCGAGTTTTGTAGTAGAGATAGGCTTTCTGACTGATTTAGACAAATTTTGTGTGTTAAATGGATTTTCTGAGCAATTTTGGATCAGTTTTAGGTCAAAAATGAGTTTTTGAAGCAAATTTTATAGTTTTTTGTGCAAGTTTTATACAATATCTTCCATTTGTGTGTAATTTTTGATGAATTTTGTAATAGAAATAGGTTTTTTGACTGATTTTAGAAAAATTCCTTGTACTAAATAGTATTTTTGACCAATTTTGGATTAATTTGTGACATTTTGTAGTAGAAATCGGCTTTTTGATTCATTTTAGACAAATTTTGTGTTATAAATGGATTTTTTGAGCGATTTTGGATCAGTTTTAGGACAAAAATAAGTTTTTTAAGCGAGTTTTATTGTTTTTTGTGCGAATTTCATGCAATACAAGTATTTCTGTTGAGATCAATTGAGTTTTTATAAATAACTGAAGATGAATTTAAGGACAAATAACTTTTTTGTGGGTTGTTATTTCTTTTTCATGCAATTTCAATTGTGTAATTTTTGATCAATTCTGTAGTTTTTGCAGGTTTTCTGACTAGATTTTAGACAAATTTTGTGCGACAAATTGGTTTTCTTAGCAATTTTATTTGTTTCTGATGATAAAAATGGAGTTTTTCAGTTTTTCTTGCTATAATAGGGTATTCAGCGCGATTTTATGAATGATTTTTGATCAATTTTGTGTCAAAATTTGGCTTTCTGATAGACTTTAGACGAATTTTGTGGAAGAAAATGGTTATTTAAGCAATTTTTATGATTTTTTGTGCGAATTATGTGTATTTTTTAATGAATTGTGAAGGCTTTAACTGATTTTAGACAAATTTTGAGCAACAAATTGGTTCTCCAAACAATTTTTATGGTATTTGATGATGAAAACGGGGTTTTAAAGTTTTTTTTGCTATAATGGTGCATTCAGCGCGATTTTATAAATGATTTTTGATCAACTTTGTGGCAAAATTTAGATTTTATTCAAATTTTGTGGAATAAAATGGGTATTATAAGCGATATTAAACATATTTTAAAATAAAAACGAGTTTTTTAAATTAATTTTATAGTTAAGTTGAGTTTAGTGTATCAAATGGGGGTTCTAAATGATTTGTAAAATTACTACTACAAATGTTATTCAAAAAGGCACAAACATGCCATATATTGCAAGAAATTTGCATTGAAAATAGTTTCTAGCAAATTTTATGAATTTCTGTGCGAATTTTATGCACAATACCTTCCATTTGTGTTTAATTTTTAATGAAATTTGGAATAGAAATAGGCTTTTTGACTGATTTTAGACAAATTTTGTGTAATAAGTGGATTTTCTGAGCAATTTTAGATCAATTTTAGTACAAAAATGAGTATTTTACGCGAATTTAATGGTTTTTTTTGCAAATTTCATGCAATACTAAACAATTCTGATGGCTTCAATTGGGTTTTTGTGAAAAGTTTAAGGACAAATAAGTTTTTTGTAGTTTTTTATTTGTTTTTCATGCAATTTCTGTCTAATTTTGATGAACTTTGTAGTTGATGTAGGTTTTTTGACCGATTTTAGACTAATTTTTTGTGTTAATTTTATACATTTTTGTTGTGTTTAATTGGATTTTTATGAATAATTTGAGATGAATTTAAGGACAACTAAGTTTTTTGTGATTTTCTATCTGTTTTTCATGCAATACAAAGCATTTCTGTATAATTTTGTAGTAGATGCTGGTTTTCTGACTAATTTTGTGTATTTAATGGGTTTTTTGATTGATTTTAAATGAATTTCTGGATAAAAATAAGTTTTTAAGCAAGTTTTATGGTTTGCAGTGCGAATTTTGCTGCTTTCCTTCACACACAAACAGTTTCTCTTAATAGGGGGTTTGCCTTACCACCTCTGACTAGCTTTATTTGGTCTATTAGATTGTGTGATCTCTGGGTTTGGTTTCTTCTTTCTTTTAGCGTTTTGTTCTTTTTTGATGAGACTCATGCGATTGTTACTTTGTTTTGGAAGACTTTGATAGACTTTTCTATGGTTATTGGCAGCAGTTTTAACTGTGTTAGTTGTAGTTTTCTGATGCTTTCTTTAAGAATGCAGGAGAACAAGTATCAGATAGTTGGATGAATTAACTTGCGTTTATTTTATCTTGTTTTATGTTCTAAAACTACTAAGCTGTGATTTCATTGAGCTGAGTTTTAATACTTTAACTGATGCCTGTGCTATAAGTAGCACTTCGGTGGGTGGGCGGGGCACTCAATGATCTGAGTGCTCCGCTATTAAAAGTTTGGTTTGGTACTTTTTTTTGCTTAATTTAATGACAAATGACGTTTGCAGAGAAACTTTGGTTTTAGGATGACGAAGAATTGTGTGGGTGGGCGGGGCACTTCGATTGAAACTACTGACTCTCGATTAATGAACTGAGTATTCCAACTAACCACTTGATTGTTTTTGGATATGTCTTTTTTTTACCTTAATTTTGTAACAAATTACTTTTGCAGAAACGAGAAATTTAACATTTCTGGATGACCAACACTTGGGTGGACGGGTTTTTTTAGTTAAAAGTACTGATTTGCAATTATTGATCTGAATACCTCATGAATCTGTAAAATAAATTTAAAAAATTTAACGCTCTGCTCAATGAAATCTTTGAGAGTCGTTGAACGTCTTTTCCGTTTTTCCTTGTTTAGATGTTTGCGAGTTTTGGGATGGATTGGTATCTTTAGTTGGTTCAGTTTAGTTTTTCATATTTTTTTCTAAAATTGTAGCTCTGGTGTTCCAGGGTCGAAGCTCTAATGTATCCGCACCTTAAAAGCTCAAACCGTAGGGATTCTTTAATACATTTTGTTGGGTCTGCGTTCAATATGATCTAGGAGGATTGATAAAATTTATTTTATTTGGCCTATTAGGTAATGTTAATTGAGTTGCCATCGCGGGACTCCCTACTTCTTATCGTTTCCGGTGATGGCATAATTGGCTTCTAAATGTTTTAAATCGTTTGGTCTCAAAGTATTCGAGTAAATCGCAACAAACTGTTTAAAACTGGCTTCTTTGGAGCAACCATTGTGTTTGTGTTTGTCGTTAGAATACTAAAACTTATCAATCAAACTGGAATTAGTCAAAACTGAGCTTTGTGTTCAAATTTGCTAAAATGTTACTATTTTTGATGACAATTTTGGTGTTTGCCTACAACCTTTTACTTATGAATTTTTTGTTGGAAAAGAGACTGCTTGTGAACTTTGAAGTGATTTTTATGTATTTTTGGGGTTAAAGTGTCTATATTATTTTATTTGAATAATAATCAATTTTTACGGTTACGAATTTAAATCAATTTAAATATGTCTGGAGAAAGAAATTTGGTATATTAAAGATTAGAATAAAATAAAGTGGAGCAAATATAGCAAACAACAAATGATTTTATTTCATGGAACTATATCATAAATATTTCAAAATATGATTTCTAAGTAAATTCCTCAGTCCTTTCAGAAGTTTATTATGGTAAGCTTTGCAGATTCCATTTATATCTCACAAAATAATTCTTTAACAATTTGTCTGGTTGCTTTATAAACTCAATTCAACAATATTATAAATCAAAATATTAATGTTAATTAGATTCATGCAGAAACTAATTAAACCTATTAATATTTGTTATATTTTTAGCAAACATCGTTCAATAATAAATTAAGTCATGAATAAAACATGTTACAATCAGTGCAATAGCAAACATAAAATATATCTTTCACATTGTATTTGCATTTAATTAAAATAATAAATTATTGTATATTAATAAATTAGTTATTAATTAATGTGGAAGCGGCGATTAATTGTGACAAATGTGTTGTAATGGGTCGAGTTATTACGAGTTTAAATATTTTATAACATCCGTGAGCAATTACAGGGAAAATACAATATTTTAATTTCAATAAGACCGTTTAAAAAATATGTTGTGAACGCAATACACGCATTAATTTAAGACGTAACTACCACACCATTAATTATATTCAATTTAGTGTGAAATTATCGCCTTAATTACAAATGTTTACATTATTTCTTACACGCCTTCAATACACATATTGATTTATTACAATTGTGAATTTAACTGACCCATATTTACCATTGATCTGAGCTTAATTACTGTTATTTATTTCTTTTTTCTGGTGTTGATTTATTGATTGTAATTTAAATGTAATGATCAATCATTATTTTTATATGATGGTGGGTCGGTATATTGTTCTTGACTAGTTGGAGATTAATTTTCAATGCCTGGATGTGATGGTCCAGCAAAAAGTTTATTGTTTCTTATTACTGAATCGAATATAAATCAATAGGGTAAAAGCGCTTTTGCTGCCGTTGCACAGCGGCGCAACATTCACGGCCGAATTCACTGTATTAAATTATTTTGACTGCACGGTTTAATTAAATTTTTTCTACGATGATACTTTGATTTTTTGTAATTTTGTTTTATAATAGACAAAAAATTACGAACAAGATTTGTAATTTGTTACTCCTACAGCTTTAAACTTGCTTTTTATTTTAGAAAATTTATATATTATTTATAAAAAGCGACATTAAGGTTATAGGCGTAACAAATTACGACACTGTACACGAGAAGAACTGAATGTTCAATCACTAAATAATAAAGCATCTTTTAAACGAGTGGCAATTAGTGAAGCGATTTAAAGAATTTATTATGAAGTCGGGTTAGTGGCGTTAAGCACTGAAGCGAAATGCAATAAAGTAGGATTAATCGCAAAGCGACAAAAACTGTTTAAAAGAAATTGAAGTTCAATGATATTAAATGTCAAAATTGTCAAAAATATTATTTGCAAATTAGAATTTTTTTTTTTGATTTTTTAAATTTTTGTTTATTAAATTTTTAACATCAAATCGCAAAAATTTGAATAAAACAAAAACTACTTGATGAAATTTGACCAAATTTGCTATGCACAATCTTCAATGACTATTTTAAACGTAAAAATTTTTAAAACCATTGTTTTCAAATTAGAAGTATTTTTTGTAATTTTTTGAAATTTATGTTTATTTTATTTTGAGCATCAAATCACTAAAACTTGAATAAAACGAATTGAAGAAATTAGATCAAATTTGTCATGTACACACTTAAATGACTATATTAAACATCAAAAATATTTTTTGCAAATTAGAAATATTTTTTGTAATTTTTTGAAATTTTTGTTTATTTTATTTTGAGCATCAAATCGCAAAAACTTGAATACAACCATAACGAATCGACGAAATTTGATCAAATTTGCTATGTACAAACTTCAATGACTATATTAAACATGAAAATGATCAAAAATATTTTTTGCAAATTAGAAGTATTTTTTGTAATTTTTTGAAATTTTTGTTTATTTTATTTTGAGCATCAAATCGCAAAAACTTGAATAAAACAATAACGAATGGAAGAAATTTGATCAAATTTGCCATGTACAAACTTCAATGATTATATTAAATGTCAAAATTATCAAAAAATATTTTTTGCAAATTAGAAGTATTTTTTGAAATTAAAAAAAAAAAAAATGTTTTTTTTATTTCGAGCATCAAATCGCAAAAACTTGAATAAAACATAAACAAATCGAAGAAATTTAATCAAATTTGCCATGTACAAACTTCAATGACCATATTAAACGTCAAAATTATCAAAAATATTTTTTTTTAAATTAGAAGTATTTTTTGTAATTTTTGAAGTTTTTGTTTATTTAACTTTGAGCATCAAATTGCAGAAACTTGAATAAAACAAAAACGAATCAAAGAAATTTGATCAAATTTGCCATTTACCATTTGCCATGACTATATTAACCGTCAAAATTATCAAAAATATTTTTTGCAAATCAGAAATATTTTTTTTTTTAATTTTTCTTTATTTTATTTTGAGCATCAAATCGGAAAAACTTGAATAAAACCATAAAGAATCGACGAAATTTGATCAAATTTGCCATGTACAAACTTCAATGACTATATTAAACATCAAAATTATCAAAAATATTTTTTTGCAAATTAAAAGTATTTTTTGTAATTTAAAAAAAAATGTTTATTTTATTTTGAGCATGAAATCGCAAAAACTTCAATAAAACAAAAACGAATTGAAGAAATTTAAACAAATTTGCCATGTACAAACTTTAATGACTATTTTAAACCTCAAAGTTATCAAAAATATTTTTGTAAATTTTTGAAATTTTTGTTTTTATATTTTGAGCATCAAATTGCTAAAACTTAAATAAAACAAAAATTAATTGAAGAAATTTGATCAAATTTGCTATGTACAAACTTCAATGACTATGTTAATCGTCATAATTATCAAAAATATTTTTTGTAATTTTTTGAAATTTTTGTTTATTTAATTTTGAGCATCAAATCGCAGAAACTTGAATAAAACAAAAACCAATTGAAGAAATATGATCAAATTTGCCATGTACAAATTTCATTGACTATATTAAATGTAAAAATTATCAAAAATATTTTTTGCAAATTAGAAGTATTTTTTGTAATTTAAAAAAAAAATGTTTATTTTATTTTGAGATCAAATCGCTAAAACTTGAATAAAACAAAAACGAATTAAAGAAATTTGATCAAATTTGCCATGTATAAATTTCAATGACTATATTAAACATCAAACTTATCAAAAATATTTTTTGCAAATTAGAAGTATTTTTTGTACTTTTTTGAAATTTATGTTTATTTGTTTGAGCATCAAATCGCTAAAATTTGAATAAAACGAAAACGAATTGAAGAAATTTGATCAAATTTGCCATGTACAAACTTCAATGACTATATTAAACGTCAAAATTTTCAAAAATATTTTTTGCAAATTAGATGTATTTTTTTTTATTTTTCTTTATTTTATTTTGAGCATCAAATCGCAAAAACTTGTATAAAACCATAACGAATCGACGAAATTTGATCAAATTTGCCATGTACAAACTTCAATGACTATTTTAAACCTTAAAAATATCAAAAATATTTTTTGCTAATTAGAAGTATTTTTTGTAATTTTTTGAAATTTTTGTTAATTTTATTTTGAGCATCAAATCGCAAAAACTTGAATAAAACAAAAACGAATTGAAGACATTTGATCAAATTTGCCATGTATAAATTTCAATGACTATATTAAACATCAAAATTATCAAAAATATTTTTTGCAAATTAGAAGTATTTTTTGTAATTTTTTGAAATTTTTGTTAATTTTATTTTGAGCATCAAATCGCAAAAACTTGCATAAAACAAAAACGAATTGAAGACATTTGATCAAATTTGCCATGTATAAATTTCAATGACTATATTAAACATCAAAATTATCAAAAATATTTTTTGCAAATTAGAAGTATTTTTTGTAATTTTTTGAAATTTTTGTTAATTTTATTTTGAGCATCAAATCGCAAAAACTTGAATAAAACAAAAACGAATTGAAGACATTTGATCAAATTTGCCATGTATAAATTTCAATGACTATATTAAACATCAAAATTATCAAAAATATTTTTTGCAAATCAGAAGTATTTTTTGTAATTTTTTGATTTTTTTTTTCATTATATTTTGAGCATCAAATCTTAAAAAACTTAAATAAAACAAAAACGAATTGAAGAAATTTGATCAAATTTGCTATGTACAAATTTCAATGACTATATTAAACGTCAAAATTATTAAAAATGATTTTTGCAAATTAAAAGTATTTTTTGTAAATTTTTGAAATTTTTGCTTTTTATATTTTGAGCATCAAATCGCTAAAACTTGAATAAAACAAAAATAAATTGAAGACATTTGATCAAATTTGCCATGTACAAACTTTAATGACTATATTAAACGTCAAAATTAACAAAAATATTTTTTGCAAAATAGAAAATTATTTTGTAATATTTTGAAATTTTTGTTTATTTTATTTTGAGCATCAAATTGCAAAAACTTGAATAAAACAAAAACGAATCAATGAGATTTGATAAAATTTGTCACGTATAAACTTCAATGACTATATTAAATATCAAAATTATCAAAAATATTTTTTGGAAATTAGAAGTATTTTTTGTATTTTTTTGAAATTTTTGTTATTATATTTTAAGCATCAAATCGCAAAAACTTGAATAAAACAAAAACGAATCAATGAAATTTGATCAAATTTGCCATGTACAAACTTCAATGACTATGTTAATCGTCAAAATTATCAAAAATATTTTTTGCAAATTAGAAGTATTTTTTGTAATTTTTTGAAATTTTTGTTATTATATTTTAAGCATCAAATCGCAAAAACTTGAATAAAACAAAAACGAATCAATGAAATTTGATCAAATTTGCCATGTACAAACTTCAATGACTATGTTAAACGTCAAAATTATCAAAAATATTTTTTGCAAATTAGAAGTTTTTTTGTAATTTTTTGAATTTTTTATTTAATATTTTTTGAGCATGAAATCGCTAAAACTTGAATAAAACAAAAACGAATCAATAAAATTTAATAAAATTTATTATACACAATCTTCAATGACTATATTAAACTTCAAAAATTTTAAAAACATATTTGCAAATTAGAAGTATTTTATGTAATTTTTGTAGTTTTTATTAATTTTATTTTGAGCATCAAATCGCAAAAACTTCAATAAAATAAAAACGAATTAAAGAAATTTCATAAAATTTGCTATGTACAATTTTCAATGACTATATTAAACGTCAAAATGTAAAAAAATTACTTTGCAAATTAGAAATGTTTTTTTTTTTTAATCTTTGAAAAAAAAAATGTTTTTAGTCTTAAATCGTAAAAACTTGAATAAAACGAATCGAAGAAATTTGATCAAATTTGCTATGCACAATCTGCAATGACTATATTAAATGTCAAATGCATCAAAAAAATTATTTGCAAATTAGAAATGTGTTTTTTTAATTTTTGAAAAAAAAGTTTGTTATGTTTTTAGCCTCAAATTGCAAAAACTTAAATAAAACAAAAACGAATTAAAGAAATTTTATTAAATTTGCTATACACAATCTTTAATGACTATATTAAACGTCAAAATTCCAAAATTTTTATTTGCAAATTAAAAACGTTTTTTTTTAAATTTTTGAAAAGAAATTTATTTTGTTTTTAGCTCGTAAATCGTAAAAATTTGAATAAATCAAAAACGAAACAATAAAATTTGATCAAATTTGCTATGCACAATCTTCAATGATTATATTAAACGTCAAAAAGATCAAAAAAATTATTTCCAAACCAAAAATATTTTTATTTGAAATTTTGTAAATGTTTGTATTATATTTTTAGCATCAAAATAACAAAAACTTGAATAAAACAAAAACGTAACGATAAAATTTAATCAAACTTGCTTTGCACAGTTTTCAATATCTATATTAAACGTAAAAAATTTAAAAAAAAATTATTTGCAAATTCAAGTATTTTTTTTTAATTTTTGAAAAAAAAAAATGTTTTTAGAATCAAATTGTAAAATCTTGAATAAAACATAAACGAATCAATGAATTTTTATCAAATTTACTATGCACATTCTTAAATAACTATACTAAACGTCAAACTTTTCAAAAATTGAAATTAGAATATTTTTTTAATTTTAATTGGAGCATTATTGAATAAAATTAAAAACTAAACTATTCTCAGGCTACAAAGCTATATACACAATTGAAAAATATTAATGTTAGTGATAAAAGTTTCTGGCTTTATGACTACTTACATTCTCTTATCCGAGCAAATTGTTACAATAGATTTTTTCAAATCAGTTCTGATTGAATGCTATTAAAAATATGGTCGAATTGTATGAATAAATGAATATTTACAACGACAGCAAGTTCATTATAAAAGAAATGAAATAAAAATATGAAATCATTACATAATACTGCTTTGGAAATGAGTTGGAGGGGGGCTAGAGAGAAACGAGGCCCTCCACTGAGCAAGCACACCAAGCGTTACTAATTCCTTTAAGATTTTAAGATATGATATTGATTTCACGCTATTTTATGGCTTCTTCTCGCTCGGATTGAGCACGGAATGCATTATTACTACAGACAATAACTGCAGATACAGATGAAGTACAGTCACAATTATAAATGAGCACCGGAACAATGCGATTAAATTTTAATATTCCCCACTACAATTGAATTGAATTATAAAAATGTCTGATTAATTATTTTAGGGGTTGGAAAGTTTAAACATAATAATTTCAAGCATCTCACATATTAAGTGAAGCTGCGTCAGGCGTATACACGTCGGCTCATTTATCAAGAGTAATGTCAGAGGTGTATGTGTGTGTATGTATATGAACTTATTAATTAATTTTAAACAAATTGCCGTTTTGGCACGACCGGCTTGCTTGCAACGTTACAAACTGTGTTATAATTTATGGGTTTTGAGTCATGAATAGAGAATGTCAGTTGATCGAATTCCGCCGACCCCGTTTGTTTGTGTGAGGGGTTCTCTATGCATTTACCTTGTAAAAAAAGCCCGGCTAACTGACCGGAACAAGCCTCAATGGCGTTCTTTTTTTAAAAATAAATGTACGTTTATTATCATGCAATATTTTACATTTTGTTCGGCATAATGCCATTTCAAACTTTGTTAAGCATCTAGTTTATCTTGTAATGAATATATGATTTTCAGCGACGGAAAATTCACTTTTATCATATCCAGTTTTTTTTTTGCATTCATGATATATGAGTAGCAGGATATTCATCTGGTTTATATGTATTTTTGATAATGCTTTGTTCTTATATACTAAATCCATTATTTGCAACCGACTATTGTAGTGCAACATTTACATAGTAAATTATTCATCTATTATGAATAAAGGTTTTTAGAAAATTCAATATTTTAAAGTATTTTAATTGCTTAAATTTTCCAGCCTTATACAATTTAATGCCTTACTTTAGAACTTAATTCAATCTTCTGAATTATTATTCTATGTGGACCAACAATCTTGAATATTATTGCAAAATTATGAATTAAATGAATGAAACACAAAATTTCATGTTGTGCATCAACACAAATTTTATAATGAATTATTTGAATTTTTAATGCAATTCTTGCTAATGACCCAGGTTTGCTCAAAATACCCAAGTTAGATCAAAAGCAGACATTGCTTCACATAATAGGTATGCCTAAAACATTTTGATCTAAAATTTTTGTTTTTTTGTTAAACAAGACCTAATTATTTTCTGCAATCGTCTAATTGGTACAATTCTACTGGTCTACCTGAATGACAAATACCTGCATTACCTTTACCAACTACTAAAGCGGTATAATATAAGCATAACAAATCAGGAACTGAATAAGTGGTGAGCGCAAAATATAATTTACTCTTTCTTTATCATCTAACCGCAATCAAATACCATTTTTAGTCACACAATAACAAACAAACAAACAACTTTGATGCTTTATAGGTTTTTGTAACTGATTAAGAGAGTATGTCTACTTTATTTTTTTAAAATTGGTCAGTTTGCTCTAGAACTCCAAAGTTCAAAAATGCCTTTCTGGATAGAAGTCAAAACCCAAGCAATTGAAAACAGTAATAGCTCAAACTCTACAATATTAGTAATTTTACTATTGCGCTTTTATATTGAAAATCAATGCATCCAATTTATAATCGATTTTCGTCGTTTATTTGGAATTCCATCAAATTTTAAAATACTACCTTACAACTAAATTGAATTGGCCCGGATCTGCAACTTGGAAGTTTTCCCTTGACGAAAAGCCCCGCGAGGATTGAGTGAAAAACCGAACGAGTGATAAGTATATGCACGACACACCCTGTTTGTTTTTTCCTTCACTTAAAAATAACTATCCAATCGCAACAACATTAAATCGTATTTATCCAACTGAAAGAGTGTAAAAAAACCCTTTTTATCTATAATGTTAATTTAAAGGATTTAATTGAGACTATCCTTTTTTTATCTAGCTAAAGGTGGGATATAAAAACAATTTCCCGCAGCATAAATTAGGCCATTTATTTACTTGCTTATCCGAATCGGTTGGATTCAATTAAAGGGCACTTTAAGCCCATTAAAAAATACCTTCCTGCGGCTAAAACTTTCGCATTAAAACTTTTTTTAAATATATATTGTTTGCATCAATTTCTTGATTGTGAAGTTGGAAAATGAAATTTCTGTTTCAACGAATGGAATTTTTTTCGGGGAGATTAAATTGAATTTTCCAGGTGGATGGATTTGGAAAGCGCAATGCAAACCAGCATAATTAGGGTGAACAAATAATGAGCGTTTGCATTATGCTATTTTATATAGAATTGTTTTTCAATTTTTTTAATTAAAACTCGTTTTTTTTTGTATGATGCATTAAATTAAATTTAATATAATGAAACAAAATTTCTTGGTACGTCCCTGACTATGAATACATTTGAAAAAAGAACTTGAGACTGAACGTAATATTCATTTTCATTTCGTGTTATAGATTCCTGTGCGTCTGAAACCCGGCAGAAAACAATGGGGTGACAAATAATAGGGTAGTTATGAGAGGGTAAAACATTGTAAACCCGGATGTATCGTATGATATAACTCTAAATATACGAGCACCCGCTTACATTTGTGTGTGTATATACACATATACATACACAAAACATTTGATTACGTACGAAATCTCTCTGCCGTTACTGTTTTATTTAAAGTGGCTCTGCGTTGTATTTTTTGTACTTTTTTTTTCTGTTACTGCCGCGTTAATAAATTGTTGAAACGGATCCGCTTTGGGTTGGAAGGAGGCGTTCTCGTTTATTAAGGCATTGCATTGTTTCCAATTTTCAATTCAAAGGATGAAATAACTGGAAAATATTAAAGGAAGTTTATTAATCTGCTGTTGCAAGCAATCCCCTTACCCTACCCCTTAAAACTATTGATTCTGTTGGAATATTACTTTGCATGTTCTTAGTTTAGTATTGGTTTTGTTTCGGAATGTGTTTATAGATTGGGAAACTTAATAAGATATTAAAATAAGATTAATTTTCAATTCAAACTAAGTTTAAGAAATATTTATTTTAGATCCAATTTTATGTTGTTATCATACAAATATCGATTAGAAACTGCAAAGATTAAATTCAATCATATCTGCTATTCATTAGTTTATACACAAAAAATAGAAATTTATTATCTCTCATTTTAAAATTACGATTTTTTAATCCAAACTTGATTAAACTAGAGAGTTGCTTGTAAATCCCATGAAATCTAAAAGGGTTGATAAAAATTGATGATTATTTTTTCATAGATTGACTAAAATGTTGTACAAATTACTACTTTTAATTTTACTCATTCTAAACTTAATTGAACTAAGGTGTCGCTTGTAACTCTCATCAAACTCAAACGGATCAATAAAAATGAAAATTATTTTTTTATAAAGTTCCTCAACTATTGAGTAAAATATTCTGAGAATTACAAGTATCTATCATCAGTAATTTTTAAATTATGATTTTTTAATTCAAATTTGATTAAACTGAAGTGTTACTTGTAAGTCCCATAAAATCTAAAAAAAGCTGATGAAAATTGAACAGTATTGGTTTGAAATATTATGGCATAGCTTTCAAACTTGAAGAATAGTTTTGAACATCAAAGAAGAGTTTTAAATTTTTTAGTTTTTTTGAAACTATGAACATTTTAGAAGTATTATTTGAAACAGTTGTGAGCAACAAAATTTTTGGAAAACTACCAAAAATGTTTTAGAAAAATTGTATATTGAGAATATTTTTGAACACTATAGAAGTGCTAAAAATTTTAGAAAACTAATTTGAAATTAAAAAGTAGCTCAACTTAGCAAATCTGGTCAACATTTTTGAACACTAAAGAATTGTGTATTTTAGACAAATCTAGAAAAGTGTGTTTGAACATGAGAAAGTGTTAGATTTAAATTTAATGATGTATTACTTGAAACAGTTTGAAGCAACTTGAACAGATTTTGGAAAACTATTTGAAATGTTTTAGAAAATTTGTACATTAATTTGAAATATTTAAAACAGTTTTCCTAATCTAAAGAACACTTTTGGACACTAAAGAAGACCTTAAAATGTTTTAGAATCTCATAAGACTGATTTCAAATACTTACATTGATTTGAAACACGTTACACAGCTTTTCAGAACATTTTTTAAAATTAAAGAAGAGCTTAAAATGCTTTAAAATATTAGAAGACAATTTTGCAAATCTAAAAAGTATTTAGATTTTTTTAAATTGATTTGAAATCTTGGAAAATACGTTAAACAATGAACAACTTGGAAACAGTAAAATATTATTTGAAATAGTTGTGGAAAACTTAAAAAAATTGAACTATTTTCAAGGGTGTTTTGTCTGGGGTGGATAGAATATTTTTTTTTGCTTTTGGGTAAGAGTATCCTTTATTAGCTTGGCCTGTTTATTGGCGGTTTTACCCGATGGGTGAGGCAGGCTGATAATTGCGATGAGGAAATTTTCTTGTAGCTTCTTTCTTGTAAAGGGGATTTTGAGTTTTTCTTCTGTGACTTTCATCTTTTTTCTTGGGTTTTTTAGGTAAAAGTGTAAATGTGAAATGAAACGGATTCTCTTCTTTTCTGTCTCGGTTTTATAGAAAGTGTTCAATTTGAATTTGATGAACTCTGTTTTTGCATTGCTGAAAAAGGGTTTTGTTTGCTTTTCAGCAGCCAAATGCGCTATGATGTGGTTTGCAGGAGGAATTATTTTGGACGTTGATGCGGTGTTTGTAGATGCACTCACCAAGGTTTTTAGGGTATCAACAGATTTACCCGATAAATTGGTTTTTGAGTTTTTGTTCTTGAAATTTATTTTACTGACTTCTCATCTGTTATTAAATTGGGAAGTCTAAAATTGATTATCGGGATTACCAAAAAAATATAGCTCTAACGGTGGGTTGTATTCGAACGAGTGACGCGCACCAAACCAATAAGTATGCGGCTCGCTACATACCTCTTCACTTTCAAGGGCTTACCCAGTCGGATAAGACGATAAGTTTACAATTTGGATTGGAGTGGTCCACCCACCCACCCAAGATCTACTTGTCAAGAGGTTGGATCACGATCTTTTTTTGTGATTAAGTAACGTCTTTTGCTCGCAGAGAGGTAAAACAACAAATTTCTTCATGACGAACACATGACTTAATGCAGCGGTCGAGCCAGTTTACTCACTGCTCACAACATTTCTTTTTTTTGTTATTCTGTAGTCAGTAATGGTACTTTGGATGTGTTTTCTCAAGTCCGTAACTACCGCTTTTTTCGTTCTTATCTTCTTATAAGATGTTCAGGGAAGCGACTTTTACGCTCCGGTTGTAAGGGCAAGGTGCTTACTGTAGCTGAGATGTTTTCTGGCAATATTTTGGTATTTTAAGACCAAATTTGGATATTTTTAACATTTTATAAATAGAATTTTACATTATTTGGCACTAGTTTTAGTCATTTCTGAAAATATTAAATTTTAAAAATAACAAAATTTGGCTATAAAATAGCCAAAAACAGTTAAAAAGTGTCAAAAACAGCAAAATTTGGCTTTGAGACATCAAAATATTGTTAGATATGGCCAAATTCGGCCATAAATTGTTGAAACATGTAAAATTCTTGTTTGTGAAATTAAAAATAGCTTAAACATATTGTATAAAAGCACTAAAATTCAACTATTTAAAAGTGTAAAATTTTATTTATAGAATATTAAAAATGCAAAATGTTGTCTTTAAACATCAAAATATTGTTAGAAAACACCAAAATCTAGCTATAATCTGTTGAAAAATGCAAAATATTCTATTTTTAATTACTTAGGAAAATCTGGAATTGAAACATCAAAACATTATTAGAAAGCACCAAAAACCAAAACTTTATTTATAAAATTGCAAAATTAGCATAATCCCGCTTTGAAATATCAAAATATTGTTAGAAAGCATAGAATTCCGGTCATAAACTGTTGAAAAGTGTAAATAAAAATTTTTAGAAAGTAAATTTTTTTCTTGAAACATCAAAATATTGTTAGAACGCACCAAAACCCTGCTATAAACTGTTGAAAAGTGCGAAATTCTTTTCATAAAACGTTATAATTAAGAAAATCTGCTATTAAAACATCAAAATTCGACCAAAAACATTTTTTAAAGTGCAAAGTTTTATTTATAAATGTCAAAATAGCTAAATCTGATCTTGAAACATCAAAATAAAATGTTAAAAAGACAAAATTTAGCCTCGAAACAACAAAATATTACTAGAAAGCACTAAAATCTGGTTATAAACTGTTGAAAAATTTAAAATCATAATAAGCTAAAATAGTAAAAACCTGTCTTCAACATTAAAATATTTTTAGAAAGCACAAAAATCAGACCCAAAATCGGTTTAAGTTCTATATTTTATTATAAAAAAAATGGTTAGAAAACATCAAATTCCGGTTATAAACAATAGAAAAGTGCAAAATTCTATTCATCAAATGTCAAAAATAGCAAAATCCAGAATGGAAACATCAAAATGTTATTAGAAATCACCAAAGTCTAGCCACAAGCTGTTGAAAAGTGTAAATAAATTTTCATAGAATCTCATAAATAGCAAAACGCTGTTTAAAACTTTTTTTTTTTTAGAAATAACAAAATTCGACTATAAACGGTTATAAAATGCAGAATTTAGCATTTGCATTTATGAAAAATCAAAAATAGCAAATCTTGGTAAAAAAATTAAAAAATGCTTATGAAATCCGGCTTAAGAATATAAATTTTTCTTTCAAAAAGTACCAAAATTCATCATAAACTGTTGAAAACTGCATCACATAGGTAGGTGAGTGGGACACTCCATAGCATTATACCAAGACGGTTGTTTGGATTGGAGTGGCCCGCCTACCCATCGAAATGTTAGTTGTCAATAGGTTGGATCACAATTTTTTTTGTGATTAAATCACTTCATTAACAAGTCGTAGACTTACTGTGGCGATGTAAAATAGCCGTAAAAAGCATAATAATAAATAACTCACAGAGAAGTCAAACATCACACTTCTTGATGACGAACACTTGGGTGGGTGGGTAGGACACTCCATAGCATAATATGGATTTAGTAGTTTGGATTTAAGTGGCCCACCTACCCACCCAAGTGTTAGTTGTCATGAGTTTGGTTTACTATCATTTCTTGTAAATAAGTAACTTCTTTAGCTAGCATAGAAGTTAAACATCAAACTTCTTGATGACGAATATTTTTTTGGGTGGGTGGCTGGGATACTTAATAGCATAATACGGACTCAGTAATTTGGATTGGAGTGGCTCACCCACCCATCCAAGTATTAGTTGTCAAGATGTTGGATAACGATTTTTTCTTGTAATTGAGTAACATTTTTAGCTCTCAGAGAAGTCAAACACCAAAGTTCTTGATGACGAACACTTGGGTGTGCGGGTGGGACACTGCATTGCATAATACGGACTTAATAATTTGGATTGGAGTGGCCCACCCACTCACCCAAGTGTTCGTTGTTAAGAAGTTGGATCACGATCTTTTCTTGTGATTTAGTAATTTCTTTAGCTCGCAGAGAAGTCAAACATCAAACTTCTTGATGACGAACAACTAGGTGGGTGGGTGGTTAGGACACTCTGTGGGTGGGTGGGTGGGTGGGACACTCTATAGCATAATACCGATTAAGTAATTTGGATTGGAGTGGCAGACCTACCCACCCTAGTGTTACTTGTCTAGACGTTGGATTACGATATTTTCTTGTGATTAAGTAACTTTTTTAGCTCGCAGAGGAGTCAAACATCAAACTTCTTTATAACGAACATTTGGGTGGGTGGGTGGGATACTCTACAGCAAAATACCGATTAAGTAATATGGATTGGAGTGGCCCACCCACCCACCCAAGTGTTACTTGTCAAGAGGTTGGATCACGATATTTTCTTGTGATTAAGTAACTTCTTTAGCTTGCCGAGAAGCAAAACATCAAAGTTCTTGATGACGAACACTTGGGTGGGTGGGAGGGATACTCCATAGCATAATACGAACTAAGTAGTTAGGACTAGAGTGGCTCATCCACCCACCCAAGTCTTAGTTGTCAAGAGGTTGGATCACAATTTTTTCTTGTGATTAAGTAACTTCTTCAGCTTGCAGAGAAGTTTGGATTGGAGTGGTAAACCCACCTACCCAAGTATTAGTTGTTAAGCGGTTAGATCATCATCTTCTTTTCTGACAAAATGACTTTTGACGTCTACTTAGAGGTCAAACATCTAACTTCTTGACGACAAACACTTGGGTGGGTAGGTGGGACACTTTATACAATAATACCAATTTTGTAGTTTGGATTGGAGTAGTCCACCTACATACTCAAGTCTTTGTCTGCAAGAAACTGGATCACGGCTTTCTCTTATGACAAAGTTACTTCTAACGCTTGCAGAAAGGTCAAACAATAAATCTTTTGATAAGTAACACTTGGGTGGGTAGATGGCTCACTCCAAAGCATGATAATGAGTCTTTAATGCAGAATATTGTAGTACAGTTTTGCAAATTTAGAAAATAAGACTAAAGAAAAGCTTTAGAATTTTTGGAAATTGACATAGATTGTTTTAGAAAATGTTAATCAATGAAAAAATTGATAAAGACTTATAAATAATTTTGGAATTAAAGAAGAGCTCAAAAGGTTTAAGAAATTTAAGAATTTAATTTAAACTGTTGGAGAAGTTGTTGAGAAATGTAAAAAAAATAAGCTTTGAAATGGTATAAGAGTGTTTTGGAAATCTACTAAATATTTTTTAACAAAGAAACAAAGCTCTGGTTTTATTAGAGAAAGAATGAATAGCTTTAGACAGTTTTAAATATTTTGTAACATTTTACTAGAAATTAACTTTTATATAAAAACTTGATTTGAAACAGTTTTAACATCTAGAAAATATTTTTGAACAACAACAACGAAAAGCTTTAAATGCTTGAGACTATACTCTGGAACAACAATTTAAGCCCATTGAATTACTGTGCAACATTTTGGAAGACAACTTTAAATGCTTGGACAATAATTAGGAACATTGTAGGACAGCAAATTTAGAGAGTATTTTTGAACATTATGCTTTAAACGCTTTATTAGTCTCTTTCTAGAGTATTTTTAAATTTATGAGAACAAATTGAAGAATAATAAACTTGGATTTATTAAAGTATTATTGAACAACTAGAAACTTACAAATGTTTTGTTAGAGAACAATTTGTTAAAATACATTTTTGAATTTAAAACATTCATTTTGAATACTTGCAAAAACATTTTTAGAAATTTAAGAGTTTCTTAATTCTTTCTAGAATTATTAAAAATTAATTTTACATTGCCCTAAGAGCATTAAAAATTTGAAATTTTAATAAAATGATTAAGAAACATTATTGTACATGTGAGGACAACTAACCTAACCTAACCTAACCTAATCTAACCTAACCTAACCTAACTTAACCTAACCTAACCTAACTGCTTAAAGTTTTTAAATCTTTATAAAAACATTGAGAAACATTATTGGGCATCCAAGAGCAACTTTAAATGTTTTAGAACTATTAAAAATTTGTTTGAAACGTTGTAAGATTGCACAAGCATTTGGAAATTTATTGAAAACATTGTAGAACAACACTGGACATTAAAAAAAACAGTTAAAGAATCATTAAAGATTGATTTAGACGGCTTAAAAATTTAGAAATCTAATAGAAACTATATAGAATATTTTTGGGCATAACAGAGCAGCTCAAAAGGTTTTAGAATCATTGAAGATTAATTTAAAATCATGTAGGACTGTTTAGTTTTGGAAATGTAATAGAAACATTGTAAAACATTTTTTGACTACAAAGAGCAACTTAAAATGTTTTAGATTTATTGAAGATTTTTTTTAAAGAATGTAGGATTGCTGACAAATTTGCAAATTTATTTAAAATTTTATAGAATATTTTTGGACATGAAAGAACAGCCTAAATTCTCTTAGAATTATTGAAGATTAATTTGAAAAAATGTAAAATTGCTTAAAAATTTGGGATATTTAATAAAAACATTGTAGAACATTTTTGGGCATTGAAGAACAGCTTGAAAAATGTTAGAATCATTAAAGTTTGGTTTATAACATTCTGGAATAGTTTAGAAATTTATTCAAAACGTTGAAAAGCATTTTTGGGCATCAACGAAGAGCATAAAGTGTTTTGAATCATTAAAGATTGATTTGAAACAATTTAGACTGCTTGAAAATTTGGAAATTTAATAGAAACATTATAGAACATTTTTGGACTTAAAAGAGCAGCTTATAATTTTTTAGAATCATTGAAGGTTAATTTAAAACCATGTAGGACTGTTTAAAAATTAGAAAATGTAATAGAAACATTACAGAACATTTTTTGACTAGAAAGAGCAGGTCAAAATGTTTTAGAATCATTTTTTGGACATCAAAGAACAGCTTAAATTGTCTTAGAATCTTTAAAGATTAATTTGAAATATTGCTTAAAAATTTGGAAGTTAAATAAAAACATTGTAGAAAATTTTTTGGCATTAAAGAACAGCTTGAAATGTTTTAGAATAATTAAAGATTGATTTAAAACATTCTAGAATAATTTAGAAATTTGATCAAAACGTTGAAAAGCATTTTTGGGCATTAAAGAACAGCATAAAATGTTACAGAATTATTAAAGATTGGCTTGAAACATTGTAGGGTAGCTTAGAAATTTAATCAAAACATTAAAAACATATTTGGGCATCAAAGAACGGCATAAGGTGTTTTAGAATGATTAAAGATGGACTTGAAACATTGTAGAATAGCTTCGAAATTTAGAAATTTAATAAAAGCATCGAAAAACAATTTTGGGCATGAAAGAACATTTTAAAATGTTTTAAAAACATTAAAAATTGAATTGAAACATTGTCAAACTGTTTAGAATCTTAGAAATTTAATCAAAACATTGAAAAGCAAGTTTGAGCATCAAAAAAACAGCTTAAATTGTTTTAGAATCATTTAAGAACTGTTTTAACATATTTTTTTTTAAGTAGAATCTTTGGAAAATATTTTTGGACATTAATAAAAAACAGCTTAAAAATTTGGAGACATTGGAAAACATTTTTGGATTTTGGACCATTTTCAAATGCTTTAGATTTATTAAAGATTGATTTTAAACATTGTAGGACTGCTTAAAAATTTGGAAATTTAATCAAAACAATTTTAAACATTTAAGAACAGCTTAAATTGTTTTGAAAGAATTTAAAATTGATTTGAAGTGTTAGTAGAATTGTTTAAAGTTTTGAAAATTTAATAGAAACAATGTAGAATATTTTTGGACATCAACGAGCAGCTTAAAATGTTTTTGAATCATTCTAGTTTGTTTTGAAACATTGTAGGACTACTTAGAAATTTTAAAACTTAAAAAAAACATTAAAATTGTTTTTGGACTTCTAGTAACTTTTCGAAATACTTCTAGAACATTTTTGAACATCAAAGAATAGTTTAAAATGTTTTAAAACTATTGAAGTTTGTTTTGAAACATTGTAGGACTATTTAAAAATTTGAAAACTTAATAAAAACATGGAAATTTTTTTTTGATTTCTAATAACTTTAACAAAATTTTCTAGAACATTTTTGGACATCAAAGAACAGTTTAAAATGTTTTAGAATTATTGAATTGAATTTTTAGAAATTTAAAAATTTAATAAAACCGTTGAAATTTTTTTGGACTTCTATTAACTTTAACAAAAATTTCTAGAACATTTTTGGACATTAAAGAACAGCTTAAAATGTTTTGGAATCATTGAAGTTTGTTTTGAAACATTGTAGGACTATTTAGAAATTTGAAAACTTAATAATAAACATTGTAATTGTGTTTGGACTTTTACGAACTTTATTAAAAACTTTTAGAACATTTTTGGACATCAAAGAACAGCTTCAAATGTTTTAAAATTATCAAAGTTTGTTTTGAAACATTGTAGGACTAGTTAGAAATTTGAAAACATAATAAAAACATTGAAATTATTTTTGGATTTCTAAGAACTTTAATACAAATTTTCTAGAACATTTTTGGACATTAAAGAATAACTTAAAATGTTTTAGAGTTGTTCAAGTTAAATTTTAAAGATTGTAGGACTACTTAGAAATTTGAAAACCTAATAAAAACTTCGAAATTGTTTTTGGACTTTCAAGATCTTTAATAAAAACTTTCTAGAACATTTTTGGACATTAAAGAACAGCTTAAAATGTTTTAGAGTCATTCAAATTTTATTTGAAATCTTAGAAAAAGTTCTCAACAATAAACATTGTTTGTATTCATTAAAATTGCATTTGGAAGAATTGTAAATAGCTTAAAAAAAAAAATAATTTGATGTAATATTTTAGAGGATAGTTTTGTAAATTTAGAAAATTTTTTAAAACAGTTTTGGAACAAAAAAGAAAGGTTTGTAATGCCTAGAGATTGGGCTTTAAAGAAAAATGATGAAAAGTTTTTAAACCACCGATTCAACAATCTTAAGTTGAGTGCCCACCTATCCACCCATGTGTTTGTTGTCAAGCAGTTGGATCACAAACAATTGGGCGGGCGGGTGGGTACATTTTCAAATCACCGGTCCAACATTCTTGAACTGAGTGCCCACTCACCCACCCAAATGTTCCTTGGCAAGCAGTTGGATCACAAACACTTGAGCGGGTGGGCGGGAACACGTTTTCAAATCACCGGTCCAACATTCTTGAACTGAGTGCCCACCTTCCTACCCAAGTATTTGTTGGCAAGCAGTTGGATCACAAACACTTGGGCGGGTGGGCGGGAATACCTTTTCAAACCACTGATTTAAAATGTTTGAACTGAGTGTTCACCCACCTATCTAAGTGTTTGTTGTTTTGGCGGAAACAAGTTTTTAAATCTCCGGTCCATCATTCTTGAACTGAGTGCCCACCCACCCACCCACTCGCCCAAGTGTTTGTTGGCAAGCAAATGGATCACAAACACTTGGGCGGGTGGGCGGGAACACGTTTTCAAATCACCGGTCCAACATTCTTGAACTGATTGCCCACCCACCCACCCAAATGTTCGTTGGCAAGCAATTGGATCACAAATACTTGGGCGGGTGGGCGGGAACACGTTTTCAAATCTCCGGTCCATCATTCTTGAACTGAGTGCCCACCCACCCACTCGCCCAAGTGTTTGTTGGCAAGCAATTGGATCACAAACACTTGGGCGGGTGGGCGGGAACACGTTTTCAAATCACCGGTCCAACATTCTTGAACTGAGTACCCACCTTCTTACTCAAGTATTTGTTGGCAAGCAGTCACAAATACTTGGGCGGGTGGGCGGAAATACCTTCTTAAACCACTGGTTTAAAATGTTTGAACTGAGTGTCCACCTACCTATCTAAGTGTTTGTTGTCAAGCAGATGGATCACAGACACTGTGGGAACAAGTTTTCATATCACCGGTCTAACATTTTTGAACTGAGTCCCCATCCACCCACTCAAGTGTTTGTTGTCAAGCAGTTGGATCACACACACTTGGGCGGGTGAGCGGGAAAAAGTTGTTTATTACAACTTAAAATTTTGATTTAAAACAAGACATTTTCCACTTGAAAAAAACTCAATGAATATTAAAGAAGAGCTTCAAATGTTTTATAAAGTTGGCGAATATGTTGAACAATAAATATCTTCTTAAAGCAATTAAAAATTGATTTGAAACATTATAAAAAAAGGAAAATCTATTAAAAAAAATATTTCAACATTGAAACTATCGTCCCGCAATCAATGAACTGAGTGCCAAACCCGCCCGCCCAAGTGTTTGTGATTCATTCTTTTTTATCACAAACACTTGAGTGGGTGGGAGTGTACTCCAGTTAAAACCCAAGTGTTTGTGATCCAATTTCTTGATCACAAACAGTTGGGTGAGCGGGCGGGCACTCCAGTTAAAACTACTGTCCCGGAATCAAAAAAACTAACTGGGCGCTCACCCACGCTAGTGTTAGTGGTAATGAAATTGAATTACAAAAACTTGAGTGGAAGGGCGGGAACTCTGAACAATGAACTTAGTGCCCCGCATACCCATTCAAGTGTAAGTGATCAAAAAGTTGAGTCACACTTGAGTGGGTGGGTGGGTAAGAACTTCAAATGAACCCGCAACAAATGATCAGATTTCAAAAGTTGGAACTACTGTCCCGCAACCAATGTTGCGAGAAATTTATTTGATCAAACGCCTAAAATTAAGCAAATGCATCAACAATTTGGTTTGCTTTATTCATAATTCTTAAACAACTTTGATGAAACTTAGTTTGCAATCAATGCTGACGTTTACAAACCATAAATTAATGGCAAAAACAGTAAGGACTTTATTTAATTCTAGAATGAAGAGCCAATCATCAAATTTAAATACATTTTTTT
Organism: Tachinus rufipes; assembly: GCA_963932245.1. Lineage (NCBI taxonomy): Eukaryota > Metazoa > Arthropoda > Insecta > Coleoptera > Staphylinidae > Tachinus > Tachinus rufipes. Next base: position 113,535,498 of record OZ010744.1, on the reverse strand, counting down.
AGCAATTCTGAGCTTATTTTATAAAGAATTTTGATCAAATTTGGTAGGTGACTCAAAATAATGCTCAGCTATTACAATTTAGTTTCAAAATTAGTGCGGACTTTATTTAAGTATGTAATGAAAAGCCAATCATTTTATTTTGCAATTGTGGACTCATTTAATATAATTTTTTTTTTTTAAACTTGGTTTGCAATCAAACTTAAAACTAACAAATCATAAATTAATTTCAAAAACTGTAAGGACTTTAGTTAAGTCCAAAATGATCAATTATAAATGCAAATTTTTAGCAATTCTGAGCTTATTTGATGAAGGATTTTTATCGAATTTAGTATGTGACTCATACTAATGCTCGGCTACCACAATTTAGTTTCAAAACTAGTGCAGACTTTAGTTAAGTATGTAATGAAGAGCAATTCACTTTATTATGCCAATCATGGACTTATTTGTTCATATAATTTTATCAAACTTGGTTTGTAATCAGAAGAAATCTATTTTAAAATATAAGAATTCAAAAAAACTGTTTGAAACCAGGTTCCAAATTTAGTAGAAACATTTTTGGAAGCTGAAATTATTTGAAATAATAGACAAAATCTGTCATTTGTAATTACATTTTGTAGTTTAAATAAATATATTTTTTTAATTTAATTGAATGTCTTGGATTTTATTGGATTATTTCAAATAACTAATTTGAGCCATACTTTATTAAATTATTGAAATTATCTTTTCAATTAAATTAAATATGATTCAATATAATAAACATATGAAATAAAAAGATAATTTTATTTCAACTTTCCTAACAATAAAACGATTTAATACAAACCCGAACAAGTAGAAGTTTGAATAAAATCCTTAATTTAAATATTACATTCAAAAATATCACCCTTAACTTCTCTTTCTCATCCTCTCACAATTTCTCTTATCATTTACACACGTAATTGGCAACAATTTAAGACCTAATTCCAACGAAAAATCGTTTCTTTGGGCATTAATACACGCGAACACAAAGAGATCCCTTTTGTAATCCGTGCAATTTATGTTACTAATTATTCATAATTCTCAAGATTCTTATTATGCAATTTAAAGCTACTCCCTTTTTAAAGAACTTCTCTACTTGCTAATTAGCCCCACGGACATTCCAACTAATTGTTGATCCTATAGGAATAATAACCTCCACCAAGAGAATAGGATTACTTAGAAAATTTATAATTATATTCAATTATTTATTTAACAGATGAATTTTTTTCTATAATATCATTTTTAACTAAAGCGTCCTCTTAATTTGAGTAAAAACGTCGCCACGGTAAATTTAAGGTAATTGTATTAATTTGCTTTTTTGCTCATGCAGAAGTTTAATTTTGGGGAGTGTAATTTGTGAGGGTGAAAAGAAAAAGCGTTATTATTTTTAATAACCGATTAATTAAATGTTTTGAGGCTTGCTAATATTTATTGATTGATAGGATATAAAATTTAAGTAACATCATTAAAATTTGAATTTGAATTGCTTTGCTATTTAAAAATGGGCAACACAAGAGGGGTTAAATTAATGCGATGATAAAGCAGTTTTGTGGTCCGGATATCTTCGCTAAAGTATGCCCATTTCAAGACGCATTAACTTCACGAATTAATTTCATTTTCCGCGAACTTTTATTTTACTCTAAAGTGCCCACTCGACAACAAAAATTCGCTTCGATATTTTCAATTTGCTTTAAATTAAGCTAGTGGTTTGTTTGATCATTATTATGGTGGTTAAATAATTTTTCCTTCGGATATAAATCACGGAGAAAGAATTGCGGTTAAGCGAATGATATATTACCTTTTTTATTTGTATGTTTGTGCGTATTAAAATTTATTATTTTGTTTTTGTTGCAGATGGTAACCAGGACGAAAAAGATATTTGTGGGCGGTCTTTCGGCCCCCACAACTCTAGAAGACGTCAAAAGTTACTTCGAGCAATTTGGGCCGGTAAGTAAATTGATTTTAATGTAATTAATACTAATTGGTAATGGTAATGCTTATCATTATATCGCGACGGACGTGTTTGTTCTCGTTAGCTAGGTATTATAATGCAAGGCATAATGAAAGTGCGGCCTGACGTGACCACAGCAAATTACGACCAACAAACGTGTGTCTGATCCTTGCTGCGGCCCTTAATCTCGCCAGCCTACATTGTAATTTAATCGGAAACGGGCGAACGTCTCCGTTTCTCTTTTTGTCTAATTAAAGTCTATTGATGACACCGAACGTTCTAGCGAATACATTCCCTCTTCTCTTCACTTCCCCGTCGCTTTGTACGACTCGGTTACGTGTAATCTTCACTCCATGCGAATGCATAATTTTGTCTTTTATTTCGCCCCGGCTTCAATGAATGGAAAAAGCGGAACGACTTTAAATATATTTCATTTCCTACGTGCGTTTTCAAACGTTTTAATATTATTTATGTGCTTTGCGAATAGTCTCAACGACTAATTAGTCACCGGAATAAAATTAAAAAAAAGAAAAATTATAATAATTTGCAATTCTACTCGCAATCCGATGAAACTGCTTTTGGAAATTAATTAATCAACTTTTTAACTAAGAAATGAAATTTTTGGAAATTGTTGTTGAAATTACAGTTTTTTGAAAACTATATTGGATTTTTGAAAAATTATCAAATTTTGGACATCAATTAATCGATATTTGAAACAAATTTTAAATAAAATGTTTGAAAATTGTTGTTGACATTACAATTTTTGCAAACTAGAAAACTGCATTTATGAACATTTTTGAAAAGTAGTTAGAATTGTTTTAAAACTACTAAATTTTGGAAAAATAATTAAACTAACATTTGAGACTAATATTTAAAATTACCTAATGCCTGATAAAGGGATTGTAGTTCGGTTCTACAAACATGGATATGTGTAAAGCGTTGCATAGCTTACGACTTTGCCTCCTGAGGGGTCAACTATGGGATCCAGTTGAGGTTTTCTGGGTTTATTAAGCTCAGATTTTAGCACAAGCCCTTATCATTGTGAGTTCTTCCAGTTTGGTGTTGTGGTTTTGCAGAATAAGAATTGGTTTATATCCGTTGAGTTTGGCCTAAGGCCGCCAACGCGGTTGTAGCTCTATTATTGCTTTGTAGAGTGAGTGTAAGGACGTCAAGTTTTGGGCGGTTGTTGCTTTAATGTGGTCTTGTAGACTGACCAACTATTAAGAGTTTTTTTTAATTTTCCATAGTGTGCATTCCGAGGAGTTAGTGAGTGATGGTACTGTGCAACTACTTGTTGATGTTTTGATTGAGCTAGGTTTGGTAGGTTATGTATAGGCATAGATCGGTGTACATCTAATTTGAGCTTATTGCAACAGTACGGTGATTTAGAAGTGTACGGTTCTGTATTGGCAAAGCCTTGCGGTTTTGGGACTTGCATCTTGAAATAGCGGAATGGCCTGTAGTGCCTAGTACTTTAAACATTTTGCAGTACTTTACCTTGTTGTAGTCAGCATGAATCAGTTTTTGTCCTGCATTAATTTGTATCCCAGTCCACGCAGGTTGCACAGATTGTGGATGTTGTGGGCTTTGCTTTCTATTTTGGTCTAGATATTTGGTTTTTCTCCGTGGTTTGAAATGTACTAGCAAATTTTGAATAACCATACAAAAATAAAATTATTTAGAAATAATTGCAAAATTTTGTTTGCTATTTTTGTTTAAAAGGTCATTTTGTACGATAACTCAATTTTGCTGTTTCCACTTTACCATTTTTTTTTTAGAGAATTTTTTATTAATTATTTTGAACTTTGAAGTACATGGCAGTTTCTGTCTTGTCCGGAAGCTCAAGTTTAGAGACTCGGTTGTGGGGTTTTGCAATTTTTTTTAGAAGATATTTTCTAAGTACAGTTGGAGTTTCAAGTTGTGGTTTGTTTTTGGTATAAGACGTTTGCAGAAGTTGTCCCATGTTTTATGTCAAATGTCAAATGTCATCTTGGAAATTTCCAGTTTATCAAAAAGCTGGATCACAATCTTTTCTTGTGACCAAATGACTACTAATGCTCACGAAGAGGTCAAACATGCAATCTCTTGACAACAAACACTTGGGTGGGTAATAACCCGTCATTAGTTTGCATTTAAGTGGCCTACCAACCCACCCATCCAAGTGTTGGTGATCAAGAGATAAGATCACAATCTACTCCTCTGACTTAATGACTTCTAACGCTCGTAAAATGGTCAAACATGCAGCCTCTTGACGACGAACACTTGGGTGGGTGGTTGGGACATTCCATATTATATTAACCGGTCATAAGTTTGGATTGGAGTGGCCCACCCACTCACCCAACTGTTCGTCATCAACAAGTTGGATCACGATCTTCTCTTGTGTCAAAATGACTTTTGTTAATAGAAGAAAGTTTAACTATGCAATCTTTTAATGACGAACATTTGGGTGGCTGGGTGGGGCACTCCATATCATAATAATCAATTGGTAGTTTAGGTTGCAGTAGCTCAACCACCCACCCAAGTGTAAGTTATCAAGATCACAACCCTTTTGTTTGACAAAATTACTTCTGACGTCCGCAGAGAGTTCAATCATCTAATCTTTTGACGACAAACACTCGGGTGGGTGGGTGGGCCACTCCGTATTATGATAACCAGTCAGTAGTTTGGATTGGATACTCACCCGAGTGTTAGTGATCAAGTGATAAGATCACAACCTTTTCTTTTGACCTAATGACTTCTAACGCTCGTGGAGTGGTCAAACATGCAATCTCCTGACGACGAATTTTTGGGTGGGTGGGTGGGACACTTTATATTATAATAATCAATCAATAGTTTGGATTGGAATAGCTCAACTATCCACTCAAGTGTAAGTTATTAAGAGATTAGATTACAACCTTCTCGTGTGACAAAATGACTTCTAACGTCCGCAGAGTGTTCAATCATCTAATCTTTTGACGACAAACACTCGGGTGGGTGGGTGGGCCACTCCGTTTTATGATAACTAGTCAGTAGTTTGGATTGGAGTGGCCCACCCACCCACCCGAGTGTTAGTGATCAAGTGATAAGATCACAACCTTCTTTTTTGACATAATGATTTCTATCGCTCGTAGAGTGATCTAACATGCAATTTCCTGACGAGGAACACTTGGGTATGCGGGTGGGACACTCTATATTATAATAATGAATCAATAGTTTGGATTGGAGTAGCTCATCCACCCACCCAAGTGTAAGTTATTAAGAGATTAGATCACAACCTTCTTGTGTAACAAAATGACTTCTGACATCCTTAGAGAGTTCAATCATCTAATCTCTTGACGACGAACGCTTGGGTGGGTGGCTTGGGCCACTCCTTACTATAATAACCAGTTAGTAGTTTGGATTGGAGTGGCCCACCAACACACCCAAATGTTAATAGTTAAGAGAATGGTTCACGACCTTCTTTTGTGACAAAATGACGTCTGACGTTTGCAGAAAGTTCAAACATACAATCTTTTGATGACAAACATTTGGGTAGGCAGGTGGGCCACTCAAAAATATGTTAACCAATCAGTAGTTTGGATTGGAGTGGCTTAACCAACTCACCCAAGTGTTTGTCATTAAAATGTTGGATCACGACCTTCTCTTGTAGCAAAATAATTTTTGACGCTCGCAGAAAGTGTAAACATGCAATCTTTTTTAAATTTAGATTGCAGAAAATGTTTTATTTTTTATTTTGAAGATTTTTTGAAGGACATGGCAGTTGTTGTCTTGTCAGGCAGCTTAAGTTTAGAGACTTGGTTGTGGGGTATTCTAATTTTGTTTATAAGATATCTCCTGGGAGCAGTTGGAGTTTTAGGAAGTAGTTTGTTCTTTTATTATAAGGGGTTTGTAGAAGTCGTTTCACGTTGGATGCCATTTCTACTTTATCACAAAAAATTTGCAGAAAATAATTTATTTTTTATTTTGACGATCTCTAGGTACATGTATGGCAGTTTCCGTCTTTACCGGTAGCTTATAAACTTGGTGTGTGGTTTGTTTTTGTTTCACCTCAAGTTTTGTTGGTTTGAAAAGTTTTGCAATTTTTTCTTACTCATTAGGTGCATGGCGAAAGTTTTTTTGTTCGGAAATTTATCTGGTTTGGTAGTTTAAATTTGGATATTCAGTTGTTAGGTTATTTGCTTAGAAAATGTCTATTTTATCAAGAAATTTTTGCAGAAAATATATTTTTGAACAGTAGGTGCATGGCAAAGTTTCTCTTGTTTTGAAAGTCATCTTATTTGAGAGCTTAAATGAGGAGACTTGGTTGCGGACTTTCATATTTTTGAAATTTCTACGTTTTTTCAGATTTTTTTGCAGAAAATATTGTTTTTACTTTGTAGGTGTACGGCAAAGATTGTGTTGTTGAGAAGGTCATTTTGTTCGTTAGCTTAAATTTGGAGACTTGTTGCGGAGTTTTTTGGTTTTGGAAATTTGAAAATTTTAGTTTTGTAGGTGCATGATGAAAGTTTTCTTGTTTGGAAAGTCATTTTTTTAGTTTTGATTTGGAAATTTCTACTTTATCAAGAAATTTTTGCAATTTTTAGTTTTGGAGATCTAGAGGTGCATGGTGGGAACTGTCTTGTTTGGTAGCTTAAATTTAGAGACTTTATTGCGGGTTTCTAAATTTTAAAAATTATAGAATTAGAGATATAATTTCTTGGGTACAGTGGATGCTTAAGGCATCTACTGCACCCAAGAAAAAAAATCTTTGGTTTGTTTTATACAGATAAATATAAAGCGTCTTTTTGTAGAAGTTGTCTTACTCTTGTTCTGACACAAGGAGGAAGTAGTCGTTGGTTAAGTGGTTTTTCAATGGTGTAATGGAGATAAGAATCTGGTTCAGAGGCAATTGTGCGCAAAGCACCGTCTATAACGTTGACATTTCTGCAGAGTTTTTGAAAAACTAGTTCTAATTCTGGAGGACATCTCGCCTTTTTTATTTTGAAAATTTCCACTTTAGTGCAGAATTTGTTGAAGAAAATATTGTTTTGTTGAATGGGCATCTAATCCAGTAATTTAAATTTAGAGACTTGGCTGCGGCGTTTTTTTGGTTTGAAAATTATTACTCTATTCACAATTTTTGTCAGAAAAAAATTGTTTACCTACTCTATACGTTTATGGTTGCTTTCTTATTTGTTATCTTATTCTAACTCTAATTGGAGGACATCTCGCTTGGCTATTTCTCATACATTTTACTAAAAATTGGTATAAATGTTGGAAATGGTTTCAATAGATTCATAATTTTCTCTTAAATTTGCAGATTTATATTTTATTTTTGAAAGTTTTTGGAGTTGCATGGTGCAACTGGTCTAAGCGACTGTACCCGACTTTTGTTCTAATCTACACTACAACGAATGAATGAGTTAGTTAGAATGGTTATTGATTTGGTTTAATTTTATTTTAAAGAATCAACCTTATCTGGGCTTAATAATGTTTGAAGTGAATACATCATTTGCAACTAAATAACGCAAAGAATATGCCAATAAAGACTTTAAAAGATAATTCTTACACTTTTTTGTGTTCTTGCAATTATGATGTTAAAAAAATAAATTTCAGTTCACAAAGTTCTTTTTCTTGATTCAGCTTTTTTGTTCGAAGTTGCTGATTATTGTGGCAATTTTTACTTTAGAGATAGCAGTAGGAAATAAGTCTATCGACGACACCTCAAACCATTCTTGTAGATTTTGCAGCCAGGATATAATTTTGCTTCTCTTTTTACACTTTGTTTTATTGGATTTTTTTCTGGATTGTGATGAGTAGTAACCAATATTTATGATTTGTAAAGATGTGGCTAAGATATGCTAGCTTACATTTCTTAACTGTGAAGAATATTTTGGTTCCTTTCTTTATTCTCCGAAGGTTTTTTTGTTTATTCTCAAAAGATTCTACCCGTTGGATGTTTTCTGGTTTGAATTCCAGTTTTCTAATCCATACAGGAGCAGGGAGCAGGGAAGATTAAACATCGAAATATTTTTAGCCTTAGATCTAAGCTTACACCTAAAGAAGTCAGCATTGCTGCTCTATCCTGTTCTATGCTTATTTGTAATTCACCCAGGTTTATAGATATTTATATTTAGAGGTTTCTTTGATGTACTCCGTCATTTCTAATTAGATTTTGTTGTTTTATAAATTACCATAGTTTATGTTTTTGTTAAAAGAACCGAACCTAACCTAACCTAACCTAACCTAACATAACATAACCTAACCTAACAAAATTTAATAAAACATAAAAATTAAGAGAAATTATAATTTATTGCTTCAAACTAAGTTGAAACAATATTACTAGACCTGAGTTGATACAATATTGGAGGCATAATGTTTGGAGATATTTTAAACTGAAATAGTATTCAGTAGTTACCAAAAATTGTAAGAAACTACATCTAATTTCTATTTTTTAACCTAATCTAACTAAATTGAAGATTTAAGATATAAATATGAAAAAAAAATTCAGGTTTTAAGTCCTACAAAGCGCTTAAAAGCAGTTAACAAAATTCATTTACTTCTTTAACTAATTTAACAAATTTTTGTAGAAAATGTTACTCGCCCACAACTTAAAATTAGTTGTAAACTAGTCGTCTGTTCTAAAATATTAAGAAATGCATTCTCAGTGGCGTAGAATGTAATACATGCAATTTTGGGAAAAACTTATTTTTTTTAAAATTATAAAAAATATTTTGAAATATATTTTTGATATTTTGATTAATTTTACATTTAGCAAATGAGTTGAGCTATTTAAATCATTAATTTGAAACTAAAATATTAATAAAAACACTCTTAGTGGCGTAGAATGTAATGTATGCAATTTTAGATCTTGATAACAAACACTCCTGAGCATGGTTACAAGCGAGTAGTTTTAAGTAGAGTTTTTGTTCATTTACTCAAGTGTCAGTTATCCAGAGATTTAATATAACCATCACCACCGCTGACATGTAGACTTTTTACGCTAGCAGTGAGGAGACATATTTAATCTTTTGATAACAAATACTTGGGTGGGTGGGCTAGGCACTCTAGAGCATGGTTCCCGCTCATCAACTCAAGTGTTAGTCATCTAGGGATTGGATATTACCTTCTCCTCCTTTCACAAATGACTATTGATGTTTGCAGAGGAGAGAATTATTAAACACTTGATCGGGTGGGCTTTGTACTAAGAACTTTTTTAAGTTTTTATTAAAAATTTTGAAATAACTTCCAAATTTTACATTGGGTTTCGATAAAATTTGGTACCTATTAACTCTAATACCATGTCTACTAGTCTACTAACTGTAATATATGCATCAAGTTTGATAGGATTGTATAATCTCAATTTAACTGCGCGACTTAAGCTAATAATTTGTAATAAGAAATTAAAACTGTAAAAACTTCCAAATTATACATTGGATTGATCAAGTTTTGTACAAACATACTTCAATACTATGTTTATCGACTGCAACAAACTGTCTTAAAATAATCTTAACTGTCGAAAAAATGTTGTCAACTGTGAAAAAAAGTCGTCATCTGTCAAAAAATGTTCTCAACTGTCATAAAGTATTCTCAATTGTCATAAAGTATTCTCAATTGTCAAAAATTGTTATGAATTGTAATAATACGTTCCAAAACTGTTACAAATTGTTCCAGAAACTGCTAAACTGTCATCGAACGTTACCAACTGTATTAAAGTTTTTTTCTGAACTCTCATAAAATGTTTTAAACTGTCAAAAACTGTTCTCAACTGTCAAAAAATGTTTTCAATTATCAAAAAATGTTATCAACTCTCAAAAAAACTTGCAAAAAATGTTCTGAATAGTCCCAAAATATTATGAATTGTAAAAATATATTCCAAAATTGTTACAAAATGTTTCAGAAACTGTCAAACTGCTATAGAACGTTTATTAACTGTGTTAAAGTGTTCTTAACTGTTAAAAAATGTTTTGAACTTTTAAAAATTGTTCTGAATTATGACAAAATATTTCAAAAATTATCGCAAACTCTCATAAAATGTTCTCAATTCTTGAACATGTTCTCAACTGTCAAATAATGTTCTCAACTGTCAAATAATGTTCTCAATTATCAAATAATGTTCTCAACTGTCAAAAAAACTTTCAAAAAATGTACTAAATAGTCACAAAAGAAGTAGAATTAGTTACCCGCCACAATTTAATTATAATTCCCGCTCACTCACCCAAGCGTTTGTCATCAAGAAACATTTAGTAAACTAATCGTCTTTTCTATTGCTAACAATTTACAATAATTCTCTGTTAAAAGTAGCTACAAGAACACAAACGGTGGTTAACATTTTAGTTTGTCATCAAGAAGCTTCTTGTAAACTAATCGACTGTTCAATTGCAAACTACTTGGGCGGATGGGTGGGCTGCAGTAAAAGAAGTTACCTGGACACAAATTAAACTTGGTTCCCAACCGCCCACCCAACTGTTTGTCATCAAATAGCTTTTTGTAAACTAATCGACTGTTATATTGCAAACCACTTTGGCGGGTGGATGGGCTACAGTAGAAAAAGTTACTGGGACACAATTTAAACGTAGTTTTTGCCCGCCCACCCAAGCGTTTGTCATCAAGAAGCTTGTAGTAAACTAATCTTCTGTTCAATTGCTATTAACTTACAATAATTTTCTTGTTAAGAATAGCTGCAAGAACACAAACGGTGGTTCTGATAATAAATTTTTTTATCACCAACACTTGGGTGGGTGGGTGGGCCACAGTAGAAAAAGATACCCGCTCACAAATTAAACTTGGTTCCCGCCCGCCCACCCAAGCGTTTGTTATCAAGAAATTTGATATAAACTAATCCTCTGTTGTATTGCTAACAATTTACAATTATTCTCTTGTTAAGAATAGCTGAAGGAATACATACGGCGGTTGAAGTAATAAATCTTTAGATTGCCAACATTTGGGTGGGTGGGTGGGCCTCAGTAGAAGAAGTTACTCGTCCACAACTTAAACTTAGTTCCCGCTTGCCTACCTATTCGTCTACTTTATAGGTTATAGTAACAATAATTCTCTTGTTAAGATTAGTTACAAGAACACAAACGTTGGTTAACACAATAAATTTTCATATCACTATCACTTGAGTGGGTGGGTGGGCTAAAGTAGAAGAAGTTACTCGCCCACAATTTAAACTTGGTTCCCGCCTTCCTACCCAAGTGTTTGTTGTCAAGAAATTTGTTGTAAACTAATCGTCTGTTCTATTGCTAACAAAATTCCTAAACGTGTGGAAGTAAACTAAATAAATAGAAAAAATGTAATTTTGAATTTTGTTAAAAAAAAAAGAAATGCAAAAAAGTTTAAAATTAATTTGAGTTTTCTGATTATTTCTCAAATGTGTGGAGATTGTTTTTTGAAAAATGTGGACAAAAATTTTTAAAATTGTGTCGTTAAAAAAATGCAAAAAAAGTCAAAAATGCTTAAATTTTTTTAAAAATAATTTTGAATTTTAGAGTAATTTTTCATATTTTTGAAAAAAGAAAAAATTGTTTTTGGCTGTAATCCAAATAAAGAAAACAATTGTAATTTTGTTAAGGGATTAAAAAAAAAATGGAAAAAAAAATTTGAATTTTTTTAAATTTTTTTGAATTTTACCAAAGGTTTTTGTATGTTTGGATATTATATTTTTAAATTATTCAAACAAAAATACTCAAAATTGTGTTCTTGGCAGTAAATCAAAAAAAGTGTAAAATTGTAATTATGAAAAAAAAAAACTGCAAAAAGCTTTAAAAGATCCTTAAACTTCAAAATGTTTTTTACAACCTTTCAAAACAATGTAACAGACTTGCAAAACTCACAAAACTCACAAAACTTAAAAGAATTTTTATTTTTCTAAAGAAAATATTCGGAGAGTTTTACAAACTTTCTAAACTTTTAGTAACAATTTATTTGACTTGAAAGAAAAAAAAATTTAAAAAAAACCAACTAACATTTAAACGATTCTTTAGTCTAAAAATACTCAAAAAGTCTTACATCTTAAAAAAAAAATTAGTAACAATGTTATTATAAACTTGAAATACTCAAAAAACTTAAAAGATACTTATTTTTTTTTTAGAAAACATGTTTTAAAAGTTTCTCAGACAAATACTCGAGAAACTTAATAACTTTCAAAAAATCTTAAGAACAATGTAATAGACTTAAAAGATTAAAAAGACTGAAAAGAAAAGACACTTAATTTTTTTTGAAAATGAATTAAAAAAAAAATTATGTTATAAAATATACTCGGGAAGCTTTACACACTTTCAAATAGTATTAGTCACAATGAATAGATTTGAAAGCTTAAAAAACAATTAAAAGAAATAAAAAAAAAATATATTTAAAATACAAATTATGAAAAAAAATAGTTTAATAGATTTAAAAGACCTGAAAAACTTTAAAGACACTTACATTTTTCAAGAAAATGAGCTTTAAAAGGTTTTCAGATTTTAAAAAATACTTGGATCAAATTATAAGTAACAATATAAAAAAATTAAAAGACTCAAAAAACTTAAAAGATTTTTTAAATAAACTTTAAAAGACTTTAGCTCTAAAATATACTGTGAAAGTCTTGCGAACTATAAGAAATCTTAGTAACAACTTGAAAGAATCTAGAAAATAGACTCTTAAACTCTAGAAATAGTCAGAAAGCATTAAAATCTTTTAAAAAGTTAAAAAAAAAATTTATTGGACTTGAAAGACACTAAAAAAATTAAAAGAGCTACAAAATGAATCTGAAAAGAAGACCAACTTTAAAAAGTCATGGTAACAATGCAATAGACCTAATAGACTTAAAAGATACTATACAAATCTAAAAATTAAGCTTTAAGAAAAGTTCCGACTCTAAAAAAAATTCTGCAGACTCAAAAATCTTAAAAGACACTTAATTTTTTTACAAAATAAGCCTCAAAAGACTTATAGATTTAAAAAAAACATTTACTTTACCAACTGTTGAGAATCTTGATAAACTTAATAGACACTTTTATAAAAAAATGAGTTTCAACAGACTTTCAAAATTGAAAAAAATACTTAGAAAGATTTTAGTATCTATGTAACAGAATTGAAAGAGTCTAAAAACTTAAGACACTTTAAATTTTTTAAAAAAAGCTTCAGTATACTGCTAAACTCTAAAAATACTCAGTGAGCGTTACAATCTTTTAAAAAGATAACAATTTATTGGACTTGTTAGACTCAAAAGAATTAACAGACACTTAAATATTGTAGAAAATGAGCATTAAAAAACTCTTAGACAAATATTTATAGCAACAATTATAGTAACACTCGAACAGATTTAGAAAATAAGCTTCAAGTAAGGAATATTCGAGAACTTTAATAATTTTCTTAGATTACACAGCAATAGATACAAAAAAACTAAAAAACACACAAAGCTTTAAGGGATTCTCAGACTCTACAAAGTACTCAGAGAACTTAACAAATTTTCATAAATTTTTGACAACAAAATTATATACTTAAGATCTAGAAAATAATCTCCTAACTCTAAGAAAATACTCAGAGTGTCAGAGTAAAATTGGGTAGGTTCAATCATTGCATCTTGCATCTTAATTTTATCTGTCTTAACAATAGTTTTTCACATGTTTGGAGATTGTTTTGTAAGAATTTTGTACAAAATTATCTACAATTATGTCCTCAACTGTAAACCAAATAATGACTTTTCTGCTCTTGTTATGAGACCCACACAAAGCTAATTCAAACAAACTTACATGAGAAAGAATTCCGAAAATACTTCAGATTGCTAATAAAATATTTGTTTGCTTTATTTGTAGCTCTCTCATTACGTGCTATATGCTTTTTGTAAAATAGTGATACCGTAAATAAACTAAATAACCATATTTAAACTAAAAAAGTATATAATGGCTTCATAATTCTCAGTCCAAAAATTACATTATAATTGCATGTCATTATTGGAAGCAGCAATTTCTTTGTGCAGTTAATTCGCCCCGGACACATTACAAAACAATTAATCCAGATAGCATCTTAATCGAGCTAAAAATAAATAGTAAAGAATTAAAACTGAGTGCACGCCTTTGTAAGCATGTACCGTAATATAAACATGAAAAAATATACACATATATGCGAGTTATGAGCGTGTATATACATAATTTTCACACGATCTAATGAATTAACACCCAACGGTATAAGTGTGCGAGTTTTATGCATGCAGTTAATTATTTAAAAACATGTCGGGTACGTTTTAATTTAAAGTTGTTTTTTAGTGTGGAATGGGTTGAATAAAATAATAAATTCTTATCAAATGGATTAAATAGTTAGATCAGCTTTCTCGCCCATTGCGGCCATTCAGAATCACCATCCAGATAATGGAGAATCTACCCAACTATTAAATAAAATGATTGCGATCCTTAGACCGATCTTTTTTTTTTCTATCCTTTATCCCTTTTCCGCTGAATATAGCGGATTTGTCTTTTACTATGGAAACTTATGGAATCATCAAATCTAATTTAAAATCCCGCAGATCACGATTCTATCTCGTCGGATTCGACAAAACGGTGTTTATACCGAGCAGGATGTTTCTCTAATACTCTGCGCCATTAAGTTTGAGGAGGATTTTTTTCTATATATACTACTACATCCCGACCCATTTCATGTCCGGCGTTTGGTTAAAACCTGATGGAGAGATCGCGGGATTTCGGACTAAGTCCCGTGTCACGGCGGGGTTTCCCTCTAGGCCTTCCCTGTATCCACTTTATCTAAGCATCTTCTTCCCGCCGCACAACCATCGGATTTAATTAAATTGATATCTATTAACTTCTCCGAGACTTCCTGAATGTAAATAAGTTTCCCAGCTTGACTGCCAACTTGAACTTCAGGTTACTAATCTACTTGTTTGTGCGTGTATGTTTGGTATTCACAATATTGAGGGTTGGAGATTATATACTAAGATTACTTCATTTCGCTCAAGTGGAAATACATTTCAAACTAGCCCCATATTAAATCCAGCTATAATAATATTAAATTTAAACTAATAATTAAATCTTTTGCAATGAGTCTGCAAATTGCGTTTCAATAACCTTCCACAGCAATTGGCCACATTAAGCAATGTGTTTGTATTAGATTGTCATTAGTGCAGGCATCGTTAGAGCAGGCATCATTAGTCGAATTGCATTTTTTTTAATCAATTTCTGAAGGTAATTAGTTTCTATAATTTCTACAATATTTTATGTCATCAATAAATATAAGTAGATGTATTAAGGGCGCGGTTTAAGGAGGTTTTAACATTTAGGTGATGCTGCTGAAGTCACATTCTTACAAGAAATATGATGATTATGTCCAAAATAGTCTTTATAATCGTTACCACTAAACCATAAAAGAAAATTATGTTCTCTAAACCACAAAAGAAGTGTTCATTAAAAAACTAATTGCTGATTAATCCCTATAATATATTTTCCAACAAAATGATTAATAACCCATCCAGAACCAATTAGTATTAAGAAGTGGATAAATTTTAAAACAGGGCTTCTGGCTGCCGATATAATATAAAGTGATAACTAAATTAAGAACGACTATGAACATAAATAAGTGTACTCTTGTGGTGTAACGCAGCATTAGCGGGCAGGCCAAAATCGCATCTGGCGTGTTACCGATACCGGCTCCTATTAATTTTACACCCGAATGTAAAAATAGAATTACCCTCCCGTGTTCGATATTACTTTATATCTTGCAATTATTATTACAACAGCATTATTTCTTTAAAAATATAATAAAATCAATACAAAACGAATCTTTTAAATCGCATTGGTATGGAAGGCATGATATATATATAAAAAAAAAGGAATTTCATATTCGGTCGGAAGTATCAAAAGACAATTCTTTTTTTTTTATAACTCTTCGTTTTATGACCGACTATATAAGAAATATTGTTCGATATTTTTTTGCTTGAATTGAATTAAATTATGAAATTTATTTTAATTTGAGTAGAGCAATAAAATAAGGGTCGTGTATATACATAACATATCCCGTAGAGAGTTTGGTTTAAAAGCAGGAATGCCAATATTACGACGTAAACAAGAAACCAACCCCGAGGGTTATTCGCAAGCAGTAAATCGTTCAAACATATATCTCCATTAAATTTATGCTTGTCAACTGCAAGTTTCCGTTTTGCGATTCCAAGTGATACGCCATGCCAGGCGCACAGACAATAATAACATTTTGATTGGAGATTTAATGCGACCACATTTATAACTGTACACAAATTTATATAAATTCGTTCCGTGTTTGGGTAACATTTAGTGTAGGGGGAAAAAGTTTTCGAATGTTTGGAATTGTTATTATGGCGTCGATGTCAATAAAACGATGTTTTTCCGGAGGGATTGAATCCTTTAATGATGGCTGAAGAAATTACAGTTTTAAATATATAAGTTTCTGGGGAAAAGTCATGTATGGAAATGATAGCTAGCTACTACTCTTCAGCTCGCTTCACCGCAACTTTTTCCCGGGGAAGAATTATTATATAAATGTGTGCGCTTCAACTTTCGAACCTCTTATATAAAACTTCTGCGAACAAAAAATGTTGGGGAGTTTAATTAAAAAAATCCAACTTTATAATTCATTTTAATAATAAGATTATTTAAATAAATCAAATTTGGTTAGTTTTTCTTTTAAATAAAGCAATTATCTTTGTTGTTGCATCCTTTTTTTTTTGTTCTTCTAAAACGTTCAGTGTAAAGAGTGTTTAAGCGCGAACAACAGTTTAATATCCTCCCTTGGAATACTTAAAGCGTTCCGTTTATTTGGATCGTGGCCGTTTAATTTGTATCTCTATTTTTTATTTTCACCACTACAGGGAAAAGATTGCTTTGTTTACTTTTTTAAATTTTTAAATCAACATAAAGCGGAAAAGATTGATCATGATTTTAAGAATTTATTTTATTTCTTACCAAGATTGTTAGCAATTTCAACAACATAATAATGTAATTGACTTGTTTGTCTCTACAAAGCGTATTATATCGACATTTAATGGTATTCAATACATTAATCAAAGTATCTTTTTGCTTATTATTAATTTGATAAGAATATAAATAAGCAAACAACCGTAAACTTTTGCAGCTGAGCTCGGTCTAGCTTTTAACGTGTAGCTCACACATTGTTATCACTGTCCAGTAAGACCTACTTAGAAAAGAGCCTGTATCTATAGAACAGTTTAGTAAACTTTGCAACTGTTAAAGAGCTCCCCAGAGATCTTTTGAACTTTTCAGTACAGTTTAGAGTTACTCCTGCAAAGCTCAGAGTTTTTCGGTGCAGCTTAGTACTTACTGGAACAGTTTAATGTTTTCCAGAATAGACTTTATAACTATTTTGATCTCTTAGTAAGGATTTGTAGATTTATGAACAATTTAGAGCTCCTTAGATCAGATTATATAACTTTTGGAAAAAGTGTACATCACATTTGAAAGAATTGTACATTTAGGAGCAGAACAGTTTGGGTATTTATAGAACAGTTCAGTAAACTTTGCAAGTGTTGAAGATCTCTCTAGAGAATTTTAGAACTTCTAAATACAGTTTAGAGTTTGTCAGATTAGTTAAGAGCTTTGGAGCTGTTTTGAAAATTTGTAGGAGCTTTCCAGAAAATTTTAGAGTTTTCCAAAATAGTTTAGAGTTTGTCTGAACAGTTTAGAGTTTGTTGCAACGGTTTAGGAACAGTTAAGATTTGTTGGAACAGTTTATAGTTTATTGGACAGTTGCCAGAACTATTTGGAACTTTTAGAGCTTTTCTAAACTATTTAGGGTTTCTTGAAACAGTTTAGAACTTTTCAGAACAGAATAATTGCTTTTAAAAAGCTGTTCTGATCACTTGGAAAAGTTTTGTGGAGTTAAATACAGTTCAGGTATCTACAAAACTGTTTTTAGAGCTTTTCAGATCTATTGGAAGTTTTCCAGAATTTTTTTCAGAAATTTTTAGAGTACTTTGAAACATTTTAGGGTTTATCGGAACAGTTTAGGGTTTGTTAGAACAGTTTAAAGCTTTTCGGAACATTTTAGAGCTTTTTGAAACAATTTAGACTTGTTCACAAAAGAAAACTTGATTTTTAGGAAGCTTTTCGGAATATTTAAGAAGGATTTGTGGAGCTCAGAACAGTTTAGGTATCTACAAAACAGTTTTCTAAAATTTGTAGGAGTTTTCCAGAAAATTTTAGAGTTCCTTGGAACAGTTTAGGATTTATAGGATCAATTTGTCGAGCTAGGAACAGTTTAGGTATTTTACGGACAGTTTTCTAAAATTTCAAGAAGATTTCCAGAAAATTTTAGAGTTTTTTAGAACATTTTAATGTACGGTTTAGGGTTTGTTAGAATAGTTTAGAGTTTATCGGAACAGTTTAAGGTTTATTGCAACACTTTAGAGGTTTTAGGAACAATTTAAAACTATTTGGAACAGTTTACACTTGTACAGAATACTTGACTTTTAGGAAGCTTTTTGGGGTATTTAAGAAGGATTTGAGGAGCTAAGAACTTTTAGGTATTTACAAAACAGTTTTCTAAAATTTGTAAGAGTTTTCCAGAAAATTTTAGAGTTCCTCGGAACAGTTTAGAGTACGTCGGAACAGTTTAAGGTTTGTTGGAACAGCTGAGGATTTATCGGATCAATTTAAGGTTTGTTGCAACAGTTAAGAGCTTTTTGAAGGTTCTTAGAAGCTTCTTGGAACAGTCTAGACCTGTTCTAAATACAATACTTTACTTTTTGAGAGTTGATTGGGGTACTTTGGAAGGATTTGTGGAGTACTTTGGAACAGTTTAGGGTTTATCTGAACAGTGGACCCAGGAAAAGTTTAATTATCTACAGGACAGTTTTCTAAAATTTGTGGAAGATTTCCAGATAATTTTAGAGATCCTAAGAACACTTTAAAGTACGTCGGAACAGTTTAGGGTTTGTTGGAATAGTTAAGAGTTCATCGGAACAGTTTAAGGTTTTATGCAACACTTTGGAGGTTTTAGGAACAATTTTAAACTATTTGGAACAGTCTAGATTTTTTCAGAATACTTGACTTTTAGGAAGTTTTTTGGGGTATTTGCGAAGGATTTGTTAATCTAGGAACAGTTTAGGTTTCTACAAAACAGTTTTCTAAAATTTGTAGTAGTTTTCAAGAAAATTTTAGAGTTCTTCAGATCAGTGTAGACTAGTTGGAACAGTTTAGGGTTTGTTAGAACAGTTTAGAGTTTATCAGATCAGTTTAAGGTTTGTTGCAACTGATGAGTGCTTTTCTCAACTTGTTTGAGCTTCTTGGAACAGACTAGACTATTCAGATTAGAATATTAATTTTTTGAAAGCTGTTTAGGGTACTTTCGAAGGATTTGTGGAGTTAGGAACAGTTTAGGACAATTTTCTAAATTATGTTTGAGTTTTTCAGAAGATTTTAGAACGTTTAGAGTAGAGTCGGAACAGTTAGGGTTTTTTGTAACAGTTTAGGATTTGTCAGATTAGTTAATGTTTGTTAGAATAGGTGCGAAACGGATTAGAGCTATTTAGAACAGTTTAGAGCTATTTGGAATAAATTAGAACTGTTTGGAACAGTTTAAAACTCTTTGGATTAGTTTAAAGCTATTTGGAACAGTTTATGGTTTGTTAGAATAGTTTAGGGTTTGTCGGAACACCTTAGACAGTTTCCGGAACAGTTTGGAGCTATTTGGTCGGAACAGTTTTGGATTTGCAGGAACAGTTTAGACAGTTTAAAGTTATTTGAAACAGTTTAGAACTATTTGGAACAGTTTAAAATTATTTTGAGCTATTTGAATCAGATAAGGGTTATTCGGAACAGTTTAGACAGTTACCGGAACAATTTATTGTTATGTTTATGGAAGTAGATGTAGCACCTACCAGTAGTCTTCTTGAAACCCTGACGAGGTATGTACGCACAGGGTGTATGGAATGAGCTTCTTGGAACTGTTTAGAATTTTTCAAAGTAGAATATTTGCTTTTAAGAAGTTGTTCAGATTACTTGAAAAGATTTTGTAGAGTTAAAAACAATTTAGGTATTGACAAAACAGTTTTATAATTTTTTCAGAAGTTTTTAGAGTTTTTCAGATTCATTCGAAGTTTTCCAAAAAATTTTAGAGTTTTTCAGAACTGTTTAGAGTACTCTAGAACAGTTTAGGGTTTATCGGAACAGTTTAGGGTTTGTTGGAACAGTCGCCGGAACAGTTTAAAGCTTTTCGGAACATTTAAGAGCTTTTTGGAACTGTCTAGACCTGTTCACAAATAAATACTTAAATTTTAGGAAGCTCTTTGGAATATTTAAGAAGGATTTGTAGAGCTAAGAACAGTTTAGGTATCTACAAAACAGTTTTCTAAAATTTGTAGGAGTTTTTCAGAAAATTTTAGAGTTTCTCGGAACAGTGTAGAGAAGTCTGAACAGTTTAGGGTTTGTTGAAACAGTTTAGGGTTTATCGGATCTGTTTAAGGTTTGTTGCAACAGTTAAGAGTTTTTTCATTTTTTTTGAGCTTCTTGGAACATATTTGACCTGATCGGATTAGAATCTTGGCTTTTTGAAAGCTGTTTGGGGTACTTTGGAAGGATTTGTGGAGCCAGGAACAGTTTAGGTATCTACAGGATAGTTTTCTAAAATTTGTAGAAGATTTGCAGAAAATTTTAGAGTTTCTCAGAACACTTTAGAGTACGTCGGAACAGTTTAGGGTTTGTTGGAATAGTTTAAAGTTTATCGGAACAGATTAAAGTTTATTGCGACAGTTTAGAGCTTTTAGAAACAATTTATAACTGCTTGGAACAGTCTAGACCTGTGCAGAATACTTGACTTTTAGGAAGCTTCTTGGGGTATTTAAGAAGGATTTGTGGAGCTAAGAACAGTTCAGGTATCTACTATACAGTTTTCTAAAATTTGTAGGAGTTTTCCAGAAAATTTAAGAGCTCCTTGGAACAGTTTAGAGTACGTCGGAACAGTTTAGGATTTGTTGGAACAGCTTAGGAGTCATCGGATCAATTTAAAGTTTGTTGCAACAGGTTAGAGCTTTTTGAAGCTTTTTAGAGCTTTCTTGGAACAGTCTAGATCTGTTTATAATAGAATTTTTGGAATAATTTGTGGAGCTAGGAACAGTTTAGGTATCTACAGGACAGTTTTCTAAATTTTTTAGAAATTTTCCAGAAAATTTTAGAGTTTCTTAGAACACTTTAGAGTACGTCGGAACAGTTTAGGGTTTGTTGGAATAGTTTAGAGTTTATCGGAACAGTTTAAGGTTAGGTTAAGGTTATTGCAACAGTTTAGATCTTTTAGGAACAATTTGTAACTGTTTATAACAGTCTAGACCTGTACAGAATACTTGACTTTTAGGAAGCTTTTTGGGGTATTTGAGAAAGCTTTGTTGAGCTAGAAACAGTTAAGGTATCTACAGGACAGTTTTCTAAAATTTGTTGAAGATTTCCAGTAAATTTTAGAGCTTTTCAGATTAGTGTAGACTAGTCGGAACAGTTTAGGGTTTGTTGGAACAGTTTAGGGTTTATCGAATCAGATTTAAGTTTGTTGCAACTGTTAAGTGCTCTTCTGAATTTTTTTGAGCTTCTTGGAACAGATTAGGCCAGTTTAGATTAGAATCTTGACTTTTTGAAAGCTGTTTGGGGTATTTTGGAAGGATTTGTGGAGCTAGGAACAGTTTACGTATCTACAGGACAGTTTTCTAAAGTTTGTAGAAGATTTCCAGAAAATTTTAGAGTTTTTTAAAACACTTTAGAGTACGTCGGAACAGTTCAGGGTTTGTTAGGATAGTTTAGAGTTTATCGGAACAGTTTAAGGTTTATTGCAACACTTTAGAGGTTTTAGGAACAATTTCTAACTGTTTTGGACAGTCTAGACCTGTACAGAGTACTTAAGTTTTAGGAAGTCTTTTGGGGTATTTGAGAAAGATTTGTGGAGCTAGGAACAGTTTAGGTGGGTGGGCGAGAACTAAAGTTAAAACTACTGTTTCGGAATCAATAAACTTAACCCAAAGGTTTGTGATCCAATTTTTGACTTTAGCGATTTTGATTTAAGGCATGATGTCTGGTTTGGCTATTAGGGTTGTACAAGAAGCTGCAGCGTGCAAGGTGGAGATTGCACAAAGTGGCTCGAGACCGAAGCTTTTATCTATGTTGGTTCTGTTCTAGTCTTGTGATGGCTTGGACTTGACTCACTGCAAATCAGAAATTTAAGTTTTTTATGGCTGGTGTTGCTTTGCTTACTGCAACAATTTCTTCAACTTTTAACTCAAGTTTTTGGTTTTATTAGCCATGAAGTTGGTGACGTTGGTTTGGGTTTGGCACCATTGTTTGGAACAGAAGTAGTATGTAAAACGTAAAAGTGTCTACTGGGGTTTTACTATGAGTTTTTGTGAAGCGAAACTCGAAATGTTTGAAGTTTAAAAACCAGTTATGAACCCGGTTTAGGTGGGTGGTTTTGATTCTTTTCACACATGCACGCGGTTTGCTTGTGGAGGCGATTGGTAGCGGTGATCTTTTTCTTCTTTCTGCGGTGTTTAGCCTCGAATGTTAGGTTTGCCCTAACTTAATTACCTTGTCTTGATGGCATTGCCAGAGTGTCCGATCTAACTTTTTGCTTACAAAGCTATTCACTTTTATCACTACATACGCACTCACCCAGAGTGCCTGCGAACTCACCCACATAGGGTGCAGCTGATTTGAGAATTGAATTGTTTGTTTATGGAGGGTCAGGGAAGTGCATGTCAGCAGCTACCAGTGACCATCTTAAGAGCTTGTCGTGCGAGTACAGGATGTGTGGAGTGTAGTCCCTTGGACTATCTTGAAACTTGATTGCACCAGATTTGGGCCGTTGCTAGGAAGCTACCGCGTGCGAGATAGAGTGCACAGAGTGGCCCGAAACGGAAAGTCATGTTTATGTGTCCGTTCTGGTCTTGTTGAATGGCTTGACTGATTGCAAATCTGAAATTTTAGTCTTGTATGGTAGCGGGAAAGGAAAAGGGCGTTGTTGTTGCGCTTAGTAACAATTTTCTTTAAGTTTTGAGTCTAGTTCTATTTGACAAGAAGATGGTGTGTCCAGATGACTAGAGTAGTCTGTAAAACGTAAAAGTATCCACTATGAGTCTTGGTGATGCAGAGTTCGTTTTGAGCACGTTCGACACCGGAGGTTTGAAAACCGTTGTGGAGGTGGTTAGTAGCGGTAAACTTCTTCTTTTTTTGCTGCATCTCTCAATGCTTCCAAGGAGCAAACCTATGCAGTAGCTACGGAGGGACAGATGCAAAACGAAATACTTTATTTTATCTTTAGTAAAGCTTCTAACAAACTAGATGGCTTGAAAGTCTGAAACCTAGACATACGTGTTGGAGAAGAAGGTCTGTTTCACAATTAATTTATTGTTTTTGCTTGTCCATTGTCTTCTAGAATACTGTTTTAATGAACATTTACTGCAAAAAAAGTTGTATTCCATTGAAACTTTTATCAAAATTGTTTTTAAACTTCAAAAAATTTATGCCCAGTTTTTACCTAAACATTTTTTTTTTTTTTTTGAGGAAACATTGTTGTAAGTAGTAACATTTGTTTATGCAAATTTGGATTTTTTTATAGAAAACGGCAAATTTTTGATCAAACCAATTTTTATTGCAGAAACTGATTTGGTTTTAATGTTGTTTAGGACAATTCTTACATTTTTACTATTGCACAATTTTTATTACTATTTTCCTATTGCACAATATAGCGTGTTTATAGAATTCATAATTTATGATTTTATTTCTGATCATTAAATTATGAATCTGCGCAAGAGATTTGAATCAAATGAGTATAATCCAGCAACGATATGTTATTATTTTCATTAATTAATTAATATATAATACAAGGGTTGTGTAATAATATGCAATTGTATGATTTGATTATTTATTATTAACTTTATCAAAGGGCATTTGAAATAAATTAATGTATCGATTGGTGATGAGGGTGTGGGTGGTGTTCTTTAGAGAATAAGGTCACGGTGCTAGAAAACACAAAAGTTCAAACTAATGGGAGGGGTGTTAGTAGGTATCGGAGCCACCACCACCCCCTCCCTATACCTTTTGTAATCTTATCCGAAGCGGTGTGTAAATCTTGCAGGATAGGTGAGGGGCCGATATACACCGCATTTACATTCGAGCCAAGTCCGCCATAATTCAATAGTTGGCCGCAGCCAAACAGCGCTACGATGCATGCAGCAGAAAGCCACGTGCTAAATCGCCCCTAAACACTGTAGCCACATATTACCTCCTCCACCCGAAAGCTGGAGCAACCCCCATATATATACCACAGCCCTAGCTAGCAAGCAGCTTCAATGGAAAGTAGCAAACCCTGGCCGGAGCACTCATACATTGTTTCCCGTATTCGTGATTAATATTTTCAAACATGACGGGGGCCTTTGTAAATGCCAGCTTTATAGCGCGCAGGATTATTATACTGTTTAATTCATTATAGCAGGTTTTTTTTTTTGTGTATTATTCAG
Organism: Tachinus rufipes; assembly: GCA_963932245.1. NCBI lineage: Eukaryota > Metazoa > Arthropoda > Insecta > Coleoptera > Staphylinidae > Tachinus > Tachinus rufipes. The sequence goes on along the minus strand of OZ010744.1, from coordinate 113,511,100 downwards.
CACGGAAAATAGTGTTTGAATGAATAATTTATACACTTAATATAATAAATTCGAAACAGAACAGTTGAGTTTTAACAATTTATAAGTGATGCTGCTATTTCGCTTATGAATGTGTGTTTTAAACAAGCAATTGTATACGATATTAATGTGAATTTAGTGCTGCATGAAATCCAGCAATTTATTTACAAATATGTACCAAATATTAATATAAACACAGATAATATACATTCTATTGTGGTTTTAAATGCCCATTTTATTCAGGAGGATAAATATCTCTCGCAATTTTTCATGCCCAAATAGCATCATTATATTCTGCATCATTTGTATATTTTAACTTTGAATTGTGTTTAGTGTACGTTTGGATTCATATTTTTGTAATTCTAAGAATAATTATCCAGTTTTGAACATAAATCTTAGACAATTACTATTAGTTGTATCATAGTTTTTATAAAGTTAATATTGAATAGATTTATGTTCTAAAAACGGTATGAAAGGTTTTTATGAGCTTATTGTTAGCTTACTCTTATCGTTGGTAATACTGTTTCGTTCTGAAGAATTTATTGTAACTCGATTTAGAAGTTTTCTTCATTGACAAATATAAACCGGCGATGATGGTCCGCTGTACATTTCCTGTTCTGTAGCCACTAATCTTATCTCACATTTGTATATGAGTCACTGGTTACTAGCAGAACAACACAGATTTAATTAAATTGTGGCAGATGGTGTAGTGGCTAGCTAATAGACTACTACACCAGGGGTCTCAGGTTTGAGTTCTTTATTTTGAGGCTCAGCTGTGATGAGTTTTTTTATGCACCTTAAAGAACCCAATAATTTAGGTAAGAATCCTTGAATTTGCAAAAAAAAATTCAGATGCGGTTGATTCTAAAGTTTATTTGCCATCGGTGACTAGCCTTACAGCAGAAACAGACCTACGCGACATGGTCTGAGTATGAGGATGGAATGAGAGTAATTTATAAATATTTAAAGGTTAAGACACGGTTTTTGGACATAAGTGTCCTTACTAATTTAACAAGAAACAAAAAATTGTGAGTGTTTTTTTTTAATGAGTTTTTTGTTAGGTTAGGTTAGGTTATGTTAGGTTAGGTTAGGTTATGTTAGGTTAAGTTATGTTAGGTTAGGTTATGTTAGGTTAGGTTAGGTTAGTTTAGGTTAGGTTAGGTTATGTTATGTTATATTAAAATTGTGAGTGTTTTTTTTAAATGAGTTTTTTGTTAGGTTAGGTTATGTTAGGTTAGGTTAGGTTATGTTAGGTTAGGTTAGATTAGGTTATGTTAGTTTAGGTTAGGTTAGGTTATGTTATGTTATGTAAGGTTAGGTTAGCTATTTATGTTAGGTTAGGTTAGGTTATGACAGGTTAGGTCATGTTAGGTTATGTTAGCTTAAGTTTGGTTAGGTTAGATTAGATACTCTCTTATAATTCATAAAGTGTAAAAAAAAAATTGTCAAATAATTTTTACGTCCTTTTTTTCTGATGACATTATGACATCTATGAAGCATTCTTTCATGTGCTGTAGCTGCAGAATTATGGAAAGAGGTAGTTGCATCTAATTTCTTGATGATAGTTGCTTGGGCGGGTGGCCGGAACACTAGTTCAAACCACACGCTTACAATTTATGAACTTAGTTTTCCAACCACCGTCTCGAGTGTTGGTTACAAATGAAATAGTTACTTCTCTTCTAACTTTTTACATAATTTTATCTGTCACTCATTCTTTTAAATGATATAGTTGCATGAATGCGGCAGGAGGAACTGAAAAGAAATTTTTTGATCACAAACACTTGGGCGGGTGGGCGGGAACACTATTTTAAACAACTCGCTTATAATTTATAAACTTAGTGCATTGCCCACCCACCCGAGTGTTGGTTAGCAAAGAATTAGTTACAACTCTTCTGTCGTTTACATAATTACATCTGTCACTCATTTTTGTAAATGATACAGCTGCAAGAATGCTGCAGAAAAAACTGAAAACTAATTTTTTGGTCACAAATACTTGGGCGGGCGGGCGGGAACACAGTTTCAAACTACTGGCTCACATTTTATGGACTTAATGCCCCGGACTCCCACTTGGATGTTTGTTATAAAAGAATTAATTACGCTAACCTCTTTTTTTATAGTAATGAAATTTACCAATCATTCTCTTGAATGATACAGCTACAGCAGTACAGCTTGAAGAAGCAAAAACATTTTTTTTTCATGGCAAACACTTGGATGGGTTGGCGGGAAAGAATGATGATGAATACTTAGACGAGTGAGAGTTGTTACTTGCTGATCTTTGAAGATGTGCAGAGGAGGCACGGCTTTTGGTGAATGGGTTTTGCGTCTTTGATAACATGGATGGTGCGTTGGTATTTTATTGACAAAAAGTGATTTTCTTCTCACACACTCACTCAGAGAGTTTGTTCTGCACACGCACCTAAAAAGGGTGCAGTTCTGAAGTAGAGCTAGTTAAGCTTGTTTGTGGATTGGGTTGAAAGTGCTTATAGCAGCTATTAGTGGCCATTATGATGTTGGTCTTGGTTAAGCTCTAGATAGATCTGATGTAGGTGGTTGCCTGGATGGATAATGGAACTAAGTGGCATTTTTTTTTGTGGCTTAGGAAGTCTTGTCATTTTTAAAAGGAAAGTGCCTACCGACTAAACTTCTCTCTTTTTAAAATTCCTGAAAGTTTAAGACTGCAAGGCTCATGTAATTTTCTTTTGAAGATTTAGGAGATAATTAAAGATAGGACGCGTTATAGGTTGTAGGATGAGGTTGTGGGGTTAACCACTTTAAGACTATAGTTGGTTTAACGGTCTCCTATAGGAGTATTCTTTCTTTGTCTGGCTTAGCAAGTCTGGCCAGATCAAGTTTTGAGGTTTGCAAAGAATTTTTTGCCTGAGCCTAAAAATTTTGATTTTTGTTTTGGACGTACCAAAGGGCTTAGACAATCCAACGCAAGGTTAGGCTTTGAATGGTCTAGTTTCTGGTTGTTGTGTTTGATGTTGACTGTTTGGACTCCGCGACTCAACTGACTGGCGCTGCAAACATTTGATATTTGTAGGAGCGTTATGAGAAAAGATGAGCGGTTTTTTATCATTGTTGCTCCGCTTACTGGTTACAACAATTTTTTTTTATTTTAGAGTTTCTTATTCTATTTGGTTGTTTGGAGATGATGTCCAGAGACATTTGGTTACGGTACTATTTTACGGGAGGATATAATCAAAAATTGTCTATACAGAGGATTTATTGGGTTTGGATGTAACTTGATTCCCGAATATGACTAAAATAATAACTTGCTCTTTATCTACCAGGGTGATTCGGAAGTCACCAAATAAGCCGTTGGTCCCAACAACCCTCTTCAAACAAGTCGTAAGACTTCTGGGGCAATGTTAAATGTCTTCAACTTGTTATAGTTCTGATTCAGGCAGGGGTTTCTTAAGTAGCTAGTATTGTTGTGAAACATGTTTAAAAATCTGCCCATGAAAATTGCTTAGTATCCACCTAGGTAGGAGGAGTTGACTTTTTTTTTCTTTTTAGGAAATATGGTGGTTTGCCAAGGTTTGTTTGTGTGGGTTAAGCATGAAGACTAGGCCGAGCTTAGCTGCAAAACTTTTTGTTACACGTTTTTTTGACTATCCCGTTTTAGAAGGAATGGTAAAGGTGGTTGGTTTGTTATTACGTTCTGTTTTTGGACGTCTGCAATCAAAAGGCTCTTGTCAATAGCGTCTTGTTTAGGTTGGTTGCTGATAATGGCTACGCAACTAAGGTTATGACCGAACCAAAGTATTCAGCTTTTTTGTAGTTCTTGGTACTAATGGTTTTTGACGATGTGGGTAGCTGAGTTGGTTGTGAGGTTGTTTGGCCTAAGTTTTAAGACATTTTTAGGTTTTTATGGTGGTCTCGCTGATAAAAGCGAACTTGGGTTGTAGTAGCGCTGTCATGTGGTTCATCTTGTTTGCCAGGTACTGTTACAAACGGCTTCGTGAATTTGTCTTTAATCTCTTTGATAACCACGTGTTGGGTTTTGTATGGAACCGGTTTAAGCTCAAGTTTTTTTTTAGTTTCTATGGTAGTCTTGCTGGCGGTATTGGGGTACAGTAGCGCTGTTACAGCCGGTAAACCTTGTGTGCTCTATTGCTCTATTGTTCTCAGTTGATATTTGCCTGCTTACAGCTTATATTCCATACCGCAAACATAATTGGGGTTAAGTACCCCCTAATTATCTATTTGATTTGTTTGTAACAAAGTAGTTTGGGTTTTGCCAAGTTTGCTAACAATAGCCGGGAATCATGCTCCGATCATAGCATCATATCTTTTTTGTCATCTGCTTTTGCCCCAACATGCGGGCCGAAACGATGATTTATAGGCTTTTGGGCCTAAAAAACTTTTGCGGTATTTGATTGGCTGTAAATTACGATTTCACATGACGTCATATCTTAAAATCTGACAATAGAAATTTCTTGAAACAATGTTTTTATTTGAGGCAGGCGAAAAAATACGTTAGCAACCTTCACTCGAGCTGTTAAAGTAATGTGTAATTTAAAGGTTTTATAAGCAAATAATATGCTATACATGCCAACTTTGATAAAAATCATGTAATAAACGTGATTTTGAAGCAAATTTCTTGTTATAGATGTATTTTTTGTGCAAATTTCATTCTAGAAATAAGTTTGAAGTTATAAATGTACTTTCTGGGTTTCAAAATAAATTTAATTTGTTTTCTGAGTCTGCGCCAAGTTTTTTTATCGATTTTTATGCTAGCAATAATGTTTTTGCGGAATTTTATAAGCAAAAGCATAAAAGGTTTTTCTTGGATCCAAAATTACGAAGACACAAAAAGTTCTTGTCTTCTTCGTAACATTCGAATGGATTTTTTTGTGGCTAAGGAAGGAAATTAAAGACTTATTTTGTTGGATCACCTTCAAGAGTATGGAAGCTCTTCCCCTTCTCCCCTTTAGTGAAAATACCAGCAAGTATCACACATTTTTATATACAGCCTTCTTATCTGACTGTGCCTTATAAGAGAAGTTTTTGAGACATGCGCCACGATTTTCTTTATACATTAGTAGCTCAAGCCTCAGGATCTAATTGATCGGATATCTTACAAACTAAGTACTAGTAGTAGATTACACATAACGGCCGATGGCTTGTATATTGTTCTTTTTTATTGGAAGCTTTACTACTTATTCGAAAAACCATTGCTTTACTTTTGCTTTCTTATTGCGGAACTAGTACTTCAGGAGATTTCACACGTAAGGACCGATGGTTTAGTATTTTTTTATTGAAAGCATCACTGCTCATTCGGAAAACAATATTCTTACTAGAAACTAGTACTTCAAGAGATTGTATACATAATGAAGTAGTCTAAAAGGTTATTTGTATGGGATATAAAGACAAACTTAAGTCATCTCATATTTGTGGGATTGGAGCTGTCTGCTCAAAAGAGTATGAAATAGTCACTATCTATTTTCTAGAAGAGGTAGCAATGGTCCAGAGTGACAATGTTGGTTTGGATTATTGTGGGGTTGGTGATGCTTGTCCTGAAGTTGTATTTATTTCATCCGCTGACGATAATGGTCTGGGTTCTTCTACAGTTCTTGCGGCCTGCCTTAAAATTATTAAGTACCAAATTGCCAATTTCTGAGTTGCACAAGGTGCTCTCAAAACCTCTAGTGACTTTCCAAAGTATTACAGAGTTTTTTTTATATATATAATTTTTGAGTTATTTTGAATATTTTTAAAGTTTTGTCCAATAGTTTTGAAGACCTTAGAACAGGGATTAATGTGTTCTGCTAAATTATCTAAGTTTCTATTAGGTTTTCTTTTTCCAAACCACCACTAGTCGCTTAATAGACTCATCTAGACTCTCTTGGGGTCTAGTTTACAAAATTTAAATGTTTACAAACAAAAAAATTTTCTTCTAAGGGCTTTAGAATACTTTACATTAGCTGGTTTGCTCTGCTAAGTTGTTTAAGTTTCTATTAAGTTTTTCAAGCCACCCATAGTAGCTTATAGACAATCTAGAGTTTTCTTGACTTTCCAGATGAGCAAAAAACTCTTAATTTATAATGTACTACAAGTTTTCCTTTTTTCTAAACAATGTTGAGTCTTTTCGAATGGTTCCAAATAAAAAAGTTTTGCCTACTGCTTCTGAAAACCTTAGAATTTTTAACAGGAATAATATGCTCCTATTAGGCTTTACAAGTAACCTACTCATTGTTGCTTATTAGAATTATTTAGACTTTTTGGGGCTTGTAAACCAAATATAACTAAAAAAGATTAATAAAACCAAAAAAATCTAAAAAAATTAAAACCTTTAATGCATTGAATCAAAAACAAAAAAGCTTTTTGTGTTGAAAAAGGTGCTCCGAATACTTAGTGTATTTCCAAAGTACTAAAGAGCTTTTCCCTAATTTTCAAACTAAAAAATACTGAGTTCTCCAAAGTTTTAAATTGTTTAGGTACAAAAATTAATAAGTTTGAGCAATACAACTATATTTTTTTATGTAATGATTCTGTTTGGATTCTTATGAGGAAACTAAACTAAAGAATAAATTAAATCCGTTTATTTAGTTATTTATTTATTTTATACATTTTCCTTAGTACTAACGAGACCGAATCATTACTTAAAATAGTATACCAAACCTAAAACAATATTGCTTTAGTTTTAGAATTCAACTAGTTGAATAACATGTGCAGGTAATTTAACCTAGATTAAAGAAATTAATTTTGTTCTTGGAAAATATTTTAATTTGTTATTCTTTGATGTATCTTAATGTTTAATAATATATTTTAATAATAAACAAAGCGGATTCTTAAACAGGTTAATTCTGATGATTTCTAATATAAATATTTTTGCCCTTTTGACTAATTTAAAAATTTTAATTTGTATTTTTACAATAAGTGGAAACAAAAATTTTAAATTAATTTTACATAGAGATTTTAGTTAGTTTGTAGCACTGAATTATCTAAATCTGGTGTACAATATTCAGTATGGGCCTGATGCTTATTTAGCCTATATGCAGTGTGTCCCTGGACTGGCGCTCAAAGAGGAATGATTTTTAGTTATGGATGGATTCGGACGCTTATTGAATCTTAAACCTTGTTTAACTTAATTTGTAACGTAACAATAATTGTAAAGAGAGTCACTAGAGAGATCAACTCACTCTACTATATGTAACTTTAACGATTTTTATAATAATAATATTTATAATAATAATATCAGAATTGTAAATATCATTTTTGCGAGGGTGGTAAAATATTACGTAAATATTGTAAGATAATGAGATGTTGATACAATTTTCGGCTCATGATAGAATTTAATTTTAGAATTATATAAATACGAGTGTTGAGGCAATAAGTGACAATAACTAATAGGTTTGAAGCTCTAGTATTCCAGAATCAAATTGATGAGCGAAGGTACGATCCTATGATTAAAGCGATAGTTGGAGCAAGAGTCTTTGTTGCGATATACATATAGAAGGTGATGCGTTATATCTAATAGAAAGAAACCTATCATTAGGTTCAAAAACAAACTTTAGTATTTAGAGAAGAGAAAGTATCAAGAGTAGGAAAATAAGTCGGGCGTCTTTTCATCCATTGCAGAGCGCTGTAAGGTTTACGCACAAAAATATTACAAAGGAAGTTGAACAGTTTTAGATTAAATATTAAAGTACATTGTAAACAAGTTTTATTTAGTAACAAAATCATTGCTGGATGGACACCTAGTGCTTGTGCTCACAGTCTAGTCACTGTCTAAATGGTTCATGACTCGACGTCTGTTACATGGGTGAAAGATGGTTATGGTTTTTAATGGGTTAAAGCTTAAGACATTGCTTTCTAAGGATATTGAGCCAAGTATGCCATAGGCTCTGCATAGTTTTTGATCTGTCGTCAAAGGTTTTTTTCGAGGGTTATAAGGGCATCATGGTTTTTGATTGCCCCACGTTGGGCGCCATTTGTTACCGGCTGGTTTCTTAAAATGGTTTGTCCACCACCATTTACTATTCACCATTTAATAATCTAAACCAATCACAATCATTCATAAACCCGAGTGGATAGAGGAATTATTTACGTCCTTTCTATTCTTTGACATAATGACATCTATCACCCATTCTTTAAGGTGTTATAGCTGCAAAAACACAACAGGAGGGAGTAAAAACCAGGTTTTTTATGACGAACACTTGGGCGGGTGGGCGGGAACACAATTCTAAACCACTGGATCATAATTCATGAACTTAGTGCCCCGCCCACCTACCCGAGTGTTTGTTATTAATGAATAAATTATGCACTCTTGATGTTTTGACATATTGACATCAGTCAACCATTCTCTCACATGATGTAGCTGCAGGTACATGGCGGGAAGGAGTTAAACCAAATTTTTTAAGAAAAACATTTGGGCGGATGGGCGGTAACGCAATTCTGATTCACCAGCCAACAATTCATAAACTTTATGCACCGCTAACTCACCCTAATGTTTCTAATCAACAAAATGGTTACGCTTTTTGTATTTTTTGACATAATGACATCTGTCACCCATTCTGTAAGGTGTTATATCTGCAAAAATACGACAGGAGGGAGTAAAAACCAATTTCTTGATTACATACATTTGGGTGGGCGGGCGTGAACATAATTTTAAACCACCGGTCTATTATTTATAAACTTTGTACCCCGCCCTCCAACCCCCTGTTTATTATTAATTATGCTCTTTTGAAGTTTTGACATATTTATACCTGTCATCCGTTCTTTCAAATGATATAGCTGTAGGAACATGGCGAAAAATTTTTGATGACAAACATTTGGACGGGTGGTCGGGAACATAGTTCTAAACTATTGGTGTATAATTCATGAACTTTGTGCCCTGCCCGCTCACTCGAGTGTTTGTTGTTAAGGAATTAGTTACGTTTTTTTGATGTTTTGACATATTGACCTTTGTTTAACCATTATTGCACGTGATATAGCTGCAGGAGTATGGCGAGAGGGAGTAAAAACGAAATTCTTGAAGAATAACATTTGGGCGGGAATACAATTCCGAACCATTAATTTATAAACTTTGCCTTCCCACTTACCTGAGTGTTTCTAATCAACGAAATAGTTACTCTTCTTTAATCTTTTTACACAATAACATTTGTTACTTATTCTTTCAAATGATGTAGCTGCAAGGATGCGGCAGGAAGGAGTAAAATTATTTTTTTATAACAAACACTAGGGCGGATGGGCGGGAACAAAATTTTAAACTACTGGCTCATAATTCATAAATTTAGTTGCCCGCGCCCTTTTTTGAGTTTTCTTATAAAAGAACTAATTATTTTCTTCTATTTTTTGTCATAATAACATTTGTTAGCTATTCTCTTAAGTATGATAGTTGCTGGAATACGACAGGAGCGAGTAAAAACTAATTAAGTTGATGACAAGCACTTGGCTGGGCGGGTGGGAACACTACTTCAAACTTTCTGCTTATAATTCATACACTTAGTGCTAATCCTACCCTAACTAGTTGTGCTACCTCTATTTTTTTGTATAAAAACAATTGTCACTCATACTATTAAATGCTATAGCTGCAGAAATACAGCAAGAGTGTGCTACATTCAATTCTTTAAAGACAAACACGTGGGTGGGTGGGCGGGGATACTATTCGAAACCACCCGCCTATAATTTATAAACTTTGTGCCCCGTCCACCCACTTAAGTGTTTGTTATTAAGGAATTACTTACGCCTCTTTTTTATTTTACTTAGTGACATCTGTCACTCTTTTTCTCAAATGATGTAGCTGCAGGAATGCGGCACGAAGGACTGTAAATCAATTTTTGGACGACAAACACATAGGTGGGTGGGCGGGAACAAGATTCTAAACTACCTGCCAATAATTTATGAACTTAAGTGCCCCGCCCACCCACTCAAGTGTTTGTTATCAAGGAACTAGTTACGCTTTTATTATCTTTTTACATAATGACATCTATTACATTTTCTCTCAAATAATATGGCTGCAGTAATGCGACATGAGGGACTGTAAACATAAACTTAGTGCCCTGCTCACCTCTTCGAGTGTAGCTTACTAAGAAATTAGTTATATCTTCTTTGTCTTTCACATAATGACATATGCCAGATATTTTTTTAAATGATAAAACTACAGGATTGCGGCAGGAGGGATTGAAAGTTAATTTTTTGATAACAAACACTTTGGGCACAACATTCCTAACCACCCACTCGTTAATCATGAACTTAGTGTCCCGCCCACTCACTCTCGAGTGCTTGTTCCTAAAGAATTAGTTTCTTTAATTTTTTTTACATAATGCTATTTGTCACTGATTCTCTTAATTGATATATCTTCAAGGATACGGCAGGAGGGAATAAAAACTAATTTTTGGATAACAAACACTTGGGCGGGTGGGCGGGAACACATTTCCAAATCACCCGCTCATAATTCATAAACTTAGTGCTATGCTCATCCACCTGAGTGTTGGATACTAAGAAATTAATTACGTCCTCTCTGTCTTTTTATGTAATGACGTCTGTCGTACACTCTTTGAAATGATATAGTCTCAGAAGTGCGGCAGACTGAAAACTATTTTTTTATTACAACTGTTTGAGTGGGTGGGCGGAATCACTATTCTAAACCACTCGTTTGTAAAATTTATACATTTTGTGCACCGCCCACCCACCTGAGTGTGTGTTATCACGGAAAAATTACGCACTCTCTATTTTTTACATAATGCTATCTGTTACCTATTATCTTGAATGCAATCGCTGCAGGAATACGGAAGGAAGAAGTAATAGCTAATTTATTAATAATTGATACTAGGCGGGTGGGCGGGAACACTTTTTTTAAATCACTCGCTCATAGTTTATGAACTTAGTAATAAGTTACGCCGGTTCTATCTTTTTATATCTTGATATTTGTCAAGTTTCTAAAGCATTTCAAACTACCCGCAAGTGTTATGAACTAATTACTTAATATGACATCTGTCACCCATTTTCTTATTAGCTATCATGCGAGTAGCTTTTACTACTGTACAAGTCCCCCCTCCCCCCTCCAATCTCAGTTGTCACGAAGAAAATAATTAGTAAAGATTGTAATTATAATTTGATTGATAAAGAACGTTTGGGTGGGTGGGCGGGCACTATGTTTCAGTTGTGGACATATAATTTTTACTACTGTGTCGCACCCACCCACCCAAGTGTTAGTCATCAAGGAAATATTTATTACTTCTACCTCCTGTGTTTTAGTTACTGTTTTATATAAAAGAATGAATGTCAACTGTTATTATGGCACTAGAGAAGATTGTAATTTTGAATTTCTTAATGCCAAACGCATGGGTGGGCGGGAAGGCACTTTGTTAAAATGGTGGTTCGGTAGTTTCTACTACTATGTCTCACCCACCCACCCAAGTGTTCGTCATCAAGGAAACATTTATTTCTCCTACCTCTTGTGTTTTTGTTACTATTTTATATAAAAGAATGAATGTCTAGTCAATATGATACTAAAAAAGATTGTAATTATGAATTTCTTGATGAAAAGCGCTTGGGTGGGCGGGCGGGGACTATGTTTGAGTTGCGATATTTTTTACTATAAAAAAAAGTATTATTGGGTCTACTTTCCATTTTATTATCATTCTGGATGGCAATTGCCACAGCAACTGCAGAAATAATAACATTTTTTTTAAACTGTTTAATTGCCAATCATGAGTGTTAAATTTGGTCTAATTGGCTAGTAATTGATTATATCAATTGTGCTTTAATTATAAAAAAGACATTTACAATTGTTAGTTGGATTTTAGTCAGAATTGGATTATTGGATTAAAGAATTTTCCAGAATAAACAAACAAATAACTTTAATTGTAGAGAATTAAAAAAGTTTATTCCAATCGCGGACGCACTGTATAAATTAATGAATCAAAATATGCTTTTTAAGCAAATTTTCAAATGAATGAAAATTACATCGAGCAGAATTCCCATCCTTTTTGCTTTCACTAAAGTCAATTGATAATTAAAACGTCTTTCAAATGTAAATTCCACTTCGCCTCTATGGTTTAAGCTTTAATTCGAACTGGAGAACATGATCCACAAAGAAAATGATAAAAAGTCATCTTTTTTTGAAAACAAAACTATCCAATTAATGATTGTAATAACAAAAAAAGAATAAGTAATTACACCCTTTACTGTTAAGTAAAAGTCCGTTTTTGTTTCCAGGATACAAAAGCAAACCGGCGTCTTATATTTATCTTCATTAGGCGTCGTTTATTTTTGTTAGAATAAATCTTTCTGTACGCGAAACTAGCTACCTTATTTCAATATTTATACACTCTTATATTATCTTCTTTTTCCGTTTCCGCTCCTCCAGATCGCGTCAATTCTCCGGATGCGAGTTTATATTTAAATATTAAAATGTTCACTCCTGGGGGAAATTACAACTTCAATCCCAGCGAATTATCTATGAGCATTTAATTGGATTCCAACAAATATTGCTTCAGAAAAATTGTTATGGAATTATATGCATGGAGGATTGTTGATATGGTTCAGGTGGAATATAAGCAGGTGGCGTGACAAAGTTTTTAAGTAAAATTATTTAATTGTGTTTGATGAAAAAGTTTATTTATTTATTTAAGTTGATAGTACGCTTCATTTGGGAAAAGTTGTGAACTGCAATTTAATTAACAAAGACGCCAAGAGGGCTATTGGGAAAATCGAAATAGGACCCAATCGGTTTTTTCCGGTAAAGGCTAAAAGAGTTTTTATTTTTGGTGGATAATTTTTTTCTAAAATATTTTGATTCCAAGTTTGCGGAATTTTGGAATCTGATTTAGTTTCAGTTTTAAAAATGTTGCTTTTATTTCAATAAATTTGTCTGAATACAATTGAAGATGGAAAACCCATTTCCTACATAATATATTTTTGTCCTAAACAAAAAGAAATATCTCCATGACTTTTATTTCATTTGTTGAGCACAAGCGAGGTAGATAAATACAATAATTCAACATTCCTTTCGTCCTTGATATATTTTACGATAAGATAAGAAGGGAACAATCCAGTCCCTTGCGTCATCTTTCGTTAACTTTCCCTTTAAAATAAAAAAAACTTTCTTTATTTCTGTATTTGACTTTTTGTGTCCCTGTGCACTTTTGTTGTTGCCATGGATCGTGCTCGGAATAATTGTCGAAATGCAAATTGCAACCAAAACTCTACTTGACGTATTATCTCAACGCCAGCAGCGCTTAAAAGTGTATGCATCGCAAATGAACCACTAAAATCTTCATAACGTAAGGGATGAGAATGAGACGGCGTCGAAACCGTATTTTATTATCAAACATGCACAGTCACGATATTAACGTGAATGCGTTTAATAAATCTTATTTAATGGCGCGATCATTTTAGGCTAGAAATGTAATAATGTAAAAGCAATAAATGTGTGCGTAGTCCCTTATTAAATAAAGCGCGCGTCAATCAAATGTAATTTATATAATAGAATTGGGTTTGATTCCTAGATTCACATTTGTACGATTACATTACAATTGACAGGTGGTAATGGATATTGTTCCCTAATATGTCGTGAATTATAAAATAGACTCAATAAAAAACTATTGATTTCCGCATTAAATATTGAAGAATAAGGGATATTTTCTTATGACTGAGGGCTGAGTTGAATAGGAAATCCTTGACATGATCAAGGGAGAGAAAACAATGTACAACGGATTGTGGTCGAGTTCATCATCATGTACATAGGAGGACAGACAGCGTTCAAGAGTACCCTCTTTGAAAAGATGTGCAAAGAGAAGAACCCACTCGAGTTCATGCGACGCGTGATGTGGCATGTCCACCGGTACAAAGCATGAAAAACACTCAGAGACACTCAAAACTGCATCTATGCTGTGCCAATTATATTTAAAATTTATAGAATAAATTTATTATTCCGAAAGAGTTTGTATTTTATTTTATATAAACTCGATTTATACATTTCAAAGCTGAGATGAAGCCCACAAACAATCCATAATTCAACTTGCTAATGATGTAGCTGCCGCGACCAGTCGGTCCTGTAGGAGATGGATGGGACGGGATAGACACTGCGAGATAGAGGGAGAGTATAAAATGGGGCGAAAGAAGGAACAAAAATAAATGACAATGTGTTAGAATGCGTCCTACGCTGAATTACTGATGAGGAAGCGTTATCATTAACTGGTAATGAGACTCCGATTTATATTAAATGTTTTCTTGTTCCGGTATAAAAAAGGCTTTATTTTAAATGATTTATTCAGCAAGATATCATAGTAAAAAATTGAGAATTGCGCTACTAATTTACTTCCTGTTGATGAACAGAAATAGTTTTTTATTAGTTTTATATTTTTGGAAATTTACTGCACCATTTGAAATCTCATTTAATTGTTGATTGTTGCTGGAAGTCACTTAATAAGCCTGAATGTTTCAATCCGCTTTATATTAATTTTTGTGTAATGAGCTTTCAGTTTTTTTGTAAATTTCTATTTTTTTACACGATTTTGTTCATTTTAAATGATGTCTGTACAGTTATTTTACAAACGTTCAATTATCCAACCACCACACCGAGCGTAGACGTTGTTTATTAATTAGTTCAATGTACGTTTTTACTTTAATTATTTGTTGCGATTGAATCACTTCATTGTTTACTCTTTATTTCACCTCCACACCGATTGTTCTTGAAGCAATTTTCTGCGAATAATTAACTATCTTTTGCAACGTTTTGCATAACAAATTTACACTGTAGTAATTGAATAAACAAAATCTGTGACGTCCAAAAGTTTTTAAGCAACAAACGCTCAACTCCCAACCACCACACCGAGCTTAGGCGTTGTTTATTAATTAGTTAATGTATGTTTTTACTTTAACGTGCAATGCAGTTTTTTGCTATTTTTTCCAAATATTGTTTTGTGATATTTTATTCTTAAGATGATTGCAAAGTAATGCGACTTCAACGCTTTAATTTACTGTACTACTCTCCGTTTGAGTCGGTTTGGTAAATTCTAAGATTCATGAGACTTTAGCTCTTTAACCTGTTCTACTACTTTTGTTTGGTTAAGTTGGTTTGCTACATCCAAAATCGGGATTGTTTTTAAGATTATGGTATAGTGGCTCTGCGGTACAGTTGGTACTTTTCTGGACATGATGGGGATTGTCTTAAACTCAGTATCAGTTATTAGTCATTTAGATTTGATAATTTAAAGTCAGGGTTTTATACTACGGCGTTCTGATGTCTGAGATTGCATAGTTATTGATATGAAGCTCTAAATTTACTCTTTGGAAACATCAATTTCTTTTAAGCATTTTTACTTGCTTTGCAAGAGAAGTTGTTTGCTGGGTTGGTTCACGCCTAAGATGATATCAAAGTGAAGCGACTTCAACGCTTCAACTTGTCCAGTGCTTTTTGTTTAAGGTGGTTTGGTACTTACGAAATTATTCTTAAGATGATGACAACATTGATGAGGTTATGCTGTGCAGTATAGTTGGTGTACTTTTGAAAGTTGAAAGAACGTTTTAAATAAAAGTGGCTATCTGTCGAGATAATTAGTTATTTAATTTTTTTCTATTTGGTCTTATTTAGTTATTTAATTTTAATATAATTAAATAACTGACGCAACAAAAACTCAACCTTTCAACCACCACGCCGAGCATAGAGGAAGAATATTAATTATTTTAAGATATTAATTCACTGAATCTTTGCTAATTTATTAAAATTTTTGATATTTTATGCAAACGCATCACTTTATTGTTTGAATCAGTTTTGTACATTCAAGTTTTTAGCTTAATTCTAAGATGATGGTATTCGTATACAACGCGTCGGTTTTCTTTTAATTGAATGCCATCTATCAGTCTTTCTTTTATGTTTGTTAGCTGCAGGAGCACTGTAGGTGGTTGTAACTTATAATTTCTTGATGACAAACATCTGGGCGGGTGGGCGGGAACACAGTTTATGAGTATTGGGCCGGCAGTTGAATATAGTATACCCACCCACCCGCCCAAGTGTTTGTTATCAAAAAATAATTACGTCCAATGTATTGGTATAGTAAAGAAGAACTCTGATAAGAATAGCAAAAAAAACAGGAAACATTAACCTACTGCAAAAGATATAGAAGGTATAGAAAAGCTTTGTGAACACATCCTCAACAAGAAAATAAATCTGAGTAAGGATCAACACGGGTTTAAAGACTACCACTCTACACTGGATGCCTTTAGGCATGTTAAGGATACCGTACACAAAAATGCGTTGTGTTGATCACCTACGATACAAAGAACGCTCTCAAGAAACTTGGAATATGACTTGCGATGTACCACAGGGTTCCGTGCTGGACCTTATCTTATAGAACATTTACTATGACAATCTGCTGGACGTTTTATATGACTCGGAAGTGGAACAAGAAGATGAGTTTACAGTTGGCAACACAAATGATAGAAGCAGTGGTTTTGATGGGCAAAAGGAAGGACATTATAGTTGATATCAGTCTAGGGAATATTAGTTTGGTTTAGTAATGAATTAAATCTCTAGTTTGGGTTAGCTTATGTCAGTTAATTTGAGGTTATACAAAATTGATCGAATCAATGTTTATAAAGTTTCTACAGTTGGTACTAATTATAATAAGGTCTATTATTACAAAATTGCTTCAACTTTCAATAATTTGTTAGCGAATTATGTTTGGTTTAGTAATGAAGTAAATTTTTAGTTTGCGTTAGCTTAAATCAATTAATTTGAGGTTATGCAAAGTTAAGCGAATCGATTTTTATAAATTTTCTTCAGCTGATACTAATGGCAATAAAGTATATTATTACAAAATTTTAATAACTTTCAATGATTTGTTAGCAAATTACGTTTCTTTTAGTAATAAAGTAAATTTTTAGTTTGCTCAGCTTAAGTCAATTATTTTGAGGTTATACAAAATTGAGCGAATAATTTTTTATAATTTTTTTACATCTGTTACCGATGGTATTGAAGTATATTGAAACAAAATTGCATCAATTTCCAATGAATCGTTTACGAGTTATGATTATTTTAATGCATCTGTGAATGACTTGTTTGCGTTAGCGTAAGTCGATTAATTTGAGGTTATGCAAAATTGAGCGAATCAATTTGTATAAATTTTCTACAGTTGGTACTAATTATAATAAGGTCTATTATTACAAAATTGCATCAACTTTCAATGATTTGTTAGCAACTTACGGTTGGTTTAGTAATGAAGTAAATCTCTAGTTTACGTTAGCTCAAGTCAATTAATTTGAGGTTATGCAAAATTGAGCGAATCGATTTTCATAAATTTTCTACAGTTGATACTAATGATAATAAGGTCTATTAATACAAAGTTGCATCAATTTTCAATATTTTGTTAGCAAGTTCTGTTTGGTATAGTAATGAATTAAATCTCTAGTTTGCTTAGCTTAAGTCAATTAATTTGTGGTTATACAAAATTGAGCGAATAGATTTTTATAACTTTTATACAGTTGGTACTAAAAGTAATGAAGTATATTATTACATAATTGCATTAACTTTCAATAATTTGTTAGCGAGTTATGTTTGGTTTAGTAATGAAGTAAATCTCTAGTTTGCGTTAGCTCAAGTCAATTAATTTGAGGTTATGCAAAATTGAGCTATTCGATTTTTATAAATTTTTTTTAGCTGATACTAATGGTAATAAAGTATATTATTACAAAATTGCAATAACTTTTAATTATTTGTTAGCAAATTACGTTTGTTTTAGTAATAAAGTAAATTTTTAGTTTGCTCAGCTCAAGTCAATTAATTTGAGGTTATATAAAATTGAGCGAATAATTTTTTATAAATTTTTTACATCTGTTACCGATGGTATTGAAGTATATTGAAACAAAATTGCATCAATTTCCAATGAATCGTTTACAAGTTATGATTATTTTATTACATCTGTGAATGACTTGTTTGCGTTAGCGTAAGTCGATTAATTTGTGGTTATGCAAAATTGAGCGAATCAATTTGTATAAATTTTCTACAGTTGGTACTAATTATAATAAGGTTTCTTATTACAAAATTGCATCAACTTTCAATGATTTGTTAGCGAGTTACGGTTGGTTTAGTAATGAAGTAAATCTCTAGTTTGCTTTAGCTTAAGTCAGTTAATTTGAGGTTATACAAAATTGAGCAAATCAATGTTTATAATTTTTTTACAGTTGATACTAATGATAATAAGGTTTATTACTACAAAGTTGCATCAACTTTCAATGTTTTGTTAGCTAGTTCTGTTTGGTTTAGTAATAAATTAAATCTTAAGTTTGCGTTAGCTCAATTTAATTAATTTGAGGTTATGCAAAATTGAGCGTATTGATTTTTATAAATTATCTACAGCTGATACTAATGGTAATATAGTATATTATTACAAAATTGCAATAACTTTTAATGATTTGTTAGCAAATTACGTTTGTTTTAGTATTAAAGTATATTTTTAGTTTGCTCAGCTCTAGTCAATTAATTTGAGGTTATATAAAATTGAGCGAATAATTTTTTATGAAATTTTTACATCTGTTACTACTGGTATTGAAGTATATTGAATCAAAATTGTATTAATTTCCAATGAAAAGTTTACGAGTTATGATTATTTTAGTACATCTGTGAATGACTTGTTTGCGTTAGCGTAAGTCGTTTAATTTGTGGTTATGCAAAATTGAGCGAATCGATTTTTATAAATTTTCTACAGTTGATACTAATGATAATAAGGTCTATTACTACTAAGTTGCATGAACTTTCAATGTTTTGTTAGCTAGTTCTGTTTGGTTTAGTAATGAATTTAATCTCTAGTTTGCGTTAGCTCAAGTAAATTAATTTGAGGTTATGCAAAATTGAGCGGATAGATTTGTATAAATTTTATACAGTTGGTACTAAAAGTAATGAAGTATATTATTACAAAATTGCATAAATTTTCAATAATTTTTATCGAGTTATGTTTGGTTCAGTAATGAAGTAAATCTCTAGTTTGCGTTAGCTTCAGTCAATTAATTTGAGGTTATACAAAATTGAGCGAATTAATGTTTATAATTTTTTTACAATTGATACTAATGATAATAAGGTTTATTACTACAAAGTTGCATCAACTTTCAATGTTTTGTTAGCTAGTTCTGTTTGGTTTAGTAATAAATTAAATCTTAAGTTTGCGTTAGCTCAATTTAATTAATTTGAGGTTATGCAAAATTGAGCGTATTGATTTTTATAAATTTTCTACAGCTGATACTAATGGTAATAAAGTATATTATTACAAAATTGCA
The DNA here is from genome assembly GCA_963932245.1 of Tachinus rufipes. Lineage (NCBI taxonomy): Eukaryota > Metazoa > Arthropoda > Insecta > Coleoptera > Staphylinidae > Tachinus > Tachinus rufipes. The sequence continues at coordinate 113,491,855 of OZ010744.1, read as the reverse complement.
ATAACTTTCAATGATTTGTTAGCAAATTACGTTTGTTTTAGTAATAAAGTAAATTTTTAGTTTGCTCAGCTCAAGTCAATTAATTTGAGGTTATACAAAATTGAGCGAATAATTTTTTATGAAATTTTTACATCTGTTACTACTGGTATTGAAGTATATTGAATCAAAATTGTATTAATTTCCAATGAAAAGTTTACGAGTTATGATTATTTTAGTACATCTGTGAATGACTTGTTTGCGTTAGCGTAAGTCGATTAATTTGAGGTTATGCAAAATTGAGCGAATCAATTTGTATAAATTTTCTACTGTTCGTACTAATTATAATAAGGTTTTTAATACAAAGTTTTATCAACTTTCATTGATTTGTTAGCTTGTTCTGTTTGGTTTAGTAATAGATTAAATCTCTAGTTTGCGTTAGCTCAAGTCAATTAATTTGAGGTTATGCAAAATTGAGCGTATTGATTTTTATAAATTTTCTGCAGCTGATACTAATGGCAATAAAGTATATTATTACAAAATTGCAATAACTTTCAATGATTTGTTAGCAAATTACGTTTGTTTTAGTGATAAAGTAAATTTTTAGTTTGCTCAGCTTAAGTCAATTAATTTGAGGTTATACAAAATTGAGCGAATAATTTTTTATAATTTTTACATCTGTTGCTACTGGTATTGAAGTATATTAAAACAAAATTGCATCAACTTCCAATGAATCGTTTACGATTTATGATTATTTTATTACATCTGTGAATGACTTGTTTGCGTTAGCGTAAGTCGGTTAATTTGTGATTATGCAAAATTGAGTGAATATATTTTTATAAGTTTTAGGCAGTTGGTACTTATGATGATGAAGTGTATTGAAACAAAATTACAATAGTTTTTAATGATTCGTTCACGAATTATGATTAATTTAAGTAAAGTTGTAAGTGACTAGTTTGCTTTAGCTCAAATCAGTTAATTTAAGATAATACAAAATTGAGCGAATAATTTTTTATAAAATGTTTACATCTGTTACTAATGGTATTGATGTATATTGAAACAAAATTGCATTAATTTCCATTGATTTGTTAGCGAGATATGATTGTTTTAGTGGCTTGAGTTAGCTCAAGTTTGTTAATTTGAGGTTATGCAAAATTGAGCGAATATGTATGAAACAATTACAATATAAAATGAATAATATGTAAAATAATTTTATTCTGCTTAAACGAATTCTCCTAAATTAATTGATAATTTTGTTGAATTTTCTTTTCTAAAACGAAATGTTCATCTGGTCTCGAAACCATCTCCGTTTCATTGAATCATCGATCTAATAATAATATGTGGGCACTCGTCTATTAATAGTGGAATAATTTAAAATTTACAGAACCAATTCGAATAATTTGACTAAATAAAGTACAGAGAAGTAAATTTATTCAATTTTTAAATTTGTTTAAATTTTATGTAAATTTATTTTGAAGTAAGTAAAGAATATCACTGAATGCAGTTTGATTGCTTGGATAAAAATAATGACATTGGAGAACAAGAGAGAGTTAATTTAACTTGATAAAAGATATTTAAATATTACCACAACTTATATAAACGAATATTTAACACAAGAATTCATCTGAAATTCAATTAAAATCCAGACAACTTTATAAAACTCATGATTAAAACATCCCTAACCCGAAAACTGGCTTTGTAAAGTTGCGAAAGATACGGTTTATATAAAACTAGTATATATAGATAGAATAGATTTTATTTCGGATGAGGACATAACCCCAACATAAACAAATTAGCTGCACGAGGTTTAGCATCTGTAGCGATTAATTAGGAGAGCGAGCGCGGCAATTAGTAATTGCACGTCATTACCAGAAGGGAATGTAAATGTAAATGTGGTCAGCTTGTAATATGATCTATTACATTTTGGATCGCTTATCGAATCGATTAGGAACTGAAAACATTATTATTATTACTATAATATATTATACAATTTCCTTGTTATAATCCGGGAACTAACGTATCACATCGGCATAAAATATTAAAGGTAATTTGCATGTGGAGGTGTAAGTTGTCCTGGAATTCGTATAATCCTGGTCTGGATGTTGCAAATGTGGACAGCTAGTTGTTTAATGAAGGTCCCGGAGGGTTTCGCATTAGCATCCGGAGTTGAGGCACAGCTTCCTCCCGGGATCTTATGCAACCTCGAGCTTTAAAGCCCGCATTAAATACAGTCCTCGCAATTACACTTGCTCCATAATAAAACTGAAAAAGGACGAACGATGCCAGCCCCTCTTAAATTTATATCTTCCAGACACTCGCGATTTAATCATTTATAAATATTAAAGATTTATTCCATTAATTACAAAATAATACTTTGTATGATACGAATGTAGTTTACAGTGCATTTATTATGATTAAAATTGTGTAGGAAGAAGCAATAAATTTAATGAGTATAATTCAAAAGCTATAACTCACAAGTGTCTGAAATAAATCGTAAAATATAAAATCCAGATTTTCAATTTGTAATTCGATTTATACCAACGTAAAATCTGTTTATGGCGTAGAATATAGAGAAAAAAATAGCCTTCTTTGCATCGGATTCAACTGATTTATCATGGAACTTGATTCTAACGATTTGACAATAATAAAGTTTTCAAGTTTGCGATAAAATATTGCCAGTGAACCGGATACGTAATCCTTGCAAACTTGTTACAGATGTTTTAATTAAAATACTCGGTAATGAGTGGAATGACACGTCATCTGTAAAGCGTCTGGCCTGACAAAAGAAGCCGTGATTAATACTTGCATTCAGCAACCGCATAAATCCCTTTTATTTAATATAATTTTAAAATATTTTGATGAAATTTTCACGTAAAAAAGAGGCAATCTTTGTTGTACTCTACTCGCGATTCACAGCAAATGCACAAACTGCACGTTCACAACCGACTGATTTTCTATGGAGGTGCATTACAAGTATTAAAAATTGTGTACAAAGACTTTTGTTTATATTTCGAAATGCAAGAAGCATTACTGTCTGTATTAGAAGGAACGCTTAAATAAATAATAACGAATTACTTTTTTAATATTGCATCCGACAATCCAATATTCAGCAAATTACAAAGCGGCTATTCTTCATATGATAATAAAACAAAGGATATCATTACATATCAACTGAGACAACTGCAATTAAATAATATTTATATTTTATTGATTGCTAGAATGTAAATACTTTTAGTTGGGTTCTTAATCTAATTTTTATTGTGAATCAACTATTCAAGCTTGGAATTAGAATGAATATTTAATTTTCATTCATTCTCAACCCTCAAGCGACATTTGAAACTGGAAATCACTAAACGTAAGGATAAATATTTAATTTAGGACATTTTCATTGTTTATCAAACGACATTTCAAGACCAGATTTTTTTCAATCACATTCTTTATCGTAACTTAACGTATAGAATTGGCATATTTGTATTAACTAAGTTTTTATTAAAAGCGCAATTAAGCCCTAAAATTAACTTTTGAAGTTTGGAGCCTTTGGTACATATAGAAATAGTATATTTGTACTTATATAATTTTCAGTGAAGATGTAATTAAGCCCCAAAAACATCTTTTGTAGGTTTCAAAATAGTTATCAGCTCAGTTTGAGTGGTTTTAAACAAAAATTAATTAAGATGCCTGTATGCGGGTTAAAAATATGGATCTAGAAGGCTTTGAAACATATGGAAATGACATATTTGTATTAATTAAATGTTTATTAAGTTTACAATTGAGCCCTAAAAACACTCTTTGGAATTTTCAAGTTGGTACCTATCTCAGCGTAAGTGGATTCTAACAAAAACGAATCAAAATATCTTTTTACGGATTAAAAATATGGATTTAGAAGGCTTTGATACATATGAAAGTGACATATTTGATTTAATAAAATGTTTATTAAGTTTACAATTGAGCCCTAAAAACACTCTTTGGAATTTTCAAGTTGGTACCTATCTCAGCTTAAGTGGATTCTAACAAAAACGAATCAAAATATCTTTTTACGGATTAAAAATATGGATTTAGAAGGCTTTGATACATATGAAAGTGACATATTTGATTTAATAAAATGTTTATTAAGTTTACAATTGAGCCCTATAAACACTCTTTCGAATTTTCAAGTTGGTACCTATCTCAGCTTAAGTGGATTCAAACAAAAACGAATCAAAATATCTGTTAAGGGATTAAAAATGTGGATTTAAAAGCCTTTGATACATACGGAAATAACATATTTGTATTAATAAAACGTTAAATAAGTTTACAATTGAAAATTAAATTGACTTTTTGAATTTTTTAAGTTAGTACCTAACTCAGCTTAAGTTGATTCAAACAAAAACGAATCAAAATATCAGTTTACGGATTAAAAATATGGATTTAGAAGGCTTTGATGCATATGTATATGACATGTTTGTATTAATAAAATGTTTATTAATTTTACAATTGAGCCCTAAAGACATTCTTTGGAGTTTTTAAGTTAGTACCTATCTTAGCTTAAATGGTCTCAAACAAAAACGAATCAAATTATCTGATTACGGATTAAAAATATGGATTAAGAAGGCTTTGATACATACGGAAATGACATTTTTGTAATAATATAATGTTTGCTAAGTTCACAATTGAGCCCTAAAACACTCTTTGTAATTTCCAAGTTAGTATCTATCTCAGTTTAAGTGGATTCAAACAAAAACGAATCAAAATATCTATTTACGGATTAAAAATATGGATTTAGAAGGCTTTAATACATATGGAAATGACATATTTATATTAATAAAATGTTTATTAAGTTTACAATTAAGCTCTAAAAACACTCTTTGGAATTTTCAAGTAAGTAACTATCTCAGCTTAAGTGGATTAAAACAAAAACGAATCAAAATATTGGTTTACGGATTAAAAAAATGGATTTAGAAGGCTTTGATTTATATGGAAGTTACATATTTTTATCAATAAAATGTTTATTAAGTCTACATTTGAGCTCTAAAAACACTTTTTAGAATTTTTAATTTAGTACCTATCTCAGCTTAAGTTGATTTAAACAAAAACTAATCAAAATATCTGTTTACGGATTAAAAATATGGATTTAGAAGGCTTTGAAACATATAGAAATGACATATTTGTATCAACAAAATTTTTATTAAATTTACAATTGAGCCCTAAAAACACTTTTTGGAATTTCCAAGTTAGTACCTATCTCAGTTTAAGTAGAATAAAACGAAAACGAATCAAAATAACTGTTTACGGATTAAAAATATGGGTTTAGAAGGCTTTGATACATATAAAAATTATATATTTGTTCTAATAAGATGTTTATTAAGTTTTTTATTGAGCCCTAAAAACACTCGTTGGAATTTTTAAGTTAGTACTTATCTCAGCTTAAGTGGATCCAAACAAAATAGAATTAAAATATCTGTTTACGGGTTAAAAATATGGATTTAGAAGGCTTTAATACATTTGGAAATGATATATTTGTATTAATAAAATGTTTATTAAGTTTACAATTGAGCCCTAAAAACATTTTTTGGAATTTTTAAATTACTACCTATCTCAGCTTAAGTGGATTCAAACAAAAACGAATCAAAATATCTATTTACGGATTAAAAATATGGATTTAGATGGCTTTGATTCATATGGAAATGACATATTTGTATTAATAAAATGTTTACTAAGTTTACAATTGAGCTCTAAAAACACTCTTTGGAGTTTTCAGTTAGTTCCTACCTCAGCTAAAGTGGATTCAAACAAAAACGAATCAAAATATCTGTTTACGGATTAAAAATTTGAATTTAGAAGGCTTTGTTATATATAGAAATAGCATATTTGTATCAATTAATTTTTTATTAAACGTACAATTAAGTCATAAAGTCACTATTTGGAATGTTTAACTTAGCCACTAACTCAGTTCAAGTGGTTTCAAAGAAAAACGAATCAAAATATCTGCTTACGGATTAAATACATGGATTTAGAAGGCTTCAATGCATATGGAAATGATATATTTGTTTTAATAGAATGTTTCATAAGTTTACAATTAAGCCCTATAAACACTTTATAGAATTTTTAAGTTAGAAACTATCACAGCTTAAGTGAATTCAAAGAAAAACGAATCAAAATATCTATTTACTGATTAAAAATATGGATTTAGAAGGCTTTGATACATATGGAAATGACAATTTTGTATCAATAAAATGTTTATTAAGTTAACAATTGAGCCCTAAAAACACTCTTTGGAATTTTCAAGTTAGAACCTATCTCAGCTTAAGTGGATTCAAACAAAAACTAATCAAAATATCTGTTAACGGATTAAAAATATGGATTTAGAAGCCTTTGATACATACGGAAAAAATATATTTGTTTTAATAAAATGTTTATTAAGTTTGCAATTGAGCTCTAAAAACACTCTATGGAATTTTCAAGTAAGTAACTATCTCAGCTTAAGTGCATTAAAACAAAAACTAATCAAAATATTTGTTTACGGATTAAAAATATGGATTGAGAAGGCTTTGGTACTTACGGAAATAATATACTTGTTTAAATCAAATGTTTATTAAGTTCACAATTCAACCATGAAAACACTTTTTGGAGTTTTTAAGTTAGTACCCATCTTAGCTTAAATGGATTCAAATAAAAACGGATTAAAATATCTGTTTACGGATTAAAAATATGGATTTAGAAGGCTGAGATACATATAGAAATGGCATATTTGTTTTAATATAATGTTTATTAAGTTTACAATTGTGCCCTAAAAACACTCTTTGGAATTTTCAAGTTAGTAGCTATCTCACCTTAAGTAGGTTTAAACAAAAACGAATCAAAATATCTGTTTACGGATTAAAAATATGGACTTAGACGGCTTTGTTATATATGGAAATTACATTTTTGTATTAATAAAATGTTTATTTAGTTTACAATTGAGCCTCAAAAACACTCTTTGGAATTTTTAAGTTGGTACCTATCTCAGCTTATGTGAATTCAAACAAAAACGAATCAAAATATCTGTTTACGAATTAAAAATTTGGATTTAGATGGCTTTGTTATATGTAGAAATAGCATATTTGTATCAATTATTTTTTTATTAAACGTACAACCAAGTCTTAAACTTACTATTTGGAATGTTTAACTTAGTCACTAACTTAGTTTAAGTGGTTTCAAAGAAAAACGAATCAAAATATCTATTTACGGATTAAAAATATGGGTTTAGAAGGCTTTAATACATATGGAAATGACAAATTTGTATCAATAAAATGTTGATTAAGTTAACAATTGAGCCCTAAAAACACTCTTTGGAATTTTCAAGTTAGAACCTATCTCAGCTTAAGTGGATTCAAACAAAAACTAATCAAAATATCTGTTAATGGATTAAAATTATGGATTTAGAATGCTTTGATACATATGGAAATGACAAATTTGTATTAATAAAATGTTTATTAAGTTTACAATTGAGCCTTAAAAACACTTTTAGGAATTTTCAAGTTAGTACCTATCTCAGCTTAAGTGGATTCAAACAAAAACGAATCAGAATATCTATTTACGGATTTAAGATATGGATTTAGAAGGATTTGTTACATACCGAAATAGAAGATTTGTATCAATAACAAAATTATTAAGTGTGCAATTGAGCCCTAAAGTCACTTTTTGGAAATTTCAAGTTAGTCACCAAGTCAGTTTTAGTGGTTTTAAACAAAAACTAATCAAAATATTTGTTTACGGATTAAAAATATGGATTTAGAGGGCTTTGTTACAAACAAAAAAACCATATTTGTACCAATTTAATTTTCAGTGAAGATGTAATTGATCTACAAAAATACCCTTTGTAGGTTTCAAGCTAGTACCCAACTCAGTTTTAGTGGTTTCAAACAAAAACTAATCAAAATATTTGTTTACGGATTAAAAATATGGATTTAGAAGGCTTTGTTACACATAAAAAAACCATATTTGTACCAATTTAATTTTCAGTGAAGATGTAATTGATCCACAAAAATACCCTTTGTAGGTTTCAAGCTAGTACCCAACTCAGTTTTAGTGGTTTCAAACAAAAACTAATCAAGATATCTGTTTACGGATTAAAAATATGGATTTAGATGGCTTTGTTACATATAAAAAAACCATATTTGTACCAATTTAATTTTCAGTGAAGATGTAATTGATCCACAAAAATACCCTTTGTAGATTTCAAGCTAGTACCCAACTCAGTTTTAGTGGTTTCAAACAAAAACTAATCAAGATATCTGTTTACGGATTAAAAATATGGATTTAGAAGACTTTGTTACATATAGAAATAGCCTATTTGTATCAATTTATTTTTTATTAAATGTAAAATCGAGCCCTAAACTCACTTTTTGGAATGTTTAAGTTAGTCACTAACTTCGTTTAAGTGGATTCAAACAAAAACTAATGAGAATAATTGAATGCGGATTAAAAATTTGGTTTAAGAAGGCTTTGTTACATATAGAAATAGCATGTTTGTACTAATTTAATTTTTAGTGAAGATGCAATTAAGCCTTAAAGTTATTTTTTAGGGGTTTCAAATTAGTCATCAACTCAGTTGAAAGGGTTTCCTACAAAAACTAATGAAAAAAATTGTATGCGGATTAAAAATTTGGATCAAGAAAGCTTTGTTAGATTTATTAATACCATATTTGAACTAATTTAATTGTCAGTGAAGATGTGAGCCCTAAAAACACTCTTTTTTAGCCAATTAAAGATTGTTTAGAATCTATAGCTTGGTGCATAGTCTTTTAAAAACTAGAAACTTAAGTTTAAGCAGAGTACTCAAACCGAAAAACACGGAACGAAGCAAAACAGACTAAAGTGATGTGTTACAAAGCGAAACGGTACAAAGCAAAGCGGTATAAGGCGAAAAAACGAAGTTGTTCGTGCCAAAGTTGCGATTTACTGAATTTTCTTTTGGAGCCATATCTCTGTTTGCTATTAAGAATTGGTTAGACGTGTTTTAGTTCTATTTAATCACTATAATTTACAATAAAACTACTGATGGCAATTTTTTATTTTGTTTTTAATAAAGCCCTTACTTACATTATTAGTTGACATAATTGGGACAAATTTTTATTCAAAATTGTTCTTCATTTTTGAAGCAATATTTCAACTCAATTCTTGGAATTAGCAATCGCAACAAAACATTTATAACATAAAATCTACTTTAAATATAAAGGCGTCATATCACTACCAATCGTTTTCCAAGGTCATCTATTACCCATCTTGATATGATTTATGGAATCCGGATTTACTAAAATGAGAAAATTGTATTCCATATGAAAGCACTAAAAAGTAGACCGATATGAAACCCATTATTATTATATACCAATGCTAAAACGACCCGTATCACAAAAAATAAGGACCATATATCAAATTTCTTTTAAATTATCAATTTCTTGATGTGTTTCATATTTCAATGAAAAGCATGAATAAAAAACTTTGTAACAAATTTGTGACATTTATAAAAGTAAATTACTTGGTGGTTGTATTGATTCGAGGGGAGTTTTTAATTAAACATAATTTAATCAATTAATTACTGCTTAATTATGTTGGGGGATTAATACGTTTCAATCAATAACAAGATTTTTTTTATGTTAACATGAAAAAAAAAACGCTACATAGAAAAGAGAGAGAGAGAAAAAGTTAACTAAATTGTGTCGGGTTATATGGTGGGGAAGATTAAAAACGGTTCCGCTGCACGTTCCATCCTGCCTGTAATTTGTTTTAATTTTCACCTTGTTACATTTTTATTTGCGCTTGCCTCAAGGGATGTGTCTCTACTTTTATTTCTAATTCGCTGCAAAAAAAAAATAATAATGTTAGCGAGCGGAAATGAAATAACATCATTTATTTTAATATTTGATTTGGGTGGAACTCTATATGTAAGTTGGGTCGAAGCTATTTTCCAGTTGACTTCATCTCCACTTGCGTATCCTGGGTTTCTGATAAATTACCAAACTCCCAGCCAGTGGCAGGTAATTCACAAGGAACTTTAGAAATTCTTACTTCTTAACACTTTTCTCTCGCAGCCCTTTCCACACAACTTTCGAGTGTTTGTTCACTTGAATCACACACATATATAGTAAAGCCCCCTCAATACACACATAATGGTCGTAATCGACAGAAAATTACTTCCAACTTTTCGGGTCAATACAAGCACAATTTGTTATTATATATTTACCGCTTGAAAAGAGAAACTGATCGCTTGATTCTTTCCCCTATATGATCTTTTTTAATAGCACTTTGGAAAACTTATTATTACACCATAAAACTACTACAATGCAAGACTAAAAAATATGAAGTTATCAGACTTTGGAGTACGCTTTAATGGGTTGAATAGCCAGTAATCTCATTGTAGAAACCTGCATAGCACAGGTGTCAAGTTCCATTCCATGTCCCCGTGAAGCCTCTGCTTATTTGGATTAAAACTTGATGAGATAATAGCGTAGACTGTTGTCGGGGAAAATATTATATAAACCATTCTTAATATATTTCCTGCAATTTGCACCCCTTGCGAAAGTTTATTTTTGTTGTCGCATATTTCCGTTTGAATTTGAATGCGATAACGAAGTAAATCAGTAAATCAAATTCAACTTGTGATGCCATTAACATTGATTTTGCTGTATATACGTAGATATAAATATGCGCAGATAAGATCAAACGGGTGGAGTTTAACGTCATGCTTTGTTTAATGTGATTCGTTTTGCATGTTAAACGCATGTTATATAACTAAGGCATGATATTCAAAAACTACTCGCATCTTTGGGTTTTATATACATTTATGACAACGATTATGTTGGTATCATAAAATAAATTATTATTTAAGAAAAAATATTCAGTAGAAACTTTTGTGGAGAATGAAATAGAGTTATCAACTGATTTCCCTAGATTACGTTAATCTCATGTAATCAGCGAATTTTCCCTTAAGGGAAGCAATTTTTACATCTCATTGAATATTATTTAATTTTTGTTATAAATTGTAATGTGTTTATATAAAGTTATAGATTAGATTAATTAAATCTGTTTATAGGTGGCACTAATAGTTGATATTAATGGGTTAGATTGCCTGGAGATCATTTACTGATATAAGCATATTCCATTTCCTGTCAGCTTAATTAATGAAGTACTTTACTTCGATTGTTGCCCCCCTAAAACTACCTTTAATTACAATCCCAACGGATAGTCGCGCGCATGTTATCAAATATTTGCTCAATACATAAAATACCAATTTTTATTTGTCTTTCCGCCCCTCACTTAATAAAGGCTAACATACAATACAATTATTAAAGTAAAACTTTTAATTCTGTTCAAATAGTTGAATGAAATATATTTTTGTGTGTGTTCGGACTTTCTAATTTGAATGAAACTTTTAATAGTTTATTTATCTCCCTGGCGAAGGTTCTCTCAGAGGTGCCATTAAAGTGCCGAATTGATGAACGTCTTGGTAAGGATATCGGGCGAATGGCTCCCAAGGAACCGAACCTTTGTGTTATCGATGCCTCACCGTCTCTCTATTCTATCAATTATAATGCAAAATAGTAACACGTTGTTCATTCAAGCGTGTTAATTACATTCTTTACAAATTGTTAAATTTTATAATCATAAATTTAAAACAAATTGGTAGAAGGAAATATATTTAAACAAAAAGTGAACATATTTTTATTAATTCAAGATTGTTTACAACAATTTCAAGTTTTAATCGCTTTGTTTTGTTGTACTTTTGCTTGTTTGGTGATGATGTCATCCAAGTGTTTTGTTTTCGTGTTTGTCTCACAAATTAATAATTTATGGATTTAAATATAGTTTGTTTCTTTTACAAGTCTTAAGACTTATAGGGCGATGTAAAATATAGTATTTTTAATTTACGATTTTTTTTTTCTTTGTAATTATTGCTGAAGAGCAGGAAAAGAGCGTTATTTGATTTAAATATTTGTTTTTTTAATGAAATTTGAGTTGAAGTTAAACATATTTTTTGACTTTAAGAGGAAATTTATGTAACGCCACTGGATAATTTTGAAATATTTGGAAACAAAATATTGTTGTGTTAATTTTAAACAATTTAATTGATTGCGCGATTTTCTAGCACAGTGGCGTACGTCTAGTAATGGCGCACTTTAAAAAAAATTGACATTTAGGACATAAATGTTGTCAAATTAACGCTTTTGATGTGCCGGTAATAACGTTATTTCATTCTCTAACTTTTTTATAAATTAAATTTAAGTTGACTGGTAAGGTTCCATCAATATTTATTGTTTTATAACCTTTAAACACTATTTTGTGGTTTTTAAAACAAACTATTATGTGACGCCACTGTACAATTTTGATAAACTTAGAAAACAAATTATAACTGTTTATTTTTATTATAATGAAGGCTTAACACAAAAAATGCAATTTGATTTACGATGACTTGTAAGGTCTTACTACGCTTTACCTTTCTACATTAAAATGCTTTTTTTGAATTGTGAGGAAACATTTATGTGACACCACTGGATTATTTTGATAATATCAGGAAATAATTTATTGCTTTGTAAATTTTAAACAATTTAGGTTTACTCTAAAGAGTGAAGCAAATCAACTTTTAGCAAAAATGTAATTTTGATGAAGTTGAAAAAAAAAATTGTGTAACGCCACTGGATCATTTTGATAATATTGAAAACAATATTTTGCTGTGTTAATTTTAAACAATTTAATTTGTTGTGCGACTTTTTGCAGTTAAAAGCAACAAAGTTGTCATTAGAAACCGTCAATCCGGCGTTGAAGTAGTTTTTATTCGGGGTAAGTTTGTGGAGGGGGGATTATTAATAGTAGGTTTGCACATTTGAATCTTTTAATACTGAATTTAGTTTTACAAAAGTTGTTTTGCTTAAATGGTTGGAGCAAAAGAATTCTTGCAATTAATTTATTTTTTTAACTTTTTGAGAAAAATTTTGTGTGACGCCACTGGAATTAATTAAGATATTTTTGGTGGGTGAATTTTAAGCAATTTTGTTTGTTTAAAAAAGTTATTTAAGAATGGAGCAAAACTTATGCAAAAATTCAATTTTTTTTAATTAGAGATTAAAAATGTATGTGACGCCACTGGACAATTTTGATAATATTAGATAAGCAATTTTTGTCGTGTTAATTCTAAACAATTTAGTTTATTGCGCGACTTTTTACTGTAAAACTAACAAAGTTGTCATTAAAAAACGTAAAATTTAAATTTTTTGACTTTTGATCATTTTTTTTTTTTTTTGGTTAAAGAGCGAATGGGGGGTTTGCAAATGTATTCTTGCATTATTGAGTTTAAAATTTTAATTATGAATTTCTGGTCACTTTTGCAGAAGTCAATTTGCACAAAACAACTTTTGCAAAAAAAAATTTTAAAAAAAGTGTAACGCCACTGGACCATTTTGATTATATTGAAAAACAAATAATTGCGAGGTTAATTTTAAATAATTTAGTTTGTTGCGCGACTTTCTACTCTCAAAAATATCAAAGTTGTCATCCAAACACGTAAAAACGTATTTTTTCTTCATTTTGAGGCGGAAAATTTGTGGCGCTACTGGATTATTTTTATAATATTATAAAATTGTAAACAAATTATTGCTGGATTAATTTTAAACTATTTAGTTTGTTTTGCGATCTTTTATTAACGTAGATACCAAAATTGTCATCAAAAATCGTAAATCGTAAAACTTTTGCAAACTATTTATTTAATTTTGATTTTTAATGAGTAATGTTGTGCGTCGCTAATGGATCATTTTGATAATATTTATAAAAAACTTATGTCGGGTTTATTTTAAACAATTTTGTTTTTTGTACGACTTTTTATTTTCAAAAATAACAAAGTTTGTTAACAAAAAATGTAAGTTTGATTGTGATTGGAGTAGTATTTATGCTGAACAAGTTTGTGAAGGGGAAGGGGGGAATTTTTAAATGTACGGATTTATTTTTTAATCTTAATTTTATCAAATACTGAATCCAATGTTGCAAAAGTTATTTAGAAATCTCACAAAATTTTTTCAAAAGTTTTATCGTTTTCGACTTTGAGAAGAAAAATTTCTGCGACGCCACTGGATAATTTTGATAATTTTTGAATCAATTTATTGTCAGGTCAATTCTAAACAATTAGTTTATTTTTTGGTCTTCTACTGTCAAAAATAACAATAAAGTTGTCATCAAAAAACTTAAACCCAGATGTGATTCAAGCAGACTTCTTGCAGGGCAGGTTTGTGGAGGGAAAGGGGTATATTTGAATTGAATTTTTTTTAATACTGAATCCATGGTCTATTATTAAAAGTTATTTTGCTCCAAAGAATAGAGCCACACAACTTTTGCAAAAAACAAATTTTATTTTTTTACTTTGAGAAGAAAAATCTGCGTGACGCCACTGAATTATTTTAATAATATTTAAAACAAATGATTGCTATATTTATACTAAAAAAATTAGTTTGTTGCGCGACTTTTTGGTTACTTTTACAAGATGCATTTTGCTGTAAAGTGTGAAGCTAAACAATGTTTGCAATTTATTTTTATTTTATGACGAAAAACTTGTGCTACGCTACTGGATTGTTTTGATGTTATTGAAAAAAGGAATTATTGTTGTATTGGTTCTATACAATTTAGTTTGTTGTAAAAAAATAACAAAGTTTTTATTAAAAAATTTAAATCAGACTGTGATTGGAGTAGTTAAGAGTTTATGCGGGGCAAATTGCTAGAGAAGAGTTAGGGATTTTTAATTAAAGAATTGCATATTTGAATTTAACTTTTTTAATACTACTGAATTTAACTCTGACAAAGTTTATTTTGCTCTAAAAAGTAGTGCAAAACAACTTTTGCAAAAATTTTTATTTTTTTTTATTTTAAGAAAAAAATCTGTGAGACGACACTGAACTATTTTGATAATATTAGAAACAAATCATTGCTGTGTTAATTATAAACAATTTATTTTATTGCGCGTCTTTTTGGTTACTTTTACAAAGTATATTAGGCTCTAAATTGCGAAGCAAAATATTTTTTTGCAAAACTTACTTTAAAAAGAAAAAATTGTGTTATGTTACTGGATAATTTTGATATCTTTTGAAAGGTATTATTGTTGTGATAATTCTAAGCAATTTAGTTTATTGCGCGACCTTCTTCTGCCGGAAATAACAAAGTTGTCATTAAAAAACCTAAATCCTGATTGGAGAAGTTGTCATGCGGGGCAAGTTTCTCGAGAAGAGTTTTGTAATTAAAGGATTGCATATTTGAATTTTAACTCTTTTAATACTGGATTTAACTTTGACAATGTATATTAACAAAACAATTTTTGCAAAAAATTAATTTTTTTTTTATTTTGAGAAGAAAAATCTGAACTATTTGGATAATATTGGAAACATATTATTCTAAACAATTTAGTTTGTTGCACGACTTTTAAGTTACTTTTACAAAGTTTATTTTGCTCTAAATTTTGAGGCAAAATAATTTTTGCAAATATTTTTTTTTATTTAAAAAGAAAAATTTATGCTACGCCACTGGATCATTTTGCTATTATTGAGAAAAAAATGATTTCTGTGTTAATTCTAAACAACTTAGTTTGTTCCGCGAGCTTCTTTTATTAAAAATAACATTTGTCATTAAAAAACGTAATTTAGGTGTGATTGGAGTAGTCTTTATGCGGAGCAAACTTCTGGAGGAGAATTAGGGATTTTTAAGTAAAGAGTTGAATTTTAACTCTTCTTCTAATACTGAATTTAATTATTACAAAATTTATTTTGCTCTAAAAAATAGTAACTTTATATATAAAATTTATATTTTTCTTTTATTTTAAAATGAAAAAAAAAATGTGCGACGCCACTGAGTTATTTTGTTAAAATTATTGCTGTGCTGTTTCTAAACAATTTAGTTTTTGTCCGCCATTTTGGAATTTATTTTGACAATTTTGAACAAAACATTTTTTGCAATAAATAGTTTTTTTTTTAATTTAAGAGGAGAAATGTGTGCTACGCCACTGGATCATTTTGATATTATTGAAAAAATAATTATTGCCGTGTTAATTCTAAACAATTTAGTTATTTGCGCGACCTTTTACTATCAAAAATAACTAAGTTGACATCAAAAAAAGTAAATTTGGCTGTGATTGGAGTAGTATTTTTGCGGGTAAAATTTGTGGAGGGGTTGCATAAAATATTTTTAGTTTTTCAAAACTGATTATATGGTAATTTTTTTTTATTTTTTGGCTCTGCTCTAAAGAATGAACCAAAAACAATTTTTGCAAAAAATAATTTTATGCGACGCCACTGGATCATTTTGATGATATTAAAAATAAACTATTGTTGGGTTAATTTTAAAGGGTTTAGTTGGTTGCTTAACTTTAACTGTCAAAATTAACAAAGTTTTTAATAAAAAACCTAAATCAGGGCTATGATTGTGAGTGGTATTCATGTAAGGCCTTTGAAGATGGGAATAGACATTTTCAAATTTAGGGTTGCATATTTAAATTTATTTTTTTTAATACTTTGAATCCATGGTCTATTTTAAAATTATTTTGCTGCAAAGAGTTTATTAAAATAACGTTTGCAAAATTTTCTTACCTTAAGAAGAAAAATTTGCCCGACGCCACTGGATTATTTTTAGAATATTGGGAATGGAAATATTGCCGTGTTAATTTTAAACAATTTTGTTTGTTGCGCTATATAGTGAAGCAAGACAACTTTTGCCAAAATTAAATATTCTTGATTTTTGAGAAGAAAAATTGAGGTGACGCCAATGGATCATTTTGATATTATAAAAAAAAATTATTGCCGTCCTAATTCTGAACAGTTACTTTGTTTTGCGACTACTACTGTCAAAATAAACAAGAATGTTATCAAAATCTTTTATTGCCAAAAATAATTTTTTTTTATTTAAGAGAAAAAATCTATGCGACGCCACTGGATCACTCTGATAATACAAATTACGTTAATTTTAAACAATTTAGTAGTCATAAAAGCATAAAAATCTAATTGCAATCTCAGTGGCATTAAAACTTAAGTTAGCTATTTTTAAGAAACTAAAATTTTGAAAAATTTATAAAAAATATTTTGAAAATTATTTTGACAAATTTGATTTAATTTTTGTTTAGTGATTAATTTAAACTTTCTACATTACTAATTTGAAATTGAAATATTTTAAAATGCATTCTTAGCTTCATTAAATGTGAAGTTTACAATTTTCATGAAACTAAAATTTTGAAAAATTTTTAAAAAAATATTTTGGAAATTATTTTTACAAATTTGATTAATTTCCTGTTTAGTGTTTAGTTAACTTAATCACTAAGTTAAATTGTCTACATCACTTATTTGAAATTAAAATATTTAAAAATGCACTTTTAGCGTCATTAAATGTGAAGTTTTCAATTTTTAAGAAACTTAAAATTTTGAAAAATTTATATAAAATATTTTTAAATTTATTTTGACAAATTTGATTAATTTCCTGTTTAGTGATTAAGTTGAACTGTCTACATCACTAATTTGAAATTAAAATATTTAAAAATGCACCTTCAATGTCAATAAATGCGAAGTTTGCAATTTTCAAAAAACAAAAATTTTGAAAATTTCATATTTTAAAAAATATTTTGGAATTTATTTTGACAAATTTGATTAATTTCCTGTTAAGTGATTAAATAAAACTTTCTACATCACTAATTTGAAATTAAAATATTTAAAAATGCACCCTTAGCATGATGCTAAATGTGAAGTTTGCAATGTTCAAGAAACTTAAATTTTGAAAAATTTATAAAAAATATTTTGAAATTTATTTTAAGAAATTTGATTAATTTTCTGTTAAGTGATTAAGTTGAACTGTCTACATCACTAATCTGAAATTAAAATATTTAAAAATGCACCCTTAGCGTCATTAAATGTGAAGTTTGCAATTTTTAAG
This sequence comes from Tachinus rufipes, assembly GCA_963932245.1. Taxonomy (NCBI): domain Eukaryota; kingdom Metazoa; phylum Arthropoda; class Insecta; order Coleoptera; family Staphylinidae; genus Tachinus; species Tachinus rufipes. The sequence goes on along the minus strand of OZ010744.1, from coordinate 113,473,975 downwards.
AAACTAAAACTTTGAACATTTTATAAAAAATCTTTTGGAATTTATTTTGACAAATTTGATTAATTTCCTGTTAAGTGATTAAGTTGAATCACTAATTTGAAACTAAAATATTTGAAAATGCCCCTTCAGTGACATTAAATGTGAAGTTTACAATTTTCAAAAAACTAAAATTTTGAATATTTTATAAAAAATATTTTGGAATTTATTTTGACAAATTTGATTAAATTTTCGTTTAGTGATTGAGTTGAACTTTCTACCTCACTAATTTGAAATTAAAATATTTAAAAATGCACCCTTAGCGTCATTAAATGTAAAGTTTTCAATTTTAAAGAAACTCAAATTTTGAGAATTTAAAAAAAATATTTTGAAATTTATTTTGACAAATTTGATTTAATTTTGTTTTTAGGGATTGAGTTGAACTTTCTATATCACTTATTTGAAATTCAAACATTTAAAAATGCACCCATAGCGTCATTAAATGTGAAGTTTGCAATTCTTAAGAAACTAAAATTTTGAAATATAAAACACATTTTGAAATTTATTTTGACAAATTTGATTTAATTTTTGTTTAGTGATTGAGTTGAACTTTTTATATCACTAATTTGAAATTAAAATATTTGAAAATGCACCTTCAGTGTCATTAAATGTAAAGTTTACAATTTTAAAGAAACTAAAATTTTTAAAATTTTATAAAAAATATTTTGGAATTTATTTTGACAAATTTGATTAATTTCCTGTTTAGTGATTAAAATAAGCTTTCTACATTACTAATTTGAAATTAGAATATTTAAAAATGCACTCTCAGTGTCACTAAATGTGAAGTTTGCAATTTTCAAGAAACTAAAATAATGAATATTTTATAAAAATTATTTTGGAATTTATTTTGTCAAATTTGATTAATTTCTTGTTTAGTGATTAAGTTCAACTTTCTACATCACTAATCTGGTATTAAAATCTTTAAAAATGTACTTTTGGTGACAATAAATGTGTTTATAAAAGCTTTTAGAAACTTAATTAAAAATTTTGTTTGAAAGATAAAAAGTTACTTGATTATACAAAAGCAGTTATAGGTTAGTTCCAATTATGGATCCTTGTGATGGCTCAAGGTTTTAGTTAGGGGTTTCAAATTAAGCAAGTCTGAGCTTTGTGTTAACCTTTGTGAGACACGAATGATTTATTTATTTTTACAATAAATGAAAAAAAAAATGTTTGAATTGTGAATCTATAAGTTTGATTTATGATTGTGTTTGGACCTATTTAAACTCGGCTTTATTTTGTGAACAAATTGATAAACTTAGCTTTGAGTTATTTCTTTTCAAATCACTATTTACAAACCCAAACATACAAAGTAAGAATGAAAATGAAATTGATTCATGTTGGAAAATGCTTATTGAAATTTTAATAAGTTACGATCAAGGCATATTAATTTTAAATTGAGATTTTCTGTATTGAATGAAAAATTTATCTTCATTAGCATTGATGATGAAGTTTTGAATGAATACATCATTTCAACTGGATTAAATAAAATATTCCGAGAATAATATTTTGATTCTTTGGAATGAATGCAAACAGACAATATTTAGTTCAATAACGATTTATATCTTATAAACAGTTTCTACTGGATCTTTATATTTCAATTTAGATTCTTATTAATTTTGTTTTTGTTGTAATATACTTTTTAAATCTTGTCTTCAATGTAATAGTTTTAGTGATTATAATAAAATGTAGCCTGTTCATCCCTATGCAGAGTCAGTAGTAACTCTGTCCAAATATTCCGCTCCGCTTATTCCAGGTCAGAATTATCAATATTCTCGAATAAAGGAATGCCGATCCGATCGTAATCTGGACACGGACGTGGCGCACCTACTAAGGTACATAAAGAATCGACTCGGGGGCACTCAAACTGTTCGCTACCCCTGCGACAATAGACGAGACACGTCCCGTAATGGCGCACTTCCGGACACGTCAGAAGGAACTCGCACCTCCTACTACAATGGATGATAAATGTGCAAAAGAGAACTCATTATAACGTTCCCCACCAATTTATCTATATAATTATATAGTGGTGATGTGGACAAAAACATGTTCGCAGAGAAACTTCTTAATTCGCTCTTTGTTGGAAAACTAAAACTTTATCTCGAATTACTTCGAATATGAAGCAATTGTTTGTTGTTTCCCTTCATCCCAGTAATAGGTTAAGAATATATTAAGCAAAGTGACTCTTGAAATGGAATACTGCTGTAAGCATTTATTATTATAGCGAGATATTTCAAGTTGAAATTATATTTCTCTAATTTGTTCTCAAGGAGATATTCGAGCTCGCTGTATATATGTAAAAATAATCCATTTGAATATTATATAAAGATGTTGGATGATAGTAGCGTCGCGGTGTTGGGTGAAAAAAAAGTCTAAAATATGAAGACGTTGATTAAAATATTTTATCAAGTCGGTTGGAGTGCGTCTAAAGCTGTTCCCGAGCCGAGCCGAGTGAAGGAAAATATTATTCCTTTAAAGCGATGCTGCCGCTTTGAGCTTTGACTTTGCGCTCTTCAAAAAGACAGAAAGTGCGATGATAAAAAAGAATAAAACATACACACTAAAGGGAAACGCCAGAAAAGTGTATAGGCCTAAGAGAACTCTAAAGAGGCGATTTTCCCTTTGGGTAAATATATGGAAATATATCAGAATTTATTTCAAATCCTCACCGCAAACCCCCTACAACAATAACTCGATCCAGGCAGAGCCATTAATGTAAATATCTAAATGCAAGGTGGGACAGAAGCTAATTACAAGGCCAGATAGTGTATCTACACACTCATCTCTTGATATACGCAGGCACAATGACTGTTGAGCTGATAAACTTAGTTTAGAAGTCCTGAGTCGGCAACCGCTTGCTGCATGTAAAACGACCACAAATGTGGAGGTCCTCAAATTACAACTTCCCAACCACCCGGAATTAATAATGACGTGCAAATAACCTTGTATCTCTTCATACACAATTCATTTTTGTAAATTATACAATTATCCACATGCAGTCTTAAATCTACAAGTCATTACTGAAACTTCCGGATAAGTGTACGTTAATTTAACAGTTTTTCTCTTACTTTTTTTTTATATTAATTTAAAAAGGTGCAAAGAATGTTCTCAACTTTAATTATAAAAGGACCGGAAGAAGTCCTGACGCCCGTTTTCTTCATGTAACAAATGCGCGAATCCCGGGTTTTAATTAAATTGAAAAATATTAGGGGACGCCAGGAATTTTATACAACTTGTTTTGAAATGTTTATTATCTCGATAAATTATTTAATTGTTAAATAATAATAATGACAATTGTTGGAAGTTTGTTAGCAACTTCTTTATAAAGAAAATCCTGTAACTAGATTAACAAGACAAATATAAATAAAAACTTTTGATGATGACATTGAAACATTTTTAAATTTTAGCAACAGTAAATACTAATTAGGGACTTAATATTGCCAAAATTTAAATAAAATCAATACGTTCAATTTTGAGATTTGAGTCTTTAGAATTTAAACAATTTTAATTTTATAAAAATTGCATTTTTTACTGCAATTTAAATTAGTTTCGTTCTATACATTAGAATATTTTGAAATTTTGGCAACAATTAAAACTAAGTAGATATTAAATTTTGAATTAAATCAATACGCTCGATTTTGAGATTTTGAGATTTTATTAAAATTTTGTTTTGATTGAAATTGCATTTTTTGCTATAATTTTAATAATTTTTTATCGAGACATTAGAAGAATATTTTGAAATTTTAGCAGCAATTAATATTTAGTTGGTATTAAATGTTGCCAAATTTTGAATTAAATCAATACACTCAATTTTGAGTTTCTGAGATTTTATTAGAATTTTATTTTATTGAAAATTGCATTTTTTAATATGATTTTTTACTATAATTTAAATTACTTTGGTGCTGGACATTAGAATATTTTGAAATTTCTACAACAATTAATATTAGGTTGGTATTAAATGTTGCCAAATTTTGAATTAAATCAACACGCTCAATTTTGAGATTTTGAGATTTTATTAGAATTTTATTTTTACAAAAATTGCATTTTTTGCTATAATTTAAATAACTTTAGTTCTAGGTATTAGAACATTTTGAAATTTTGGCAGCAATTAATACTTGGTAGGTTTTAAATGTTGCCAAATTTTGAATAATATCTATACGTTCAATTTTAAGATTTTCAGGTTTTATTAGAATTTTCTTTTTTAAAAAAATGCATTTTTACTATAATTTAAATTACTTCCGTTTTAGACATTAGAATATTTTGAAATTTTAACAACAATTTATAATAAGTTAGTATTAAATGTTGCTAAGTTTTGAATTAAATCAATACGCCCAATTTTGAGATTTTAAGATTTAATTAGAATTTTATTTTTATAGAAATTGAATTTTTTTACTTTAATTTAAATTACTCCTGTTCTAGACATTAGAATATATTTTGAAAATTTGGCAACAATTAATATTAAGTTGGTATTATTAATTGCCAAATTTTGAATTAAATCAATGCGCTCAATTTTAAGATTTTGAGATTTTATTAGAATTTGATTTTTATAAAAATTGCATTTTTTACTATAATTTAAATTACTTCTATTCTAGACATAAGACAATATTAAAATTTTGGTAGCAATTAATATTAAGTTGGTATTAAATATTGTCAAATTTTCAATTAAATCAATACGCTCAGTTTTGAGATTTTAAAATTTTATTAGAATTTTATTTATATAAAAAATTCATTTTTTACTATAATTTAAATTACTTCCGTTCTAGACATTAGAATATTTTTAAAATTTGGCAACAATTAATATTAAGTTGGTATTAAATATTGCCAAATCTTGAATTGAATCAATACGCTCAGTTTTGAGATTTTGAGATTTGATAAGAATTTTATTTTTATAAAAATTGCTTTTTTCTCTATAATTTAAATTAGTTTTGTTCTACACATTAAAATATTTTGAAATTTTGGCAACAATTAATACTATGTAGGTTTTAAATGTTGCCAAATTTTGAATTAAATCAATACGTTCAGTTTTGAGATTTTGAGATTTTATTAGAATTTTATTTTTATAAAAATTGCATTTTTTACTATAATTTAAATTACTTTTGTTCAAGACATTAGAATATTTTGAAATTTTGGCAACAATTAATATTAAGTTGGTAATAAATGTTGCCAAATTTTGAATTAAATCAATACGCTCAATTTTGAGATTTTGAGATTTGATTAGTTTTATTTTTAAAAAATTGCATTTTTTTACTATAATTTAAATTACTTTCGTTTTAGACATTAGAATATCTTAAAATTTTGGCAAAAATTAATATTAAGTTGGTTTTAAATGTTGTCAAATTTTGATTTAAATCAATACGTTCAGTTTTGAGATTTTGAGATTTGATTAGAATTTTATTTTAAAAATAATTTTACATTTTTGCTATAATTTAAATAATTTCAGTTGTAGGCTTTATAATATTTTTAAATTTTAGCAACAATTAATTATAATTTGGTACTAAATGTTGCCAAATATGAACAATACGTTCAATTTTAAAATTTTGAGTTTTACAATTAAATTGATCATTTTATTTTTATAAAAATTGCTTTTTTTACTATGATACTAACCACCTTTTTTTGAGACATTAGAATATTTTAAAATTTTGGCAACAATTATTACTAAGTAAGTATCAAATGTTGCTAAATTTTGAATTAAATCAATACGTTCAATTTTGCGATTTTGAGTTTTACAAAAGTTATTGCATTTTTTTCAATAATTTCAATAACTTCTGTTCTAGAAATTAGAATATTTTAAAATTTTGGCAACAATAAATACTGAGTAGGTAATTAATATTTCCAAAATTTGAATTAAATCTATAAATCGAATTTTGAGATTTTGAGTTTTACAAGAAATAATGATTTTTTTTATTGCATTTTTTTCTATAATTTTATTAACTTTTGTTCTAGACATTAGAATCTTTTGAAATTTTGGTAACGATAAATACTGATTAGGTTTTAAATATTGCCAAAATTTGAATTAAAACATTAAGCTCAATTTTGAGATTTTGAGTTTTGAAAGAATCAATGATTTATATTTTAAAAACATTGCATTTATTCCTATAATTTCAATAACTTTCGTTCTAGTCATTAAAATATTTTGAAATTTTGACAACAATAAATATTAAGTAGGTATTATACATTGCCAAAATTTGAATTATATCAATACGCCGAATTTTGAGATTTTGAGTTTTACAAGATTTAATGATTTTATTTTTTTTAATTTGCATTTTGTCTATAATTTCAATAACTTCCGTTCTAGATATTAGAATATTTTGAAACTTTGGCAACAATGAATGCTGAGTAGGTATTAAATATTCGTAAAGTTTGAATAAAATCAATACGTCCAATTTTGAGTTTTACAAGAGTTAAAATGATTTATTTTTTTTAATTGCATTTATTTCTATAATTTTAATAACTTTTGTTTTAGCCATTAGATTATTTTGAAATTTTGGCAACAATAAAACCTGAGTAGGTGTTAAGTATTGCTAAAATTTTAATTGAATCAATACGTTGAATTTTGAGATTTTGAGTTTTACGAGAATTAATGATTTTATTTTTATAAAAATTGCGTTATTTGCTATAATTTTAATAACTTCCGTTCTAGACATTGGAATTTTTTGAAATTTTAGTAAGAATAAATACTGAGTAGCTATTTAATATTGCAAAAATTTTAAATAAATCAATACGCCCAATTTTGAAATTTTGAAATTTTACTAAAATTAAAATTATTTTTTTTCTAAAAAAAATGCATTTGTTGCTATAAATTTAATAACTTTTGTTCTAAACATTAGCATTTTTTGAAATCTTGGCAACAATGAATACTGAGCATGTATAATTATTGCCAAAATTTTAAATAAATCAATACGCCTAATTTAAAAATTTTGAGTTGTACAAGAATTAATGATTTTTTTTATTGCTTTTATTTCTAAAATTTTAATAACTTCCGTTCTAGCTATTATAATATTTTTAAATTTTAGCAACTTATAATCTAAGTTAGGTATTAAATGTTGCCAAAAATTGAATCAAATTGATACGCTCAGTTTTGAGTTTTTGGGACTTGAATTAAAATGATTTTATTTTTTAAAATCTGCATTTTTTGCTGAAATTTTAATATTTTTTACTCTAAACTTTGATTTTTTTTGTTAAATGTTGAAATTGCGTTGAATAAAGCTTTCTTAGTTTGTCTCCACACGCTTTAATTTAGATTTAAATCGTAATAATGAAATGGTGAATGCGCCGGGATGTTAGCCTAACAAATTACATAATTCCCAAATGGTGAAAGCGCCGGGTTAATTTATTAAAAAATTTAGGTAACATTATTGCGTATGATGAAGGCGATATATTTTTCGGTTGGCATTTTTATATATAAAATGCGCACGTTCCGACACGGAATGAAATAATAATAAGTCTGCCCGAGATTTATTACATGTTTGTTGGAATAATTTGAATATAGACGGCGCGTGTCGGTGCGTGCTGAATTGACATTTTGCAGGCTTCACCGGATCCCGCATTATTATTTATGCAGCAGGACTGCAAGCATACAGTATTGTTAATTAACGTGGATTGGCGTGGCGTGGAGGAGGAGTAATAATCATAAAAAATATATGGAGGTCCGAAATCATGTTACCGCTAATTTATAGCCACGAGTTAATTATATAATCGCATTTAATTATGCAGCGGTATTAAATTATTTATTAATTCATATGGCAGAATTGGATTGAATTGAATAATTTATGTTTATTTTTTATTGTTGCAGATTGAGGATGCAATGTTAATGTTCGATAAACAAACAAACAGGCACAGAGGTGAGTTATTTATTTTTTTATTATTTCTGTAATGCACTTTAATATGAAATCCAATTGTGATGATGATAAGAATACATTTCAACGTAATAATGCATTAGTATCATAATCAGATAAGTTTATCACTTATCGCAATATTTCATAAATGTTTAAACGCCATTAAAAGTATTAGATAAATCAATCTAATTATTTTATTGAATAACAATTTTTTCAAGCATCACTTTTGGTTTTAATACGGGAAATTCTTTTGAAGCCTAACATGAAAAATTATTAATGTTGATAACTTGATTAGTTTTTCTTTGAACTGACTTAAATTGAGTTTGTGACTAACACTGTAATATTGATTGAATAAAAGTAGAAAGTAAATTTAGAACAAACCACAACAATGTGTCTCGACATGGAATATATCATTATAAATATTATCCAATAAAAAATGCAAAAACATTTAAGCTTTATTGTATAGCCCGAGGGAAATGAAAATATAATACATATATTCATATAAATATCTAAATTTTAAATCAACAAAACCTTGTCGTAAACTTTTCTCTTAAGAAAAATGATACATTTTAAGTTGCTTGCTAGGAAGTAGATAAATTTATGGAGGAAAAATTTTTATCAGGGGAAGTGGCGGCCGCATATGAATCGCGCAGATATTGTTATGTAAAAGTTAAAATAGTTTTTGCGAGGTGAGATGCCAAAAAATTCCGCCCCCTGTTATATGTTTGATATATAAATATTTGTTATGTCAGTAGAATGTAATAACTTACTACTTTTATCGTAAACTTATGTAAAAGTTTTGTTAGAATGCATTTCGATAATTGAAACGATGCAGGATAACATGTTCGTGTCGGTGCTGATCAGTCTCAAAGATGCAAGAAGGGAAATGGCCAAGTTTTCTGGATCAAAACTTTCTCTTAGCATTAGTGAAAAGCTAAAGAAAACTTTTAAGCTGTAAACAAAACTAGCTGTATTTTTCCATTTGAATAATTGATGTGCGGACGTTACATTAATTAATCGCAAAAATTTTCAAACTTTACTTTTAATGGGGATTAATTAATTGCTGTAGATTTACTACACTTCGTGTTTATTTTCTGGGTCAACCACGTATGTAATTTATACAGTTATCCAACTTTACTAATTGTTTTAAAATCATTTAATTAAATTGATTTATATATAAACAAATATTTTAACCAATTTTATTAAGTGGTTTTATTAAATTATCTTCATGGTTGACTGTTATGAGTGAGTGCATAAATCTAATGCAATCACCTATTTTGTCTGATGCGTTCATCCGTGAAATTGGCGATTGCTTTCGGGGCTTAAAAATAATGAAAAATTCATTGATGGGTTGTTATATCAAAAGTGTGCGCGATTTAATCTAATTTTATGCTGTATAATCGTATGATAAATGTTTATCGTTGAATTTACAAATTAAATCAATTTATCTATAGAATTTATTAATTGCAAATTTTTGTATAGTGATTTAGCACAAAAAATATGTAGTATTATATCATATTGCGTTTCCAAATTAACCACAAATTAAGTAATTAAAAAAAATCAAGTCTTACTAAAACCACAATAACTCAGTGGAAATTGATGCAATTTTGTTTTAATATAGCTCTTCATCATTAGTATCAATTATATAAATTTGATCAAAGTTGATTTGCTCATTTTTACATAACTTTAAATTGAGTGACTTAAACTAATCCAAACTAGACACTTAATACATTACTAAAACAAGATTATCTCATTAACGACTCATTGGAAATTAATGCAATTTGATTTTAATATATGTCTTTGTTATTAGTATCAATTGTATAAATTTGATTAAAGTTGATTATCTCAATTTTACATAACCTCAAATTGAGTGACTTAAATTAATTCAAACTAGACACTTAATGCATTACTAAAAGAAGAATATCTCAATAACGACTCAATGGAAATTGATGCAATTTTGTTTTAATGTAGCTCTTTATCATTAGTATCAACTGTATAAATTTGATCAAAGTTGATTCGCTCAATTTTACATAACCTCAAATTGAGTGACTTCAACTAATCCAAACTAAACACCTAATACATTACTAAAACAAGAATATCTCATTAACGACTCATTGGAAATTGATGCAATTTTGTTTTAATTTAGCTCTTTATCATTAGTATCAATTGTATAAATTTGATCAAAGTTAATTAAATCAATTTCACATGACCACAAAATAAGTGACTTAAGCTAACACATCTTATTCATTAAAGGGTTTACTAAAATAATTGTAACTCTTTAACGGTTTATTGAGAATTGATGAAATTTTGTACGAATTAACTTGATTATCATAAGTAGCAATGGTGTAAAATTGATAAAAATTGATTCGCTTATTTTTGCATAACCTCACATTAAGTGAGTTGAGCTAAGCAAATTTGAGACTAACTGCTTTACTAAAATAATCATAATTCACTAACGATTCATTGGATATTAATGCAATTTTGTTCCAGTATACCTCATCATGTTTTTTATCAGTTGTATAAAATTTATTAAAATCGATACGCTCAATTTTACATAACTTCAGATTATGATACTTAGAATCATTTAAAGTTGAAATAAAATAATCGTGTCTTGCTAACAATCTATTAGAAATTAATGCAAATTGAACTTTAATTATCTTAAATATTATCAAAATAAATTTACAAACTGGCAAATAATATTTGTAAGATGATTAGCTTCAAGTCTTACACTACTAATTAGGGTATTTGCAAAGCCTTGGCGGCATCCGGACTTTGCCCTAACCGCCCATACAAGTTTTTCTAATTCAATTTTTTCATCACAAACACTTTGGTGGGTGGGCGGGAACTAAGTTTTAATGTTATAGACGTATGGTTTAGAATAGTGTAGCCCGCCCACCTACTCAAGTGTTTGTGAGCAAGAAATTGGATCGCAAACAGTTGGGCGGTGGGCAGGAACTTTAGTTAAAACTTTTATCCGGTAACTTATGCCCTACCTGTCCACTCAAGTAGTTATAATTCAGTTTTTTGATTACAAATACTTGGGTGGGTAGGCGGGAACAAAATTGAGATGTAATGAACATGTGGTTTTGATTAGTGTTGCCCACCCACCCACCCATGTGTTTGTAAACAAGAAATTGGATAACAAACAGTTGGGCGGGTGGGTAGAATTTTTAGTTAAAACTTTTATCTGGTAACCTATGCCCTGCCCGCTCATTAAAGTATTTGTAATTCATTTTCTTGATCACATACACTTGTGTGGGTGGGCGGGAACAAAATTTAGTTGTTATGGACGTGTGGTTTAGATTGGTGTAGCCCGCCTACCTACCCAAGTGTATGTGAGCAAGAAATTGGATCACCAACACTTGGGCGGGTGGGTAGAAACTTTAGTAAAAACTTCTATCCGGTAACCTATGCCCTGCCCGCCCACTCAAGTGTTTGTAATTTAATTTCTTGATCACCAACACTTGGGTGGGTGGGCGGGAACAAAATTTAGATGTTATGCACGTGTAGTTTGGATTAGTGTTGCCCGCCCACCCACCCATGTGTTTGTAAACAAGAAATTGGATAACAAACAGTTGGGCGGGTGGGTATAAATTTTAGTTACAACTTTTATCCGGTAACCTATGCCCTGCCCGCCCACTCAAGTATTTGTAATTCATTTTCTTGATCACAAACGCTTGTGTGGGTGGGTGGGAACAAAATTTAAATGTTATGGACGAGTGGTTTAGATTGGTGTAGCCCGCCCACTCACTCAAGTGTTTGTGAGTAGAAAGTTGGATCACAAACAGTTGGGCGGGTGGGTAGAAACTTCAGTTAAAACTTCTATTCGGCAATCAGTGCCTAAACTGCTCACTCAAGTGTTTCTAATTCAATTTCTTAATCACAAACACTTGGGTGGGTGGGCGGAAACTAAGTTTTAGTGTTATAGACGTGTGGTTTGGATTAGTGTTGCCCGCCTATCCACCCAAGTGTTTGTGAGCAAGAAGTTGGATCACCAATAGTTGGACGTGTGGGTAGAAGCTTCAATTAATAATTTTATCCGGTATCCTATGTCCTGCCCGCCCACTCAAGTATTTGTAATTCAGTTTCTTGATTACCAACACTTGGGTGGGTGAGCGGGAACAAAAATTAGATGTTATGGACGTGTGGTTTGGATTAGTGTTACCCGCCCATCCACCCAAGTGTTTGTGGGCAAGAAATTGGATCACCAACAGTTGGGCAGGTGGGCAGGTGGGCAGGAATTTTAGTTAAAACATCTATTTGGTAACCTATGCCCTACCTGCCCATTCAAGTGTTTGTTATTCAATTTCTTGATTACAAACACTTAGGTGGGTGGGCGGTAACAAAATTTAAATTTTATGGACGTGTGGTTCGTATTAGTGTTGCTTACCCACCAACCCAAGTGTTTGTGAGCAAGAAATTGGATGACCAACAGTTGGGCGGGTGGGTAGAAGCTTCAGTTAAAACTTCTATCCGGCAACCTATGCCCTGCCCGCCCACTCAAGTGTTTGTATTTCAATTTCTTGATCACCAACACTTGGGTGGGTGGGCGGGAACAAAATTTAGATGTTATGGACGTGTGGTTTGGATTAGTGTTGCCCGCCCACCCACCCAAGTGTTTGTGAGCAAGAAATTGGATCACCAACAGTTGGGAGGGTGGGAAAAAACTTCAGTTAAAACTTCTATCCGGTAACATATGCTCTGCCCGCCTACTCAAGTGTTTGTAATTCAATTTCTTGAACACTAACACTTTGGTGGGTGGGCGGGAACAAAATTTAAATTTTATGGACGTATGGTTCGGATTAGTGTTGCCCACCTACTCACCCAAGTGTTTGTGAGTAGAAAGTTGGATCACAAACAGTTGGGCGGGTGGGTAGAATTTTCAGTTAAAACTTCTATCGGGTAACCTATGCTCTGCCCGCCCACTCAAGTTTTTGTAATTCAATTTCTTGATCATAAACACTTGGGTGGGAGGGCGGGTGGGAATAAAATTTAGATGTTATGGACGTCTGGTTTGGATTGGTGTAGCCCGCTCATTTACCCAAGTGTTTGTGAGTAGAAAGTTGAATTACAAACAGTTGGGCGGGTGGGTAGAAACTTCAGATAAAACTTCTATCCGGTAACCTATGCCCTACCTGCCCACTCAAGTGTTTGTAATTCAATTTTTTGATCACAAACATTTGGGTGGGTGGCCGGGAACTAAGTTTAATGTTATAGACGTATGGTTTTGATAAGTGTTGCTCGCCCACCCTCCCAAGTGTTTGTAAACAAAAAATTTGATAACGAACAGTTGGGCGGGTGGGTAGAAACTTTAGTTAAACTTCTATCCGGTAACCTATGCCCTGCCCGTCCACTCAAGTATTTGTAATTCAATTTCTTGATCACAAACACTTGGGAGGGTGGGCGGGAATAAAATTTAGTTGTTATGGACGTGTGGTTTGGATTGATGTAGCCCGCCCACCGACCCAAGTGTTTGTGAGCAACAAATTGGATTACCATCAGTTGTGTGGGTGGGTAGAAACTTCAGTTAAAACTTCTTTCCGGTAACCTTTGCCCTGACCGCCTACTCAAGTGTTTGTAATTAAATTTGTTGATCACACACACTTGGGTGGGTGGCCGGGAACAAAATTTAGATGTTATAGTTGTGTGGTTTAGAATAGTGTTGGCCGCCCACCCATCCAAGTGTTTGTGAGCAAGAAATTGGATCACCAATCGTTGGGCGGGTGGGTAGAATTTTTAGTTAAAACTTCTATCCGGTAACCTATGCCCTGCTCGCCCACTTAAGTGTTTGTTATTCAATTTCTTGATCACTAACACTTGAGTGGGTGGGCGGAAAATAAGTTTTAATGTTATAGGCGTGTGGTTTGGATATGTGTTGCCCGCTGATCCACCCAATTGTTTGTGAGCAAGAAATTGGATCAGCAACAGTTGGGCGGGTGGATAGAAGCTTTAGTTAAAACGTCTATCTGGTAATCTATACCCTGCCCGCCCACTCAAGTGTTTGTAACTCAAATTCTTGATCAATAAAACTTTTATGGACGTGTGGTTTGGATAAGTTTTGCCTACCCACCCACTCATGTGTTTGTGAGCAAGAAATTGGATCACTAACAGTTGGGCGGGTGGGTCGAAACTTCAGTTAAAACTTCTATCCGGTAACATATGTCTTGCCCGCTCACTCAAGGTTTGTAATTCATTTTTTTGATCATCAACATTTGGGTGGGTGGGCGGGAACAAAATTTAGATGTTATGGACTTGTGGTTTGGAATAGTGTTGCCCGCCCACCCACCCAAATGTTTGTGAGCAAGAAATTGGATAAAAAACAGTTGGGCGGGTGGGTAGAAACTTTAGTTAAAACTTCTTTCCTGTAACCTATGCACTGCTCGCCCACTCTTATGTTTGTAATTTAATTTCTTGATTTCCAACATTTGGGTGGGTGGGCGGAAACAAAATTTAAATGTTATGGACGTGTGGTTTGGATTAGTGTTGTCTGCCTACCCACCCAAGTATTTGTGAGCAAGAAATTGGATCACAAAATGTTGGGCGGGTGGGTAGAAACTTCAGTTAAAATTTCTATCTGCTAACCTATGCCCTGCCCGCCCATTCAAGTATTTGTAATTTAATTATTTCACTCAAGTGTTTGTAATTCAATTTTTTGATTATTAAGACTTGGGTGGGTGGGCGGGAACAAAATTTAGATGTTATGGACTTGTGGTTTGGATTACCCACCCACCCAAGCATTTGTGAGCAAGAAATTCGATTACCAACAGTTGGGCGGGTGGGTTAAAACTTCTATCCAGTAACTTATGCCCTGCCCGCCCACTCAAGTGTTTGTAATTTATTTTTTTTATCACTAACACTTGAGTGGGTGGGCGCAAACAAAATGTAGATGTTATGAACGTGTGGTTTAGATTAGTGTTGCCCGCTCACCCACCCAAGTGTTTGTGAGCAAGACATTGGATTGCCATTAGTTGTGTCGGTGGGTAGAAACTTTAGTTATAACTTCTATCCGGTAACCTATGCCCTGCCCGCCCACTTAAGTGTGTGTAATTTAATTTTTTGATTACCAACATTCGGATGGGTGGGCGGGAACAAAATTTAGTAGTTATGGACGTGTGGATTAGATTAGTGTTACCCACCCACCCACCCAAGTGTTTGTGAGCAAGAAATAGGATCACGAACAGTTGGGCGGGTGGGTAGAAGCTTCAGTAAAAACTTCTATCCGGTAACCTATGCCCCGCTCACCCACTCAGTGTTTGAGAGCAAAAAAATTGGATCACAAACATTTGGCGGGTGAGCGAGAACTCCATTTAAACTTCTATTTGGCAATCAATACCCTTCTCGCTCCCTCAAATGTTTGTAATCCAATTTCTTGATCACAATTACTTGGATGGGTGGGCGGAAACTAAATTTAGATGTTATTAGTTTGTGGTTTACATTGGCGTTGCCCGCCCACCCACTCAAGTGTTTGTGAGCAAGAAATTAGATCACAAACAGTTGGGCGGGTGGGCAGGTACTTCAGTTAAAACTTCTATTTGGTATTTACTACTTAGAGTACCAGCCTTATAGGCATTTTATAGTGTTTATCTACTGTCGGACAATTAGTCTGTTTATATATATTGATATATCTTTTTAAGATCAGCTTTGCTGGTTTGTGCCAAGCGGAGGAGAAGATGATTTTTAACTGATAAGTCTGCTTACGATTATTTATTGCGAGTTTTGGGTGTTCTCTGGGGAGCTGTAATCTGTCTTTGAGAGGCAGGTGCATTGGATCGGGCCTGATGATGGAGTTTGGTTAGCCTAAAGCTTGAGTATGTTGGGTAATTTTTGTAACTTGCAGTGTGAGACTCTTTGCACGCGGCGTATATTGCTACATGCTCAGATTCTTTGGTTTAAATGCAATTGTAGCTGAGATGGGCTTTTGCGTATTTAACTCAATCACGTATCATGAAACCGTAGCGCTGGTAACGGTGGCATTGATGAAAGGACTTGGACTTGGATTCTTTCTTCAGCTTTTTTGTTTTATTTATGGTTCACGAGGGTGAATTTCCTCTCTAGGGGCGAGGCTTTGTGGTGGATCGAAGGGTTGTTGTTCTGCTCTTCTGCATTCTTGGTGGAAGCGGACTTGATCGGGTTTTTGGCATGGTTTTTGAGAGAGGTCCGGTGTCTTGTTGAGCTGAATATGAACTACAGCTGATGGGGAAGTTGCTGGGGTCTTTGGAAAAGTTTAGGGCTGGGTGGGCAGCCTGTAGATTATTGCCATCAGAGCCGCTGTAGAGACGGTTTCTTACTTCGTTATTTTTTTTAGAAATGGAGTTTTTTGTGGTCCAGCTTTCTCTTGGAATTAGTTTTTGTTAATAATCTTCCTTTCTTTTGAGAAGCTTGGCGTTTTTCTTCTAATGGGCATACATCATGTCGTCGATTCTATACTCTCTCGATCCTTGACTAAATCTGTATTATTGTGTTTGCAATAAAAACTGCTGTTATCTGGTAGGGCTTTTCAACTGGGTGTGGTTGTGGACTGATTGGCTACTTCAGTCGAATACGCTCGCTTCACTATCTTGGAGATAGTTTCAACAGCGGTCCGTGTACTTTTAATATGCATCAATCGAAGCTAGTAATGGCTGTTTCGCTAACAAAGCAAAATCAACGCTAAGTACCTTTACCACTAATCTTTGCTGTAAAAATAGCTTCAGAAATTAAAGCTTGAAACATAAATGTTTTACATAAATATTAAAAAAGCATATTAATTAATTTTTTTTTCAACCAAGTATAATTACACACTTAATGCATGGAATGTAACGTTTCAAACAACTTGTCGTAAAGTAATGTTAACATTCAAATTATGTAAGGAATTTTTATAATATGAACGAGCTGATTATGTATGGAAAACTTCCTAGTTGTATTATTCCATATGCGCCGGCTTGATGTATTCAGGAATCCATAGAAAACTCTGAAACGGGTGAATGCGTTGAGCATAGTTGTGATTCCCTGGAGTAGACAAGGCCGTCAATAATGATACGACAAACAAATTGAATCCGGTGGTCGGTCGGTCGATGGCATCGCATGTAACGTCACATCGTATGTATACATATGCGACTAAAACTCCCACCCTCACAATCCATCCATCCATACATACACACGTTAATTTAATCACTATTTATTTCGCATATCTATCCAACCAACCCTTCCTTTTTTTTAACCCACTTGATGGCGTTGGCCCTTTACCAATCCTTTCAATTTTTAATCTACTGAATTCCGTTCATTAGCTTAGTTATTGGGTCAGATTTATTTCCAAAATTTAATGCAAATAAAGAAAACAATTTATTGCAAAAATAATGCTCGTTGGGAAAAGCAGGCAATAAATTGTCTGTATAATAACACAACCACTAGCTTACCCAAAATAATGCTAGTAGTATCGGTTAGTGAGCCAAACAAATTTGATAAATGGGACGGTAGAGATTTAAGGAATTTAATTAATCAATAACGCCGCTCTTAATTAAATTGAAAACTTTCAAAATATTTTAAAAAATATATTAATGGCTTCATTAAAATAGGGTTATTTATAATTAATTGCCAATTAGTTATTTTGGTAATGATAAATGTTAAAAATTATAATTTCTACCTAGGGAGTTGGTAATTAAGGATAAACATAATTGTAATTAAAACTTACAATTGTGGGGGTGTTTAAAACCAAAACATTCTGACCCTAGTAATCTCTGGAGTCAAGATAATCTCCTCATGATTAATAACAATGTGATTATTTTTTTATAATAATAAAAGGAAAGAATCTATGGATAATCCAGCAATATATCTTCCTTTAACAGCGTAGATAGATACAAATTGAAAATAGGGGAGGAAAGTTTGACCAGTTTTTTTTTATACATATAGAGTTTAATAATTTTCATCCAATCTTGAGACCTGTTTCAATTCAATCGGAGTTTATGAGCGCGCAAAGAGATGGGAAGAAGAGGAAAAAAAATTGCGAGTAAATGGATTAATAATAAAAACAGCTATTATCATCGGGGGGTAACAGGTTTGATAAATGACGGCATATCCAGGGCTTGAAACACGGCGGTGATTAATTAATGATATAACAGTGGAATATTTTGTTCGGCAATTTATCAAAAAAAATTAGGATTTTATAACAAAAAATTAAATGCATAATGTTGCATTATTATATTTACCACAAAATCGAATTCATCAATTAAATGAATAAAACTTTAAATTTCAATTGAATTGCATCAATAGAACTCGAAACATTTTTAGATTGAAACGTTTAAATCGAATAATAAATAATTTATTCTGTAGTTATCCACCACATCAAATCAGATACGTCAAATAATTGTATACGAGTATTATTTTTGCCGACAGATAATTTACTTTGCAATCACAAAATGCATTTTTTTGTTCAATTCAAAACGTCCGACGGATTATGTGATTTTTGTGTCCACTGCCAACAGTGTGTGCACAGTTAAACAACAACTATAAAAAAAGCTTGTTTGCGATTAAATTTGTTTAAAATCAATCGATATACGCAAATTGTTTATTCGAGCTTTAACGTAAAACAAATATAAATAGAAGGATTAAATTGTAAAAAGGGATCAAATTACAGTTTTCTGATACTTTTTATTTATTTTTTTGAATTGCAATGTTTTCATAGTTAATTTGTTAATGATTTGATTAAACAGCATCACTTATCATAATTTTTGAATTGAACTTCAGTTTTACATAACCTCACTTCTTTGACTTTAATCAATTGAGCTTTATGGAGGGATCTACACTAATTCAATCATAACTTTTAAACCTAACATTAGATTTTAGTCTTATTTTGTAACAATTTACTTCATTGTTATGACAAGTAATTGCATTAATTGTATTAAAGTCGATACGTTCAAACTTATATAACCTCAATTTTTTTGACATGAATCAATTGGGCATGAAGAAGGTTTCTACACTAATTCAATCACAACTTTTAAAGCTGATATTGGATTTGACTCAAATTTGCTAACAATGCACATTAATATTATGACTTGCAATTAGGATAATTGTATTTAGTTTGATACGTACAGTTTATCATAACCTCACTTTCTTTGACTTCAATTAATTGAGCTTTATGAAGGGATCTATACTAATTTCATCATAACTTTAAAACCTGACAATAGATTTCAGTGAAATTTGGTAACAATTTACTTCAGTATCATGACTAGTAATTGCATTAATTGTGTTAAATTCGATACGTTCAAATGTACATAACCTCAATTTGTTTGACTTGAATCAATTGGGCACGTTGAAGGCTTCTACACTAATTCAGTCACAACTTTTAAACCTGATATTGGATTTGACTCAAATTTGCTAACAATGCACATTGATATCATGACTTGCAATTAGGATAATTGTATTTAATTTGATTCGTTGAGTTTTACATAACATTACTTTCTTTGACTTTAATCAATTTAGCTTTATGAAGGAATCTACACTAATTCAATCATAACTTCAAAACCTAACATTAGATTTTAGTGAAATTTGGTAACAATTTACTTTAGTATCATGACTAGTAATTGCATTAATTGTATTAAATTTGATACGTTGAAATTTACATAACCTCAATTTGTTTGACTTGAATCAATTGGGCACGTAGAAGGCTTCTACACTAATTCAGTCACAACTTTTAAACCTGATATTGGATTTGACTCAAATTTGCTAACAATGCACATTAATATCATGACTTGCAATTAGGTTAATTGTATTTTATTTGATTTGTTGAGTTTTACATAACATCACTTTCTTTGACTCTAATCAATTTAGCTTTATGAAGGAATCTACACTAATTTCATCATAACTTTAAAACCTGACAATAGATTTCAGTGAAATTTGGTAACAATTTACTTCAGTATCATTACTAGTAACTGCATTAATTGTATTAAATTTGATACGTTTAATTTTACATAACCTCAATTTTTATTACTTGATTCAATTGAGCATGAAATAGCATCTTTACTAAATCAATCCTAATTTCCAAACCTGACAATAAGTTTAAGTCAAATTTGGTAAAAATATTCATTAATATCATGACTTGCAATTACAATAATTGTATTAACTTTGATTTGTTTAAATTTACATAACTTCAATTTGTTTGACTTCAATCAATTGGGCATGAAGAAGGCTTCTACATTAATTTAATCACAACTTTTAAACTTGATGTTGGTTTTGACTCAAATTTGCTAACAATGCACATTAATATCATGACTTGCAATTAGGATAATTGTATTTAATTTGATTCGTTAAGTTTTACATAACCTCACTTTCTTTGACTTCAATTAATTGAGCTTTATGAAGGCATCTACACTAATTCAATCATAATTTTTAAACCTGACATTAGATTTTAGTCTAATTTTGTAACACATTTATTATTATGACTAGTAATTGCATTAATTGTATTAAATTTGATACGTTCAAACTTACATAACCTCAATTTTTTTGACTTGAATAAATTGGGCATGAAGAAGGCTTCTACACTAATTCAATCACAACTTTTAGAGCTGATATTGGATTTGACTCAAATTTGCTAACAATGCACATTAATATTATGACTTGCAATTAGGATAATTGTATTTAATTTAATACGTACAGTTTTTCATAACCTCACTTTCTTTGACTTCAAATAATTGAGCTTTATGAAGGGATTACACTAATTCAATCATAACTTTTAAACCTGACATTAGATTTTAGTCAAATTTAACACTAATTTACTTCAATATTATGGTTGGTAATTGTAGTAATTGTATTAAATTCGATACGTTCAAATTTACATAACCTCAATTTGTTTCACTTTATTTAGTTGGGCATGACTAGTTTAATCATATCTTCTTGATCTAATATTAGATTTGACTCAAATTTGGCTACAATTAATCTTTATATAATTACTGTAAACTGCATTAATTTCATTAAGTTACATACGTTTAATGTTACATAACCTCACTTTGATTAATTTTAGTGAATTAAGCTTAATGAAAGCATCTGCACTAATCCAATCATAAATTTTATACCTAACATTAGATTTGGGCCAAATTTTGTAACAATTTGCTTCAGTACTATGACTAGCAACTGCTAAAATTTTATCAAATTTGATACGCTCAATTTTACATAAGCTCAATTTATTAACATTGATTAATTTAGCACTAAGATGGAAGCATTACTACATTAAACATAACTTCTTAATCTGATATTAGATTTAACTTAAATTTGGCTACAATATACCTTTATTTTATGGCAAAAAACTGTATTAATTTTATTAAATTGCATACGTTTATTGTTACATAACCTCACTTTGATTAACTACAATGAATTAAGCTTTATGAAAATTCTACACTAATTCAATCATAACTTTTATACTTAACTTTAGATTTTAGACAAATTGGGTACCAAATTGCTTCAGTCATATGACTAGCAACTGCTTAAATTTTATTAAATTCGATACGTTCAGTTTTACATAAACTCAATTTTAATAACATTGAACAGTTGAGCACTAAGAAGGAAGCTTTACTAATTTAATCATAACTTCTTAATCTTATATTAGATTAGACTCAAATGTGACTACAATATACTTTGATATAATGACTATAAACTGTATTAATGTTATTAAAGTACGTTTGTTTAATGTTACATAACCTCACTTTAATTAACTGCTGCTATGAAAGCATCTACACTAATTCAATCATAACTTTCAAACCTATTATTAGATTTTGGTCAAAATTTGTAGCAAATTGCTTCAGTATTATGACTAGCAATTGTAATAATTTTATCAAATTTTACATGCTCAATTTTACATAACCTCAATTTATTAACATTGATCAATTTAGCACTAAGATGGAAGCATTACTACATTCAACATAACTTCTTAATCTGATATTAGATTTAACTTAAATTTGGCCACAATATACCTTTATTTTATGGCAAAAAACTGTATTAATTTTATTAAATTGCATACGTTTATTGTTACATAACCTCACTTTCATTAACTACAATGAATTAAGCTTTATGAAAGCATCTACACTAATTCAATCATAACTTTTATACCTAACATTAGATTTGAGTCAAATTGGGTACCAAATTGCTTCAGTCATATGACTAGCAACTGCTTAAATTTTATCAAATTCGATACGTTCAATTTTCCATAAACTCAATTTTAATAACATTGAACAGTTGAGCACTAAGAAGGAAGCTTTACTAATTTAATCATAACTTCTTAATCTTATTTTAGATTTGACTCAAATATGACTACAATATACTTTGATATAATGACTATAAACTGTATTTATGTTATTAAATTACGTTCATTTAACGTTACATAACCTCACTTTAATTAACTGCTGCTATGAAAGCATCTACACTAATTCAATCATAACTTTCAAACCTAACATTAGATTTTGGTCAGATTTTGTAGCAAATTGCTTCAGTATTATGACTAGCAATTGTATTAATTTTATCAAATTTTACACGCTCAATTTTACATAACCTTAATTTTATTAACATTGAGCAGTTGAGTATTAAGAACGAAGCTTTACTAATTTAATCATAACTTCTCAGTTTGAAATTAGATTTAACTTAAATTTGGCCACATAGTACATTTATGTTATGACAAAAAACTGTATTAATTTTATTAAATTACGTGTGTTTAATGCTACATAACCTCACTTCGATTAACTTAAATGAAATAAGCTTTATGAAAGCGTTTGCACTAACGCAATCATAACTTTAAAACCTATCATAAGATTTTGGTCACATTTTGTAACATTTTGCTTCAGTATCATGACTAACAATTGCATTAATTTTATCAAATTTGATACGCTCAATTTTACATAACCTCAATTTTATTAACATTGAATAGTTGAGTACTATAAAGGAAGCTTTACTAATTTAATCATAACTTCTTAATCTTATATTAGATTTGACTCAAATTTGACTACAATATACTTTGATATAATGACTATAAACTGTATTAATGTTATTAAATTACGTTCGTCTAATGTTACATAACCTCACTATAATTAACTGCTGCTATGAAAGCATCTACACTAATTCAATCATAACTTTCAAACCTATTATTAGATTTTGGTCAAATTTTGTAGCAAATTGCTTCAGTATTATGACTAGCAATTGTATTAATTTTATCAAATTTTACACGCTCAATTTTACATAACCTCAATTTTATTAACATTGAGCAGTTGAGTACTAAGGAGGAAGCTTTACTAATTTAATCATAACTTTTTAATCTGATATTAGAATTGACTCAAATTTGACTACAACACACCTTTATATAATGACTCTAAACAGTATTAATTTTATTGAATTACAAACGTTTAATGTTACATAACCTCACTTTGATTAACTTTAACGAATTAAGCTTTATGAAAGCATCTATACTAATTCAATCATAACTTTCAAACCTACCATTAGATTTTGGTCAAATTTTGTAACAATTTGCTTCAGTAGTATGACTAGCAACTGCTTAAATTTTATCAAATTCGATACGCTCAATTTTACATAACCTCAATTTTATTAACATTGAATAGTTGAGAACTAAGAAGGAAGCTTAACTAATTTAATCATAACTTCTTAATCTGATATTAGATTTAACTCAAATTTGGCTACAATTTACTTTTATATAATGACTGTAAATTGCAATAACTTTATTAAATTACATACATTTAATGTTACATAACCTTACTTTGATTAACTTTAATCAATTAAGCTTTATGAAAGCATCTACACTAATTCAATCATAACTTTCAAACCTAACATTAGATTTTGGTCAAATTTTGTAACAATTTGCTTCAGTATCGTAACTAGAAATTGCATTATTTTTATTAAATTTGATACGCTCAATTTGACATAACTTCAATTTTATTATCATTGAAAATTTGACCACTAAGAAGAAAGCTTTACTAATTTAATCGTAACTTCTTAATCTTATATTAGATTTGACTCAAATGTGACTACCACATACTTTTATATAATGACTATAAACTGTATTAATGTTATTAAAATACAAACGTTTAATGCTACATAACCTCACTTTAATTAACTTTAATGACTTTATGAAAGCATCTACACAAATGCAATCATAACTTTTAAACCTAACATTAGATTTGGGTAAAATTTTGTAACAATTTGCTTCATTATCATTACTAGCAATTGCATTAATTTGATTAAATTTGATACGCTCAATTTCACATAACCTCAGTTTTATTGACAATGATCAATTGGATACGACAAAGGCAGTTTTTTTTTTTTAATTTATAACTGCTAAATTGTGCATTAGATTTGAGTTAAATTTGGTAACCATAGAGTTTTATATAATATTTATCAACTTAAATAATCTAGTAGGTGTTCAGTTTTACATAACCTCAATTTGATTGACATTGAACAATCAAGCAAAAAGTTTTACTAATTTGATTATAATTTATAAATGTTACATTAGATTTAAGTCAAATTTGCTAACAATAGAATTCAATATCAGGCCTAGCAGGTAGATTAATTGCATCAAATTTGATACGCTCAGTTTTACATAACCTCAATTTGATTGACTTTAATATATTGGATGCGACTATACTTATTTCCAATATTCCAGTTCAAACACTGTTTCTAGTTGTGAGAAGTACATAAATAATATTATATATATTAAATTTATAGCTTCTAATTATTCTAACGTACTTTTTAAAAAATCCTCATACCCACTAGTCCATCTAATATGCACAAATTTACTTAATATCTCCCATAATTTTATTAAAGCACATCATAACTTATTTCAAATTTGATACCAAGTAAGAATATAACCGTATTAAATTACAAAACGCCTTCCTAGAGCTTGGCATTAACGTGCGATACAAAATTAATTTTAGTATCGATCGTCAGTCCTAAGCTTCTGCATTCGTTAACCGGATGTAAGGGAATGTTATTGATTAGTAACTGCAAGGTGTTCGTATGGATTCAGACAGACTTTGTCAAATTAACTGCTACAATATATTATCTTGAAAATAGTTGTATTAAATATCACTTAGATTTCTCTATTGTTCCACACAATGAGAATATATAAACGCAAGCAAACATTCGTTCTCTGTGTTGATTCCTATTGTTTGTTC
Organism: Tachinus rufipes; assembly: GCA_963932245.1. Classification (NCBI taxonomy): domain Eukaryota; kingdom Metazoa; phylum Arthropoda; class Insecta; order Coleoptera; family Staphylinidae; genus Tachinus; species Tachinus rufipes. The sequence continues at coordinate 113,448,963 of OZ010744.1, read as the reverse complement.
TAATTTAAACTGATAAACAAATACAACACTTTAAATGGGATAATTGTATAATTGCGTCGCTATTTGGGGTCATAATATTTGCCCGGATTAAACAAAAAGGAAATTAACCAGGCAGTTAAAGTTAAATACAATGGAAAATTGTAGAAAGTTAAATATTACACTTAATTGATTTAAGATCAACAATGTAAGCACGGGTATTAATAGAACGATGCTATAAACGTCAAATTCAGATACTTAAAGCATAATCAGTGAAGTTGGCCGGTTGCTCTCGGATTAAATAATTAATACACAAACCAGTCGATAACAGTTAACGTGGAACTATTGCATAATGCATATCCCTAATACTAAACTCGAGCGGCAGCCAGTTTCGGCTAATGAAACAGTTCGGTCCACATCCATTACAAGCGCGCAGGTATTCGATAAACCCGGGGTCTACATTAATATCATCATGACGGCAAGACTATTGAGGATTTGAATGCGAGCTACATATTATATACATATATATATATTTAGAGATACTGCAACTCTCTGCTGAATTTCCAACCCCTTTTCCCATTGTCTCTCTGTCAAAACGTCGCTCCGAATCGTTTGCATTATTTAATTTTCAGTTAATTTATTTTGTTATGCAGCGCCCCAATCGTATTAACAATTGTGTTTGTTTCCCAGTAGAACTTTAATTCATCGGCTGACCTGTGTTTCATGTGGGGGTTAATTAATTATTAAAAATACAATCGATATGGGATTAATGTGTCAATGAATGGACTAGATTAATAATTATGATGCATTAAATTAAATGCAAACTTGATCATATTTTTGAAAATTAATTAACTTAAAGCTATTTGGAACTTAATCGAAATTTGCTGATAATTTCAAATTGAAATCGCCACTGATTAAACAAAATTTAACTCAACAAAGAAGGTTAGAAATGAAATAGTTTAACGACATTCATGCATTCAAAATTTTAGTGAGACCTTTTATAACGTCTGAAGTAAAGAAATACAATTTGGATTTAAAGATGTTAATTTTATTATAAGAAACTAACCATTTACCACACTTACACCACAAGATATTGGAAAATTGGCCAATTACTAGCTTTGGAGCGGTGGGGGCAGCTTAACTCTATTAAAAATTGAGAGGAAAACAGGGAGGGAGGACTCAGAGGAAGCTGGAAAGACTAGAAAACTAGAAAATAACATTTTGGTGGTCTTTCTGAAGGCCTTAGATTATTTGTGGGTCTGTTCTATTCACATAGACCATGTGGATAGAATGAACCACAAGAGAGTCGCCAAATGGGCTAACGACCATAGTCGTTTTTGTGATCTGACCTATCTAGCCACGTCTCTAGTATCTTAAGATATTTCTGCACAGTTTTCAGCAGCGTAGGTTAAAATTGGCTTGGATATATTTTTGTTTTTCCATACCACTTTTTTTAGGCAGATTTTTGAGGCATTGATGGCATTTGCTCTTACTTCTTTTATCAAGTTTCTGGCGTTTGATATCTGCTACCCAATATGATTAAATTTTATTACTTCTTTTATGGATTCATTGACTATCATTAGTTTGCAAACTAAACTTAAATTTTGAACAAATTTGCGGTTTTAGATTTACATGCTTTGAGTGACATTCAATGAGTTTTGCTGGTATTTCCAACACTGCTGTAGTGTATCTCAATTGGGATCTGATGGTCGATTTGTAAAGTGTAATTTTAGTTTTAGTTGTCATCTGTTTATGCCGTAGCCAAGAAGAGAGGTTAAGAGGTTAATCATTGTTGCCTGGTTTTGTCCCTGACGTTCTTTAAGTGAAGTTATCACGTTAGGGAATTATCCATGGTTATGCCTAGACACTTGCCCAGAATAAGGTTTTTGAATGATTCTTTGCGTTTTCTGGTCTGCGTTACGCAGCAGTGGAGAGAGGTTAATCATTGTTGCCTGGTTTTGTCTTTGACGTTTTTAAAGTGGGGTTTTTACATTAGGAATTTATCCACACTTGGTTTGTTTTGTCCAAGGTACTGGAGTATTATATACAATATTCTTTTCCCCATTTTGTTATTATGTCTACCGCTTGTTGGAGTTTTTGTGTGATGACCTTTGGTGATATGGAACTGTGTATTAAGGCAGTGTTGTAAGTATATTTGTTAATGAAAGTTCTTAAGTAGTTTTGAGAGGTTTTCAATAGTCTAATCATATTTCGAAAAGTATGCCAGAATTATAAACACTGAGAAATTTTATAAGATGTTACGTAGACTATGGAAAGCTTTAAGATCTACTGAAGGTCACAAAAAGAGTGTTAGGAAACTTTAGAGTACACTTAGCAGATTTTAGAGTACACTGAGAAGTTTTATAAAATTTTCCGTAGACTATGAAGTTCTTAGAGTTACTGAAGGTCATAAAAGTAGTGTTAAGAAACCTTCAAGACATTTACAACATTTTGAATGATTTAAGAACGCTTGGGAAGATGCTGAGAAAACTTTAGAGTACTTTTTGAAGATTTTTTTTAATGGTGTACCTGATCATGGATTGTTGGTCTTTTTCATAAACGTTATGTACTACTGATGAAAATGCTGAACCTTGTGGAACACCGACTGTCATAAATTTTGTTGTCGATCATGTATTTTTAATCTTTTTTTTTTTTGTGTTGGAAACTTTCTCTGTAATGGTTGATTAAGCCAAAACTTTATTGAACACTTTCTATATTGAAGAAAATTTTATGTTAGACTTTTGGGATGTGATCTGTTACTCGAGCAAGTTGAGTTGGGCTTTCTAAAACTTTATTACTGGTCGGCTATGGTTTAATCAATTTAAAGATTATTTTTTTGACTTTTTTGCTGATTGTTTGTTAGTTTTGTAGTAAGTCGTTTGATTTAAGTGGTTTAGGGAAGTCTATTATTATTGCTTGTTTCCATTTGCCAGGAAAGTGACGAGTCTTGAGTATGATATTGATAATAGTAGTGAGTCCTACTACTGATATTTTGGGTAGGTTCTTTATAAATTGCGTTTGCAGATTTGATAATATTAACTATTTCCGATGGTTGCGTAAAGTACGATGTTCCGTCTTCTGCATTGTCTAGGTATTACTCGAGTTTTTTTTATATTTTGACAATTTTTTTGGCATCTAATATTGTAAGGGAAACTACATTGCTGCTCTTCTAAGGATAAAGCGATAGCTTTTACTTTTTCTTTGGACGTTTGTGCGAGTTCATTTAGGCCGTGAACTGTGGAGATTGTTTTTTCTTAGGCGTTTCAAATTTATCCAGGTCTTTGTGTATTCTTCATCTTTTTGTTGAAAGAGGTTTTTGCATTGCTGGTTTTTGAGACGTTTAATTTCTTTTTTATTGTGTGCTCCACCGTGTTCTTCCGTCCGCAGTACAAGCATTCATTGCTCTCGCACACTTTTACTTACTGCAAGTACGTTCGGAAACACCTCCGCTCATCACGCACTCTTCCCACCTACTCTACCATTTTCTCCACACCCATTCATCCTTTTCACTCCTCGAGAGGCGCCATTCCCACATCTGGACCACGAGGTCCACCGGTCTGCAGTCCTGTAATGCGCTGCATATTCTCTGGCAGTACCTCTTCTTTGTTTGCAAGACACTCTCCCTGTCCTTCTGGAGATTGTTTTTTTTTTAGGCATTTCAAAACTATCCAGGTCTTTGTGTATTCTTCATCTTTTTGTTGAAAGTTTTTGCATTGCTGGTTTTTGACACGTTTAATTTCTTCTTTATTGTGTGCTCCACTGTGTCCCTCTGTCCGCATTACAAGTATTCATTGCTCTCGCGCACTTTCACCCACTGCAGGTACGCCTGGAATCAACCGTGCCCCGTTAGTATCTGCATGAGGTTGTAGTTTATCCCCGCTCAACACGCACTCTTTCTATCTTCTTTGCCATTCTCTCTACACCCATGCATCCTCTTCACTCCATTCCCACATCTGGACCACGAGGTCCAGCGGTCTTATCCCCGCAACCACTAGAAGAGCTTCGGTCTTGTAAAGCGCTGCATGTCCTCTGGCACACACTTTCTGTGCTTTTCGTTGCTGCATAAGGTATTCCCCTATATTTCTGCTCTGTATAGCACTAAGGAAGAAACGACCGAACACAGCAAGCGCATGTAGGAAGCCTTTGCTTCCTCAGATTTGATATGTGACTAACCAACGACCGGGCCGCCCTCTCTCTCTCTTCTCTCACACACCTCCCGAACCTGAACACCTCATCCCATGTTTCTAAACAATGCTACCTTGAGGTATTTCAGCTGCCGCTTGAACCTGACGGTGGTCTCCGTGACAGTTAAATCTACTTGTGCACTTTCCTTGAGCACGAGAACACCACAAGTTTTCTTTTCTAGGGCCAGTTGCAGCTCTAGTTTGCTCATCCGAAACTCTATGAGTTGAAAGGCGTGATTGTCTGCTTCCTCCAAATCTTTCTAGAGCACATAGTGACCACCACTGTCAGATTGTCTGCGTACGCCACCACTCTTCTCCCACAGACCGACCCCTGTGGCACACCTCCGATAGCTTTACCTCTTTCCTCTGCCCACTCTTGGCCAGTAATAAAACCTTCTCCCGCAGGTAACTCCTGATTAGATTCAATAGATAACCTGGAACCCCCTGCTTTCCAGTTCCCCCAAAATCTTACCCCAGTTGGCAGTGTTGAAGCCATTCATCACGTTCAAAGTGATCAAGACACACGCTTTTCTGTGAGTGTAGCTGAAACGTTTTGCAGCAGTGCTGCGAATGCGTTCAGAGTTAAAAGACCCTTTCTGAACCCATACTGACTCTTACTGAGGGCTGCGTCACCTTAGAGCACGTCCGAAAAACTCCCCCTTTCTCTTATCCAGCAGGACCAGGTTTGCCCTCTTCCACATTTTTAGAAAGCTCCCTTTGACCAGGCACCGGTTATATACATTGAGCATGGCCTTAAGGCCTCGTCTGACTAGAGCTTCGTTGGAAATCTCTCAGGCTCTGGTGGCTTCCCTGGTCTTTGCCAAAACCTCCAGAAGCTTTCCTTCCGTGAAGAGTCAGATGCCTAACCTAACCTAAGAGGTTTTGCAAGACCCATTCCCTGTGCCTCTCGTTGCTGCGCAAGGTGTCCCCTATATTACTGCTCCGTACTAGCCTGTAGAAAGCTCTTGCTCTCCCCAGATTTGGAATGGGACCGGTTTTTTGGGCCAGTTACAGCCCTAACTCGCATGAGTGAACCCGTACTGACACATTGACAAGAGTTGGGCTACCCACCTTAACTTAACCACATTACATTTGGAGTTTGGATGTTGTACCGGGATGCATTGTGCAATCTCCGCGGACTTCCGTTTGTGGTCTACAGTGACGCGAAACCGCATATCTCGGTGAGAGACAGGATCCTTCTGCTTTTGGCATTCTATGGAAGCTGAACATATAGCATTAAGAATGTTTTTTTTATCCCTTTTCATGTGTTTAGTTGACGTTGCTTTATATATAGTGATGAGCTTAGTCTGCACCACATCAGCCAAGATGCAATTGGGTATATTTAGAATGGCACATTTTATGGTCTTTTCAGTCCCTCCGTGATAGGTGCAGTTAAAAATACTGTTCTACAATCACTGCACGGAAAAAGAAGGTGCATGCGGATACCATCGACCACGATTGAATATAAGCATCTCTTCTTTAGATATAGAAACTTCTAACGCTTGCAGAACGAAAAATATTCTAATTTTTTGATAACAAACTTTTGGGCGGGTGGGCGGGCACTCCATTACAAACTACTATCTAGTAATCACAAACTGGAGTGCAGCACGAACTACTGGCTGGTATTTACAAACTTGATTGTAAAGTGTTGGTCATCAAGGGATTGGATATCAGCATCTCCTCCCTGGACATAGAAATTTCTAACGTTTGCAGAGAAGAAAACTTCAAATTTCTTAATAACCAACACTTGTGCACTTTAGTACAAACTATTAGATAGTAATTACAAACTGGAGTGCCCACCCATCCGCCCAAGTGTTGGTCATTAAAATATTTGATATTACTATCTCCCTCGTGAACAAAAAGACTTCCAACGCTTGCAGAAATAAAAAAAACTTTTAATATTTTGAAAACACTTAAGTGGGTGGTCGGGGACTACAGTATAAACTTCTGGCCGGTAATTACAAACTAAAGTGCCCACCTAGCCGCCCAAGTGTTGGTCATTAAAGGATTTGATTTTACCATCTCCTCCTGGGGCAAAAAGACTTCCAATGCTTGCAGAAACAATTTTTTTTTTTATATATTTATGAACACTCGAGCAAGTAGTCGGAGATAAACTTTTGGCCGGTAATCACAAACTAAAGTGCCCACCCACCCGCCCAAGTGTTGGTCATTAAAGGATTTGATTTTACCATCTCCTCCTAGGACAAAAAGACTTCTAACGCTTGCAGAAAGATTTTTTTTTTTAATATTTTGATAAACACTCGAGCGGGTGGTGTGGGATTCCAGTATAAATTTCTGGCCGGTAATCACAAATTAAAGTGCCCACCCACTCGCCCAAGTGTTGGTCATCAAGAGTTTGGATATCAGCATTTTCTCCGTGGACATAGAAACTTCCAACGCTTGCAGAGACAAAATACTTTTTTGTTAACAAACACTTGGGCGGGTGTTCTTGTACTCCAGTACAAGCTACTGGCTGGTAATCACAAACTGGAGGTCAATAGTTATGTTCAACCTCTTGAGCGTTGCGAATAGCGCGGGTGTCAGCACCTTTTGTGGATGATAATGGATTTGTTGGGCTTGAAGGAGGACCTAGTAGTCGGGCAGGAGACACGGTCGACTGCGCCTTAGAGACCAGCCGATGGACCCTTTGGCTATGGTGGGTTATGGTATTGGGGACGCTGAAGACACCTGACTGGGTCTTGAAAGAGTAAGTTAAGAAGATGCACCCGATTCCTTCTTAAGTTTGTTAGACTTCTTTTTTTCCACGACAAGGAAGCCCTCTTCGTCGGCTTCTCGGTGGTGGCAGGTCTCTTGAGGGAGGCCTGGGTCTTCGATTTTTTTGGTTTGTTATTCTGGACCATGGTAACTTTGATTGGCTTTTTTGGTGGAGGGTCGGACAGCCCTGCTTTAGCGGCCTTTGCGCTGGTTGCAATGTCCGGTTTAATCCTTAATTGGACTTCCTCCTGGTTGAGCCTAATTTGTTAAAATTTGTCCTCGTGGACGTTGATTTTCTTAGCTTGGACCACCACCAGGGAGAAGATGTATGCCCCTCGTGGGAGTTGATCTTGGTAGCCTGCTTCTCTGTTAGCTTATCATTCTTCTCAAGCTGCCTATACATATGTCATCTTCCATGCTGGAAAAAAATTTGAATTAATTCATTGATAATTCAATTGTGGTTGGGGACTGCAAGGTCTCTAAAGGCTCTTTTAACTATTAAGGTCAGTTTTTAAGCTTTCAATGTTTGTTATTAAAAAATTACACAAATTATGCACTGAAAAGACACGAATCAGAATCCTCGCATTTAATAGAATCGTGAATCAATGCTTTTTATTCACAGCTGATTACCACCTTTGTGCATTCCTGCAATGCGTGAATTTAGCAATCCCTAGCAATGCTGGTTTGTATTGAGTATAATAAACAATAACGCGGTTTGTGCTTACAAAACGAGCACCCCTTAAAGAGATTATTTATTTTTGCTGTTGAATCAGTCCCCCTTTACACCTGTGCTGGCCATTGAGGTAGGATTTGCGGTATTAGTGGTCAGCCAAATGTTGACTAGAAGGCGAACGCTGCGTTTAATAACTGTTGATTCATTGAGCTACATTGAGTAATTCTAATTAATCATAACCATTTCATTAGAAAAATATTTAAATCATTACAATGATTTTAATTAATTAATTAATTCATAATATAACTATTCCATTATTAATTAATAAATTAATTAACATAAAATTAATTACAAAAAAATATTTGTTTAGTTATTTACCTGAAGCCAATGCTAACACTAATAAGCTTCCCACACATCACTACTAATAAAGCAACCCAAATACATTGGGGGAAGTTTGTATCCAACAAACAAGGGTGAAGATTCCTAGTAACATTTTATTTATTAAAAAAATTGTATTAGCTGGTCTAATAATTTGCATAAAACGACGCCTCAACAATACAAGAGACAATAAAAAAATGTTACATGAATTATATGATGGTAATTGAAAGTAGTAAAACTGGTTACAACCGGAAATAAAAATATTATTTTTTTATTTTTAACCTTTATTTTTTTAAAGTCAACATAAAGAAATATTTGTATTATAAATATTAAATCCAACATATATGTGAACGTTAAAGTCGGATTGGGGGATTTTTATGGTGCAATTTATGTATTTTTCCTTCCAAAACAAATATAGTTTTTTCTTACTTACAGTAAGGAAGGCACAAAAAATCAAATAAAGTAAAAGCAAATATTATTTAATGTGCGTTATAAAATTGTATTCTAAATCAACATAACATGTGGTTTTTTATCGTATTGATTTTTCAATGGCGTATTTTTGTAACTAATTTTATTTTTTCTTTGTTTTAGGTGAGTTGGGCGAACAAAATACATTTACAAAATGGTATTGTCGGTGAGTTTTAAATTTAACAGTGCAATTTTGTAATCATTTCTGGTTTAGAAACAATATTGCCTTTATTTATTCAAGCTGCCTTTTAGTGATTGCGATTTTTAATAAAAAATTTCATTTGTTTAAATTAACAATTGGAATTTGTTAATTGAGTTTGGTGAAATTAAAAATTTTCCCATTTGATAATTTGTTAAAAGCTCACAATAATGAGAATTATATCAAACTTTAAAGCAGCTTTTATGAGCTTGTCTTTAATCGTATTTAATATTTTTTAATAAATTGAAGTTTGATTATCAGAATTTGCATTTTTTTCAATTTTAATGAGTTTTCATGCAAAATAAAATGTTCCAAAATATCAATTTAATTTTCTTCAATAAATTAAAATATGCTGAATTCAAAATTTTAAACCAAAACTCAAAATTTTTGAAAGTTATTGCATAATTTCTTTTTAATCGAAATTTGGATTTTTTTTTAATTAAAATATTTTCCCAATCAAAATAAAATTTTCCGAAACTTAATTGATATTTTTTTTGATAAACTCAAGTATGCTGAATCCTAAATTTTCATCAAGAACTCAAAATTTTTGATGGTTATCGCATAATTTCATTTTGATAATCAAAATTTGCATTTTTTTCGAATTAAAGGAATTTCCTAATCAAAATAAATTTTTCCAAAATATTATTAATATTTTTTATAATAAACCAAAGTATGCTGAATCCAAAATTTTAAACCAGAACTTAAAATTCTTGATGGTTATCGCAAAATTTCATTTTGATTATTGAAATTAGCAATTTTTTTGAATTTAAAGAATTCTCCAATCAAAATAAAGTTTTTCAAAACTTTATTGTTAAGTTTTTTGATAAATTCAAGTATGTTGAATCCAAAATTTTCATCAAGAACTCAATGGTTATCGCATAATTTCATTTTTATAATCAAAATTTGCATTTTTTTTTAATTAAAGGAATTTCCCAATCAAATTAAAATTTTCCAAAATATTATGAATATTTTTTTTTTAATAAACCAAAGTATGCTAAATCTAAAATTTTAAACCAGAACTCTAAATTCTTGATGGTTATCGCATAATTTCATTTTGATAATCAAAATTTGCATTTTTTTTAAATAAAGGAATTTCCCAATCAAAATAATTTTTTTTAAAATATTATTAATTTTTTCAATAAACCAAAGTATGCTGAATCCAAAATTTTAAACCAGAACTCAAAATTCTTGATGGTTATCGCATAATTTCATTTTGATTATTGAATTTAGCAATTTTTTTGAATTAAAAGAATTTTCCAAAGAAAATAAAGTTTTCCAAAACTTTATTGTTAATTTTTTTGATAAATTCAAGTATGCTGAATCCAAAATTTTCATCAAGAACTCAAAATTCTTGATGGTTATCGCATAATTTCATTTTGATAATCAAAATTTGCATTTTTTTCGAATTAAAGGAATTTTCAAATCAAAATAAAAGTTTCCAAAATATTATTTTTTTTTTTTTAATATACCAATGTATGCTGAATCCAAAATTTTAAACCAGAACTCAAAATTCTTGATGGTTATTGCATAATTTCATTTTGATATTCAAAATTTGCATTTTTTATGAATTAAAAGAATTTCCCAATCAAAATAAAATTTTCCAAAATATTATTAATATTTTTTTTAATAAACCAAAGTATGCTAAATCTAAAATTTAAAACCAGAACTCAAAACTCTTGATGGTTATCGCATAATTTCATTTTGATAATCAAAATTTGCATTTTTTTCGAATCAAAAGGAATTTCCCGATCAAAATAATATTTTCCAAAATATTAAGAATATTTTTTTTAATAAACCAAAGTATGCTGAATCCAAAATTTTAAACCAGCACTCAAAATTCTTGATGGTTATCGCATAATTTCATTTTGATTATTGAAGTTAGCAATTTTTTTTAATTAAAAGAATTTTCCAATCAAAATAAAGTTTTCCAAAACTTTATTGTTAATTTTTTTGATAAATTTAAGTATGCTGAATCCAAAATTTTCATCAAGAACTCAAAATTTTTGATGGTTATTGCATAATTTCATTTTGATAATCAAAATTTGCATTTTTTTCGAATTAAAGGAATTTCCCAATGAAAATAAATTTTTCCAAAATATTATTATTTTTTTTTTTAATAAACCTAAGTATGCTAAATCTAAAATTTTAAACCAGAACTTAAAATTCTTGATGGTATTCGCATAATTTCATTTTGATTATTGAAATTAGCAATTTTTTTGACTTAAAAGAATTTTTCAAACAAAATATAATTTTCCAAAACTTTATTGTTAATTTTTTTGATAAATTTAAGTATGCTGAATCCAAAATTTTTATCAAGAACTCAAAATTCTTGATGGTTATCGCATAATTTCATTTTGATAATCAAAATTTGCATTTTTTTTAATTAAAGGAATTTACCAATCAAAAAAAAATTTTACAAAATAATATTAATATTTTTTTAATAAACCAAAGTATGCTAAATCTAAAATTTTTAACCAGAACTCAAAATTCTTAATGGTTATCGCATAATTTCATTTTGATTATTGAAATTAGCAATTTTTTTGAATTAAAAGAATTTTCCAAACAAAATAAAGTTTTCCAAAACTTTATTGTTAATTTTTTTGATAAATTTAAGTATGCTGAATCCAAAATTTTTATCAAGAAATCAAAATTCTTGATGGTTATCGCATAATTTCATTTTGAAAATCAAAATTTGCATTTTTTTCGAATTAAAGGAATTTCCCAATCAAAATAAAATTTTCCAAAATATTATTAATTTTTTTTTAATAAAGCAAAGTATGCTAAATCCAAAATTTTAAACCAGAACTCAAAATTCTTGATGGTTATCGCATAATTTCATTTTGATTATCGAAATTAGCAATTTTTTTGATTTAAAATTTTTTTCCAAACAAAATAAAGTTTTTCAAAATTTAATTGATATTTTTTTTTTTGATATATACAAGTAGGCTGAATTTAAAATTTTAATCTAAAACTCAAAATACTTGATGGTAATTGCATAATTTCATTTTGATTATCGAAATTTGCAATTTTTTTGAATTAAAGAAGTTTTCTAAACAAAATATAATTTTTTGATATTTTTTTTTAATTGACCAAAATGTGCTGAATCCAAAATTTGAAACCAGAACTCAAAATGTTTGCAGGTTATTGAATAATTTTATTTTTATTATCAAATTTTGCAAATTTTTTGAGTTAAAGTAGTTTTCCAAAACAAAATAAAAATTTTCAAATCTTAATTTTTTTTTTTTTTGATTTTCTCAAGTATGCTGAATCCAAAATTTTAAACCACAATTCAAAATTCTTAATGGTTATCGCATAATTTTATTTTGATTATAAAAATTTGCATTTTTTTTAATTAAAAGAATTTTCCAAACAAAACCAAATTTTCCAAAATTTATTGATATTTTTTTTGATAAATTCAAGTATGTCGAATCCAAAATTTTAAACCAATACTCAAAATTTTTGATGGTTATTGCATAATTTCATTTTGTTTATCAAAATTTGCAATTTTTTTGAATTTAAAGAGTTTTCCAAACAAAATAAAATTTTCTAAAACAAAAAAAAAATTGCCTAACATATAACATTAAAAATCAACTTTTTTTTATTAAAATAATCTAGAGTTTAACCCATGCAACCTGGTCATTAAAAACCAATCCCAAAACGTTGCAAAATTAATAATTTTTGTAAAAATTTTGCCCAACATGTTCAAAAATCATTTTTTTTAACATCTTCATAATGTAGATTCTAACCTATGCAACATGGCCATTAAAAACCAATCCCAAAACGTTGCAAAATTAATAATTTTCCTTATAATTTTGTCCAAAATGTTAAAAAATTATTTTTGTTAACATTTAGATAATCTAAATTTTGACCTATTTAACATGGTCATTAAAAACCAATCCCAAAACGTTGCTGAGTTAATAGTTTTGTAAAAATTTTGTTCAACATGTTCTAAAATTATTTTTTTTTTTACTTTTAAATAATCTAGATTTTAACTTTTGCAATTTGGTCATTAAAAACCAACTCCAAAACGTTGCAGCATTAATAATTTTAGTAAAAATTTTGTCCAACACGTTCAAAAATAATTTTTGTTAACATTTAATTAATCTAAATTCTGACCTATGCAACATGGTCATTAAAAACAAATCCCAAAACGTTGCTGCGTTCAAAATGTTTGTAAAAAATTGTCCAACATGTTCCAAATTTATTTTTTTTTACTTTTAGATAATCTAGATTCTAATTTTTGCAACTTGGTCATTAAAAACCAATTCCAAAACGTTGCAAAATTAATAATTTTTGTAAAAATTTTATCTAACACGTTCAAAAATAATTTCTGTTAACATTTAGATAATCTAGATTCTAACCTATACAACAAGGTCATTATAAATTAATCTCAAAACGTTGCAGCATTAATAATTGTTATAAAAACTTTGCTCAAGATGTTCAAAAATCAATTTTTTCAACATTTAGAAAATTTAGATGCAACACATGCAAAGAATGTTAACTTTTGATACGTTCATCAAAAGTTTCTACAGTTTTCAAGAAGCTTCTATTGTTTCTGATAAGTTTATCAAAAGTTAGGTTAGGTTTAACAAATTGTTCTAAAGGTTTTTATGGTTTTGATAAAGAATATAAAATTTCTTAGAAACTTTTATGAAAGGTTTTTACTTGCCTCTACGTTAACCAAATTATTTTAAAGGTTTTTATAGTTTCTGAAAATATCTTGGAAGCTTCTGTAGAAATTTGTACTTTCAATATTTTAACCAAAACTTTCTTAAAGTTTGTGGAAGGTTTTTTTACTTTTTATAAATGTAACAAAAGTTTCCAAAAAAAGACCTTTTAAAAGCTTTTATGGTTTTGTTGAAAATTAGAAAGTTTTTGGGTAGTTAGTTGAACTTTTTTTAAATTTCTTAGAAGCTTTTGAAAAGGTTTTCACCTTTTCCTTAAAAGTTTCTATGAAGATTATAATTTATAAAACTTTTTCAAACAAATTTGGAATTTTTTGTAGAAGATTTTGCATTTTTTACGTTGACCAAAAGCAAAACTTCTCAGAAGTTTCTCTGGTTTCTATGAAGATTATAAAGTTTTTGAAAAATGAGTAACCATTTTTCAATTTTTTGAAAACTTTTTTGAACTTCCTTGTGGTTTATAAAGTTTTTTTGAAGATTATAAAGTTTTTGGAAAATTAGTAGAACTTTCAAAATTTGTTGGAAGCTTTTGTTACTTTGACCAATATTGTCTTGAACTTAACCAATTTTTTTTTCTGGTTTCTTGTGTTTGAATATTTAGTAGAACTATTTCAAAAATGTTTGGAAGCTTTTTGGAAAGTTTTTAGAATTTGTTATACCCATTTTGTTTAAAGGTTTCTACATTTTTGAATGTATAACAGTTTTTAAAGAAGGGAAATAATAGTGTTAAAAGCTTTTCAAACATGTGATACGTATCTAAAGTTCTCAAAAATTGTTTGTGAGTTTTTGTTAAAAGTTTCCAGAATTGTCATAGGCTTTTGAATGCCCAACAGTTTCTAGGTAGTGAAAGTGAGTTTTGGATTTGTTTGTGGAAGTTTTTATTTTTTATTTATCAAAAATTTTCAAAATTTTCTAAAAATGTCTATAGTTCCAGAAAGATAATAAAGGTTTTGAAAATCTACTTCAATCTTTTACAAGTTTCTTGATGCTTTCACGAAAGGTTATATTTTTAATGTTTATTAAAAGTTTCTAAAAATGTTTGTAGAATTTGAAGCTTTTTAGTGCTTTAGGATTTCACCACGCAATATATTCTTTATCCTACAATAATAATTCATTTATTCATTACTTCCAAATCAATTTACATTTACAAACTAATTTATTCTAATGCGTCAATATCAGAGTTTGTTATGCTTTATACAATATGAATTAATTGTTACAAATCCAATAATTATCATTTGAAAAAACATAATACAATCTTAATAAAATCAAATTACAATCAATCTAAATTATAATACAACAAGACTGAATTAAATTCAGGTTTCCCATTATCACATAGATTTATTTTTGATTTCAATAGATTTTTTGTCTTAAAAACATGGGGCGTTGTTGATGGAGATTGATTTATATGAGATTATATATTTAACCCCGGGCGTATTCGAGGTGGGAAAAAAAGTAGAACGAAAAGAAAAATCGGAGGGAAATCTGTTGTGTGCTGTGTTATCACGGACTGCGAAAATATATTGGAGTGTATTTACACGTGTGATGCGAACGATAAGAGCGATCTAATTATACCCATCTAATAAATCTTATCATCGCCATTTCCCACAACATGGGGTGCTAGTTTATATAGATTTAAAAATAATAAAAGCCATTTACAACAAAACATTATTTAGTTTGCTTTTAATTCAAACAAATTTCATTAAATTTTCCACAATTACGTTTCTAATCAATATTGTTGGTATTTTTTTGTAATTTCAAGGGTCTTGTTGTTTAGTGTACAGCTCGTCACTTGCCCGTCCGCCACCTACCCTTGTTTATCATTAAATATACATCCACCAGAACCAAATAACTGACACTACATATGTGTTCATTAATTCGTGTTTATGGCCGCATTCGCAAAGTTACATGACCGCTTGATTTGCGGTTATGTTTTGTGTATTTATGCAATAAATCCACATTTCCATGCGCGAATTTGTTTAATTGGGCATTATATGGACTGGAATTACATATGGCGCAATAACAAATCTAATTACAAAACAATAAAGATGAATTAATTAAGTTAATATAGTTGAGGTTGAACGTAGGTTAAATTATATACATCCCATTGCGTTTAATTATTGTTAGTTGTGGTTTGTAAAGTAACTATAAATTTAGATTTGAGAATTTTGATTAAATATATATAATACTTATTATAAGATTACATTGGATAAGAAGAATCACTTGTAAAAGTATGTTATATTAAATTTATATTTAGTCAATCTTTAATGAACCAATTAAACAGCATAGGACCAAGTATAGATCCATGTGGTATCCCCGGAACTATGTATTATCAATTTTTGCTTATTTTGTTTGTTGTTGTAATACCTTACATAAATTTTACAAGCAAAAATGTTTAACACAAAAATAAATGAATATAAAATGTATTTTATAGATTTAATTCATTCTATTATTTTGTTGTTTAAGATCAAGAAATTGCCCAATCAAAAAATTATTTTATAATAATTAAAATAATCTATTAAAGTTTTAAATATTTATTAAATTATTAATACACAAACCAATTTTGCTAATTATATCAAAAACAATGTTAATAGCAAAACTAGTTTGTGCATAAACAATTAATTAAATATTAAAAAAAAAAATTAATTATGATAAAAATAAATTTATTCAATTCAAAGGTACAATTGTGTAATAGTATATCTAAAGTGCATTTTGTACAAATATAATAATATTAATAATACAAATTGACTATATGCTAAGAAATAACATCCAGAATATACAGCAACTTTAGTATTAACAGAACACTAGTTGAAAATGCATAAACATGCAAAGATATTGTTGGGGTAATTAAATTGTAATAACGGAATTCATGGCCTACAATATCATAAGTACTTAATAAATTTCAAAAGCGCACAGTATATACATATTACTTTAATATTAATTCCGTAATTACGCTAAAAGGTAATACGAAGAGAGAGCGAGAAATTTCATATATACTGACTTTAACATCAGTCTGCTTGTTTGGTTTTGGAGTAAGTATATATATAGCTTCGAATACCTACACTGCACCCTTTTCCTTTATTTTATTCGCGACGTTTCCGCTTTCATTTTCACTTCCGTTCGTGGATAATAAAGACTGATTATTTTGTGCGTTTTGTTTCAAAGAATATATATGCATAACGTTCCCATTATATTCATTTGATTTTTGGGGTGTGTTTTATTAATTGGAATTTATCTAGGAGCAAATTATTACATCCTTAAAGCAATAAGATTATGAATATCTCATTTTAATAAATAAGGAATCAGTTAATAATTATAGCACATAATAAATTCCAGGAGTTGCTGGAGGTGATGAATTAACACACAAAAGGTTGAATGTATTAGGAAAATTGGATATATAAAATTTAAGACGTGCCCCAAAGGCAAATTACATTCCCACACATTACTGCTATCGATCTTACTAATGTTTGTAACCCTCCTTAGGCTGATTTATTATGTGTTATTAATTACGCAATCAATATTTTTGTTTATCAAAAGATATTAATTGAGATTTAATGCGTTTGCAAATTAAATTTGATCGATTGTTGCAATTTTAATCTTTTTCAATTGTAAAAAAAGATAATATAAAATACGCGGATGGAATTTATTGCTTTCCGGCCGGCAGATGAAATATGATATTTTGTTAAATATATTTTTTGCGTAATTGGCATATATTGATTGCACTAACGGGTTCTCAGTCAAAGGATTAATTTGAATAACAACTGCATTGTGATTTCGTATAGATTTATCTGCAATTTCAATTTAAAAATATTTTATAGATAAATGTTTAATTCATTTGTGATGCATATTTTATTGTTATGATACAAGTTTGTAAATTATTCTATTGAATTTTATTTATCAACTTTGTTAGCGATATTTAAAGCATATTTGTTTTGTGCTTATAAAGAGAGAGTTTAAATCACTGCAATTTAAATGTCATAAATTTAATATCATCAAAAAGCTTAAAAAATAAAATTATGGATCCTTGTGGTATTAAGTTTTTTTTTTTTGGTGAATCGTCAAGATTTAAAATGATATATTTTTAAGGCAGTAGTAAAATTTTGATTATATATTTATCAAGCATGCTCAAAACTAGAATGTGCGCAGTTGAATAAAGAACTTATTTATGAAATGAGATATAAGTGGTGCCCTCTACTGAAAAAAGTTAAATACTAATTTTAATGCAAACAACGACGTTTTAAAAATCATTGAAAATTTTGGTTTTAAATAATCAGTTAATATTTTCAATTGGACCTTTTCCATCTAGGAAGATTTGAACATTTTTTTAGTAATTTATAAGTGTAGTATTTGAGTCTCCTGAAGTACGAATCTTGGATTATCCTTGTAGACGTAACATTAGAGTAGTGGCAGTTTAAACTTCAAAGGTTCCCACATCAAGCATGATATTAGAGGAATCTGCTTGCCTTTTTTGGTTTGAGATTCATAGATAACTCATGAAGCTGAATGAATGGCTATTTTATCATAAAAGTTTCTTATGTCCAGACTCAATGCTTGCCTCCGTTGTGTGTTGCAAAGTCTCTTTCTTTCCTGCTAGCATTTATCTCACAAGCAGTTTGTTAGCTACTTTACCACCCGAGGATTGTGGTTAAGAGCCAAAATCTGCTTTCTACCTAAAGGGTTTTTCAATTTTAAATATTTTGTGTTAAATATTTTATGACTTTTTGGCTTGAACATTCAACAATGGGAAAGACCATGTAATTCTAGTGATAATGTTTTGAAGCTACTATTCTTGAATTAGTTTATTATATCTTTGTTACTGTCGAAGATGCCTCTGAAGATAACTTTAAAGGACATTCTGCATTAGTTAGGTAGATAAAAAATTGGATATCTTTCCATGCAGGTAGATTCAAACATTTTGGATTATTTTACAAAAATTAACTTTTGTTGTATTTTGTATCATTTTGACGAAACATAATTGTTTGTTTGACGTAGAAATTTTTTATTGTCAGTTAAGACAATTAGAGGAGCATTTTCTTCAATACATAGGCGAAGGAGATACCAATGACTTCAGCTAGCACTGGATTAGGATTTTGTTTTATGGTCAGCATTGATAGTCCCCTCTTAGGATTTTTTTTTTTCTGATAGTTGAGACGCGACATTTTTGGGCAAAGGTATTTCTTTGAATACGGATGACCTGGGGTGTTAGTTATCCACAGTTTTTGGAATTAGTTATATGGTCAACATTGATAGAGTGGATTTATGAAATGTTTTTCTTTGCTAAAAGTTAAAACTTGACAATTTTGGGCAAAGTGGGTTCTTACTTTGAGAGTTTTGCCAGTTAAGACAATTGGAGCGTGCTTTTTTTAATACGTTGAGGAAGGTGTTAGTTACTTCAGCTGGCTTTGGATTTAATTTTACGACCAACATTGATTGAAAGGAGTAATGAAATTTTTTTGTTTGCTGAATGCTTAAACGCTACAATTTTAGGCAAAATGAAATATTTACTTTGATCTGGTTTTGCTTCTGTTTTTTATTTATTGAATCCCCTTTTTGTCTTTCTGCTAAATTGGGATATATTCTTCTTTAACCTTGGGTTGGTTTACATGGCCATTATTTTAAGTAAATCTTATTTCTTTCCTAAAAGTTGTTATTTTTTGTAAACTTGGGGACTCATAGGTTTTTGTAAATGATTATCGAAATTCATGGAGGTCTCGAAGGTTATGCTATTTGCCTGTCTTTTCGCCTTTTCCGCTTGCAGGTCCTTTATAAAGGACAACATATTTGCTTGTAGGATGCTGATTCAATTCTGTTATAATTCAATTTAGTCGGATGACTCTTGAATGTGTATTTGGACATTATTGAGATTTGAAAGTGTTCACCACGGTTTTATAATTGGATTTATTGAGATTGTTCTCTAGGTTGACTGGTGAACTAATGTAAAGGATGTAGGGCGGCGGGAGCTTTTAGTAGAGGAGTTAGCGGCTTCTATTGCTTCCTGGAAATGTTTTCAGATTTTCTGACTGGAGCTTTATTATTCTCTCGTACATTTCTTCTGCTTTCAGGGATTTGCTGAGGGATAAGCTATAGTTTGTAGGTTTCAAGTAAAATCTACATTATTATTTAGTTTGGTCAGATGACTCTTGGATCTAATGCTGTATCGAAATTGGATTTATTGAGGTTGACTAATAGGATAATTTGCTAAGAAACAGATATGGAAGGGATTTTTTTCTAGAGTAGTTTGCGGCTTCCATCTCGGCAAAGTCGGCAGTATTCAGATCATCTGACTTTTGTTATCCTCTTGGAGATTGCTTGTTCTCGTGCTTTTCCCCTTTGAAGCGCTTTGATAAGGGACACTAAAATTGCCTATGGTCCTTGGTAAAATTTCCATTATTTCAATGAAGGAATTCATCGCAGTATTGAAACCGAATTCATTAAGGTTCTTTAGGTTAGCTGGCAAAAAAGAAGATTTTGGGGGGAAGGTTATTAGTTTATTAGTAGAGGAGTTGGCGACTTTTATTAGTTCTTGTAATTGAGAAAAAAAAATTGTATGTATTAACATTACTTTTTTACAAAAAATGCTCTTAATATAATAATAAAATTGGAAATCAAACTTGTGGTAGGAATCTTCTCATCCTCAAAATGATTGGAGTAGCAAAATTACTGGCTCAAGAAAGGGGCATAACAAATATTTACCATCACATAAATGACTAGTTTCCTGGAGTTGGTGGTAACGCCAAATTTGCTAAACCATTAATTTTTGCTGAAGTTGGTAGCTAATTTTGCAATTAAAACGCGTATTACTTAATGGATTGTGTCACTCAAATTAAATATGATTGCGTTGATAATAATTAGGCAAATCTACAAGATTATTGCTTCCGTAAGTTTGTTTTGCATCAGATAGGGCGAGCATTTCAGAAGATAGCTTTAAAGCTGTTCTGAAGGATGCGACTTTGACAATTAACTGAGGACATTTTGAAGGCTTTTGACTCAGTAATTGGTAGAATCAAAGGCATACCACCTTCCATGTCGGCTCGAAGTTTATCTAAAAACAGTCTCAAACATAGTTTGTGGTACAAACCAGAACACCCCTATTGGCAACGTTTAGGAGGACCAGGTTGGCTGCCATCAATAAAAATAAGATACAGGTTATGTTAGGTTAGAAGCAAAGGCATACCACCTGTCATGTCGACTAATCGAAGTTTATCTAAAAAAAGTCTCAAACATAGTTTGTGGTACAAACCAGAACACCTTTATTGGCAACGTTTAGGAGGACCAGGTTGGTTGCTATCAATAAAAATAAGATACAGGTTAAGTTAGGTTAGAAGCAAAGGCATACCACCTGCCATGTCGACTAATCGAAGTTTATCTAAAAAGAGTCTCAAACATAGTTTGTGGTACTAATCAAAACACCCCTATTGGCAACGTTTAGGAGGACCAGGTTGGCTGCCATCAATAAAAATTAGATACAGGTTAGGGGATTCAATTTTGAGTGCATCTGCTTTTGCAGACGACGTCCTACTCTGCGCACAAACAAAAAAACATAGTCGAGCTTGGTTGCTGACGAAAGAATGGAAAAAATGAAAGTGGCCATTTGTCCATAATATGCTATTGAGCCTGTAATTACCTTAAAGTTTTTGGAAGTACTTGGGCATTGAGTTTGAAGGTTCTAAAATAAGGAGAATTACGCGCGACTTCTTAACTGAGTTACGTGCCAATAGGCCTTTTTCTATCGTTCATTGTTAAACATAACTTTCTTTAATTGCTTCCATACCTTTCTGTGTTTTTTTTTGTTTGTTTATCATGCCACCTTGGGTTTTTTTGTCGGCTCTGGGTCTACATTCTATTATTTTCTTCGTCTATCTGGCGTCGTTCAGCTTTGCAGCATGGCTTGATGTCTTGCACGTCTGCTCTAATGAGGATATTTAAAAAAAAAAAATTTTAGAGAGGTGTAAATGCTTTATACACGCCATTCCACATTGCTGTGTGGGAGTGACCACCTTTTTCACAAAGAACCTTGCTCACTAAAACTACCTTTTTTTTCTGCATGAACACTAATGGAAAGACTTTGCGGCATTACTTCATTAGTGCCATTTCCTTGTTGCATTGACCAGGTTATTTTGCACTCTTTGTTTTGAGTATGCTGCTTATAACGGATTGCACGCTCATCCACTTCGTTTTTCGCTGCCCATCATGTGCTTGGTTATGTTGTGTTTGGTGACTCCATCTGCACCAAAGATGGACGCCCAGATTTCCCTTTCTGCAACCCATCTGCTTCAATCTAGCACCGTGGACCTAACCTAACCTAGCTCTAACCTAACCTAACTATTTTAATGGTTTATACGCTCTTCCCCTCCTCAACCTTCTTGTCAGTTTGAGGTTTTATGACTAAGATCTTTCTCTGGTCCGGAGTAGATTAAAAATATCTTTATTAGTTCGGGATCCAATCAAAACTGTAGATCCATCTGTAATGTAAGTTTCCAGAATTGCAAGCTAATCCGCCAGCATTAGCGTGATAAGTTTCTGGGTGATGATAATAATGATGTCTACAATTTAGTAGATGACGGTTGACTGAGCATACTAATGATGCTTCACTATGTACTACATTTGGGGCACCAAGGATATTCTGCTTAGTTGAATTTAGAGGTGGATTTGAACCGTGAATGCGCTAGTACGTAGTCATTCTTTAACGAAATGGCATAGGGGGTTAAAAGACTTTTTTGCAAAATTTCTGATTGATCACTAGTTAAGTCGTTCACCAAAGGAGACAGTTTAGGCTGATTCTGCAAGCAAGAATACGTTTATTTTAATCAGAATTGAGTAAATGCAATACCAACCACGGTAAGAACGTCCATGGGATGTTGTTGTCAACTTTCTCTGGCTGGCTGTCGTACGGTTGAAACAGCGAAGCATGTAATCCAGAAGTGTTGCACGGGGTTGCCTTATTTTATGATCATCTAATTCACATGTTTAAAACGCTTAAGTCCTGGGTAGCTCGGTAGCGTTAGAAGAGGCCCGCAGACAAAAAATGTTAAAATAAAGCTTGTTGAATGATAGTGGAACAAAGGCGGTGGTTAGATCGGAACGTGAAGGAGCGGTTAATCTAGTATTACGTTTTAAGGAGTATAGTCGGCATAGTCCTACTCTGGTCTTGGTAACCTAGCTAGTACAGATTTTATGACTAATTGCTTAAGCGGTGTTACTATGAATTTCACAACCAAATCACGTAATAATGATTCCAAGCGCTGAATAGTTTTGTTGTCAATGGGTTATGAGATAATGTCGAGCGTTCAGCAATCTTTGGGTTTTTTTCGAGCTCAGTTATTCCTGAAAATGTATCAGATAGTCTTCCAGTTTATGAAGATGCTAGGCTATTAGCTGCCTACTCTAGAAGCAATGGGTTTGACAAATCCAAGACGAATGCGAGGAGGCGCAAAATGACTTTATTTATAGATATCATTGATCGTTCTTACGGATGGCGTTTCAAATAAGGAACAATTTCTGACTTGATATATAAGTGATTACGTTGACTTATTGAGCCCAGTTTAAAGTTTGCTAGAAAAACGAAAAAAATATCAGTCAAATATTGTTTTTGCGCAATGAAACTGATGTCAAACGATGCAGAATTTAAGTAGATTCACCTGATTCTGTTGGTTAATATAGACATAGCTTAAAGTTTTTGAGCAAAATTCCCAAAACCGTCAAAAAGTTTATGAGTAAATTGCGAAAAACTGTAAGAAAGTCGCATTTTCGTTGCAAGTTTTGTGTTTGTCAAATATTGTCTTACCGTTATGAAATTAGAATCAGAAGATGCAGAATTTAATGTAGTTTTACTTGAATTTGTTGATTTATATAGGCCTAGTTTAAAGTTTTTGAGTAAAATACAAAAAAACTGTCAGAAAGTTCTAGTTTTGCTATTTTTGTGTTTGTCAATCTCGTTTGGAAGTCAACTATTGTTTTAGCGCAATGAAAATGGTATCAAAAGATGCAAAATTTAACGTAGATTCACGTGATTTTGTTGGTTTGTATAGACTCAGTTTAAAGTTTTTGATTAAAATGCGAAAAACTGTCCGAAAGTTCTATTTTTGTTGAAGTTTTGTGATTGTCATTTTTGTTTGGAAGTCAAATATCGTCTTAGCGCAATAAAACTGGCATCAAAAGATGCAGAATTTAATGTAGATTTACGATATTATGTTGGCCTGTTTAGGCTCAATTTAAATTTTTTGAGTAAAATGCGAGAAACTGTCCGAAAGTTCTATTTTTGTTGAAGTTTTGTGATTGTCATTTTTGTTTGGAAGTCAAATATCGTCTTAGCGCAATAAAACTGGCATCAAAAGATGCAGAATTTAATGTAGATTTACGATATTATGTTGGCCTGTTTAGGCTCAATATAAATTTTTTGAGTAAAATGCGAGAAACTGTCCGAAAGTTCTATTTTTGTTGAAGTTTTGTGATTGTCATTTTTGTTTGGAAGTCAAATATCGTCTTAGCGCAATAAAACTGGCGTCAAAAGATGCAGAATTTAATGTAGATTTACGACATTATGTTGGCCTGTTTAGGCTCAATTTAAAGTTTTTGAGTAAAATGCGAAAAACTGTCCGAAAGTTCTATTTTTGTTGAAGTTTTGTGATTGTCATTTTTGTTTGGAAGTCAAATATCGTCTTAGCGCAACAAAACTAGCGTCAAAAGATGCAGAATTTAATGTAGATTTACGACATTATGTTGGCCTGTTTAGGCTTAATTTAAAGTTTTTGAGTAAAATGCGAGAAACTGTCCGAAAGTTCTATTTTTGTTGAAGTTTTGTGATTGTCATTTTTGTTTGGAAGTCAAATATCGTCTTAGCGCAATAAAACTGGCGTCAAAAGTTGCAGAATTTAATGTAGATTTACGACATTATGTTGGCCTGTTTAGGCTTAATTTAAAGTTTTTGAGTAAAATGCGAAAAACTGTTGAAAGTTCTCTTTTTTGTTACAAGTTTTGTGTTTGTCATTCTTATTTGAAAGTCAGATTTTAGTCAGATTTTGTCTTAGGGCAATGAAATGATGTCAAAAGACGCAGAATTTAACGTAGATTTACGTGATTATGTTGGCCAGTATAGGCCCAGTTTAAAGTTTTTGAGTAAATTACGAAAAACTATCAGAAAATTGCATTTTGTTGCAAGTTTTGTTTTTGTCACTTTTGTTTGGAACTCAATAATTATATTAGTGCAATGAAATTGGTTCCAAAAGATGCAGAATTTAATGTAGGTTTACGTTATTAGGTTGACTTGTATAGACCCAGTACAAAGATGTTGAGAAAATTAAAATTTTTGTTGCAAGTGTTGGCTTTGTCACTCTTGTTTAGAAGTCAAATATCAAAGATTATCTTAGCGCAATGAAAGAAGTATCAAAAGTGGTAGATATTAATGTAGATTTATCTGATTATGTTGGCTTATAAAGGGTTGCTTCAAAGTTTTTGATTAAAATGCAAAAACTTAAAATGTTTAACATTACTAATACTAAATATAAATATAAAGTAAGGAAATTAAAAGAATGCTTCAAAAACCTCATTGATTGTCGCAAATTATGTGTAGAGGTAGTGCTGCGCATAATCTGTACGTTTATACGGTTTATAAAATAAATAGTCTAATTGCGTATTTGTATAAAAAAACTTTAGTTTTAGATCGGAGTTTGTTAGCTACGCTTTATTAAGAATAGAAATATTAAACTACATTATTGATATTTAGTATAAACAATTTTGTAAGCAGTTGTTAGTTGAAGGTTACATCTAAAGCAATGTAAACTATGTCGAGAAGATGGAATTTATGGAATTCCATTGTAGAATTATGTTTATTGAACAATAGTCTTATTATCAATTTTGTATGCCATAATTTACATCTATTTATAGATTTAATAACAAATTGGATTTCCGAAAGCATTGTCACAGGTTTAAAATAGAAAAATATAAATTTTAAATGAGCGAACACTAAATATTTAAAATAATCCGAATCCTTTAATATAAAGTTGATGGAATTTTAATATAATATAAAAGTGTTTTTAAAATTGCATTTGATATTCCCTGTTTAAAATAAAATTGTTCGACACTCCAACCAAAGGCAAATTGTATACTAATAAAATTGAATCTTCAACTCCACGCGAGTTTTCACTTAGTTTGTTTTTTCCCCCGGTGAAAATATAATTTATATGCTAATCTTTTAAAATAATTTATGTACGCGACGACGAGGGACGACGACGACGGTGTAGGCGCGCATTGTGGCACATTTTTTTATCTATTTTTTGCCAACGAAACTTTATCAAAAGCACATTTTAAGTCCTCGGTTATAATTTAAAGCGCCCGATTTATGGTTTCCTTCCATCAAGTTGGAAAATGAAATCGGATAACAAGGGGGCTTGCTTGCTTGCTTGCTTGCTTGCTTGCTTCCTTGCGCGCCATTTCATTTATCGTCATTTTTCTAGCAAATTAACGAAGAGGTGGGTGGGGTAAAAGTCTGTGTGTAGATGAGCAGGAAATGAAGATGGATGAGCGATAAAGCAAGGCGGCAGTTGACAGAATGAGTGTGCCAAGTGATGAACGTGCCGAAACGACGTATCATTGCGCGGATTGATTCATTAGCTCAACTTCAGATTAATGGCGACACCAGGTGCTGCTTTTCAAGCCAAAAGAAACCGATTTTATAACCGATATATGGAAATCGTAATTGTCGCATTTTTTATTTCACATCCTCCGCGAATGTGCGCTATACAAACTTTAAAAGCAATTGTAGGAGTAAAAAAAAAATAAAGCGAAAAAGCTCACTGGGAAAACCAGTTCGCTATAAAGTGCTTCGATTCTTTCTTGATCGAGTTATATATTCAATGTTAAAGCGATCATACATCCGTACTCGGGAAATCTTTTAAATCCATAATTTTTTTATACATCTCATCTAAATCTAAAGTAAAAAAGCACTTTACGGTATTGCAACATGCTTAAAGTTTAAACATTCAGGATTACAAGACCGGTTTAAGTAACATCGGCCAAAGGACCGCAGTCCGTATCCGCAATCCCGCTCTAAGCCCCTAAATAACACTCACTGGAAAGTTACAACCAGCTATTTCAAAACCATAATCTGCATGCCGTTGATCTTTTGATTGTAAATATATTCAGGCCGTGCGGTCAAGGCGCGTGCATAACCCAAAACTCATGAAAAACTATCAACTTTTGTATTAAACTTTTCGCTCGCCAAAGCTTTACCATTTGAAACTTATCTGAATAATGTCGCACGGTGTTAAGGGATTTCAGATACGAATAAATTTGTAAAATGTATGTAGGCATCGGACTAAAAGTGGAGAAAGAGAGAGATTATGATACATTTAAGCGCAAATCTTCTTCCAACACAATTTATTCCATTCACCATTATTGTAATCAGCATGATAACAATAACTTACTGAAGATAATTAATAAAAAATGATGTTAGTTCAGCACAGCTGGGCAATTAAGGAGATATATCACAGTCAGATAGTGGGGCACACGCATATCTGTCCGGGAAGGTAGACAAGCAGCGCTTACATTTGATATGCATATACTCACGCAATATTTAGATTCCGGGGTGTAATTTAGAACGCAGCAGGTGTTCCGCAATGCAATAAAACCCTGCTTATATATACAAAACTTTCCCCTCAAACCACACCTCAAGATGTTCCTTTAATATATTTTTTTATATAAAATATATTTATAATATTTATGGTAATTATAAAATAAATTAATGCCGACTAATAAAACACGCAACACATTCGGCCCCACTCATATAATAACAATATCTTTTACAGCCCCAAAATTTATGTACCACAGAACATTATGACTCCAAAATTCGCATTTAGTATTCTACCAAGGGATTACCGTTATGGCCCGGCAATAATTAGGTGTCATATTATACATATTTCAGGGACACCCTGTAGATTATACTTTATGGCCTCATAAAATAACAACAAAACAACGGGCGCTACAGCATTATTTTCATATTTATTTAATAATATTTCCAAAGCACTTAACAATTTTAATGCCAAGCGGGCGTAAAATTACCGGATTGAATGCATTAAGTTTTATGTCTTTTGATGAAAATCGATTTGGAAAATTTTAAATTAACTAGCAACAGGCTTTAAGGACCCTTTCCTTCTCTCCGAGAATTGTAAATTGCTATTACATTGATCTTAGTAAAATAGAGATTTTAGGATGCGATTGCAACATTTTTCGTTAGAAAGCAATTGCACTACATACACATTAATTCTTCTGAGATAAATTACTATCGCTCTTCTTGCAATGGAGTTTCAAAGCGGGGTATTTACTTGCTGAATGCCTTTTATTCAATTACTTAAAAATCATTTGTATTTCAATAAATAATGAGTAGTGAATTGTGATCAACCGAATCTTAAGCGGCGGATAGACATGATAGTTTATGATTTTTTAGGTAGATTGTTTTCAAAGATCAGAATAAATCTGTTGATGAATCTGATAAATAAACTCTTAATGCTTAATGAAAGTTGCACAAAAATATAATTTATTGATTTTAATATCTAAACGTTATCAAACATTTCTACGGTTTCAGTGCAGGTCTAAATGATTGTTTTGGTTGCTAACTACGCATTGCGATTAGATTTGAATTTAGTAATTTTTTTTGAAATTTCTGCCATAATATTCTTCCAGTCAAAGTTTGTTTGACGGAAGTCGTATTGTTTTTTCAGGTTTGATGGAGATAGACTTTTAGACTAGAGCTTTTTGTAGTGGCGACGACTAGTGGCTACAATATGGCACTGTTTTTTTACATATGCTGCTTAGCAAGTTTATGACTTGTTTGAAGTAGGTTTATGGGACCAACGGCTTTTTAAGTGACTTTTGAATTACCCTGGAATATACAACGCAAGTTTTTATTTAGTTAAGTTAAAGCTACTTAAAGTAATCAGTAATAATCAACTATTTTTGCAAAATAATTTGTTCAAGATTCTCAGATCGTTTAAAGCAAACTAGAATCCGCGATTCGAGTGTAGTTTTGGCCAGATTTGATTTTTACGTTGCAACAACAAAAACTTAATGCTGAGGATAGAGAAGCTCCTATATAGCACCACCGACGTTAGTGCCGGTTGTGGGAAAAATAAGAAAACTGGTTTAGTGCATCAATTCTGGAAGATTCATTTTTTATGATTTCAATTGCTAGGAAATTGATTTAGATTTTAAATCAACATTGAGTAGTAGTTCCAATGATGTTCTATAATAAACAAATAAATTTTAAAAGTTCATTGTCAGCAAAGAAGCCATTTATGGTTAGAGTTTGCAAAAAAATATTTTGGACTAATCAACTAGCAGCATTTAGAATTTTTTTGGGAAATATTAGTTTGTACAGTGTCTTACAAAACCTCAAAGTTTCAATAGCACTGAAAGGCTTTAAAAACTCAAAAATATTTTTGCCAACTTTCAAAAAGTGTTAGTAATAATTTGTATAGATCTAAAAAGTAAAAAAAATTAAAAGACTAAAATATTTCATCTTTAAAATAGTTTTGTAACAAATTAATAAACTTAAAATACAAATAAATTTAGAAAATAATCCTAAAAAACTATTAAATTCTAAAAATATTCAAAAAGCGTTAGAAACTTTATAAAATAAATCAATTTAATAAACTTGAAAGACTCAAAATAATTTACAGACTTAAAAACATTAGATAACAAATTTAATAGACTTAAAAGACATTTAAAATTATCAAAAAATTATAAAAATGAATCTTAGAAGACGCAAAATTTAGAAAATACTTACAATGTAATAAGCCTAAAAGATACAAAAAATTTAAAAGACATTTCAAAAACCTTAAAAATGAGTCTCAATAATCTCTGAGACTTTAAAAATTGTTTTTCAATTAAAAAAAAACCAGTAGCAACTTAATAAATTTAAAAGACTTCTAGAAATATTCAAAGAACTTTACCGACCTTGAAAAAGTCTTAGATAAACTTTATTTGACGTAAAAGACAAAAAAAAACTTAAAAGTACTTAATTTTCTTTTAGAAAATGAGCTTCAAAAGACTTTTAAGTGCTATGAAAACTTTAAAAAAATTTTACAAACAATTTAATATGTCTTGAAAAATTTAAAAAACTTAAAAGATCCTAAAATTAAGCTTCAAAAAACCAAATCAAACCCAAAAATGCTCGGAGAGCATTAGAAACATTCAAAATGATTTAGATAACAATTTAATAAATTTAAAAAACTCAAAATACTTTACACTTGCAATTTTTTAGAAAATAAGTATGAAAAACTTTCAGACTTTTAAAAATACTTGAAAACCCTTTAAACGTTAAAATGAAGTTTTAATAATAACTAAATAGACAATTAGACACTTGAAAAGATCTAGAAAAAAAACTCTTAAACTCTAAAATATACTCAATTAACATTTTAAACTTTAAAAAAGTTTTTGATAACAATTTAATAGAAATGTCACTTTAAAGATCAATTGGTTTAGAAAATAATAAATACTCAAACCTTACAAACTTTTAAAAAGGTTTAGTAATGATTTAATAGACCTAAAAAACTACAAACTTAAAAAATGAACCTCAAGAAACTCTCAATTTTAATAAATATTCAAAAAAAATTACTAATTTTTAAAAACCTTAGTAGCAACCTACTAGATTTAAAAGATTCAAGAAATCTAGTTAGTAAGTTTCAAAAATTCTTTAACTATACAAATACTCAGAAAACCTTACAAACTTAAATAACAGTTTAATCAAATTAAAAAATAAAAAAAAAAAATAGAAAATTAGAAAATAAGACTTAAACGACTCAAACTCTAGAAAATACTCAAAAAACGTTACTAACTTTTAAAAAGTCTTTATAACAAAGTAATAATTCTAAACAACTCAAAAGACACTTTTAAAATTTAGAAAATAAGCCTCAAGAAAATCTAAAACTCTAAAATATACTTCAACTTTTAAAAATAATTGTAACAACTTAATAAACTCAAAATACTTAAAAAAAAATAGAAAATGTGCTGAAAGAAACTCTGAAACTCTAAAAATACCCAAAGAACGTTACAAACTTTTAAAAAGTTTAAAGTAACACATTAATGGACTTGAAAGACTGGAAAACTTAAAAGACACTTTATTTTTTTCTATAAATTGAGCTTCAAAAGACTCTAAAAAACAGTCAGGAAGCCTTACAAACTTTGAAAAAGTTTTAGATAAGAATTTAATAGAATTAAGATTCAATGGACTTAAAAAACACTCAAAAAATCAAACTTCAAAAAACTCTCACACTCTAAGAAACAACCAGAAAACGTTACAAACTTTAAAAAAATTCTTAATAAAGGTGTGATGGACTGAAAGACTAAAAAAACTTAAAAGACACTTAAATTTTTTGAGAAATTGATCTTTAAATGACTCTCACACTTTAGGAAACAGCTGTACAAACTTTCAAAAAAGCTTAATAAAAGTGTGATGGACTGGAAGACTTAAAAAGCTAAGGACAGTATAAATTTTTATAAAAACTAGGTTTCAAAAGATTTTCCGACTCTAAAAAAATACTCAGAAAGTCTTACAAATCTTCAAAAAAATGTTACTAACAACGTAGTATACTAAAAAGACTTAAAAAACATTTAAAAAATATTAGAAAATAAGCATAAAATACTAAAAATACTCAATAAACTTTACAAATTTTCAAAAAGTCTTAGTAATAATTTAATAATCTTTAAGACATTTAAAAAATCAAAAGATCTAAATAAAGAATAAGCCCCAAAAGTCTCTCAAATTCTAAAAAAATATTAAATTTTTTTTAAAAAACTCTTAGATACTAATTCAATAGACTTAAAAAAACATAATAGTAAGTAAAAGATCTAGAAAATGAAACTAAAACTTTAATGTAAAAACTAAAAAAAACTTGAGACACTCAAGCCCTTAGACTTTAAAAAATACTCAGAAAGCTTTGACAACTTTTAAAAATCTAAGCAACATTTTAATATTTTATAAAGAATCTAGAAAATGAGCTTTAAGAAACGCTCAAACTCTAAAAATTCTTACAACGTTATAAACTTTCAAAAAAAATTATTTAAAAATTAAATAAATTTTAAAGACTTTAAAGACATTTAAAAAACTCTAGAAAATAAGATTGAAAAAGTACTAAGAGCACCTTACAAACTTTCAAAAAGTCTTTGTATTATTTAAAAAATTAAACTATTTAGAAAATAAGCTTTAAAAATAAAAATACTCAAAAAGCCTTATCAACTTTCAAAACTCGAAAAACAAAGAAAAGATAGGCTTCAAAAGACGATCGGAGAATTTAATAAAAATTTAAAAACTTAAACTATCTATAAAATGAGTCTCGCAGACTTTAAAAATACTTAAGAGAACCTTAGAAGATTCAAAATACTTAAAAACACAAAAACACTAAAAACTAAACTTCAAGTCACTCTCAGATTTTAAAAACACAAAAAAAACTGTCAAACAATTTTAATAACAATGTAATAAACTCAAAAATAGACAAAATAAACATTTAAAAAATTTAAATATAAAGTCTTAAGAAACTAGAAGACTTCCAAATACTCAAAAATCTTACATAATAATTAACAAGAATGAAAACACAAAATACTTAAATACAGACAAATAAAAAGAATAGAAAATGAGCATCAAAAAATTCTCAGGCTTTTTTTTTGAGATACTCTAAAATTTTAGTAATAACTTGAAACTTAACTTAAAATGTACTGAAAGCGCATTAAAATATTAAAGACGTAAGGAAATCTATAAAGAAATAGAATTTTACCAAAATCTGAAAGCTGGACTAACTAATAGATCATATGCAAAGTTTATTGTTTTAATTATACAATGCTTTTAAAGTTAATAGCAAGCCAAATCCGTCAACAAATTATAAATCCAAGATCAAAGCTGTAAATTTGTCATATTGTAATAATCCAGCTTTAAATAAATCCTGCCTAATTGAGCTATAATTCCATTGTTGGATGAGATTAGCATTATCAATAATTGCTTATTTAGAAAACTGATTTAGCGTAAGCATGAATCTGATTTGAATTAAGAACGTGCTAGTACTAAAGTAATTTTAAAAACATAATTTTGTATACAATGTTATCTTCTTTCCAAAAAAACTGCTATAAGCTCAAGCATTTTGAAAAATTCAAAATTAAAGTTAAAAAAATAGATTTTAACTATGTCTCATTTTAGAACTAGCTAATCTAAATGTAGAATTACCTGAAATTAATTTATTTTCTAAAAGCTGCATTAGTAAATTTAATTTTATTAAATAAAAGTATTTTTTTATAAATTCTCTGATTTACTATCTGATGTCACTGAAGTTCAACCTTGTTTTTTAGTTACACCTCATTGAATTAAGAAAATTTATGAATAAAGTTTTATTTTCATAGCTTAAATCTACATTAAATCAAGATTGAGTATAGGACCTGTTTTTATAGCAGGAAATAAATTCAGGCCAATTTTTTTCCGGCTAGCTAACCTTTTTGTTTTTGTTTGTCTGACTAGATCCGCTTTCTAATCCTGACAAATATATTATGTTATTTTTTATTGCATAAAATCCACCCATTTCCATATAATATAAGCCATAAGAAAAAAAAAGAAAGAATGTCGGGAGGGATGCATTTTGTTATTCATGAGAGAGCACGGGTATAGGTTATATTCCCGGTATTTTTCCCGACAAACAAGTGATTGAGGTTAGGGAGAGGAATCAATGTTATGGCGCCTCTGCGACGCCAAAAACCATCCCCGCCAGCAATATCAAAAAGGTGTTATATAAGCGCCACCGTTTATCATACACGGGTAAAAATAATATTATTTTATTCAAATAATATAATAGGCAAGTGGTCCTTGTAGTTTGTAGCATATAGTTGGTCTCCCCTAGGAGGATATCATTATTGTATGTACAAGTCGGTGCTGAGTGGTGACATTTCCAGGGCCCGCAGGGATTCATGTAATTCCGCGCTCACTCTGACATTTCTACACCCAAATGATCCATCCTGCAAACTGCCTCTGCACCGTGTTAAACCCGTGATTTATTATTAATTTTATTCTGATTTGTCTGGAGGATACGTATACACATATATAAAAAAAAAACTGAGGCACTTTTAAAATTATTTTCCCTCGTGTGTTATTCCAGCTGTCCTTTTACACATTCAATGATCTATATATCTTGCCTGGAAATATCATCAAGGATTTTCATTTCACTTGGCTTTTATGGCCGAAGCACAAGTGATTTCCGAATAATTTATTATGCGCTATAAAAATATACAAAATTGTCCGTGGAATCGGTTTGTAAATTGCAACAAATTTTCTCTTTATTACTTTATTGATTCACGTGGGAAAACTATGAATTTATGTGATGACTTTATTACCCGTTTGTCAATCGTTTTGTGATAATGGTAGCGATTTAACCTGCTCTTAACGTATTAATAAATGTATTTCAATATTAGCGTCCTCCAATTAGGATTCATTGGTGATTTGATGCTCAAAATATAATAAAGTAAAGTTACAAACATTATAAAAAATACTTCTAATGTGCAAATAATATTTTTGAAAATTTTGACATTTAGTATGGTCTTTAAAAATTGTACACAGCAAATTTGATCAGATTTCGTCGATTCGTTTTTGTTTTATTCAAGATTTAGTGATATGATATCAAAATATATTAACAAAATTTTCAAAAAATTCAAAAAAATATTTTTAATTTTCATATTATATTTTTGAGAGTTGTGACATTTAGTATGGATATTTAAGATTAAGCACAGCAAATTTGATCAAATTTTTTCGATTCGTTTTTGTTTTATTTGAGATTTAGTGGTATGATGATCAAAATATAATTTTTTTTTCTTCAAAAAATCAATAAATTATTTTTAATTTGCAAATTATATTTTTGAAAAATTTGACATTTAGTATGGTTATTTAAGATTGTGCACAGCAAATTTGATCAAATTTCTTATATTCGTTTTTGTTTTATTCGAGATTTAGTGATATGATGATCAAAATATATTAAAGAAAATTTTCAACAAAATTAAAAAAATATTTTTTATTTGTAAATTATGTTTTTGAGAATTTTAACATTTAGTATGTTTATTATAGATTATTCTCAGCAAATTTTATCAAATTTATTTGTTTTGTTTTTGTTTTATTCAAGTTTTAGTTTTATGATGATCAAAATATAAAAAACAAAATTTTCAAAAAAATCCATAAGTTATTTTTGCTTTGCAAATTATATTTTACAAAAATTTGACATTTAGTATGATCATTAAAGATTGTGCACAGCAAATTTGAATAAATTTCTTTGATTCGTTTTTGTTTTATTCGAGATTTAGTGATATAATGATCAAAATATATAAAACAAAATTTTTAAAAATATAAAAAAATACTTCTAATTTGCAAATTATATTTTTGAAAAATTTTACATTTAGTATAACTATTAAAGATTGTGCACTGCGAATTTGATCAAATTTCTCTCATTCGTTTTTGTTTTATTCGAGATTTAGTGATATGATGATCAAAATATATAAAACAAAATTATCAAAAAACTCAAACAAATATTTTTAATTGGCAAATAAATTTTTTGAAAATTTTTACATTTAGTATGGTCATTAAATATTGTGCACAGCAAATTTGATCAAATTTCTTTGATTTGTTTTTGTTTTATTTGAGATTTAGTGATCAAAATATAATAAACAAAATTAAAAAAAAAAAAAAAAATTTTCTAAATTGCAAATAATATTTTTGAAAATTTTAATATTTAGTATAGTCATTAGAGATTGTACACAGCAAATTTGATTAAATTTCTTTGATTCATTTTTTTTTATTTGAGATTTAGTGGTATAATGATCAAAATATATTAAACAACACTTTCAAAAAACTCAAAAAAATATATTTATAAATTGCAAAACATATTTTTGAAAATTTTAACATTTAGTATGGTCATTAGAGATTGTTCACAGCAAATTTGATTAAATTTCTCTTATTCGTTTTTGTTTTATTCAAAGTTTAGTGGTATGATAATCGAAATATAATCAACAAAATTTTCAAAACATTCAAAAAAATATTTCTAACTTGCAAATAATATTTTTGAGAATTTTGACTTTTAATATGATCATTATAGATTGTTCACAGCAAATTTCTTTGATTTGTTTTGGTTTTTTTCAAGAGTTTAAAATAAAGTTTCTATTTCTGAAAGAAATCCTAATCGTATGAAGATTATTTTTAGTTGCTTTCAGATAGTTTTCAAGATAAGTAAATTTGTCCCGTCTATATGTAAAACAGAGTGTATTAAGCAAATTGCATTTATGTAATATCAGAAATAGGTAGCGAGTAAAAATATGAAGACGGTTGTAACGGAACAGACACATTAAGCGTCAATAAATGTAAGTGGTGGTAGAAAAGAGGGAGAAGTGTGGAAACCGGTGTGTTTCAAGGAGGAAGTGGTTAGACATAGATACATAAATCGTAAGGCACACGTAAATATAATCTGAACAAAGGAAACTGTTTAGCCAGCGACAGAGGTGAATTAAACGGGGGCTATTGTTATCTATTGTGTAATGGATATGGGTATCTATACCGTTTCCTAACTCCGGAGGCCCGAGGCAGTATTTCACAGATATTACAGCAGCCGCAGTTATGATGTTAAAATTCGAACCCGCACATTGCTCCGATTTAATTACTTGCCCAGCACATTAGCGTCGCTAGTAATCGCTTTAACGCTTATATAACACAAACTCGTCCCCTCTACACCATAACCACCCCCAGGCTCCTCACACTCACCTGATATTATACTAATATGAAATCCTTAAATGCTCGATACTAACATTGCCATTTAAATATTTAATAATTCATACACCCACCCACCCAAATTACATTTAACCGAACTAATACGGATACCTATTGTGAAATATCTATTTAACATATTAAAAGCTTATGCGGGTTTTATGCGGTCACGCACCACCGACGAAACCTTTCAGTAACATCTTTCTTCTTTTGCAGAATAGGTCGTTTAAATTCATAGCATGCATTATATTTAATATCGATGTCTACATGCTCCATTCAAAATATCTTTATCAACAACACCAATTTATTACAAATGCTTTATTCATTAGGATCATACATAATACCGGCTATTGTTTTTTTATGTGTAAATAAATATATAGAATTTTTCTACTGAATAATCTAAGTTGGTGAAGATCATTAGGGGGTAATTTCGTGGTATTTGAGTTTGGTGGGGCAATTTTTCAAATGATTCCAGTGCGTGATACGCCTCTTGTCAAGAATGGTCGGATTAATGGATGCCGGCGATTTACGAGAAGGTTCGCGTGATGCCCCATCGGTTAATTATTTCCTCGATTCAATATATCCCAGCTAGACTGTATCAGTATTAAACATATGCTTTGTTCCTGAATAAGAAATATATTTGGCATTGATAAGCATCGCTTAATGTCCTATATATTCCGACCCTTAATTTATATTATGCAATAACGTTATTATAATGCCATCATTACGCAAACAGCTTTTGTATTTATTATTTGAACAATGAAATATAAATTGAAAGAATTAACATTCACATGATAAAAAAATAACTTTGTCCTTGAAGTATTACTT
Organism: Tachinus rufipes; assembly: GCA_963932245.1. NCBI lineage: Eukaryota > Metazoa > Arthropoda > Insecta > Coleoptera > Staphylinidae > Tachinus > Tachinus rufipes. Next base: position 113,412,092 of record OZ010744.1, on the reverse strand, counting down.
TTTAAAATATCAAAATAACAGTAAAAAACGAATTGATGTTTAGCAATTTTTATAACCTCTACTACTCAGTTAACTTATTACACCTTAAGAAGAGTTTAGTGGAGCCAAAACTAGTAATGTATTTGTAAGAATAAACTTGTGATAAAAAACATAGTAAATTGTTTTATTACTTCATTTAGCTATTTTCTTTAAGGGGGGAGAATAGTTGAGGAAAAGGTTCACCGATATTCTCGTTCGCTAATAATATTTTTCGATAACAATATTACCACATCAGGACGCGGCGACTAAACCCAGCAAGTCTTAAGCGTTAATGCTAATTTTCTAGAGCATTATAAGCATTTTTTAAGTCTTTTTTCTTTTGTAACATTATTATCAAAGTTTTTCTGAGTATCTTTTAGCTCTTGAAGCTCATTTTATAGATATTTTTAAGTGTTTTTTAAGTCTAATAAAACGTAAAAAACTTTTTTATTTGCTTTTTTAGAGCCTGATAGTTTGTAATATTCATTTCCTATTGAGTCTTTCAAATCCATTAAATTATTATTTTTGTAGACTTTTTGAAAGTTTGTAAGGTTCTCTGAATTTATTTTTGACTGAGAGTTTTTTAAATTTTATTTTCTAGATTTTTAAGTGTTTTTTAAGTCTTTTGAGTCTTTTAAGTCTATTTAATACTCATCTAAAATTTTTTTAAAGTTTATTTCACTCTAGCTTAAGATTTTCTTAAGACTTATTTTCTAGATTCTTTACAGTCTATTAAATTGTTACTAAGATTTTTTTAAATTGTATAGTCTTTTTGAGTATTTTTTTAGAGTTTGAACGCTTGAGTGTCTTTTCAGTTTTTTTAGTTTTTTAGGCTGATTAAAGTTTTAGTCTTTTACGGCTCATTTTCTAGATCTTTTAATTTTTTTACGTTTTTTTAAGTCTATTAAAATGGTATCTAAAAGTTCTTGAAAGTTTATAAGGTTTTTTAATAGTTTTTAGAATCTTTGACAGTCTTTTAAGGCTTATTCTTTAGATCTTTTGATTTTTCTTAATGCCCGAAGATTACTAAATTATTATTTTTTGAAAGTTTAATGCTTACTTTCTGATATTTTTTAATTTTTTTGAGTCTTTCTAGTATATTACGTTGTTACTATCATTGTTTTGAAGGTTTGTAAGACTTTCTGAGTATTTTTTTTTTAAAGTCATAGAATCTTTTGAAGCTTATTGTTTATAAAATTTTAAAGTGTCTTTAGTTTTTTGAGTCTTCCAGTTCATCACACTTTTATAAGTTTATAGGGCTGTTTCCTAATGCGTGATAGGTTTTTAAAGCTTGTTTTCTAGATTTTTAAGGTTTTTTATAAGTCTTTGAGTATCTTTTCAGAGAGTCTTTTAAAGATCAATTTCTCAAAAAATTTAAGTGTCTTTTAAGTTTTTTAGTCTTTCAGTCTATCACACTTTTCTTAAGATTTTTTGAAAATTTGTAACGCTGTTTTTTAGAGTATGACAGTTTTTTTAAGCTTGTTTTCTAGATTTTTTGAGTGTTTTTTAAGTCTTTTGAATCTTAATTCTATCCTATTAAATTTTTGTCTAAAACTTTTTTAAAGTTTGTAAGGCTTCCTGAGTAATTTTTAGAGACTGAGGCTCTTTTGAAGCTCAATTTATAAAAAAATTAAGTTTTTTAAGCACTTTTTTTTAAGTATTTTAAGTTTATTAAGTTGTTACTAAAATTTTGAAAAGTTGAAGTTTATTTTAGTTTTGAAGTTTCTTGAGGATCAATTTCTAAATTTTGAAAATGTCTTTTAAGTTTTTTAAGTCTTTTAAGCTTATTACATCGTTACTAAGACTTTTTGAATGTTAGTAAGGTTCTTTGAATATTTATTAGAGTTTAAGTCTTTTAAGATTTATTTTCTGGATCTTTTGATTTTTGTAGTGTTAAAGTTGATTAAATTGTTATCTAAGTCTTTTTGAAAGTTTGTAAAGTTTTTTACGTTTTTTTTAAAGTTCGATAGTCTCTTAAAGTTTTTTTTTAATTTTTTTTAAGTGTCTTTAAGTTTACCAAATTTTTATCTTAAATTTTTTGCTAGTTTTGAACGTTTTCTGGGTATTTCTAAAGTTTGAGAGTTTTTTGAAGCTTATTTTCTATGTTCTTTCAACTCTAGTAAGTTGTTACTAAGATTTTTAAAAGGTTTTTTGAGTATTTTTTAGAATCTAAAAGTTTATTGTCTAGGTTTTTTCAATACCATTTAAGATTTTTGAGTCTTTTAGGCCTATTGTTAGTAAGATTTTTTTTAAAGTTGGCAATGCTCTTTGAGTATTTTCTAAAGTTTAATTGTCTTAAGACTTAATTTCTAAATCGTTTTAAGTATTTTTTAAGTTTATTAAATTGTTCTTGAAGCTTATTTTTAAATTTTTTTAAATTTTGAAAGGTGGTAAAGTTTTTTGAGTTTTTTTCTAAGTTTGAGTTTTTTAAGGCTTTTAAGGTCTTTTAAGTTTAAAAAAATGTTATGGTTCTCGGAGTATTTTTTAAAGTTTGAGTCTTTTAAGGTTTATTTTCAAAAATTTTTGATCTTAGTCTTTTAAGTCTACTAAATTGTTATCTAAGATTTTTTGAAAGTTTGAAGGTTTTTTGAGTATTTTCTAGAGTCTGCGAGACTTTTGAAGCTTATTTTTTATTTTTTTAAGTCTTTTGAGTATATTAAGTATTTTAGGTCTTATTAAATTTCTATCTAAATGTTTTTGAAAGTTTGCAAAGTTTTCTTAGAAGTATTTCTACAGTTAAAGAGTTTTTTGAAGCTTATTAACTAGATTTCTTGAATCTTTTAAATTTACTAGATTACTACCAAGGTAACGTTTTTTGAGTGCTTATTAAAATTTGAAAGTTGAATTAATACTAAACTTTTTTAAAAGTTGTTTATTATTTTCTAAATCAGTTGAGTATATTTTAGAATCTAAGAGTCTTTTGAGGCTTTTTTTAAATCTTTTGATTTTATCAAGTGTCTTAAAGTCTATTAACTTATTATTAAGACTTCTTTTTAACGTTTAGAGGGTTTTTTGAGTATTTTTAAAAATCTGAGAGTTATCTAAAACATTTTAAAAGTTTCTAATGCTCTCTGAGTATTTTCTTGAGGCTTAATTTTTAAATCTTTTAAATTTTTTTTCTATTACGTCAATTAAAGTTTTACGTAAAACTTTTTCAAGGTCGGTAATGTTCTCTGAACATTTCTAGAATTTGGGAGTTTTTGTAGGTTCATTTTCTAAATTATTTTAAGTCTTTTAAGTTTATTAAATTGTTACTAACATTTTTAAAAGTTGAAGTATGTTTTAGAGTTTGAGAGATTTTTGAGACTCATTTTCTAGGTTGTTTAAGTGTTTTTCAAGTTTTTTGTATCTTTTAGGTTTATTACATTGTTACTTAAAGGTTTTAAAAGTTGATAATGCTCTCTGAATATTTTCTAGATTTTGCGTCTTGTAGGGTTTATTTTTATAATCTTTTGATAATTTAAAATGTCTATTAAGTCTATTAAATTGTTATTTTAGACTGTTTAAAAGTTTGTAAGGCTTTTTGAATAATTTTTAAAATTCAAGAATTCCATTATCTAATTATGTCTGTTAAGTATTTTGAAGCTTTCAAGTTTATTAAATTAATTTCTAAAACTTAATAAAAAAAATGTTATGTTGAGAATTTGAGAGTTAATTGGGCTTAATAATTAAATTTGTTTAGCGTTTTTTAAGTTTTTTATGTACTTTCGGTCTTTGGCAATATTACTAAAATTTTTTGATAGTTTATTAAGTTTTCTGAGTATTTTTAAAGTCTTTTGAGTTGTTTGTTTTTTAAATCTATTAAGTTTGTATCTAAAACATTTTGAAAGTTTATAAGGCTAAGTATTTCTAGAGTTTGAAAGTTTTTTGAGGTTTTTAAGAGTTACAAAAATTTTTGATAGATATTTACTAAGGTTTTGTTGATTTTTCTATGTTTTTATAGCACTTAGTTTTTGAAACTCATTATATTAAAAAAATTAAGTACTTTTAAGTTTTTTTATCTAAGACATTTTCAAGGTCTCTAAATATTTCTAGAATTTGAGAGTTTTTTAGGTTTATTTTTTAAATTATTAAGTCTTTTAAGTTTATTAAGATGCTTGAAATTTTTTAAAAATTGTAAAAGCATTTTACAGTCTAAGAAATGTTTGAGACTCATTTTCTAGGTTTTTGAAGTATCTTTTAAATTTTTTTGTATTTTTTAGGCTTAATACATTGTAAGATAGAAGTTTTGAAAGTTGGTAAGACTCTCAGACTATTTTCTAGATTTTGCGTCTTTAAGGGCTCATTTTTATAATCTTTTGATCATTTCAAATGTCTTTAAGTCTATTAAATTGTTATTTAAGATTTTTTGAAATATTGTAGGCTTTTCGAGTAATTTTGAAAGTCTGAGAGTCTTTCAAGGCTCATTATTTAAATTTTTTAAGTGTCTTTTAAGTTTTTTTGAGTCTTTTAAGTTTTCTAAACTTTTTAAAAGTTGTTAACGCTCTCTGAGTATTTTTAGAAATTGCTAGTTTGTTAGATATATTTTTTAGATTTGTTAAGTGTCTTTTAAGTCATTTAGTCTATGGCATTGTTTATTAAGCTTTCTAGGTATTTTTTAGTCACAAATTTTCTTAAAACTTATTTTCCAGATTTTTTATGTGTTTTACAAGTCTTCTAAAGTTTCTTAAATTATTATGTAGTTTTTTTGAGTATTTCTAGAGTGTGAGAGTTTTTTAGGCTTCTTCTAGTTTCTCTTTTAAGTCTTAATTTACTAAGATTTTTAAAGTTGTTACTAAGATTTTTGTAAAGTTTTTTGAAGCTCATCTTTTAAAAAAGATTAATTGATTTTGAATCTTTCAAATCTATTAAATTTTTATCTTAGACTTTTTCAAAGTTGGTAAAGCTTTTTTAGTATTTCTAGAGTTTGAGAGTTTTTGAGGCTTATTTTCTAAATTCATTTGTTTTTTTAAGTTTATTAATTTGTTACTAAACATTTTTAAAGATGAAGTATATTTTAGAGTCTAAACGTTTCTAAATGTTCATTTTTTAGGCTTTTTAAATGTCTTTTAAATTTATTTGAGTCTTTTAAATCTATTACATTGTTACTAAGACTTTTTTTGGCAAAAGTATTTTCTAGAGTTTGAGTTTTTGAAACAGTGCTATTGAAACTTTGAAACGCCGTCGGTTTGAGGTTTTGTAAGACACTGTACAAACTAATATTTTTTAAAGAAGTTTTTAATGCTGAATGTACAGAAAAAGTAGAAACTATTTGCCAAGAACTCAAACATTGCCCCCAACCATTCCCCCAAGTGTTTGTTGTCCAAAGATTAACAAAACTGTAACAACCTTTTCTGGTGTTTTGTTGACAATTGACTTTCATTTTGATGTACAAAATAGTTGCAGGAACACAAGAGGTGGAAGAAACTATATTTTTTCTATGACTAACAATTGGGCGGGCGGCTGGGACATGGTAATAGAAGCTATCCGCTTACAATTCAAACATAGTTCCCGACCACCCAAGTGTTTCTTGTCTTAAGATTTTTATTACAATCATCTCAGGTGTCTTCTTTACAAATAACATTCATTCCTATTGAACAAAATAATTTCAGGAACACAAAAGGTGTAAGCAAATAATTTTTTTTAATGAATAACACTTGGGCGGGCGTATGGGACATAGTATTAGAAGCTGCGCGCCAACAATTCAATCTTTGTGCCCGCCCAACCACCCAAGCGTTTGTCCTTTTCCGGTGCTTATTTGACAACTGGCACTCATTCTATTGTGCAAAATATGAAGAGGAACACAAGAAAAGAAGCAATTAAGTCATTTCTTAATGGCCAACACTTGGGCGGGCGGATGGGTCTTACTAATAAATGCTACGCGCCTACAATTTAAACTTTACCCACCCAATAGTTGTCAAGTCTAAAGATTTATTGTTAAAACCTTTTCTGATGCTTTTTTAATAAGTGACAATCACTAGAGGTGGAAACAATTATTTTTTTTCAATATGCAATATAATGGGCGGGTGAGTGGGACATAGTATTATAAACTAAATTCTCACACTTCAAACTTAATGCTAGCCCACCCACCTAAGCGTTTGTTATCTAAAGATTTATTGTTACATCCTTCTTTGGTGCCTTGTTGACAACTTATACTCATTCTATTGTACAAAGTACTTGCAGGAACAGAAGAGGTGGAAGCAACTAAGTTATCTTTGATTATTAAGGTCTGTGCGGGCGGGTGGGACATATATTTTGCTTGAAAATTGAAAAAAAAATGCAATTTTGATAATAAAAAAAAAAATAATTCAATAACCAAACAAATTTTAAGTTCTGTTTGCAAATTTTGGTTTCAGCTTACTTAAGTTTATTGAAAAAATAATAAATACTATTTTGGAAAATTTTATTTTGCTTGGAAAACTTCTTAAAACTAAAAAAATGCGAATAACAATAATTAAATTGAAATTTTCAATATTTGAGAATTATACTTAAATTGTTTGCAACATTTATAGTTGAGGTACATTTATAAATGATTTGAGAAAAAAATAAAAACGTTAAATCGGTAAACATCATGAATATTGTACGAAGTTTCTGCTTTTCTGCAGTTTGTGATTTAAATAACAGAAAACAACAAATTATTTTTTACAAAAAAATCTCTTACAAAATTTAGATGTAAACAAGTTTAATTAAAAAAAAATGTAATACTATTAACATCACCAATAACTATAGTTGATACCCTTTATAATCCGTCTCTCCTAAATTAGATTAGTTAAGTTAGACGACGTCAAGAAGGGAGGAGTAAATTAAAATCTTCCCTCGAAAGAGTTAATTATTACAAGGAGTCATTTTAAAACGTCGCAAAAAATATAATAATAAAAAAAAAACGAAGCGTATGAAAAAAGGAATTCTTCCACTCATTCCTCTTGCGATATAATTTAAATTAAAAACTATGTAAGTTTATATCTCATCCTGAAAGTTGCGCATATAATTGGATTTCGCATAGAAACTAAATGTTAATTTCGAGAAAGCCGAGCGACTCATACTTTCCGTGAATAAGCGACTGTAATTGAATGTCTCCTACTTAAATGGCACTTAAATATTTGCTTTTATTATGTAATACAGCTGCTGCTAGTATAAGCTAAACTATGTTATTTTAATACAATTAATATTTTTTTTATATATTGGTTGAAAGTTAAGGAAACAAACAAAGTTTCATTTCCTCGAATCCCAAATGTATGCTAGACTTATCTTAGTGGGACGTTTCAATTGTTTTCGGAAATTGGATGTAGGTTGAAAAATGTCTTTTCCCTTGGTTTTCGGAGCTGGATTATAACACCGTCATCAACGTGACTTAACGGTGTCGATTTAAAGCACCCTCACTCATCCATCCCTACATGAAATAATGGCATCCCATTTACCATAATAATTCCTTTTGTTTGCTTTCGACTATTATATCAATAATTGTATATTGAAGAATTTACTTTAAATATAATATAAAATGCAGCGCTCGCTTATATCAAATAACACAATTATGTAAATCGAGTTTCATAGCTTATAATCTGACACTTTTAATGTAGATATCTAATGCGGGGGTTGATATAGCGGCTGTACGTGAGAATGAGTATCGCATTTTTATGTCGGGACTATAGCATTATTATGGAAATTAAAACTAATTTATTTCACGTTACTACAATTAAAAATCCTATTACGAGATCCTAGTTTTGCACACCAGCCACCACACACATTAAAAGAGATATATTATTTCGTGAATTTAATCCCGTCAAAAATATTTTTATCGCATTATCGTTGGGGAGTTTTAAAAAGAAAACTCTTAGCGCGATATCTTTCCAACCAACCCCCAGACAAAAAAAGCAGATGTGCGATTTACACGGATAGTAGCAAGCTTGGGGATCGTTAAATATTAATCAAGACGATTCGTCTAGTGAATAATGTACAACTACTTACTGTATTTATTGTGTAGATTGGTTTACTTTATAAACTACCACTGATGTTATTTTTTTGCTCCGCAAAGTGATTTAGATTGGAATAATGTGTCTATTTATTTTAGTTTGTGCTTTTTATATTATACTGCTTGGTTATAATATGAAAGTGTTGGGTTGGTGGAATTGAACATACAATTAACAGCGCACATTACATCGCGCCCCGGTTTGAACGCGAAACTGCACAAAGGCAGCTTGCAGCAAGCATGTAAAGACTAACGATGTATGTTCTCGTTTATTCGCATCATTAAACACTCAGCCACTTTGACCCGGACCTTCAGAAGGATAAAAGGTTGCAAGGCTCAACTGAGATCCTTGCAAAAAAACTACTACGGAGATGGTTCAACTTTAAATCCGCTCCTTTTACATTCATTGTCTGTGCGAAGTTATACATAATTCTACCCACTTTACTCGATTAATAATCTATTAGTTTTCTAGTGGATAATGTTAGCTTCTTTGATGATGCAATAATTTTCGTTAATTAATATGTGTTTTGATTGATTTTATGGTACAATTTGAAACACTTCAATTGAATTTATTTTACAATTGGTTTTAATTATATCATTTTATGATTTGGTTGTGCATATTTGATTGTTTAAATTAATTTCAATTTAACTAGATTTGAGCGCATATATGTGCATTTAATTTAATCTACGAAAATAGTTTGAAACTGGAGCTAACGTTACCATTAAGAATGATGTTTGCTTCTCAAGTAGTTAATACTTTTTCGAGTTGATTTTTAGCAAACTGACCTTATCAAATTAAATGCTATTTACACAATTTATAGCAATGCTAATCAAGCACATTGTTGCCAAATTTTATCTAAATCCAATGATAGGTTTGCGTGTTACGACGTATTTTGTTGGTCTAGTTGGTTAACGTATTTGTTTAAACTAAGCAAGCTATGTTGGTTTTTAGGAAATTGGTCGTATCAAATTAGATGAAACTTACACAGTTTAAAACAATGTTATTGAAGCGCATTGTTGCTAATTTGTATTCAAATCTAATGTTAGGTCTACAAGTTACGACTTGATTTTTGGCCCAATCGATTAAACATTTTTCTAATCTTAGCAAGCCATGTTGATTTTGATCAAATTGGTCGAATCAAATAAGATGCAATTTACACAGTTTATAGCAATGCTATTCAAATGCATTATTGCCAAATTTTATCTGAATTCAATGGTAGGTTGACGAGTTACGACATGATTTATTGGCATAGTTGGCTAACGCTGTTTTCTAAACTAAGCAAGCCATGATGCTTTTTATGAAACTGGTCGTATCAAATTAGATGAAATTTACACAGTTTAAAATTATGTTATTGAAGCGCATTGTTGCCAAATTGTAGCCAAATCCAATGTTAGGTTTACGAGTTACGACATGTTCTTTTGACTCAGCTACTGAAATATTTTTTTAATCTAAGCAAGCTTTGCTGGTTTTAAGCAAATTGGTTGCATTTTACACAGTTGGTTGCATTGCTATTCGAATGCATTGTTGCCAAATTGTATCAAAATGTAATGTTTGATTTCCGAGTTACGACACGATTTTTCTGCTCGGTTGATTAAACTTTTTTCTAATCTAAGCAAGCTATGTTGCTTTTTATGAAACTGGTCGTATCAAATTAGATGAAATTTACACTGTTTAAAATAATGTTATTGAAGCTCATTGTTGCCAAATTGTATGTAAATCCAATGTTAGGTTTACGAGTTACGACTTGATTTTTTGTCTAAGCTAATTAATTTTTGTTCTAATCTAAGCAAGCTTTGTTGATTTTTAACAAATTGATCAAATAAAATTAGTTTGCTGTTTACACAGTTTATGGCAATGCTTTTAAAGCACATTGTTGCCAAATTGTTTCTGAATCTAATGTTAGGTTTACGAGTTATTACTTGATTATATTACCCAATTTGTTAAACTTTTTTCTAATATTAGCGAGTTATGTTATTTTTAGCAAATTGAATGAATCAAATTAGATGTAATTTACACAGTTTATAGCATTGCCATTTAGGCGCATTGTTGCCAAATTATTTTTAAATCAAATGTTAAACTTACCAGTTACGACGTGATTTTTTGGCCTTGTTACTACAACTTTTTTCAAATCTAAGCAAACTATGTTGATTTTTATCTAACTGATCAAATCAAATTACTTGCGTTTTACACAATTTATAGCAATACTATTCAAACGCATTGTTGCCAAATTTTATTTGAATCCAATGCAGGTTTACTAATTACGACGGCATTTGTTAGTTTAGTTGGTTAACGTTTATTTCTAATCTAAGCAAGCTATATTGCTTTTTAGAAAACTGGTTGCATCAAATTGAATGAAATTTACGCAGTTTAAAACAATGTTATTGAAGCGCATTGTTGCCAAATTGTATCTAATTGCAATGTTAGGCTTACGAGTTACGACTTGTTTTTTTGGCTCAATTGATTAAACTTTTTTCCAATCTTAGCAAGCCATGTTGATTTTTATCAAACTGATCGAATCAAATCAGGTGCAATTTACACAGTTTATAGGAATGTTTTTATAGTGCATTGTTGCCAAATTGTATCTAAATCCAATGTCGGGTTTACGAGTTACGACGTCATTTGTTGGCCTAGTTTGTTAACGTTTTTTTCTAAACTAAGCAAGCTATATTGCTTTTTTGGAAAGTGGTTAAATTAAGATAATTGAAATTTACACAGTTTAAAACAATGTTATGACAGCGCCATGTTGCCAAATTGTATCAAAATACAATGTAAGGTTTACGAGTTACGACGTGATTTGTTGGCTTAGTTGGTTAACGTTTTTTCCTAAACTAAGCAAGCCATGTTGATTTTTAGCAAACTGATCGAATCAAATTAAATGCTATTTACACAGTTTATAGCAATGCTATTCAAGGGCATTGTTGCCAAATTTTATCTAAATCCAACGGTAGATTTATGAGTTACGACGTGATTTGTTGGCCTAGTTAGTAAACGTTTTTTTTAAAACTAAGCAAGCTATGTTGCTTTTTATGAAACTGGTCGTATCAAATTAGATGAAATTTACATAGTTTAAAACAATGTTATAGAAGCGCTTTTTTGCCAAATTTGATCTAAATCCAATGCTTGGTTTACGAGTTACAACTTGATTTATTGACTCAGTTATTGATTTTTTTTAAATCTAAGCAAGCTATGTTGGTTATTAGCAAACTGATCAAATCAAACTGGATGCAATTTACACAGTTTTTAGCAATGCTATTCAAACACATTGTTGCCAAGTTTCATTAAAATCCAATGCTTGGTTTACGAATTACAACGTGATTTTTCTAATCAGTTACTAAAATATTTTTTTAATCTAAGCAAGCTATGATTGATTTTAGCAAAATAATCGAATTAATATGGATACAATTTACACAGTTTATAGCTATGCTATTGAAGTACTTTGTTGCCAATTTGCATCTAAATCCAACGTTAGGTTCACGAGTTACGACGCGATTTTTATGCTCGGTTGAATAAACTTTTTCTAAGCTAATCAAGTTATGTTGATTTTTATCAAATTGATAGAATCAAATTAGATGCGCTTTACACAATTTATAGCAATGCTATTTAAGCGCATTGTTGCCAAATTGCATTAATATCCAATGCTTGGTTTACAAGTTACGACGTGATTTTATAGCTTTTTTAATTTTTTTTTTCTAATCTAAACAAGTTATCAGATACGATTTACTCAGTTTGTAGCAATGCTATTCAAGCGCGTTGTTGCCAAATTGCAGCTAAAATTAATGTTAGGTTTACAAGTTACGATGTGATTTTTTTTCTTAATTCATGAAACTTTTTCAAATCTAAGCCATGTTGATTTTTAGGAAATTGGTCGTATTAAATTAGATGCTACTTACACAGTTTATAGCTATGCTATTGAAGTGCATTGTTGCCAAATTGCATCTTTATCCAACGTTAGGTTCACGAGTTACGACGTTATTTTTTTACTCAATTGATTACTCTTTTTTCTAATCTAAGCAAGCTATGTTGATATTTAGGAACTGATCGATTCAAATCAGATGCGATGTACACAGTTCATAGCATTGCTAATAAAGCGCATTGTTGCCAAATTGTGTTTAAATCCAATGTTTGATTTACTAGTTACAACATGATTTTTTGGCCTTGTTGATAATTTTTTTTGTCATGAAGATTTTTAGCAAACAGATCGAATCAAATAAGATGCAGTTTACACAGTTTATAGCAACGTAATTCATGCACATTGTTGCCAAATTGCATTAAAATCCAATGCTTGGTTTTCGAGATACGACGTGATTTTTTAGCTTTGTTTATTAATTTTTTCTAATCTAAGCAAGTTAAGTTGAATTTTAGCAAATTGGTCGAATCAAATCAGAAGCGATTTACACAGTTTATAGTAATGCTATTTAAGCGCATTGTTGCCAAATTGTTTCTAAATCCAATGTTAAATTTACGAGTTACGACGTGATTTTTTGGCATATTTACGGAAACTTAATTCTAATCTAAGCAAGCTATGTTGTTTTTTAAGAAATTGATCGAATCAAATTAGATGAAATTTACACAGTTTAAAGCAATGTTATTGCAGCGCATTGTTGCCAATTTCTATTTAAATTTAATGTAAGGCTTACGAGTTACGACGTGCTTTCTAATTAAACTTTTTTCCAACTCAAGCAATCTATGTTGGTTTTTAGCAAATTGGTCGAATCAAATCAGATGCAATTTACACAGTTTATTGCATTGCTAATAAAACGCATTGTTGCCAAATTGTGTCTAAATCTAATGTTAGGTTTACGAGTTACAACATGATTTTTTGGCCTAGTTGATGATTTTTTTTCTAATCTTAGCAAGTCTTGTTGATTTTTAGCAAATTGATCGAATCAAATTAGATGCGCTTTACACAGTTTAAAGCAATGCTATTTAAGCGCATTGTTGCCAAATTGCATTAATATCCAATGCTTGGTTTACGAGATACGACGTGATTTTTTAGATTTGTTTATTAATTTTTTCTAATCTAAGCAAGTTAAGTTGAATTTTAGCAAATTGGTCGAATCAAATCAGAAGCGATTTACACAGTTTATAGTAATGCTATTCAAGCGCATTGTTGCCAAATTGTTTTTAAATCCAATGTTAAATTTACGAGTTACGACGTGATTTTTTGGCTTAGTTACAGAAACTTTATTCTAATCTAAGCAAGCTATGTTGGTTTTTAAGAAATATATCGAATCAATTTAGATGCAATTTACACAGTTCATAACAATGCTATTCAAGCGCATTGTTGCCAAATTGTTTATAAGTTTAATGTTAATTTTACAAGTTACGACGTATTTTTTGGACTTGGATTTGGGAGTTGATTAAATATTTTCTTATCTAAGCAAGCTATAATAATTTTTAGGAAACAAATTAGATGAAATTTACACAGTTTAAAGCAATGTTATTGAAGCGCCTTGTTGCCAAATTGTATCCAAATCCAATGTTAGATTTGCGAGTTACGACATAATTCTTTTGCTCAGTTGAGTCTAAGCAAGTCAATTTGATTTTTAGAAAATTGATTGAATCAAATAAAATGCAATTTACACAGTTTATAGCAATACTATTTAAGCACATGGTTGCCAAATTGTTTCTAAATCCAATAGTAAGTTTAAGAGTTACGACGTGATTTTTGGGTTCAGTTGGATTAACTTTTTCTAATCTAAGCAAGCCATGTTGATTTTTAGGAAACTGGTCGTATCAAATTAAATGAAATTTACACAGTTTAAAGCATTGTTATTAAAGTGCATTGTTGCCAAATTGTATCCAAATTCAATGTTAGGTTTGCGAGTTACGACATAATTTTTTAGCTCAGTTGATAAATCTAAGCATGCTATGTTTATTTTTAGAAAACTGATCGAATCAAATTAGATAGGGTTTACACATTTTATAGCTATGCTATTCAAGCGCACTGTTGCCAAATTGTATCCAAATTCAATGTTAGGTTTACGAGTTACGACGTGCTTTCTAATTAAACTATTTTCTAACTCAAGCAATCATTGTTGGTTTTTAGCAAATTGATCGAATCAAATCAGATGCGATTTGCACAGTTTATAGCATTGCCAATAAAGCGCATTGTTGCCAAATTGTGTCTAAATCTAATGTTAGATTTACGAGTTACAACATGATTTTTCGGCCTAGTTGATGAAATATTTTTTCTAACCTAAGCAAGTCATGTTGATTTTTAGAAAATTATTCGAATAAAATTCAATGCAATTTACACAGTTTATAGCAATGCAACTTAAGCGCGATGTTGCCAAATTGCATTAAAATTCTGTGTAAGGTTTGCGAGTTACAACGTGCATTTTGATTAAACTTTTTTCTAATCTAAGCAAGCCATGTTGATTTATAGGAAACTGTTTGTATCAAATTAGATAAAATTTACACAGTTTAAAACAATGTTATTGAAGCACATTGTTGCCAATTTGTATCTAAATCCAATGCAAGCTTAACGAGTTACGATGCAATTTGATTAAACTTTTTTCTAATCTAAGCAAGCCATGTTGATTTTGATCAAATTGATTGAATCAAATCTAATGCAATTTACACAGTTTGTAGCAATGCTATTCAAGCGCATTGTTGCCAAATTGTATTAAAATTTAATGTTTAGTTTACGATTTACAATTTGATTAATTAACTATGTCCTTTAAAGCAAATAATTGCACAAAATAGTTCTTTAAATAGTTTTTTAATATAATAAAATACTTGAATGATGAAACCGACGAAATCCATAGAAATGATTACCCTATAAATGATGCTATGGCAGTGCCTAGGAACGTATGCACATATCGTTTAATCTCATTTAGAATGCGGAGATATGGGGATGGCGTATTTAAGCGCCGGCTGCGACAAAAGAGCGGGCTTCTGCTGAATCGACGGGTTTCCTTCTTTTCGCGGTCTCGCCTGTCAGGACGAGGCGCTTGAGGATGAGTTATTGCCTATCTGTTGGACTGAAAGGGGGAAATGGGAAGGAAAAGCTCCTCAAGTCCCAATCTCTCTGCGTTTATCTCAGCGTACTGTCTTCGTATCCACCTGAAATGATTACAGTTGCACTTTATAATCCCGCATTACTATATTTTATTAAATGAAAACTTTTTAAAATAGTCGAGACGAGTGCGCTCAGATGTAACGGACAAATAACATCGGAAACCGCGACATTGATGCAGTTCCATCTAGTACAGCCACAGCAAGTAACTTTTCTGTTTTTTTTTTTTGTTTCAGGTTTCGGATTTGTCACATTTCAAAGCGAAGATGTTGTAGATAAAGTTTGTGAAATCCACTTCCACGAGATTAACAATAAAATGGTAAGTTTTTATTAAGATACTTTATTATTTTTATATCGGAAAGTTTTGTTTTCTTTGTGATTTTTACTTGTTCCGGAAGTTATGTCGCATAAAACAATTTTCGATTGTCTCATAAGATTTTTCGCGAATTATAGGGATTCGGGGTGAACAGATTACAAGTTATAATACAAAGATGATAATACTCTTTGGCACACATCAACAGAACATGGAGCTTTCTTATTTGTAATGGAAACATTTACTGCTTTTTTGGCAAACTTAAATTTAATTCAATTTAGTCTGGCGTTGATTTAGTATAAAAATAGAACAATAGTTCCTTATATCTAAAACCTTCCTAGTCATTAAAATTACGTAATGTAATTAGTAACTTAAACTACTATCAAAATATCTGCTTACATTATGTTGGAATATTTACGGAATTTGGATTTGCATAATGTTCTATATATAATATTTAATTAATTATGAAGCTGCTCCACTCTATCAACTAAAGTCTATAAATAGATTTGTTATTTTTTATAGAGTTTCCTAATTTTGTATTAATATTGTATACTTATTTTAAAGTTTTATTTAAATTTAATAACTTATATTGAAATCATTTATAGGGGGGAATAGTTGCGCTATTATAAGGGTTCACAGAATCAAACTCAACAAGAAACTCAACATTAAACGATGAACTACATCCATCTGGGAATTAATTAAGTCTTTAGCATGTTTAATAGAGCGGCACAAACTAGTAAATCGAATAAAATATGAGTGGACAATGACGGCGAGTGAAATGACCAAAAATGTCCGGGTCAATTTAATCGGTTCGTTGAACGTTTGAAATTGTCATGTTATTAGTGAAGGTATCAAAAATAATTGGGCAATACCGTCCGGTTAAATGAAGGGAATGCAAAGCCTCTTATTAAGGCCAGCAAGATTAATCCCCCTGTCACTTAGCCCGTTCGTGATGGTCATTATGCTAAAAACAATTTCTTTCTCGCCTCCCGGCAAGCAGAAAGACGTAATGCTCAATTGAGGGTAAAGAAGTAGCGTCAAAAGTTCCATAGTTTTGAAGGGAATGAGCCGTGCCACATGCACACAAGTTTTTAGACGACATATGTATGTATATGCTTTTGCTGGTAGTATAGTTAGAATATGATTCCGCAGCGGAATTTCCATGCGCCCATTTTCCTGACAAAGCACTCCTAAACTTTACAAGCCGGAGCTTTATAGTAGAGCCCGCCATATATCTTCCAGTCTGTTTCCGCGTCCAATGGCATGTCTTACAATCAAGAGTGATTTGCAGGGTACCGCTTCCAATTACTGAGGAACTCTTGAACTTTACCACCCCCTCTCAGAGCCTCTGAAAACCTTTCGATACTCCCTAGCAATTCCCTTTTCAGCCTATTTCTAACTCTCCTGATTTACTATAAAATATTATGCGCCCTATAAATTTATTCCCATCTAAAAACTCCCTCATAAATCGCCTCGGATTTTTTCCTTCAACATAAAATTATCATCTAAATAAAGCTTGTCATTTATATAACTATTTATATGTACATTTGATCGGATTGTGGGGTTCAGGGGGAGGGGGCGTAGATTCCTGCAGTTAAGCCGGCTGCAGTCGAGCGGAGTTAATAAACACTTGGCTGCAGTTACTACCAAATGAGCATGGAGTGCGATGGGAATCCATATTAAAACACTGTTTAATTAGAGCCCGGAAGAGGATTACGGACTTGAAATATAGTTTAAATGGAGTTGGCACAAATTTAAAGACAATAATGTTGCCGTCGGGACGAAAAAGTAAATCCGCTTATTCGTTTTGATTGGGTTTTCAATTAACAACATTAACTATAAACACGTCATACTTATTATTGGTATAACGAGGAGTAGTATTTGTAGATAAATTAAAAAAGAATTAATTAATTAATTAAAGGTTTGAGATTTATTTTTAAGACTTTTTAAAGTTTTTTGAGTTTATAAAATTGCAACGAAAACTTATTTAAAGTTATTAAGGTTTTCTTGGCATTTTTTAGAATCTGAGAGTCACTTGACGTTTATTTTCTACACGTTTAATGGTATTTTTATTCTTTTAAAAAAATGTAAGGAGCATTTTGATGCTTGTTTTCTAGGTTCTTTAAGTCTACCCAATAGCTACTAAGATTTTTTTTAAATTGCTAGGCTTTCGTTGTATTTTCTAGATTCTAAGAGTTACTTCACTTTTATTTTTTATATTTTTTAAGTGTTTTTAAAGTTTCGTTGGGTATTTCGAACCTATTGCATTTTATTAAGATGTTTCTTAAAGTTTATGACGGTTTCTGCGAAGTTTTTAGAGTCTGAGAGTATCTTGTGGCTTATTTTTTATGTTATTACATTGTTACAGAGACTTTTTGAGTAATTTTTAGAGTTTTTAAGTTTTTTGGGTATTTTAAATTTTATCTATTTGCTTTAAAAGTAGGTAATGTTTGAGTCTTTAAAGTCTATTAAATTGTAATCTAAGACTTTTTTATAAATTTTTTTAAGACTTTATTTTTATTAAATTGCAGCTAAAACTTTTTAAAACTTTTATGAGTATTTGAGGATTTCTGAGAGTCACTTGACGCTTATTCTCTTCATTTTTTAAGTTTTTTTAGTGTTTTGCGAGTCATTAAAGTCTATTAAATGTTTATCTAAGACTTTTTAAAAGTTTTTAATGCTCTCCGAGTATTTCTAAGAATTAAGATTTTTTTGAGGTTTATTTTCTAGATTCTTTTTAGTCTATTAAATTTTTTAAGTATTTTTTAGAGTTTGTAGTATCCTAAGAATTATTTTCTGGGTTTTTCTCTTGTTTAGTTTTTAGAGTTTTTTAAATCTGTTACTAAGACTTATTGAAAGTTAGTAAAACGTTTGATTGATTGATTCATTTTCTACATTTTTTGAGTGGATTCTTAAAAGTTTTTAATGTTTTTTGAGAGTTTCTTGATGCTTGTTTTCTACGTTTTTTAAGTGTCTTTATTTTTTCTGTATCTTATAAGTTTATTGAATTGTTATTAAGACTTTTAAAAAGTTGGTGAGAAGTATTTTTGTAGCTTGAATCTTTTGAGATTTTTTAAATCTATTAAATTTGTAACTAAAATTTTTCAAAAATTGATTTTGATTATTTCTAGAGTTTGGGGTTTTTCTGAAGCTCAGACACTTAATCTTTTAAGTCTTATTACATTAATACTAAGATTAAAGATTTTGTAAGGTTTTTTGAGTGTTTTTATAGTCTGAGATTCTCTTAAAGCTTATTTTCTAGATATTTAAGTATCTTTTAAGTCTTGTGAATTTTATGTTTATTAAATTTTTATCTATAATTTTTTGAAAGTTTATTAGACATGTCTTTTAAGTTTTTTGAGTTTTTCAAATAAACTGTGAATTATATTTTTTTAAAGTTTTTAAGGCTTATATTGCTCAGAGTATTTCTTAGGGTTTACTCTTTTGAGGCTTACTTTTTAGATTGTTTTGAGTGATTTTAAGTTTTTTGAGTCTTTTAAATCTTCTATATTGTTATCTAAGAGTATTTAAATTGCAAGGCTCTCTGAATATTTCTAGAGTTTCTGATGGTTTATTTTCTTTAAAGAAATAAAGTGTCTCTATGTCTTTTGGGTCTTTTAAGTCTAATAAATTGATATTTCTAGAGTTTGGGAGTTATTTGAGACTTATTTTATAAACTAATTAAAGAGTCTTTTGAGATTTAGATTTTTAGTTTTTTAAGTTTATTTCATTGTTATTAAGACTTTTAGAAAGTTGGTGTGGCTCCCTAAGTATATTTTAAGTTTGAGTCTCTTTATGCTGATTGAAATAGATTTTTCAAGTGTCATTTGAGTCTTTTAAGTCAATTAAATTTAGATTTAAGATTTTTAAAAAAATTTTAATATTCTTTTAAATCTATTACATTAAAACTAAGATGTTGAAGAGTTTATAAGGTTTTTGAAGTGTCTGAGATTCTCTTAAAGTTTATTTTCTTAAGTCCACCCATCCACCCAAGTGTTTCTGATTAAGGAAAAATACTTGGGCGGGTGGGCTAGAATTATATTTAAAACTACTGTCCTGCAATCATTGAACTTAGTGCCCCAGCCACTTTTCCAAGTGTTTGTGATCCAATTTCTTAATGACAAACATTTGGGCGAGTAGGCGGGAACTAACGTTGAAACTACTGTCCCAGAACTAATGAACTTAGTGGCCCACCTTCCCACATAAGTGTTTGTGATAAAGAAATTGGATGACAAAAACTTGGGCGGGTAAGCGGAAAGTAAAGTCGAAACTACTGTCCCGAAATTAATTAACTTAGTGCCCCAACCAAGTGGTTGTGATCCAATTTCTTGATCACAAACACTTGGGCGGGTGGGCGTGAACTAAAGTTGAAACTACTTATGCCAGAACTAATGAACTTATTGCCCTACCCACCCACCCAAGTGTTTGTGATCTAATTTTTCGATCACAAACACATGGGCGAGTGGGCGGGAACTAAAGTTAAATTTACTGTCCCAGAGCTAATGAATTTAGTTCCCCTGCCATCTACCCAAGTGATTGTGATCCAATTTCTTGATCACAAACACTTGGGCCGGTGGGCGGGAACTAAAGTTGAAATTACTGTCCCAGAACTAATGAACTTTGTGAATTTCTAAAGGTTGGGAGTTTCTTGAGACTTATTTTATAAAAAAATTGATTTTTTTTTAAATTTTCAAATCCATTAAATTGTTTCCAAAAATAAAAAAAAAAATTTTGGGTTCTTTTTTAGTTTTTTGAGTTTTTCAAGTTTATTTCATTGTTGCTAAAAAAATTGAAAGTTTGTAACGCTCTTACTTTTTAAGTATATTAAAGTTGTTTGAAGCACATTTTTTAGTTTGTTTAGGAGTCTTTTAATTTTTTCAAGTTTATTATCTAATATTTCTTGAGAGATCGTAAAGCTTTTGGAGTATTTTTAGAGTTTGATAATTTTTAAGGCCTTTTTCTTGATTTTTTTAAGTTTTTTATGTCTTCTAAATTGTTACTAAGACTTTTTGAAAGTTATTAAGCTTTTTGAGTATTTTTAAAGTCTGAGAATCTCTTTAGGCTAATTTTCTTTGATTGTTAAATATTTTTTTAAGATTTTTGAGTTTTTTAAGCCTATTACATTGTTATTAAGACTTCTTGAAAGTTAGTAAGGTTCTCTGAGTATGTTTTAGATTCTGAGAGTCACTTGACGCTTATTTTCTACATTTATAAGCGTTTTTCAAACTTTCTGAGCTTAATACAATTTCACTAATCTCTTGAGGCCAATTTTGTGCGTTTTTTTGTGTTTTTTTAAGTTCATAGAATTTTATACAAGATTTTTTGAAAATTGGTAAAGTTTACTGAGTATTTTCTGCAGTCTAAGAGTCATTTGACGCTTATTAACTACATTTTTAGGTGTTCTTTTAAGACTTCTGATTCTCTTAAAGCTCATTTTCTAGATTTTTTAAGTATCTTTTAGGTCTTTTGTGGGTTTTATGTTCATTAAATTTTTATCTATAATTTTTTGAAAGTTTATTAGATAGATAGATAGATAGATAGTTTATTGATGTTGAAAATTAAGTACATTAATTTTTACACAAGTCAGGTACACAGTAATATATAATATAAACTGAACTGTCTTTTAAGTTTCTTGCGCTTTTCAAATCCATTAAACTATGTCATCAATTTTTTGAAAGTTTTTAACCTTTTTGAGTATTTCTTAGAGTCCAAAAGTCTTTTAAGATCCATTTTCTAGATTGTTTTGAGTGTTTTTTAAGTTTTTTGGGTCTTTCAAGTCTTTCAAGTCTTCCATATTTTTATCTAAAAGTTTTAAAAGTTTAGTAGTTTTTCTTAGTGTTTCTAGAGTTTGAGAGCTTTGAGAGGCGTATTTTCTAAAAAAAAAGAAGTATCTTTTGGGTCTTTTAAGTCTAATAAATAAATATCTAAAACGTTTTGAAAGTTTGTAAGGTTCTTTGAGTATTTCTAGAGTTTCTTGAGACAAATTTTATAAAAAAATTAATAAGTTTTTTAAAATTTTGAAATCTATTAAATTGTTATTTAAATTTTTGGGGTTTATTTTTTAAATTTTTTGAGTTTTTTAAGTTTATTACATTATTACTAAGAAAATTTGAAAGGTTCTTTTCGTATTTTTTAGAGTCTGTGAGTCTTTTGAAGCTTCCGTTTTAGATTTTTTAAGTATTCTTTAAATCTATCAAATTGTTACTAAGATATTTTAGAAGTTGATAAGGTTCTCGAGTATTTTTTACAGTGAGAGTCTCTTAAAACACATTGATTGGTTTGTTTGGATGTCTTTTGAGTTCTTTTCAGTTTATTAAATTATTATGTAATGAAAGTTCAAAAGCTTTCTGAGTATTTTTAGGGTTTGAGGCTTTTGAGGCTTTTTTATTGATTTTTTAGATCTTCTAAATGGTTACTAAGATTTTTAATGCCTGAGAATCTCATTTTCTTTGATTGTTGAGTATTTTCTAAGGTTTTTGAGTTTTTTAAGTATTACATTGCTATGAAGACTTCTTAAAAGTTACTAGGGCTCTCTGAGTATTTTCTAGAGCCTGAAAGTCACTTGATGCTTATTTTATTTATTTCTAAGCGTCTTTCAAAACATTTTGAACCTATTACGATTTTACTAATTTTCTGAAAGTTTGTATGTCTCTACAATCCAATTTTCTGCGTTTTTTTAAATTTGCAGAGTTTTTTAAGTCGATTACAAGATTTGTTGAAAGTTGGTAAGGTTCACTGAGTATTCTATGCAGTCTGAGATTCATTTGACGCTTATTTGTTACATTTTTAAATGTTCTTTTAAGTCTTGAAAATTTTTCAAGTCTTATTACATTTTTACTTAAAAATTTTAAAAGTTTGTAAGGCTCTATGAGTATTTATCACTGTTTTAGAGTTTTTTAAGGCTTATTATTTTCCATTTTTTAGTGTCTTTTAAGTTTGCTGAGTCATTTAAATCTATTTAGTGGTTAAGTTTTTTTTTTTAATTAGTAAGGCTTTTTGAGTAATTTTTAGAGTCTTTTGAGGTTCATTTTTTAGATTTTTCAATTGTTTTTTAAGACTTTCAAGACTATTAAATTTTTATCTAAAATTTTTCAAAACTTTGTAAGACTCTTTGACTATTTTTTAAGTTTGGGGCTGTGCTGAGGCTTATTTTAAATGTTTTTTAAGTCTATTACATTAATACTAAGATTTTTAAGAGTATGCAAAGTTTTTTGTGTTTTTATAGTTTATAGATTCTCTTAAAGTGTATTTTCTAGATTTTTTAAGTGCCTTTTAAGTCTTTTATGGGTTTTATGTTTGTTAAATTTTTATCTATAGTTTTTTGAAAGTTTATTAGAAATGTCTTTTAAGTTTCTTGAATTTTTTAAGTCTATTAAACTGTGATATATATTTTTTTAAAGTTTTTAAGGTTTTCTGAGTATTTCTTTGAATTCGAAATTCTTGTGAGGCCTATTTTCTAGATTGTTTTAAATGTTTTTTAAGTTTTTTGAGTCTTTCAAGTTTTCTATATTGTTATCTGAAAGTTTGTAAGGCACCCTGAGTGTTTCTAGAGTTTGAGAGTTTCTTGAGGCTTAATTTCTAAAAAAAAATGAAATGTCTTTGGAGTCTTTTGGGTCTTTTAAGTCTAATAAATTAATATCAAAAACGTTTTGGGAGTTTGTAAGGTTCCTTGAGTATTTCTAAATATTGGGGTTTGCTTGAGACTTATTAAAAAAAAAAAATAGTTTTTTTGAAATTTTGAAATTTATTAAATTGTTACCAAAATTTTTCAAAAAATTCTGTGATTTTGTTGGGTTTTTTACATTGTTACTAAGAAAATTGGAAAGTTTTTAAGGCTCTTTGAGTATTTTTTAGAGTCTGTGAGTCTTTTGAAGCTTATATTTTAGATTTTTCAAGTATTTTTTAAGTATATTGAATTGTTACTAATCTTGAAGCATATTTTATAGTTTGTTTAGGAGTCTTGTAAGTTTTCCAAGTTTATTAAATTATTATAAAGCTTTCCAAGTATTTTTAAGATTTGAGAGTTTTATTCCTTTTTTTCTAGGTTTATTTAAGTTTTTTAGGTGTTTTAAATTGTTACTAAGACTTTTTAAAATTGTTAAGTTTTTGAGTATTTTTACAGTGTAAGAATATCTTGTAGCTCATTTTCTCTGTTTTGTAAGTTTTTGTTTTGTTTCTAAGACTTTTTAAAAGTTATTCGGGCTTTCCGAGTATTTTTTAGAGTCTGAAAGTAATTTGACGCTTATTTTCTACATTTATAAGCGTTTTTTAAACTCTTTGAGCCTAATACAATTTTACTAATTTTTTTAAAAGTCCAGGAATTTTTTGAGGCTCATATTTTGCAGTTTTTAGTGTTTTTTAATGGTATTACATTGTTTCTAAGACTTTTTGAAAATTGGTAAGACTCTCTGAGTTTTTTCTGCAGTCTGAGTTAATTTCCTACGTTTTTTAAGTGATTTTTAAAGTTTTTGGAGTTTTTCTAGTTTTATTACGCTTTAACTAAAAGAATGTGAAGCTAATTTTCTTCGTTTTCTATGGTCTTTTAAGTTTCCTGAATCTTTTAAATGTATTACATGGTTACTAAGTTTGTTTGAAGGTTAGTGATGTTCTCTGAGAACTTTTTTAGAGTCTATTGAGACTTATTTTCTAGATTTTTTAAGTGTTTTAAGTCTATTAAGTTTATCTGATTTTCTAAAAGTTTGAAAACTATATGTAGTAGAGTTTGAGAGTTTTCTGAGGTTTATTTTCTAGATTTTCCAATTTGTCATTCAAGTCTACTAAAATGTCTGAGGATGATTTGAGACTTATTTTCTACATTTTGAAATGTTTTTTATTTCTCTTGAATCTTGTAAGTCTACTACTATTTGAAAATTTGTTAATAATAAAGTTTTTTGAGTATTTTAGGGTTTGACAGTTTCTTGAGGCTTATTTTTTGTTAAATTGCAACTAATTTTTTTTTAGTTAGTGAGGTTTTCTGAGTATTTTTGTAAGTTTTTTGTCTTTTAAATTTTTAGAATTATTCAAGTTAAGAGTCTTTTGATATTCATATTTTTTAGATTTTTTATGTGGATTTTTTAAGTTTATTGCTGTGTATTGTATAACTTTGTTTGTAGGGCTCCCCGAGTAATTTTAGAGTTTAAGGGCATTTTGAGGCTTATTTTCTAGTTTTTTTTTAAGTAAAACTTTTTTTTTTAACTTTAAAAGTGTTTTTTTTAGTTTTTTTTATAAATTCTAGAGTTTTGAGTCTTTTGAAACACATTTTTTAGATTTTTCAAGTGTCTTCAATTATTTCAAATTTTTTATCCAAAAGTTTTAAGGCTTTCTGAGTATTTCTAGAGTTTAGGAGTATGTTGAGGTTTATTTTTTAGATCTTTCCTGATGTTTTTTAAGTCTTATTAAACTGAAATCTAAGCTTTTTTGAAAGATTAAAATCTTTTAAAGATAATTTTTTAGATTTGTTCAAGTGTCTTTTAAGTCTTTTGAGTCTTTCAAATGTATAAAATTTTTATTTTAAATTTTTGGAAAGTTTTTTTGGCTTTGCGTATTTTTGGACTTTAGGAGTTTCATAAAGCTAATTTTTTAAGTCTGTTTAATTATTACTAAGATGATTAATTTAGAGCCTGAGAGTCTCTCAAGGCTCAATTTCTAGGTTTGTTGAAACGTCTTTTAAAGTTTTGATTATTTAAAGTCTAATACATTCTTAATAAGCTTTTTTAGAAAGTTGGTAAGGTTCTTGAAACAATTTTTAGAGTCTAAGAGTCTTAACTTTTAGTCGATTAAAATGTTTGACTTTTGGAAACTTTGTAAAGAGTATTTCCAGAGCATGGGAGTAACTTGAGGTTCATTTTTACATTGATAAATCTAAAAAATAATGTTTTTTTTAAGTCTATTAAATTTTTATCTTAGCATTTTTGAAATTTTATAAAGTAAGGAGTATTTTCTAGTACCTATTAAAGTTAAATTTGGTTATAACCAACCTTTTTTGGAAAAAAACGTTTTTTGTACTGGGTTTGGTTTACCATTTAAATACTACGAAAAGTATATCTAGATTTGATAATCAGTTAGGAAGTGGTGACCGAAATGCCTCTAGTAATACAACATAAAAGGTTTTTAGATTTTCAATTTTGTGGTTTGGAGACTTGATTAATAAAAAGACAATTAAGCAATATTTCTGGCGTTTATAGTTTAAAGTATTAGAGTATAGAATCCAGCTTTCCTAACCTAAACACAATCAATCTGATTTTAGAAAAAAAAAAATGTTAGTTTAAGTTTTGTATTGCCTAGTTGAATGAATATTTTATGTTTAGAAGATACAAAAAGAGGAAAATATTGACAATTGTTTGATGGGTAGTTGTGCGGTTTTCTTGAAATAAAAGTGGGCGGACGATTGTACCAATGAGTTCTTCCCGACTACCCAACCATTCGTCATTGTTGTGATACGATATTTCTTTAGTTTAAAGCATATTTATTTTTTTAATATTTATGTTGAATGAGGAGTCAAAAAAAATAATCAACAATTTTCTTGTTTTAAATTTGAGTTCAAATCTTACAAAAAAACTTTTTAACGGTTATTTTCTTCACCACTTTATTGCCAGCGTAAAATTTTATGCCTAAAAAGAAAGTTCATAAGCTTTATCTAGAGTTGATGAATAATTTCTACAGAATTCTTGTCTACTGTAAACTGTAGGTCTACCTATGATGTAAGTTTTTAGCAGTACTTCAGAAAAATGTTAGTGTCCTCTAGTGAGAAAGTTGTTAACTGCATTGTGTTAAAATTAATAATTAGTTATTTATTAATTTACCATGAACTAGTGTATCAGCATTCTTTAAGGATTTCTTTAGAATTGATATAAAAATGTATTTGTAAAATTATTTTGTACAAAATCGGTATTTCACATTTGTTTAGATTAATAGTTGTTGACCGTCGATCTATGAAGCGGTATGATACTAGTAGATAAGTTTGAAGAAAGTTACTTTCACTTATTAAAGTCTTTTTAATAGGGAGGTTCCAATAACCTAAAAAAATCGTTTGAATAAAGTTTAATTAGACACTGAAAGAAAGAGTTTTTTAATGATACTAATTAGTTAGTCCAAAATATTTTTCTGCAAACTCTAATTATAAAAAGCTTTTTCTCTACTGGCGATAGAATTTCAGAGTTTTTTATTACAGAACATCATTGTAACTACTGTCTTCATTAGTTTTTTAAAGTCTAAATTATTTTATATAGCATGGAAAAGCATATTCTCTACTTCAAAGTAGTCTAGGAAGAGTTTTTTATAAATTTTAAAACAGCTCCAAAATCTATTGGTTCAAGATAAATTAGAAATTATGTATGTTAAACTGTAGTTGATTCTATTGAACATTCTCTAAAAATTATTTTTTAAATTCTTTTTTGTTTTGAAACATGTTACTAATTGGTTATTTATTTATTTCCAGGTGGAATGCAAGAAAGCACAACCAAAAGAAGTGATGCTTCCAGCGAATCTAGCTAAAACAAGAGCAGCAGGCAGGGGTGCTTACGGTGAGTTGCTATTGATGAATCCTGGTCCAGTGGCGAGTGCTACAACATCCGCGTTACGTTACACTCCATACCCCATACCCGTGAGTGCAAGTATGCAGGTGCCATCAGCAGGCCCGAGTATACCAGTGGCAGCTATACACGTGGCACCTGCACCCTTGCACACCTACTCAACCGTGTATGATGTGACGGGATGCAAAAGGATATTTGCTACACCAACGCTAAGACATTTACCAAGGGCAGCACCTCCTACCCTCACCTACAGCATGAGTGACTTGTTAGGTGTACAGGGTCTTGACATTTCCACAATTTACGCCAACACTTTATCCAGCGGCCTCGGCCTCTAAATCTATTAATAATGACAAAATTTAATTCGCTTCCGCTTTGTCTTACAAAACAACTTCGTCCAAAAACATATTTTACACAAAATTCAATATTTTTATACCCCCAACTACTTCATTAAAATCTAACCCTTTTACTAAACAAATTTATTAGCTAGCTTAGTACTCTGCGTGTTCAGGGACACAAACTGTGATTAATTAGATAGATTCAGATTATTAAAAAGTTTCCTAATCTAATATTTCGGTTTAGCTTAGTACAAATAAAATTCATATCAAGACTGGTAGTAGTAGCTCAGATTTGTCAATAATAGTTTTAGTAATGGATAGTTGTAGCGAATAGTTCTATATAGATCCCGTCACGTCATATGCTAAGACGCCTTGAAAAATATGGTGGATTTTTATTTGTAATAGCCCTCATGAAATTTCGACGTGTCTACGCAATTTGATTCGAGTATTTTAAATTCGAATCTTTAGATTTGTTAATAGTTAGGTAATTATTATATGTGAGGCATTAGTACCTCGTTTGCAGGTCCTTTGAGGCGTCTTTCATGGTCCTTACTCAGAGTACTGCCTGACCTATTAATTTTATAACGAAGGTGATTTTATTTTATTTTTGTTTTAGTCAGAATTTATATAATTATAACTAATTATATAAATTCTGCTTAGTATTAGTTAAAAATTAATTTCAAAAAATATTGTATTATAAATTTAGTTATGTAATTTGACTAACCAAAAATTAATTCTAGCTTTAGCAAAAGAATAGCCTGTAGCTCTCTTTAATGAAGAAGCTGTTTTAATAATATTTTGTCATTAATTAAACAGTAAGTCGCGGGTAAATTAAAAATATTTATCATTGTATTCTTAGGCTTAGTTATATGTTAGCTTTAGTAAATATAACAAGGATTATAATATAAAATTAATATATAAAGTCCAACTTAGCCTGCAGAATTTAGTCGTAAGTTGGTCAACTCAGCTTTTGATTAGCATTAAGCGTATCAATGGATCAAAATGGTATATGTATAACAAAAACAAACCACTTTTAGGGTGGTTTTAATTGTTTTTTTATTTATTTTTAATTTATAATAGTTATTTATAATCTAATAGAATAGTAAATGTTATAGATAGTAATAATAGATTGGTCGAATGTTCATTTGCAGATGCAATCAATTGCTTTAATAATAACGCGGCAATTTATTAATTAAATCCCGGTAGTTGTTTAGACACGTAGTAAGAAATTTCATGGATGCTCTAACAATTTCTTTCATTTTAATAGTAATTTAGTCATTTTTTTTAATTCATTTTATTTTATTTATGTTAATCCGCGCTTTCTGAAATAAGTTACTAACCGTTTACTTTTTTTGCTTTTTATAGATTTTATGTGGTCACTTGGAGCTCTACCGGACGGTAAGTTTTTTTATTATTATTAATATTTGCATGTAATATTTCCGGAAATACCATATTGCATTTCCTACCTTAACTACTTTTTAAAGTCTTGAATATTTTATTGTAATAGTTTGCATGTTGCGTTTCCATGAACCGGAAATGGGGGTCTACAAATGGTTTAAATTGATATTTTTTAAAGCTATCACTGAATGTTAAATATGTACGCATCAATAATATTTAAGGGTTTATAAAATGATTTGAAACTGAGGTCATATTGGTTTTTATTTAAAAAAAAAATGAAGCTAATTATTAAGTTGGAGAATGTAGAGCAGTTTTATAATTAAGAAGCTGTTTTATTAATCAAAATTAATTGTATCGATTGGAATATAAATAAACTGAGGTCAATAAAACCACTGTGTGAATTGGCACATTGTTCAATATACAATCTATACAGAAAAAATCATTTATCAAAATTAAAGAACTAAATTAAAAGAGTTTTTTGGTTTAGCTCAAGGCACTAAATTTTACATTATACAAAATTTGTCGAGTCGATTTTTATAATTTTTTTACAGTTGGTAGTAATGATGGTGAAGTGTATTGGAACAAAATTGCATCAATTTCCAATGAATTGTTATCGACTTATGATTATTTTAGTAAAGTGATTTGTTTGTGTCAGCTTAAGTCACCACTTAATTTGAGGTTATGCTAAATTGAGTGAATCGATTTTTATAGTTTTTTCACAGTTGGTGCTGGTGGTTATAAAGTATAATTTTACAAAATTGCATCAAATTTTGATGAATTTTTAATAAGTTATGATTGTTTTAGTAAGAAAGTAAGTTTCAAGTTTACGTTAGCTCAAGTCAGTTTATTTGAGGTTATGCCTAATTGAGCAAATCAATTTCTATAAATTTTATACAGTTGCTACTAGTGGCTATGAAGTATACTGTCATAAAATTGCATCAATTTTTAATGAGTTGTTAATAAGTTATGATCGTTTTAGTAATAGCTTTAATCTCATGTTTGAGTTAGCTCAAGCCAGTTAGTTTGAGGTTATACAAAATTGAGTGGATAGATTTTTATAATTTTTTTACTGTTGGTACTAATGACAATGAAGTACATTGTTACAAAATTTTATCAATTTTTAATAAATTGTTAGCGAGTTATGTTAATTTTAATAATGAAGTACGTCTCTAGTTTGCGTTAGCTCAAGTCAATTAATTTGAGGTTATTCTAAATTGAGCGAATCAATTTCTTTAAATTTTCCAGAGTTGGTACTAAAAGTAATGAAGTATATTATTACAAAATTGCATCAACTTTCAATGAATTTTTAACGAATTATGTTTAGTTTAGTAATGAATTAATCTCTAGTTTGCGTTAGCTTAAGTCAATTAATTTGAGGTTATACAAAATTGAGCAAATATTTTTTTATAATTTTTTTACAGCTGGTTCTAAATGTAATGAAGTACTTTTATTATGAAACTGCATTAATTTTTAATTAGTTGTTATTAAGTTATAATTGTTTTAGTAATAATAGTTTTAGTCTCCTGTTAGAGTTAGCTCAACTCAGTTTGTTTGAGGTTATACAATATTGAGCGGATAGATTTTTATATTTTTTTTTACAGTTGACACTAATGATAAAAAGGTTTATTGTTACAAAATTGCAACAAGTTTCAATGATTTGTTAGCCAGTTACATTTAATTTAGTAATTAAGTAAATCTTTAGTTTGCGTTAGCTCAAGTCAGTTAATTTGAGGTTATACAAAATTGAGCAAATATTCTTTTATAAATTTTACACAGTTGGTACTAATGATAATGAAGTCTATTACTACAAAATTGCATTAGCTTTCAATGATTTGTTAGTGAGTTGTGTTTAGTTTAGTGTTGAAATAAATTTCTAGTTTGCGTTAGCTCAAGTCAGTTAATTTGAGGTTATTCAAAATTGAGCGAATAAATTTTTATTAATTTTATACAGTTGGTACTAAAGGTAATGAAGTATATCATTACAAAATTGTACCAACTTTCAATGTTTTGTTAGCGAGTTATGTTTGATTTAGTAATAAAGTAAATCTCGATTTTGCGTTAGCTTAAGTCAATTAATTTGAGGTTATATGAAATTGAGCGAATATTTTTTTATAATTTTTAAGCAGTTGGTACTAATTATAATGAAGTCTATTACTACAAAATTGCATTAATTTTCAATGTTTTGTTAGCGAGTTATGTTTAGTTTAGTAATGAAATAAATTTCTACTTTGGGTTAGCTCAAGTCAGTTAATTTGAGGTTATACAAAACTGAGCAAATATTTTTTTTATAATTTTTACACAGTTGGTACTAATGATAATGAAGTATATTATTACAAATTTGCATTAGCTTTCAATGATTTGTTAGCGAGATCTGTTTGGTTTAGTAATAAAGTAAATCTCTAGTTTGCGTTAGCTGAAGTCAGTTAATTTGAGGTTATACAAAATTGAGCGAATAAATTTTAATATTTTTTTTACAGTTGGTATTAAAAGTAATGAAGTATATTATTATAAATTTGCATCCATTTTTAATGAGTTGTTAATAAATTATGATTGTTTTAGTCTCATGTTTGAGTTAGCTCAAGTCAGTTAATTTGAGGTTATACAAAATTGAGCGGATAGGTTTTATTTTTTTTTACAGTTGGTACTATGAAGTATATTATTACAAAATTGCATTAGCTTTTAATACATTGTTAGTGAGTTATGATTGTTTTAGTAATGAAGTACGTCTCTAGTTTGCGTCAGCTTAAGTTAGTTAATTTGAGTTTATTCTAAATTGATCGAATCGATTTTTATAATTTTTTTACAGTTGGTACTAATGATAATAAGGTCTATTATTACAAAATTGGACCAACTTTTAATGTTTTGTTAGCGAGTTATGTTTGGTTTAGTAACGACATAAATTTCTAGTTTGCGTCAGCTCAAGTCAATTAATTTGAGGTTATGCGAAATTGAGCGAATAAATTTTTATAAATTTTTTACAGTTGGTGCTAATGTTAATAAGGTCTTTTATTACAAAACTGCATTAACTTTCAATGTTTTGTTAGTGAGTTATGTTTAGTTTTATTAATGAATTAAATCTCTAGTTTGCGTTAGTTCAAGTCAATTAGTTTTAGGTTATACAAAATTGAGCGAATAAATTTTTATAATTTTTACAAAGTTGGTACTTATGATAATGAAATCCATTACTACAAAATTGCATCAACTTTTAATGTTTTGTTAGCGAGTTATGTTTAGTGTAGTAATGAAATAAATTTCTAGTTTGGGTTAGCTCAAGTCAGTTAATTTGAGGTTATACAAAATTGAGCAAATATTTTTTTATAAAATTTCTACAACTGTTACTAAAGGTAATGACGTATATTATTATAAAATTTCATCAGTTTTTAATAATTTGTTAGCGAATTATGTTTAGTTTAGTAATTTAAAAAATGTCTAGTTTGCATTAGCTCAAGTCAATTAATTAGAGGTTACATAAAATTGAGCGAATATATTTTTATAATTTTTACAAAGTTGGTACTAATGATAATGAAGTCTACTATTACAAAATTGCATCAACTTTCAATGTTTTCTTAGCGAGTTATGTTTGGTTTAGTAATGAAGCAAATCTCTAGTATGCGTAAGCTCAAGTCAATTAATTTGAGGTTATACAAAATTTGGCGAATCAATTTTTATAAATTTTCTACAGTTGGTTCTAAAAGTAATGACGTATATTCTTACAAAATTTCATCAATTTTTAATGATTTGTTAGCGAGTTATGTTAAATTTAGTAATGAAGTAAATCTCTTGTTTGCGTTAGCTCAAGTCAGTTAA
The DNA here is from genome assembly GCA_963932245.1 of Tachinus rufipes. Taxonomy (NCBI): domain Eukaryota; kingdom Metazoa; phylum Arthropoda; class Insecta; order Coleoptera; family Staphylinidae; genus Tachinus; species Tachinus rufipes. Next base: position 113,379,723 of record OZ010744.1, on the reverse strand, counting down.
TTTGAGGTTATACAAAATTGAGCAAATTTTTTTTTTTCAATTTTCTACAGCCGATACAAATGGTAATAAAGTATATTACTACAAAATTGCATCAACTTTCAATGATTTGTTAGCGAGTTATGTTTGGTTTAGTAATGAAGTACATTTTCAGTTCAGCGTTACCTCAAATCAATTAATTTGAGGTTATACAAAATTGAGCGAATCAATTTTTAAAAATTTTCTACAGCTGGTTCCAATGATGATAAAGTATATTATTACAAAATTGCATCAATTTTCAATGTTTTGTTAGCGATTTATGTTTAGTTTAGTAAAGAACTAAATTTCTAGTTTGCGTAAGCTTAAGTCAATTAATTTGAGGTTATACGAAATTGAGCGAATCGATTTTTATAAATTTTGTACACATGATTTCAAAGAGAATGGAGTCTTTTGTTGCAAAATTGCACAAATTTCCAATGAATTGTTTGTAAGTTATGATTGTTTTAGTAAAGAAGCGAGTCTCTAAGTCAGTTAATTTGAGGTTATGCAGAATTGAGAGAATAGATTCTTATAATTTTTCTACAGTAATTACTAATGGCAATATAGTATATTTTAACAAAATTGCATCAGTGTTTAATGAATTGTTAGTGAATTATGATTGTTTTAGTAATTAAGTGAGTTTTTAGTTTCAGTCTAGCTTAAGTCAGTTATTTTGAGGTTATACGAAATTGAGCGAATCGATTTTTATAAATTTTTAGGGGCAATGAAGAATATTATTTTAAATTTGCATAAATTTTTAATGAATTATCAAGAAGTTACGATTGTTATAGCTATAATTTGAGTTTCTAGTTCGCGTAAGCTTAAGTCAGTTATTTTGATATTATGTAGAGTTAAACGAATTGATGATTATCATAAAGTATTTTATTACAAAATTGACTTATCTAACTTTGCTGGTGTTTCATTGCCTTGCAGGAGACCGCAATATATTCGACAAATTAGATATTGGCGCTGCCGGAGATCAAACCCGTGCTGCCTGCTCAGTTAAGTCGAGAAGACCTGAAGACACCTTTGGGAATTCTAGGAAGATTACTCCTTTTCATATTTCATATTTTATCTTAAGAATTATCTAGCAGAGAGAGATATGGTGAACATTTTGAAGAATACCGCAGTTGGAGCGATGCACAGATCTTCTTTTTGAACCATGTACATTCAAAAAGACCAGTTGGAAGAATTCTTGCCTGTATATACCCTCCCCATATCTGTAGCAGGTATTTTATGTAAAGAGCATTTAGTTGAGGAACATTAGAGTAGTTCTATGGCTTTTTACGGAAATTCTTTGTTGCGACACTTTGTTGGCGTTTGCGTTGACGCAAGTGGAATCTATTTTTAACGGATTCTTGTAGTAGGGAGGTCAAGAAAGATTTTTTTGTATGAGCATTTTTCACTCATAGAATCGTGAAAATTGCAAAAAGCACCGCAGTTCCAGATCTTTTCTTTGGACTATCAACATTTAAGAGAGAGCTACATGGAATTTTTACCGGTTTTGACTTTTATCTGAAGTAGGTTTCATATGTAAAGAGCATTTAGTTGGTTTTAAATTAAATGCTGGCGTACGGGGCTTGAATAAGATGAAGAGCTTTAGTGTCAGCATGGTCTCTTGCCCTGGCTTCAGGTGGAACTGTTTTGCTGGGAGAGAGAGGTGGTGTTTTTTTGGCCGCCCACCTTTGGATTTGTACCTATATTTGCAACAAGTTTTTAAAGTAAAAATCATTTAGTTGATTCTGAAGTTGGTTTTGGGTAAACTTGGGTAAGATGAAGATTTATGTCTATACCAGTTCATTTAAGAAAAGAGCATTTAATTAGTTTCAAAGCGGATTCTGGTTGATGTGCCGGTTTTTGGTAAGTTAGAAGCTCAGCGTAAATCAAGTTTTGTATTTTAGCTTTCTACAATTTTTTTTTTGTTTTGATTGCTTCGGCCGGTGTTGTCTTTGGGCACTATATGTTTTAATTGTTGTGGGAAAGTCTAGCACATAGAACTGGTAACGAAGTAAGCTTATCTGCGTTTGCTATTCAAACTCTGATTGTTTGGAAAGTATACCATCACTGGATACTGCGGCATTATTTGCCTTTGCAGGAACTTGCGCATGGAACAGTTTTCAGAGCTACTATGCGTTTCGCTTGTAGGCCTAATGATCATTTGGATTTGTTTTGAGCCAACGGATTGGAATGTTATGAAGTAGTGTGGCTAGAAAGAAAGTTATTATGGAAACCTGCTTAACATGAGTACTAAGGCGCAAGGGACGTTTGTCATTAACGTTGAGTTTGAGACTAAGTTAGACTCCAAAGCTTTGTTTTCTGAAACTGGTTGGAATTCTACCCTATAGGATATAGGCAATGGATGCAATTTGGAAAAGTTCTGCAAGTTACTCATCAAATGTGGCTTTGCTGATGCTTTATTGTGTGGTTAACACTGTTTTTTCTAAAATGTTGGACTTGTTGTGGTTGTGGTTTCTTACATAGTACTATAATAGGTACTGTGTACTTTCGGGAGCATATCCTTTAGTAAGGAGGGCCGGGTGTTCTTTGCTTGGCACTGTCATCGCCGTTTTCCAACTAGGCATTGGAGTAAAGTACCCAGTAGTTGAACTAACGGCCATGGGAGTATCCAATTCTAGGTATCTTGAGAAACGAATGCAGACCTAAAGCGTGGTTTTAAACAAAAAACCGTCTTTAGATGTCTAAAGGGTATCTCGTGGGCTATAAGATAGGTTGATATCAGTGCTTCCAAAAAGCACTCTATGAGATTAGCGCATAGAGGACCAGCCTAGTAGAAGGCACGAGTTTCTTTAGTTTTTGGGAGTAACTATGTCTTTCTAATGGTTTCCAAATGAAATTTAATTAGTGAAGTGCTTAGGTCATAGCAGCTCCGAAAGAAGAGGATTTTTTTTGCATTTTATTTAAAATTTGAACTGAGTTTTTATAAGATCATATTTGACTTCCTAACGAAAGCAAACACAAAATTTTTGTACATTTTTTGAATTTTACTTTACTTTTTTATCTGGGTATAAGGTAACGTTACTACATGAATCTACATTAAATTTTTGCAATTTAACTATTGAGTCTAGATTTAGTTAGCTAAGACTTCTAAACAATAATGACTAGTATTAAAGTTGCAAAAAATATCGTTTTTTGACAATTCACGTTTCAATAAAAAACTTTGAGCTGGAACCTATATAAGCTAACTAAATTACTTGAATAATGTATTAAACTAATGCCTTGAATTAATAAATGCGTTTTGATTTAGAAGGTTTACACAACTAAGCCACTCTTCGTTTTCTTAGACAAAAAGAAACTTGGAAAGAACAAGAAGGCCAAAATATTGCGGTTAAAACCGCACGCTTAATACGGTACAGACCAAAAACAGAAAAGTTCTTATAGACAAATCTAACTTGGGCCACAACTAAGAAGGTATTTAAAATTGTGCATTACTTCAAAACCAATCATTGGAAATTGATAAAATTTGGTAACAAAATACATTATTATCATTAGTTAAAACTGACAAAAATTAATAAACTCTATACATTTGATTTTACTTAACCTTACTTAAATTAATCTCATCTAACTTGAGCTTGTTGCTAAGAAGGAATTTCAAACTGTTCATAACTTCAAAACCATTTATTGGAAATTCATGAAAATTGGTACCAAGATGCATTATTATCATTAATTTAAACTGACAAAAATTTATTGAAATCTATTCGTTTGATTTTACATAACTTCACTTAAATTAATCTCATCTAACTTGGGCCACAGCTAAGAAGATATTTAAAATTGTTCATAGCTTCAAAACCAATCATTGGAAATTGATGAAATTTGGTACCAAGATGCATTATTATCATTAGTTTAAAACTGACAAAAATTTATTGAAATCTATACGTTTCATTTTACATAGCCTCACTTAAATCAATTTCATCTAACTTGGGCTACAACTAAGAAGGTATTTAAAATTGTGCATAACTTTAAAACCAATCATTGGAAATTGATGAAATTTGGTACCAATATGCATGATTATCATTAATTTAAATTGACAAAAATTTATTGAAATCTATACGTTTGGTTTTACATATCCTCACTTAAATTAACCTCATCTAACTTGGGCCAGAACTGAGAAGGTATTTAAAATTGTACATAATTTCAAAACTAATCATTGGAAATTGATAAAATTTGGTACTAAAATACATTATTATCATTAGTTAAAACTGACAAAAATTTATAAAAATCTATACGTTTGATTTTACTTAACCTCACTTAAATTAATTTCATCTAAATTGAGCCATAACTAAGAAAGCATTTAAAACTGTTCATAACTTCAAAACCATTTATTGGAAATTGATTAAATTTGGTATTAATATGCATTATTATCATTAGTTAATACTGACAAAAATTTATTGAAATCTATACGTTTGATTTTACATAACCTCACTTAATTTAACTTTATCTAACTTGGGCCACAACTGAGAAGGTATTTAAAATTGTGCATAACTTCAAATCCAATCATTGGAAATTGATAAAATTTGGTACCAAGATACATTATTATCATTAGTTAAAACTGACAAAAATTTATTAAAATCTATACGTTTGATTTTACTTAACCTCACTTAAATTAATCTCATTTAACTTGGGCCACAACTAAGAAGGTATTTAAAACTGTTTATAACTTCAGAACCATTTATTGGAAATTGATGAAATTTGGTACCAATATGCATGATTATCATTAATTTAAATTGACAAAAATTTATTGAAATCTATACGTTTGGTTTTACATATCCTCACTTAAATTAACTTCATCTAACTTGGGCCACAACTGAGAAGGTATTTAAAATTGTACATAATTTCAAAACTAATCATTGGAAATTGATAAAATTTGGTATTAAAATACATTATTATCATTAGTTAAAACTGACAGAAATTTATAAAAATCTATACGTTTGATTTTACTTAACCTCACTTAAATTAATTTCATCTAAATTGGGCCACAACTAAGAAAGCATTTAAAACTGTTCATAACTTCAAAACCATTTATTGGAAATTGATGAAATTTGGTACCAATATGCATTATTATTATTAGTTAAAACTGACATAAATTTATTAAAATCTATACATTTGATTTAACATAACCTCACTTAAACTAACCTCATCTAACTTGGGCCACAACTGAGAAGGTATTTAAAATTGTGCATAATTTCAAAACCTATAATTGGAAATTGATAAAATTTGGTACTAAGATACATTATTATTATTAGTTAAAACTGACAAAAATATATTGAAATCTATTCGTTTGATTTTACATAACTTCACTTAAATTAATCTCATCTAACTTGGGCCACAGCTAAGAAGATATTTAAAATTGTTCATATCTTCAAAACCAATCATTGGAAATTGATGAAATTTGGTACCAAGATGCATTATTTTCATTAGTTGAAACTGACAAAAATTTATTAAAATCTATACGTTTGATTTTACTTATCGTCACTTAAATTAACCTCATCTAACTTGGGCCACAACTAAAAAGGTTTTTAAAACTGGTCATAACTTCAAAACCATTTATTGGAAATTGATGAAATTTGGTACCAAGATGCATTATTATCATTAATTTAAACTGACAAAAATTTATTGAAATCTATTCGTTTGATTTTACATAACTTTACTTAAATTAATCTCATCTAACTTGGGCCACAGCTAAGAAGATATTTAAAATTGTTCATAGCTTCAAAACCAATCATTGGAAATTGATTAAATTAGGTATTAAAATGCATTATTATCATTAGTTAATACTGACAAAAATTTATTGAAATCTATACGTTTGATTTTACATAACCTCACTTAAATTAACCTCATCTAACTTGGGCCACAACTGAGAAGGTATTTAAAATTGTGCATAATTTCAAAACCAATCATTGGAAAGTGATAAAATTTGGTACTAAGATACATTATTATCATTAGTTAAAACTGACAAAAATTTATTAAAATCTATACGTTTGATTTTACTTAACCTCACTTAAATTAATCTCATTTAACTTGGGCCACAACTGAGAAGGTATTTAAAATTGTGCATAATTTTAAAACCAATTATTGGAAATTGATAAAATTTGGTACTGAGATACATTATTATTATTAATTTAAACTGACAAAAATTTATTAAAATCTATACGTTTCATTTTACATAACTTCACTTAAATTAATCTCATCTAACTTGGGCCACAACTAAGAAGGTTTTTAAAACTGATCATAACTTCAAAACCATTTATTGGAAATTGATGAATATTGGTACCAAGATGCATTATTATCATTAGTTAAAATTAATAAAGTCAAAATATGAAGCAAATGAAGGAGTCCATTGCAAAACTGTAAAAAAGGAACTGAAGAATGCTTCCCATTGCAACTTTCCATAGGCCACGATAACATGAACTCATGTTTGAAGCGATTTAAAATTTAAAAAGAAAACGATACAACATTTAGATGAAAATGATGACAAGACTCCAAACACATCACAAATTATTGGAGCACACCACTTCAGTATGAGATGAGGCAAAAGTCAAGGTATAATAGGAAGAACTGGGTAATACAAAACTGGTGAGAAGTAAAAAGAATATTGGTTTGTTTTCTCGCTAATTTGAAAAGTGTGGATGGCATGGCACTGGTTTTGTTTGTGATGGAATTGTGGAGCAAAAGTGGGGAGAGAGAATTTGACTTTAGTTTAGGTACTGTAAAGAGAAATGAGAGATGCAGCATAAGTTGCCGGATAAGTACTACAACTTTATTGCTTTGTTATTTAGTCGATTAGTCGAAGACGTGAACCGTATGCTAATTAGAATTGAGCACCAAGCCAGGAGCTAATCATCCTAACATCAGCTCAGCGAGTACAGAAACTTTGCGTAGAGCATTAAGGCAAAAACTGGCTTGATTCCGATGTTTAGTACAGATAGGAAATACCAAAAAATGAATAGTTTTTCAGAAAAAACAAATCTTTTGATGTCGGTTTTTTTTAACATTGCAAAATAGAATTTATTGTTGAATGTTAACTAAAGAGAATGTGAGCTGGGTTATACCTTACAATAATTCTGCTCAGTACGAGAAGTAACGCTAATTCGGATTCTTTATGAATTTACTCACTTAAGTGATCTTGGGAAGCTACCAAACGTAGAATCATGAAAATCTAAACACGAGTTGAGTGGCTTGAAAAGATGTGATTTGAACGACCCTACTTGCTATTGTGTGGACTGAAGTTTTCTACTATATGATAGGCTATTCTTACTCGGTTGTCAGTCAGTATGAATGGTCAAACGCAGTGGTATTCAACATCAAATTTCAGAGTGTTCTACTTGGTGGAGAAGCTTCTACGTTGCGATTTGGCTGTTAGTTTGTGATTTGTCTTTCTTTAGGACACGCGTAGACCAACATGTTTATTTTTTGCCGCAAAGAAATATACGGAAGAAGCTTATTTCTAAATTGAATCATAAGAGTATGAAATGATAATTTAGTTTTTGGTCGCTAACAAGTAACAAAAATGCAACTTTCTGACAGTTTTTGGCATTTTAATAAAAAACTGTGAACTAAACTTTTACAAACCAACTGAATCACGTTAACTTAGATTAAATTTGGCACGATCTGCCTTTAGTTTTAGTTTGCTAAGACGACATTTGATTTCCAGAAGTAACAAACACAAAACTTGACAGTTTTTGACAGATTTTGGCATTTTACTCAAAAACTTTGATCTAAATCTATGTAAACCAACTGAATCACGTAAATTTGGATTAAATTTTGCACAATCTTACTTCAGTTTTAGTTTGCTAAGACGACATTTGACTTCCGAGAGGGACAAACATGCGACTTTTTGATAGTTTCTGGCATTTAACTCAACAACTTTGAACTAAGCCTATATAAATCAACTAAATCACTTAAATCTAGATTAAATTTGGCACAATCTGATTTTAGTTTAAGTTTGCTAAGACGACATTTGACTTTCAAACAAAAGTGACAACACAAAACTTACAACAAAAATGCGACTTTCTGACAGTTTCTGGCTTTTTACTCAAAAACTTTGAACTAAACCTATATAAGCCAATTGAATCACTTGGATCTAGATTAAATTTGGCACAATCTGGTTTTAGTTTTAGTTTGCTAAGACGATTTTTGACGCCAAACAAAAGTGACGAACTCAAAACTTGCAACAAAAATGCAATTTTTTTACAGTTTTTGGCATTTTACTCAAAAACTTTGAAATAAGCCTATAAAAGCCAATTGTATCACGTAAATCTAGATTAAATTTTGCACAATCTGACTTCACTTTCAGTTTTCTAAGACGAGATTTGATTTCAAACACAAAGCTTGCAACAAAAATACGATTTTTTGGCAGTTGGTTTTGGATTTTACCTGAAAGTTTTGAGCTGGGTTTTTTAAGATAAGTTTTAACAAGTAATTCTACATTAAATTTTGTTTCTTGCACTAGAATAATTTTGGTAAGAAGATATTTGCCTTCTGAAAAAGAGGGCAAAACAGAAAAATGCGACTTTCTGGATTTTTTTCGGTTTACTTCCCTTTTTGTTAATTTTGGGATCCATCTTATTTAACTTTACTTAGTTAAAGCTGAGTATTAAAAGTTGGCATAAGAATGATTTGCGTTTGAAATTCTTCTAAAGCTGCACAGAATTTTAAGTATTGAGCGAGCACCAACAACAAAGTGCGAATTAATGGAGAGAATTATTCCGACTGCTTCTTGGAATATTCTTTGATTTAATAAATAAATTAATCCTTCAGATACATTGCAAAACAAGGAGACGAGAAAACAGTTTACGATTAATAAACATAAAAGACAATTATTGACTTTTACACATGAATTTAAGTATAGTAGTTTTCAGCTTTGTTTTGAGTGGTAGTAACTGTTAAATAAAGATGATTGTAGACTAAACTATTATAATACATAGAAGAAATTCTGGAACCTACAAGTTTATATGACATTAAATACATTAAATCAAAGCACAATTTGTGTTTGCGACAGATCAGGTCGTTATATACAAATGTAGGAAACCTTCAGAGTGATGTGGAACTAACTCATAATATGACATAGAAGTTATACAATTGACTAGTTTACGTGATATTAAATACATTTTATGTTTAATCTGTTGCTATATACAGAGTAAAGCTTTTAAATTAATGTATAAGTAGAATATTTTATTTAACTCAATTTTTTTTTGCTTTGAATTTTTTATTTCTCAACAATTAAGCTATTTGATTCTAAACACTAATTTTAAATTGATATTTAATGCAACTATGGGGATTGTAGAAACTGCATGTAATGTCTTAAAAGTAGCACTTCATTATACAGCAATTAAGACATTTCATAAAAGCCAAATCGTATTGCATGCGATAAAATAGCTTACTTTACAGATTTCTAAAATATGTTGTTAACAATTAGGGCTTCTTGCATGCTATTTGTTGTCTACTATTACGTTAATGGCAGATTATAAAAGTAATGAATAATTATTATAGAAATGCTTGAAAATGATAATAAACTTTAAATACGAAAATTATGATTGAAAGGAGTTTAATACACGGCTCATGTGCAGTGAGCCTTATTATGAATATTATGGTGAATGCGCCGGGCATTATGGATTAAATTTAATTAATTCAATGCAATTTAAACTGTAATAATTGATGAAAAATCAATACTATAATTATCTCAATTTGATGTTGAATAATGCATTTGAGACCATAATATGTGAGAATTAGATGGCCGTTAGAAAGCGAAATAAAATCAATATAATATCTGTGCATCAATCAATTGAGATTGATGTGGTAAGTTTTGAAGGGGATGGAGGATTTATTGATGCGTATATATTTAACATTGAATGAGTGATAGCGTATATTTATACATTCAGCACACATAAAACTATTAGTGTTGCTTTTGACTAATGTGTGTTTTCTTTCTACTTACAGGTTTTCCGGCCGCGTACGCAGCTTATGCGGCCGGGCGAGGTTATTCGGGATATCCTAGTTTCGGACTACCATACCCCACAGGTAATGCCTTGGCCAGTTTACATCACCATCATCCGCTGCCGTTACTCCCGTACCCTCTTGAACATTTAGGGGTGTACGGTGGCCCGGCTAGCCTGCATGCCATGCCCCTGTGAACGAGCGCCTTGCCCTCATTACTCTCTCTATCAGAACATCTATCTATATCTCTTAATACTTAATATCCCCCAGCTACCTTTATATTTAGCCAGAGACTAATTTACAGGCTACTCCGATGTTGCAGACATTATGATGATTCTTGAAATATTTAGTAATTTTGACAATGCAATTTGGCCTTTATGCATAAATAATGTCCGCATTAACTCGGAGAGTTTAGATGAGATAATAGCGTAGTACACCCATTCCCCTATATACGCTTAAATTTACGAGCTAGAAAGAGAGAGATATGGATACAGATGCTCATGAATTGGTCGTAACAAATCTTAAACTAACTAGAATAACATGTAACACAAAACGCAAACAGTCATATTCAGTATTAGTCTAAAAAAATACTACTACTAAACTAAGTAGGTCATTTTAATCGGTAGGTGTAGTGCTAGAGCATAGGGTTACTGTTAGGTTAGGATAATTTCTAATAAGTTTAGTGTCGCCCCTCTGGACCGGAAAAGAGTTTCATCATAGTTTCAGTTTAGCTCAGACTGGATTTGCGTGCCCTTATCCATTCCAATTAAATTAAACAAAAAAAAAATGATAAAAAATGATTATTGAGCCGGTTTGTATAAATGGAATTAATATGATTGGTGACATTTATACCTTCTGGTGTGAATAATGCGCTTACAAATTTCACACCAATTGTATTATACTGTTATTGCCGTTATTTTTGTATTTTCTGAAGAAAAATTACTTATACGATTTGTTATATGAATAAGCTTGTTCGAAATATATAATTTTTCACGTTCAGCACCTCGATGCCTCAAAAGCAGCCGCCGATCCGCGGCCCCGTCCCACCCTCCATCCAAAAGTATTTTTGCCGCGGTTGGGCTTAATTATATTAATTAAATTAATGCAGTACCATTGCTTATTTATGAATGAATGAAACAAGCAATGGTGTTGTTCACAGGCGCATGGTATTGTAGCTAAATGTTAGGTGAACACGTCCGAACTAAGGATAACCCATCCGCGGCGCGCGCTCACTACGCTATTCCTACCGCAGAACCATCGGTTAAATCAACCTTCAAAAAACTTATTTGTTGGTTGATTAACCGGTGCTCTCTAATTACGCACCTGCAAGCATTCGACTGTGGCTGTGCATCTCACAATGTGATTTGCACAGTCGTCAATCAAAATATTTATCTGCAAATATTATTAATAAAAAAAAGCGTTGATGATATATTGTAATGCCATATCTACTTTTGAACGAAAACAAAGTTGTTTACTATATATATAATATATATAAAATGTATGTACGTATGTAAGGGTTGTGTGTATGAACTGTGTTATTAATAATTATACAATCTTAAGTATTCGATGTTATTTTTAAATATAAGACTGTTGCTTGTTGCAAGTCAACGTATATACGTTTTAAGCAATATGTGAAAACAATAAACAAATGTATATGGAAATTACATCAAATTATTTATTTAATTAGAGCGCCTAATTTACATCTGAATCATTTTTCTTGGCTTTTGTATTAAAATATAAAAAGCATGCGGTGCTTAAGAACATCTGGTTCAACTGTACAGTCTCTCCGGAATAGACGCGTTATACATATTTCAAGCGGCCCCCGTTACTCTATATCCCTATACCACCACACACACACGTTCACATTATTGATTGCTCTACCTTTAGATTTGCATTTTATATAGACACACTTCAGTTACGATTGTCATCAAATGTAATCTCGCAGCGCACGAGACATAGATTTATACCATTCGCCAAACAATACAAAGGGTTTATAAATAAATAGGCAGCTAGGTTTACCCCAAGCTTGTTTCCATTTATTTATATTAATTGAGGGGGCTGAAAACCAATAACAGTTAAAAGGTAATATGTAAAGGTTTCGGTTAGCAAACTGAATAATTAATTACAAATTGGCAATAAGAATCTCGTAAAATGGTTGTAGCAATCATGTTATTGTTCATTGCATGCGATTCTTTCGTTAAGTGTACTACTAATATGCTTTGCATTACATTAATTCTTGTGGGAACAATATAAGTTGTAACCAATTTAGTTAATAGATCACTACCAGACAGGTGAATGCGATTATTAAATTTAACAATTTAGTATAAGCCTCTCACAAAACAAATATTTGTAATTTTATATTTTTTTCATTGAATTCGAGGATTGTGGCTGAGCCTAAAAAGAAAATTATAGGATTGTCAGTTAGAATTACGATAATATTAATGAATTATTGCTTGATTCCCAATTTAAGCGCTAATTTTATTATTTAATAAAATTATTACAACTAAACCTGTATTACTACAAGCAAGAAGATTCTTTTTAGTACACTTTGAGTAATTTTCATAATTTTTTTATAGAAAAATAGTTTAGAAAATCATTAAATTATCTATTTGATTCATTTAAAGAATTTCTAGTTATTTTAATTGCCAAACTGCAAATTTTGGTTAGGTTAGGTTAACTAGAAAGAAAGCATTTTATAGAAAAAAAATTATAAATCTTTAAGAGCATTAAATTGTCTGAATCTGAAGCATAAACAGCATTTTTTAAATGTTTTTTTGCTTTTTTAAATTTTTACTCATACTTTGGAATGTTTTGATTATCAAAGCTGTACATTTTGGATTTTTTGAATTTTTACTTATAAAATAGAAGATATTGCAGTAAACTAGAATACAAGCATTTTATAGATAACATATTTTTATTAATATTATAGAGCATTAAATTATCTGACAGCTTTTTTAATTTATTGATCTATTTCAATTTAAATGTAAAACCTGCAATTTTGGATTTTTTTAAATTTTACTCATAATTTGTATAAAGCTTTATTCTAGAATACAAGCATTTTATAAAAAAATGCTTTTATTAATGTTGTAGGGCATTAAATTATCTATCTTATCTATTAAATAGCATTTTTTAATTTTTTTAAATTCTGTCAAAACTGCAATTTTGAAATTTTTTGAAATTTCACTCAATTTCGGAAAATGCTATAGACTAGAATAGAAGCATTCTATAAAAAAATGTTTTCATTATTGTTGTAGAGCATTAAATTATCTATCTAATCTATATAACAGCATTTTTTATTTTAATAAATTTAACTGTCTAAACTGCAATTTTTAGATTTTTTTGAAATTTCACTGAAACTTGGAAAATGCTATAAACTAGAACAAAAGCATTTTATAGAAAAATGCTTTTATTAATGTTGAAGAGCATTTTTTATTTTATTAAATTTAACTGTCAAAACTGCAATTTTTAAATATTTTGAAATTTCATTCAATCTCGGAAAATGCTATAAAATAGAATAGAAGCATTTTATAGAAAAATGTTTTTAACAATGTTGTAGAGCATTAAATTATTTATCTGATCCTTACAACAGCATTTTTTATTTTATTAAATTTACTGTCAAAACTGCAATTTTTAGATTTTTTGAAATTTCATTCAAACTCGGAAAATGCTATAAACTAGAATAGAAGCATTCTATAGAAAAGTGTTTTTTTATTTATTTTGTAGAGCATTAAATTATCTATCTGATCTATAAAACAGCATTTTTTATTTTATTAAATTTAACTGTCAAAACTGAAATACTTAGATTTTTTAAAATTTCACTTAAACTCGGAAAATACTATAAACTAAATTAGAAGCATTTTATAGAAAAATGTTTTTATTAATGTTGTAGAACATTAAATTATCTATCTGATCTATGAAACAGCATTTTTTATTTTATAAAATTTAACTGTTCAAACTGCATTATTTAGATTTTTTGAAATTTTACTTAAACTCGGAAAATGCTATAAACTAGAATAGAAGCATTTTATAGAAAAATGTTTTTATTAATGTTGTAAAGCATTAAATTATCTTTCTGATCCATAAATTGCATTTTTAATTTTATTAAATTTAACTGTCAAAACTGCAATGTTTAGATTTTTTGAAATTTCACTTAAGCTCAGAAAATGCTATAAACTAAAATAGAAGCATTTTATAAAAAAATGTTTTTTATAATGTTGTAGAGCATTAAATTATGTCTCTAATTCATATAACAGCATTTTTTCAAACTGCATTATTTGATTTTTTGAAACTTTACTTAAACTAAGAATATGCTATAAACTAGAATAGAAGCATTTTATATTAAAACGCTTTTATTAATGTTGTAGAGCATTAAATTATCTATCTGATTCATAAAACAGCATTTTTTGTTTTACTAAATTTAACTGTCAAAACTGCATTTTTTAGATTTTTTGAAATTTCACTTAAAATCGGAAAAAGCTATAAATTAGAATAGAAGCATTTTATGGAAAAATGCTTTTATTAATGTTGTAGAGCATTAAATTATCTATCTGATCCATAAAACAGCATTTTTTATTTTATTAAATTTAACTGTCAAAATTGCAGTTTTTAGATTTTTTAAAATTTTACCTAAACTCGGAAAATGCTCTATACTAGAATAGAAGCATTTTATAGAAAAATGTTTTTGATAATGTTAAACAGCATTAAATTATCTATATAATCCATAAAACAGCATTTTTTATTTTATTAAATTTAATTGTCAAAACTGCAATTTTTAATTTTTTTGAAATTTCACTCAAATTTTAGAAATGCTATAAACTAAAATAGAAACATTTTATAGAAGAAATGTTTTTATTAATGTTGTAGAGCATTAAATTATCTATCTGATCCACATACCAGCATTTCTTATTTTATTAAATTTAACTGTCAAAACTGCAATTTTTAGATTTGTATTTCACTCAAACTCGGAAAATGCTATAAACTAGAATAGAAAATGCTTTTATTAATGTTGTAGAGCATTAAATTATCTATCTAGTCTATAAAACAGCATTTTTGATTTTTTTAAATTTAACTGACTAATTTGCAATTTTTAGATTATTTGAAATTTCTTCCTTAATTTGGACCATAGTTTTAAACTAGAGGTGAAGCATTTTATTAAAATATTTTTTATTAACGTTTTAGAGCGCTACATAGTCTATTTTAATCATAAACAGCATTTTTGATAAATGTAAATTGAATAGCCAAAGCTTCAAGTTTTACATTTTTTGAAATTTCACTCATAATTTGTATGATTTTATAACAAAATTTGTTTTTTTTTTATAAATGTTGCAGAGCATTAAATTATTTGTCTAATCCATAGATTATATTAAATTTAAGATATTAACTCTTAAATTGCAAAATAAAGTGATTGGCTCTTCATTACATACTTCGATAAAGTCCGCACTAGTTTTGAAACTAAATTGTGGTAGCTGAGCATTAGTATGAGTCATATACTAAATTTGATAAAAATCCTTTATCAAATAAGCTCAGAATTGCTAAAAATCTGAATTTAAATTTGATCATTTTGGACTTAACTGAAGTCCTTACTTTTTTTTTAAATTATTTCTTGATTTATTAGTTTTACTTTTGATTGAAAACCAAGTTTACTAAAAATATATTAACAAATAAGTTCACAATAGCAAAATAAAATGATTGGCTCTTTATTACATACTTAAATAAAGGCTGCACTAGTTTTGAAACTAAATTGTGATAGCTGAGCATTATTTTGAGTCGCATACCAAATTTGATTAAAATTCTTCATCAAAATTGATGAAAAAATGTATTTAAATTTGATGATTTGACTCTTCATTTTGGAATTAAATAAAGTCCTTACTGTTTTTAGCATTAATTTATGGTTTGTAAACGTCAGCATTGATTGCAAACTAAGTTTTATCAAAATATTATAAGAATTGTGTAAATTTCGAACCAAATTGTTAAAGCATTTGCTTAATTTTAGGCGTTTGATCAAATAAATTTCTCGCAACATTGGTTGCGGGACAGTAGTTTCAACTTATGAAATCTGATTATTTGTTGCGGGTTCATTTGAAGTTCTTACCCACCCACCCACTCAAGTGTGACTCAGCTTTTTGATCATTTACGCTTGGATGGGTAGGCGGGGCACTAAGTTCATTGTTTAGAGTTTCCCGCCTTCCCACTCAAGTTTTTGTAATCCAATTTCTTTACCACTAACACTAGCGTAGGTCGGCGCTCACTTAGTTTATTGATTTTGGGACAAAAGTTTTATCTGAAGTGCCCGCCCGATCACCCAATTGTTGGTGATCAAGAAATTGGATCACAAACATTTAAATTTTAACTGGAGTGCACTCCCATCCATCCAAATGCTTGCGATAAAAAAAAATTGGATCACAAACACTTGGGTGGGTGGGGTACTCAGTTCATTGATTGAGGGACAGTAGTTTCAACTGGAGTTCCCGTTTGCCCACCCAATTGTTTGTTATCAAGAAATTGGATCACAAACACTTGGGTTTTAACTGGAGTGCACTCCCACCCGCCCAAGTGTTTGTGATAAAGAAATTGGATCACAAACACTAAAGTGGGTGGGTGGGTTACTTAGTTCATTGCTTGAGAGACAGTAGTTTCAACTGGAGTGCCCGCCCACCCACCCAAGTGTTTGTGATCAAGAAATTGGATCACAAACACTTATGTTTTAACTTGAGTGCTCTCCCACTTATCCAAGTGTTTGTGGTAAAAAAAATGGATTACAAACACTTGGGTGGGTGGGTGGAACACTCAGTTTATTGATTGCGGGACGGTAATTTTAACTGAAGTGCCCGCCTACCCACCCAACTGTTTGTGATCAAGATATTAGATCACAAACACTTGGGTTTTAACTGAAGTGTATACCGGCCTGATGAAATATTTGTGATAAAAAAAATATGGATCACAAACACTTGGGTGGATGGGTGGGTTACTCAGTTTATTGATTGCGGGGCGGTAGTTTTAACTAGAGTGCCCGCTCACTCACTCAACTGTTTGTTATCAAGAAATTGGATCATAAACACTTGCGTTTTAACTGAAGTGCACTTCCACCTACCGAAGTGTTTGTGATAAAGACATTGGATCACAAACACTTGGGTGGGTTGGGTGGGTGGGGCACTCAGTTTATTGATTGCGTGACAGTTGTTTTAACTGGAGTGCCCACCCGCCCACCCAACTGTTTGTGGTCAAGAAATTGAATCACAAACACTTGGGTTTTAACTGGAGTTCCCGTCCACTCACCCAAGTATTTGTAAACCAATTTCTTGAACACTAACACTTTGGCGGATGGGTGGGGCACTTAGTTCATTGACTGCGGGACAGTAGTCCAATTTCTTAATCACAGACACTTGGGTGGACACTCCAACTTAAAATACTACCGCCCACTCATCCAGTTTTATGGTTAATTTTGCTATTTAATAAATTCATTACAACTAAACCATTATAAGTGCAATCAAGTGGGTTTTTTATGTACATTTTGGGTAATTTTCAAATTGCGATTTAGTGAATTGCTACAATATTAATGAATTATTTGCTCGATTTTCCATTTAAGGGTTAATTCTATCATCAAATTAATGTATTACAACTAAACCTTTACTACTACAAGCGAATGGTCTTTTTATGTACAATTTGACTAATTTTCAAAATTTTGAAAACGCGATTTAGTGAATTACGTCAAAATTAATGAATTATTAGCTTGATTTTGAATTTAAGGGTTAGTTTTTTCACTTAATAAACTTATTACAATACAATGTGAAAAATTTTCAAAATTTTGGAAATGGTATTTAGTGATTTACGACAATATTAATGAATTATTTGCTTGATTTCCATTAAGGGTTAATTTTGTTAATTAATAAACGTATTACAACTAAACCACAAGCAAAGATTTTATTTGTAGTTGTTTTGAAATTTTGTTCACAGTCTCAACCGCCACAATACCTACTATTTGCATTTTAAATAAAGCAATATTTAGTACATTTGTTACTTTAACGGTTTTTCCAAGCTAACAAAATTTTTCAAAAATAGTATTCATTATTTTTTCAACAAACTTAAGTATGCTGAATCCAAAATTTTAAACCCAAACTCAAAATTCTTGCTGATATAATAATTTGAAATTTGTTTATCAAAATTTGCAATTCTTGCAAATTTATCAAATCTAAAAAGCAAAATCAAATTTTATTTAAATAAGCAATAAACTCAAAACAGACAGAACACAAAATTCTTGCCGGTTATTGCATAATTTAAATTTTGATTACATTTGCAAAATTGCATGCATTGTATATATCGATAATAATTCGCATATACATAAAGCAAAAGCCCTTCGTTCTAAAATGACGCTCGGCGTCGGTTGTGATTAATAGACTATGTATTTATTGCATACTCACACACATATATAGAAATTTAATTGTATTCGAGAGTTGAATAACGCGGTGTCTAATTAAAATGGCGCAAAGACACGAATTGATAGTCTCAATTAGCGGAAGACAATTGTAGCGTTTCGAAGTGGGACATGACTAATAGGTGGTACAAAATGTGCACTCGCAGAATAAATCCAGAAATTAATTGCTTATTTAATTGTCGCGCTACAATACTTCCCAACCTCGTAACATTAATGTGATTCCGGTGGGAGCATTAAAATATAAAATGGATTATTGGAAGTGGAGGCGACAAATCAATGAAGAGGTTTCAATATATCATAACACAATGGGATTTATTCAAGCGGTTTTTTGCAATGTTTTTTATGTATAGGGTGGAGCTTAACTATGAAATATTTTATTTTGCTATTATGCAAATCATATATAAACCACACTATTAAATTGAAGACTAGATTTAAGCTGTCTATGAACATTTACTGAATATTTGTAATTTTATTTATAAGTCATAGGAAATACTGAATTTGGAAGTTTATTCCATTTGTCGATACTACGAAGGAATCTTTCTTAAAAGTTTCGGTCCTACATCACTGAACTGTCAGTGAATATTTGTTAGAATTTCTGGCAAGCCTTGTACTACGAGTAAATATTTGTTTAGATGGCAAAATGTCTTGTATTTTGTTTGAACTATTCCTTTAAAATATCTATAGAAAATGCAAAGATCTGCAACATTACGCTTGTGTTGTAAAGTATCTTAGTCATTAGTCAATTTTGGATCGGCAATGATCCGAATAGCTCGTTTCTGAATAGAGTTTAGAAGAGATAGTGCAATTTCCGATGCTCCTTCCCATACTTGGGAACAATATTCAATACAAGGACGAATATATGTTTTATATATATATGCAAAAGTTGAACAGAAGTAAAAACTTTTTACATCTATTAAGAAGTCCTAGTTTTTTAGATATTTTCGAAGTTATGTCTACAACATGGTCGTTCCAGAGAAGGTTTTGTGAGATTGTAATATCTAGAAGACAAATTGAAGAAGATTTAGATATGGATTTGTTGTTTAGTTTAAAATTTGGTACTGATGACACCAGATTTAAATTTTGTAAACTGTAAGAAGTTTTTTTAGAGTTAAAATTGACCATGTTGGAAGTGCCCCATTCAGATATTGTTTTAACTTTTATAACATTTAAAATTAAATAAATTTGACGTATTTATTATATTTTAATTTTTCTTCTAACTAATGAACTTTGAAGAAATTCTTGCTGATAGAAAACCATGGTTTTTGCATTTACGTAATTAAACTTTAACTTTATTAAGATAAACTAGTTTTGCAGAACTTTTAAATTGTTGTAAACTGTCAAATTATTAAAGAAATTTACTTAAACTTTATTCAGATACAAACAAATTTGGCGTTTTTAATTTATTTTTATAACTTTTTAAAAAATATGCTTAAAACTATGTTTTCTGTATTTTGCTAGCCCAACTATGAAGATAATAAAGAAAGTTACTTAAACTTTATCTAGTTAATTGAATTTTACATATTTTTTGTTATATTTTACTTGTTTTACCTTTCATAACTATTGAGATATTTGAAGCAAATAGCTTTAAAACTATGTTTTCTGCATTTTGTTAGTTTAACTGTCGAGATTTTAAAGAAACTTACCTAAATTTTTTAAAAATTATTAAATTTTGCTTAACTTGTAATGTTTATCTTTTATAACTTTTGAGGTATTTGAAAATTTAGCTCCAAAACTATGTTTTCTGCATTTTGACAGCTAAACAATCAAGATATTAAAGAAAGTTACTTAAACTCTATCAAGTTTTGTTGAATTTTGCACATTTTTTGTTATTTTTTACTTGTTTTACATTTTATAACTTTTAAGGCATTTGAAGAAATTAGCTTTAAATCAAGTTTTCTGCATTTTGATATGTCAAAATATTAAGTTTCATGAACTTTATTAATATAATTAACTTTTAAATTATTTGAAGAAATTGTCTCTAAAATCATGTTTTTGTATGTTGATATTTAACAATGTAATAAAGAAACTTGATTAATATTTTTAATTTCTACACTTTCATATTTAATTTTTTTTTTTTTTAATATTTTTTGAAGTACTTATTTGAAGAAATTAATTCTGAAACTACGTTTTCTGCATTTTGATAGCTAAACTGTCCAATATTTAAGAAAAGTTTATTTAATTTTATTAAGATAATTAGGTTTTGCATCATTTTTATTTTTCAACTTTGGTCTTCACTTGCGTAAATTTATAATATTAAAAAAATTACAATTTTTTTTTGCTTGTTCATAGCCTAACTTTCAAAGATAACAATAATTAAACTTTATCAAGATGCTTAGAATTCTGCACTATATTTGTTTTAACATTAAAACATTTAAGATATTCGAAGAAATTAGCTCTAAAGCTCAACTTTTAAAATATAAAGAAAGTTATTCAAACTTCATTAAGATAATAAAATTTACATATTTTTAACTTTAATAACTTTTAAATTTTTTGAAGAAATTAGCTTTAAAATTATGTTTTTTGTTTGCTTCAACCGAACCTATCTGTTTTAAATAAAATACTTTAACTGGTAACGTATTAATGAAAGTTATTTAAGTTATTTTTATTAAGATAATCTATTATTGCAAAGTTTTGTAGGCAAATATAGCTTTCCAGCTTTTGATACTAATATGCTATTAAGATATTTGAAGAAATTTACATACATTTCTTGTTTCAATTTATAGATTAACTTTTATAACTTTCAGCAATTAAGAAAAACCGTATCAGGATAATTGAATTTTTGAGTGCTTTTTATATTTTACTTATGAACTTTAATACCTTTTTGAGAAATTTGAAGAAAGTAGCTCTAAAACTATGTTTTCTGCATTTTGATAGCTTAACTGTTAGCACATTAAAAAAAAATCAATTAAACTTTATCAAGATAATAAAGTTCTGCATAACTTTAATTGTTTATCTTTTTTTTTAACTTTTATAACTTTCGAGCTTTTTTGTTTGCATTAGCAAATTTTTCTTAATTTTTATAATTTAACTTTTGTTCTAACTTATAATTTTTGAGATATTTAAAAAAATTAGGTTTTATACTATCTATAACTGTCAAACTATTAAAGAAAATCACTTAACTTTTAAATTTTTTTTTTTAAATTTTTTTTTGTATATTTATTTATATTTAAATTTTTATTCTAACTTTCGAAATATTTGAAGAAATTAACTCTAAAATTGTGTTATCTGTATCTTAATAGAATATCGGTCAAAGTATCAAAGAAAGTTATTTGAAGTGTATCAAGATAATTAATTTTTACATTATTTTTATTTTTCAACTTTTGATATAACTTTTATAACTTATTTACTTAAAGAAATTAACTGTAAACATATAAAAAATTGTTAATTAGTTTTGATAAAGATAATTGAATTCTGCGGCATTTTTAACTTTTATAACTTTCATAATTTGTGAGATATTTGAAAAAATTAGCTTTTAAACTATCTATAACTGTCAAATTATTAAAGACAATCACTTAAGTTTTATGAAGAATTTTTAAATTATTTTTTTCATTCATTTCTGCATAATATTTATGTTCAACTTTTAATCTAACTTTCACAATATTTGAAGAAATTTACTCTAAAATTGTGATTCTGTATTTTGATAAATTATCGGTCACAGTATCAAAAGAAAGTTACTTCAACTGTATCAAGATTAGCTTTTACATTATTTTTATTTTTCAACTTTTGATCTAACTTTTATAAGTTTTGAGATAGTTGAAGAAATTAACTATACAAATATTAAAAGTAGTTAATTAATTTTTATCAAGATAATTGAATTCTGCGGCGTTTTTATATTTTTCCATGTTCTAACTTTAATAACATTTAAGATATTTGAAGAAATTAGACCTAAAACTACGATTTTTTCATTTTGAATGCTTAACTGTTAGAAGACAGAAAGTCAATTAATCAAGATAATAAAGTTCTGCACAACATTTATTGTTTATCTTCTTATGAAAAGTGAATCAAATGTTATCAAGATTTTTAAAATATTTTTTTCGTTTATTTCTGCGTAATTTTTATGTCCAATTTTTAATCTAACTTTCGAAATATTTGAACAATTTAACTCTAAAATTGTGTTTTCTGTATTTTGATAGCTTAACTTTTGTTCCAACTTTTTAACTTTTGAGATATTTGAAGAAATTAGTTTAAAAACATGGTTTTTTGCATTGTCTCAGTTTAATTTTTGTTCCAATTTTTTAACTTTAGAGATATTTGAATAAATTAGCTCAAAAACAATGTTTTTTACATTTTGACAGCTTAATTTTTGTTCTAACTTTTTAACTTTTGAGATATTTAAAGAAATTAGTTTAAAAACAATGTTTTTTGCATTTTGACAGCTTAACTTTTGTTCCAACTTTTAACTATTGTTCCAACTTTTTAACTTTTGTTCCAACTTTTTAACTTTTGTTCCAACTTTATAACTTTTGAGATATTTGAAGAAATTAGTTCAAAAACAATGTTTTATTACATTTTGACAGATTAATTTTTGTTCTAACTTTTTAACTTTTGAGATATTTGAAGAAATTAGCTCAAAAACAATGTTTTTTTACATTTTGACAGATTAATTTTTGTTCTAACTTTTAACTTTTGAGATATTTGAAGAAATTAGCTCAAAAACAATGTTTTATTACATTTTGACAGATTAATTTTTGTTCTAACTTTTTAACTTTTGAGATATTTAAAGAATTTAGTTTAAAAACAATGTTTTTTGCATTTTGACAACTTAACTTTTGTTCCAACTTTTTAACTTTTGAGATATTTGAAGAAATTAGTTCAAAAACAATGTTTTTTGCATTGTGACAGCTTAATTTTTGTTCCAACGTTTTAACTTTTGAGATATTTGAAGAAATTAGC
This sequence comes from Tachinus rufipes, assembly GCA_963932245.1. Taxonomy (NCBI): domain Eukaryota; kingdom Metazoa; phylum Arthropoda; class Insecta; order Coleoptera; family Staphylinidae; genus Tachinus; species Tachinus rufipes. The sequence goes on along the minus strand of OZ010744.1, from coordinate 113,356,433 downwards.
TCAAAAACAATGTTTTTTTTACATTTTGACGGCTTAATTTTTGTTCTAACTTTTTAACTTTTGAGGTATTTAGAGAAATTAGTTTAAAAACAATGTTTTTAGCATTGTGACAGTTTAATTTTTGTTCCAACGTTCTAACTTTTGAGATATTTAAAGAAATTAGCTCAAAAACATTGTTTTTTTTTTTCATTTTGACAGCTTAATTTTTGTTCTAACTTTTTAACTTTTGAGATATTTAAAGAAATTATTTTAAAAACAATGTTTTTTTTGCATTTTGACAGCTTAACTTTTGTTCTAACTTTTTAACTTTTGTTCTAACTTTTTAACTTTTGTTGAAACTTTTTAACTTTTGAGTTATTTGAAGAAATTTCCTCAAACACAATGTTTTTTTTGCATTTTGACAGCTTAACTTTTGTACCTTTAAGATATTTGAAGAAATTTGCTCAAAAACAATGTTTTTTGCATTTGTACAGCTTAACTTTTGTTCCAACTTTTTAATTTTTGAGATTTGAAAAAATTAGTTCAAAAATAATGTTTTTTGCATTGTGACAGCTTAATTTTTGTTCCAACTTTTCAACTTAGAGATATTTAAGAAATAAGCTCAAAAACAATGTTTTTTTCATTTTGACAGCTTAACTTTTGTTCCAGTTTTTTAACTTTTAAGATATTTGAAGAAATTAGTTCAAAAATAATGTTTTTTGCATTGTGACAGCCTAATATTTGTTCCAACTTTTTAACTTTAGAGATATTTGAAGAAATTAGCTCAAAAACAATGTTTTTTGCATTTTGACAGCTTAACTTTTGTTTCAGCTTTTTAACTTTTGAGATATTTGAAAAAATACGTTTAGAAACAATGTTTTTTGCATTGTGGCAGCTTAATTTTTGTTCCAACGTTTTAACTTCTGAGATATTTGAAGAAATTAGCTTAAAAACAATGTTTTTTTACATTTTGACAGCTTAATTCTTGTTCTAACTTTTTAACTTTTGAGATATTTGAAGAAATTAGTTCAAAAACAATGTTTTTTGCATTTTGACAGCTTAACTTTTGTTTCAACTTTTTAACTTAGAGATATTTGAAGAAATTTGTTTAAAAACAATGTTTCTTGCATTGTGACATTTTAATTTTTGTTTCAATTTTCTAATTTTTGATATATTTGAAGAATTCAGTTCAAAAACAATGTTTTTTGCATTTTGACAGCTTAACTTTTGTTCCAACTTTTTAACTTTTGTTTTAACTTTTTACCTTTTGTTCCATCTTTTTAACTTTTGTGATATTTGAAGAATTTGCTTCAAAAACAATGTTTTTTTGCATTTTGACAGCTTAACTTTTGTACTTTTAAGATATTTGAAGAAATTAGCTCAAAAACAATGTTTTTTGCATTTTGACAGCTTAACTTTTGTTTCAACTTTTTAACTTTTGAGATATTTGAACAAATTAGTTCAGAAACATTGTTTTTTGCATTGTGACAGCTTAATTTTTGTTCCAACGATCTAACTTTTGAGATATTTAAAGAAATTAGCTCAAAAACATTGTTTTTTTTTTTCATTTTGACAGCTTAATTTTTGTTCTAACTTTTTAACTTTTGAGATATTTAAAGAAATTATTTTAAAAACAATGTTTTTTTTGCATTTTGACAGCCTAACTTTTGTTCTAACTTTTTAACTTTTGTTCTAACTTTTTAACTTTTGTTGAAACTTTTTAACTTTTGAGTTATTTGAAGAAATTACCTCAAAAACAATGTTTTTTTTTGCATTTTGACAGCTTAACTTTTGTACTTTTAAGATATTTTAAGAAATTAGCTCAAAAACAATGTTTTTTGCATTTTACAGCTTAACTTTTGTTTCAACTTTTTAACTTTTGAGATATTTGAAGAAAGTAGCTCAAAAACAATGTGTTTTTACATTTTGACAGCTTAATTTTTGTTCAAACTTTTTAACTTTTGAGATACTTGAAGAAATTAGCTCAAAAACAATGTTTTATTACATTTTGACAGATTAATTTTTGTTCTAACTTTTTAACTTTTGAGATATTTGAAGAAATTAGCTCAAAAACAATGTTTTTTGCATTGTGACAGCTTAATTTTTGTTCCAACGTTTTAATTTTTGAGATATTTGAAGAAATGAGCTCAAAAACAATGTTTTTTTTACATTTTGACGGCTTAATTTTTGTTCTAACTTTTTAACTTTTGAGGTATTTAGAGAAATTAGTTTAAAAACAATGTTTTTTGCATTTTGACAGCTTAACTTTTGTTTCAACTTTTTAACTTTGAGATATTTGAAGAAATTAGTTCAAAAACAATGTTTCTTGCATTGTGACATTTTAATTTTTGTTTCAATTTTCTAATTTTTGATATATTTGAAGAATTCAGCTCAAAAACAATGTTTTTTGCATTTTGACAGCTTAACTTTTATTTTAACTTTTGAGATATTTAAAGAAATTAGTTTAAAAACAAAGTTTTTTGCATTTTGTCAGCTTAACTTTTGTTCCAACTTTTTAATTTTGATTCCAACTTTTTAACTTTTGTACCAACTTTTTAACTTTTGTTCCAACTTTTTAACTTTTGACATATTTGAAGAAATTACCTTAAAAACAATGTTTTTTTACATTTTGACAGCTTAATTTTTGTTCTAACTTTTTAACTTTTGAAATATTTGAAGAAATTAGCTTAAAAACAATGTTTTTTTTTTACATTTTGACAGCTTAATTTTTGTTCTAACTTTTTAACTTTTGAGATACTTAAAGAAATTAGCTCACAAACTATGTTTGTTTGCATATTGACAGCTTAACTGTCGAAATGTTAAAAAAAGTTACTTGACTTTTATTAGGATAATAAAATTTCGTATATCTTTTGAGATATTTGAAGAAATTAACTCTAAAACCATGTTTTTTGCATTTTGATAGTTTAAGTTAATTGCTCTAACTTTTAAAACTTTAAACATAGATTAGCGTAACTGAGAAAAAAAGTTTTATTAAGAAAATTCTGTGTAATTTTTATGTTTTAACTTTTGTTCTAACTTTGTAGTAATATTTGAAGAAACTATCTTTGAAACAATGTTTATTGTAAGTTGAAGACTTAATTGTAAAATATTAACTTTATTAAGATAATTAAAATTTAAACTTATGACAGATCACTTTGTCAAAATATTAATTTGTTTGTTGTATTGAAAAATTTTACTTCTTAGGTCGAAAATAGTCTATATTCGATCAGCAAAAAGTTTATGAGAAGATAAAATTCAAACAAAATTATAACAAATATAAGTTAATTTAAATGTTTGGGTTGGGATATCACCCAGAAAATAATTCAAATTTTGTTTAACGATTAACGTTGATTAAATACTGTTTTGAAATTTGCTTTGTAGTATTTAATCAAACGATTGTGTGTATATATAAAATGTACGAATGAACGTTAAATCTGTGCAATGGGCATATTTCCGATTTTGATGATTTAAAACAAAATCAATTTTTCGGCATTATTTCTAACTTTAAAATAAGAATTTATTCCCAAGAGGCTGAACCTAAATCACAAAATATGGTGCGTGAAAAATTATGATTCAGATGTAAATATTTTATATTCATTCATTCAAAAAAAGTGTATCAATATAAGAAAAAGTGTGTGCCGACGTGAATATCCCTGAAGCGGAACCCAAAATGGATTTGATGAATATTGAGGGGCGAGTAATCATTTAGAAAAAACTTTTTTCTTAAAATAGAAGTCATGTGATCATTTATAATAGTAACAAATCGATGTTTTTTATTATTATTATTCTTAGACGAGTTTAATTAATTAATTAATAACCATAGTCTTTTAGAATAGAAATTTGTAGTGAGAATTTTAGTGTGTTTTTAACAAATATTTTTATAATTAATATAAAAAAATAATGTGTAGTAGCTTACGCGATTGAATAAATCGTGTATTTTATTTTACTTTTAAATATTGTAACATTTATTTATTATTTTACAAAATGATAGTACTAGACTAGTCATAGTAATATAGTGTATAGATGCGAGTGTGCGAGTGATTAATTAATTTAAACAATCTACAATGTTTTAGATCTAATATTAAACCAAAATATGTCGTTGTGGCAAATAGAATAGTTTAATTGTGTAGTTGGAATTAGCTAATTTAGACAAACTGACAAAGATTATTAGTCCGCCTATAGATAATTACATAGATTTTATATAATACATTTAACACACATAATAACAATCTGCACTTTAATGTTGTTACTAATTTTAACACATCGTATATTAAAAGCCGTCCGGATGGCATGATGGATGTATAGGAAGAACGTTTTCTGTCGATTTTTTCCATTCCAATGTTCATCCATCAAATGTCTGTATATAAAACATTTTTAATTTCGTTACAGAAAATATATTTTTTTAATATATTCCAAACCCATGTCAAGAACTTTTTTTGCTTTCTAATGTTAAAGTGCGGATGTATCATATGTGAACACAAACGACATTATATAGCATGTAGTAATTGTTGTGTGGAGTGCCCCGAATTAATCTGTTGTTTGTTATATGTGTTTTCCAGTGGATCTAACCAATGGGCAGCTCACACCTAACAATAACACCCCTCTGTTGACTCAAGCATTGTCAGGTAATTACATGTATTATTTTTGCATGCAACGCTTTTAATAGACTTAACACTTAATGTTTGCTTTTTTGGTTTTGTTTACTTCATTTTATGTTTGCTAACATTTCTCTCCGCTTTGTTTACATACAGTCGGATTATCTTATCATTTCTTTGTTTATAGAATAGATTTCTACTAATGAGAACATAACAGTACATTAAATAACTTTGTACCAATTTATTATGAAATATTTAATATAATTGGAGACTATTATTAAAATCATTAGAAGAAAAAAAAAAGAAAAATCCAATAGTTTTCAAAATAAAATTTAAATAGGTGTTGGAATTTTTGAAAAATTACTAATTTTTGGAAATTAATTAGGAAACTTATTGGTAATATGCCCAACAAAATTTCAATCAAAATTTTGAAAATTGCTGCCATAATTGCAGTTATTAAAAAAAGAAAATCTAAAAGATTTTGAAAATTTTCTAAAACATTTTTTGGAATTTTTGAAGAATTACTAAATCCTGGAAATTGATTAAGGAACTTATTGACTACTTACATAACAAAAATTGAATCAAAATTTTGGAAACCGTTGCAATAAATGCAATTTTTTTAAAAAATTCAAAAGATTTGTTTGAAATTTTTTTAAAATTACTAAATTTTGAAAACGAATTAAGAAACTTATTGATAATATGCCCAACAAAATTTGAATAAAAATTTTTTGTTTTTATAAAATGAAAAACTAAACAGTTTTAAAAATTTTCTAAATCATGTTTGGAATTTTTGAAAAATTACTAAATTTTGGAAACTGATTAAAGAACTTATTAACTACTTACACAACAAAATTTGAATCAAAATTTTTAAAATTGTAGCTATAATTGCAATTTTAGTAAAAAGAAAAATTTATTAATATTTAATATTCAAAAAGATTTGTTTGGAATTTTTGAAAAATTACTAAATTTTGGAAACTGATTAAGGAACTTACCGACTACTTACGTACCAAAAATTAAATCAAAATTTTGAAAATTGTTATAATAATTGCAGTTTTTGTGAAATGAAAAACGAAAAAATTTTGAAAATTTTCTAAAACATGATTGAATTTTTTGAAAAATTACTTAATTTTGGAAATTGATTAAGGAACTTATTGGCTACCTACATAACAAAAATAAAATCAAAATTTTGAAAATTGTTGCTATAATTACAATTTTTGTAAAAAGAAAAATTAAATATTTTTGAAATTTTTTTTAAATTTACCAAATATTGGAAACTGATTAAGAAACTTATTGATAATATGCCCAAAAAATTTTTAATTAAAATTTTGAAAATTTTGAAAATTGTTGTTAGAATTGAAATTTTTGTAAAAAGAAAAATTTAATAATTTTGAAAATTCAAAAAGATTTGTTTGAAATTTTCTAAATTTTGGAAATTGATTAGGAAACTTATTTGTAATATGCTTAACAAGATTTGAATCCAAATTTTGAAAATGGTTGTTATAAATGCAAATTTTGTAAAAAGAAAAATTAAACAATTTTAAAAATTTTCTAAAACATGTTTGGAATTTTTGAAAAATTACTAAATTTTGGAAATTAATTAAGGAACTTATTGACCATTTACATAACAAAAATTTAATCAAAATTTTAAAAATTGTTGCTATAATTGCAATTTTTATAAAATAAAAAACTAAACAATTTTGAAATTTTTTAAAAAAATGTTTGGAATTTAAAAAAAAATTAAATTTTGGAAATTGACTATTTACATAACAAAAATTGAATTAAAATTTTGAAAACTTTTGTAAAAAAAAAATTTAATTATTTTGAAAATTTAAAAAAAATTATTTGGAGTTTCTGAATAATTACAAAATTTTGGAAACTCATTAAGAAACTTATTGATAATACGAAAAACAAATTTTGAATCAAAATTTTAAAAATTGTTGCTAAAATTGCAATTTAAGTAAAAAAAAATTAAACAATTTTGAAAATTCAAAAAATTTTGTTTGGAATTTTTGAAGAATTACAAAATTTTGGAAACTGATTTAAAAATGTATTAACAATATGCCCAACAAAATTTGAATAAAAATTTTGAAAAATGTTGCTTTAATTGCAATTTTTGTAAAAAGAAAAATTAATCAATTTTTAAAAATCAAAAAATATTGTTTGGAATTTTTGAAAAATTATTAATATTTGAAAACTGATGAAGCAACTTATTGATAATTTGCCCAACAAAATTTGAATCAAAATTTTGAAAATTGTTGCTATAATTGCAATTTTTGTAAAAAGAAAAATTAAATAATTTTGAAAATTCTAAAGATTTGTTTGGAGTTTTTAAAAAATTACTAAATTTTGGAATCTGATTAAGAAACTTATGAATAATATGTATAAAAAATTTTAAATAAAAATTTTGAAAACTGTTGCTATAATTGCAATTTTTGTAAAAAGAAAAATTATTATATGACATTCCAAAAAAATTTGTTAGAAATTTTTGAAAAATTACTAAATGTTGGAACCTGATTAAGGAACTTATTAGCATCATGCGCAAGAAAAATTGAATCAAAATTTTGAAATTTGTTGTTATAATTGTAATTTTTCTAAAATGAAAAATTAAACAGTTTTTAAAATTTTCTTAAACATGTTCGGAATTTTGGAAAAATTACTAAATTCTTGAAATTTGTTAAGGAACTTATTGACTACTTATATAACAAAAATTGAATCAAAATTTTGAAAGTTAATGCTATAATAGCAGTTTTATAAAAAGAAAAATTAAATATTTTTGAAAATCCAAAAAGATTTGTCTGAAATTTTTGAAAAATTATTAAATTTTGGAAAATGATTAGAAAACTTTTTGACAATATGCCCAAAAAAATGTGAGTCAAAATTTTGAAAATTGTTCTATAATTGCAATTTTTGTAAAATGAAAAACTAAACAAATCAAAAATTTGAAAATTGTTGTTATAATTGCATTTTTTATAAAATAAAAAACTAAACAATTTTAAAAAGTTTCTAAAACATTTTTGGAATTTTTGAAAAGTTACTAAATTTTGGAAATTGGTTAAGAAACTTATTGATATTATGCCAACAAAAAATTTGAATCAACATTTTAAAAATTGATAGCAACAATTGCAATTTTTGTGAAAAGAAAAAAATAAATAATTTTGAAAATACAAAAAACATGTTTGGAATTTTTGAAAAATTACAAAATTTTGGAAATTTGATTAAGGAATTCATTGGCAACATGTGTAACAATTATTTTATCAAAATTTTGAAAATTGTTGTTATAAAAGCAATTTTTGTTAAATGAAAATCTAAACAATTTTGAAAAATCAAAAAGATTTGTTTGAAATTTTTGAAAAAATACTGAATTTGGAAACTGATTAAGAAACTTATTGATAATATGCCCAAAAAAATTTTAATCGAAATTTTGAAAATTGTTGCTATAATTGCAGTTTTTGGAAAAAGAAAAACTAAACAAGTTTGAAAATTTTCTAAAACATGTAATTTTGAAAAAATTACTAGATTTTAAAAATTGATTAAGCAACTTATTGGCTATTTACATAACAAAAATTATATCAAAATTTTAAAAACTGTTGCTATAATAGCAATTTTTGTAAAGAAAAAAATTAAATTATTATGAAAGTTCAAAAGATTTGTTTGGAATTTTTGAAAAATTACTAAATTTTGAAAACGGATTCAGAAACTTATTGATAATATGCCCAACAAAATTTAAATCAAAATTTTGAAAATTGTTGCTATATCTGCATTTTTTGTAAAAAAAAAATTAAATAATTTTGAAAATTCAAAAAGATTTGTTTGGAGTTTTTGAAAATTTACTAAATTTTGGAAATTGATTAAGGAACTTATTGATATTATGCTCAAAAAGATTTGAATCAAAATTTTGAAAATTGTTGCTTCAATCGCAATTTTTGTAAAAAAAAATTAAATAATTTTGAAAATTCATAAAAGTTTGTTTGGAATTTTTTTAAATTTACCAAATTTTGGATACTTACAAAACAAAAATTGAATCAAAATTTTGAAAATTGTTGCTATAATTGCATTTTTTATAAAATGAAAAAGTAAACAATTTTGAACATTTCAAACCATGTTTGGAATTTTTTAAAAATTACTAAATTTTGGAAACTGATTAAGAACTTTATTGATAATATTCTCAACAAAATTTGAATCAAAATTTTGAAAATTGTTGCTATAATAGCATTTTTTGTAAAATGAAAAATTAAACAATTTTGAAAATTTTCCAAAACATGTTTGGAATTTTTGAAAAATTACTAATTTTTGGAAATTAATTAAGGAATTTATTGATAATATGTCCAAAAAAAATTGAATTAAAATTTTGAAAATTGTTGCTATAATTGCAAATTTGTAAAAAGAAAAAAATAAACAATTTTGAAAATTCAAAAAACATGTTTGGAATTGTTGGAAAAGTACTAAATTTTGGAAATTTGATTAAGGAATTTATTGGCAACATGTGTAACAAATATTGAATCAAAATTCTGAAAATTGTTGCTATAATTGCAATTTTTGTAAAAAGAAAAACTAAGCAATTTCAAAAAAAATTTAAAACATGTTTAGAATTTTTGAAAAAATACTAAATTTTGGAAATTGCTTAAGGAACTTATTTACTACTTACAAAATAAAATTTGAATCTAAATTTTAAAAATTGTTGCTATTATTGCATTTATTATAAAATGAAAAACTTAACAATTTTGAAAAATTTCTAAAACATGTTTGGAATTTATGAAAAATGATTAAATTTTGGAAATTGAATAAGAAACTTATTCGCTACCTACATATCAAAAATTGAATAAAAATTTTGAAAACTTTTGCCATAATTGCAATTTTTGTAAATAGAAAAATAATTTTGAAAATTCAAAAATTATTGTATGAATTTTTTTGAAAATTCCTTATTTTTGGAAACTCATTAAAAAACCTATTGACATTAAGCCCAACAAAATTTGAATATAAATTTTGAAAATTGTTGCTATAATTGCAATTTTTATAAAACGAAAAACTAAACAATTTTGAAAATTTTCTAAAACTTGACTGGAATTTTTGAAAAATTACTAAATTTTAGAAATTGTTTAAGGAACTTATTGACTACTCACATATCAAAAATTGAATCAAAATTTTGAAAATTGTTACTATAATTGCAATTTTTGTAAAAAGAAAAATTAAATAAATTTGAAAATTCAAAAAGATTTGTTTTGTATTTTTGAAAAGTTACTAAATTTTGAAAACTGAGTAAGAAAATTATTGACAATATGCCTAATAAATTTTGAATCAAAATTTTGAAAATTGTTGCTATAATTGCAATTTTTGTAAAAAGAAAAATTAAGTTATTTTGAAAACTCAAAAAGATGAAATTTTTGAAATTCTTTTATATTTTGGAAATTGATTAAAAAACTTATTGATAATATGCCTAACAAAATTTGAATCAACGGTTTGAAAATTGTTGCTATAATTGCAATTTTTTCTGAACAATTTTAAAATTTTTCTAAAACATGCTTGAAATTTTTGAAAATTTACAAAATTTCTGAAATTGTTTAAAAAATTTATTTGCTACGTACATAACAAAAGTTAAACCAAAATTTTGAAAACTTTGCTTTAATTGCAATTTTTATAAAAAGAAAAATTAAATTATTTTAAAAATTGAAAAATATTTATTTGGAATTTTTCAAAAATGACTAAATATTAGAAACTAACTTAGGAATTTATTGGTAATATGCCCAACAAAATTTGAATCAAAATTTTGAATATTGTTGCTGTAATTGCAATTTTTGTAAAAAGAAAAATTAAATAATTTTGAAAATTAAAAAAAAAAAATTTTGAATTTTTGAAAAATTACTAAATTTTGGAAATTGATTAACTTGAACTTGAATTTTTGTGAAAAAAAAAATTAAATAATTTTGAAAATTCCAAAAACATTGTATGAAATTTTTTGAAAATTCCCAAATTTCAAAACTGATTAAGAAACCTATTGACAATAAGCCCAACAAAATTTGAATTAAAATTTTGAAAATTAGAGCTATAATTGCAATTTTTGTAAAAAAAAAATTAAATAATTTTGTAAATTCAAAAAATATTGTATGGAGTTTTTTGAAAATTCCTAAATTTTAGAAACTGATTAAGAAACCTATTGACAATAAGCCCAACAAAATTTGAATAATAATTTGGAAAATTGTTGCTATAATTGCAATTTTTATAAAACGAAAAATTAAACAATTTTGAAAAATTTTTAAAACATGTTTGGAATTTTTGAAATATTACTAAATTTTGGAAATTGTTTAAGGAACTTATTGACTACTCAAATATCAAAAATTGAATCAAAATTTTAAAAATTGTTACTATAATTGCAGTTTTTGTAAAAAGAAAAATTTCATAATTTTAAAAATTCAAAAAGATTTGTATGGAATTTTTGAAAAATTACTAAATTTTGGTAACTGATAAGGAAACTTATTGATAATATGCCCAAAAAAAATTTGAATCTAAATTTTGAGAATTGTTGCTATAATTAAAATTTATGTAAAAAGAAAATATAAATAATTTTGAAAATTCAAAAACATTTGTTTGGAATTTTAAAAAATTTATTAAATTCTGGAAATTGATTAAGGAATTTCTTGACTACTTACATAACAAAATTTGAATCAAAATTTTGAAAACTGTTGCTTTAATTGCAATTTTTGTAAAAAGAAAAATTAGGTTATTTTGAAAATTCAAAAAGTTTAGTTTGTAATTTTTGAAAAATTACTAAATTTTGGAAACTAAATAAAAAACTAATTGATAATATGCCCAATAAAATTTGTATCAAAATTTTGAAAATTGTTGCTATAATTGCAATTTTTGTAAAAAGAAAACTTAAATATTTTTGAAAATTTAAAAAAATTTGTTTGGAATTTTTGAAAATTTGCCAAATTTTAGAAACTAATTCAGAAACTTATTGATAATATGCTCAACAAAATTTGGATCAAATTTCTGAAAATTGTTGCTATAATTGCATTTTTTGTAAGAAGAAAAATTAAATGATTTTGAAAAATCAAAAAAAATTGTTTATAATTTTTGAAAAATTACTAAATTTTGGAAACTGATTAAGAAACTTATTGACAACATGCCCAACAAAATTTGAATCAGAATTTTGAAAATTGTTGCTATAATTACAATTTTTGTGAAAAGAAAAATTAAATAATTTTGAAAATTCCAAAAATATTGTATGAAATTTTTTGAAAATTCCTAAATTTTAAAAATTGATTAATAAACCCATTGACAATAAGCCCAAATTTGAATAAAAAAATTGATAATTGTTGCTATAATTGCATTTTTTATAAAATAAAAAACTAAACAATTTTGAAATTTTTTTAAAACATGTTTAGAATTTTTGAAAAATTTCCTAATTTTTGAAATTGATCAAGGAACTTAATGACTACTTACATAACAAAAATTGAATCAAAATTTGGAAAATTGTTGCTAAAATTGCGATTTTTGTAAAAAGAAAAATTAAAAAAATTTGAAAATTTTCTAATACATGTTTGGAATTTTTGAAAATTTACTAAATTTTGGAAATTGTTTTAGAAAGTTGTTCTCTGAATTTTAGTCAATATTTTGCTTCAATTGCAATTTTTCTAAAAAAAATGTTCCACAGGTTTCTATAATTGTTTCTAACTTTTTTGGAATTAAAAAATGAATTTAATTTCTAAATCATGTAGAAAGCGTCCAAAATATTGTAATATTATTTTTCAATCATTTCAATTTTCAATAGTTCATAAACAAGTATATCTAACGATTTTTAAAATTTTTATTTAAATTTAAACAAAATTTTGCTAAAAATATTTTATTTTAATAATTTTAAGCTGAGTCTTGATGTTCCAAATCTATTCAGTCACTTGATATATGTGGATACGTATTTATTTTAATTCTCCATCATCCAGAATTGTTCTAAATATAATTTTTATTTTCTAAAAGCACGAACAAAGCATCTAAATGTTCCCAACTTTTTTTTATAAATTCCCAATTGTTGCCCAACTTTTTGATGTGAAAGCTTCAACTATTTTATATAAATGTTTTTATAATATAAACATTAATAAAATTCATAATTTTGATCTTTTGCAGAAATGACATCAAAATAAAACCTTATTAGATATTAAATATGTTTCATATAAAACTAAAATTAAGTATGAATAATTAATTTATTCAAATCATGCAATTCCGTTGTCATACAAGGAACTATTTTCTTGACTTTGGCCGCTGTGATTGTTTGAATAAATTATTTCATAAAAATTAAATGTTTTGTAATTAAAATTAGGAACTAGATTTCAATAATTTGAACGAATTAATTGTAACATAACATCATGTGCTTTAGAATCATTAAATAATTTGCTGCAATAATGTTGTTATTGGTGTATCATATTTGTTGCTGATTTAGAATAATATGTATAATGAAACTGAATCATTGTGATATTAAAATTCTGCTTTGGCTTCATTAGCAAATTTGCAGTGTAATGCTTTCAGGTATCGATTAGTTAATATTTCACGGTTAATAAATCCAGTTGGAGAAAAGTTTGGAGAATTTGTTTGTAACAATTAAAATAATGTTAGTGTTATGTTCTTAGCAGTAGTAATTAGTTTATAATTATCATTTCATTCCCATTACCTCCTTAAAAGTTGAAAGTTGTTTTGGTTGAACCAAATCCGCTAACTACCACCACCAACCACACTCCCCGGGCCTCTTTGAATGGTGCTTTGTTGATCTCTCACTCTATACTTATTGAATTAAGTTAATGATTAAAAGATTGAAAAACTGTGATAAAGAACTATTGAAAGCGGCTTCGGTCGGCTCCAGGAGTATGTTGTGTTCCTGCAGGGTCGTCCGCCACGAACTGGAGCCAACCTTCGGGAGCCGACCAAACAGCGCCCCAACACCACTTCTCCGTTTCATTTGCAGTGATGAACAATTATCAAGCGGCGGCGGCGGCAGCCCAGGGCTTCGGTCCACCGGCTTCACCCCATGCTGCCAACACCCGAGGAGGTTTTCCGGCGGCAAATTCACCTGGACCCACCATCGATATGTACAATAGTAGTGCAGGAGATAGTGTTGGATATGTACAGGCAGCAAGTCCACAACCTTCGAGTTTCCCTGCAATCGCCGTCAGTAGGGCTCCCCTCAACTACAGTCCGGTAAGTTGAAACAACTAAAATTACATTAAACAAAGTTTCCCCATTATAGTATGCCTAATTAATCTTTATTTGAATCGTCCACGTATTCTAAAAATACATAAAAATTATCAAATGCAATTTCTTAAGACAAACTTATCAATATAAAGGTACATCTTGTTATCAATTATTATATAGAAACATTCCATTATGGGCAACCACATTGCAAGTTAATTTTAATAAATACTTTTTTAAATTAATTAATTAAAGCAAATTTTAACAATTGTTAGTGTAATTTTCATATGAAGTATTTAGATAAAAACTGTTTTTTAGAATTTAAACATTAAATCGTTATTTTATATATTATATAAACTGCAAAATTTATTTGTTATAGTACTCAATAGTCATTTGTAAGTGTTATTATTTCTTCATCGAGGGTGTTGACGCAATGCCCCCTATTAGGAGAAAGTTGAACTGTTTGTGTATGAAGAAGACTGTAATAGAGTTAAATCCTTACACGGACAGGCAACGGCATTTTTGGCGCGTTTTATTTGAATAAGAAGATCGAAACAAATTTATCATTTAAAATTAATAAATGATGTATTTTATGTAAATTGCATATCGAGATGCTAGGCACACTGATGATGGGTGCATACCCTGAAACACGTGTATGTGTCTTACTGGATGAAGATGCAATTTACATCAAATACATCATCATTAATTTTATATTTCTTCATCTGTACTATTGTAGTATTTTAACTAATTAAGTATACCAAAACTTTGTGGGAACGGTTTGCAAACCTTAACTGCTCTGCCGCAAGGTTTTCTGAAGAGTCATCAATATTTCGTACTCATTATGCTTACTAAAATCATCAAAAGATTTTAAATATTATAGTATCATCAATGCTTTTGAGAGTAATAAGTGTTCAGCTTTATATGACGTATTTGTTAGGGGTTATTTCATTTAATTATTTTTATTAGTACTTCTATAACTCAGCAGCACAATTTGTGTAACAAAATATAATGAATATCGTTGCTTGTAGGAAAAGCAACTATGTTATGTCTTTTATGATTTGAAACTTTATTTAGTTGAATTATATGAAAAATGGTAGATAAGCTTATAATGTTATAAAAGAATTTGGAGCACCAATTCAAGTTCTCAATCTACGCTTTTTCTTTGTTATTGTTTGAATTGAATGAGATGTCTCATTTGGATTATTATCTTTTAGGATACGAAATTGTTGTTTTCCAAAAATCAATTTTGTTGCAGTTAAGAAAATTGAATTTTCTTTTTCAAATAAATATTCTTTTAAGAAAATGAGCACTGTTTAAGATTTTTAAACTAAATTTTATGCTAGAAATGAATTATCTACTCAGTTTTTATGTTAAAAATGTCATTTATGAGCAATTTTAATGTTTTTAAATTCAATTTTATGATATAAATGTGTTTTTGTGTCTACTTAGATGATTAACAGGACTTTTTTCATTTTATAAATGTACTTGTTGTGCAATTTAGTGATTTTCCAATCAAATTTGATACTAAAAATTAGTTTTCTACTCAAATTTTATGATGAAACAATTTTTAATGTGCAATTTTATGGTTTTAAAACCTAAAATTTCATGCTAATGGGTTTTTTGGGTCAAGTTGACCCAGAATTTGTGTAATAAACGTAATTTTTAAGCAAATTTCTTACTAAAAATGAATTTTCTGTACGTTTATCAGGTTATAAATGTACTTTTTGTGAAATTTTAAGCAAATCTTATGCTTTGAGCGAATTTTATGCTAGAAATGCGTTTTCTAAGCGATTTTTATAATATAAATGTACTTATTGTACAATTTAAAGGTTTTTCAATCAAATTTCATACTTGAAATGAGTTTTCTACTAAATTTTCAAGATAAAAATATTTTTAATGTGCAATTTTAAGGTTTTCAAACTTTAAATTTTATGCTAATGGGTTTTATGGGCCAAGTTGGCTCAGAATTAATGTAATAAACGTTATTTTTAAGCAAATTTTTTCCTAAAAATGGTTTTTTTACAGTTTTTATGCTATAAATGTACTTTTTGTTCAGTTTTAGGCAAATCTTATGGGCATAAGCGTGGTTTTTGAGCGAATTTTATGCTAGAAATAAGTTTTCTAAGCGATTTGTATAATATAGATGTACTTATTGTGCAATTTGGATGGTTTTCAATCAAATTTCATACTAGGAATTAATTTTCTGCTCAATTTTATTTATAAAAAGATTTTTAAAGTGCAATTTAAAAGTTTTTAACCTGAAATTTTATGCTAATGGGTTTTTTGGGTCAAGTTGACACAGAATTAGTGTAATAAACGTGATTTTTAAGCAAATTTCTTGCTAAAAATAGTTTTTTTGTTTAGTTTTCATGTTATAAATGTACTTTTCGTGCAATTTTAAGCAAATAATATGAGATAAATGGGCGTAAACGTGGTTTTTTAGGGAATTTTATGCCAAAAATAAGTTATTTCTACGCAATTTTTATGTTTTTTCGATGTTCAAAAGTTTTTTTTGGGTTTTCAAATTCAATTTTATGCTAAAATTGTGTCTACTTTGATGAATTTATGTAATTTAGGGAAATTTTTAAGCAAATTTTATTCTAGAAATGAGTTTTCTAAGCGATTTTCATAATATAAATGTACTTATTGTGCAATTTGGAGAGGTTTCAATCAAATTTTATACTAGAAATTAGTTTTATACTCAATTTTTAGGATAAAAATATTTTTAATGTGCAATTTTAAGGTTTTCAAACCTTAAATTTTATGCTAATAGGTTTTTTGGGCCAAGTTGACCCAGAATTTGTGTAATATAAGTGATTTTTAACCAAATTTTTTGCTAAAAATGATTTTTTGTGCGGTTTTCATGCTATAAATGTACTTTCTGTGCAATTTTAAGCAAATCTTATGCTATAAATGAACATAAACGTAATTTTTGAGCGAGTTTTATGCTAGAAATGAGTTATTTCTACGCGATTTTTATGTTCTAAAGGATTTCAATGTACATATTATGCTAGAAAATAAGTTTTTTACGCAGTTTTGATGTTATAAGTGTATTTTTTATACAATTTTAAGGTTTTCAAAATAGATTTTATGCTATAAATGTATTTTTTTTAATTTAATTTTTAATTTTTATTATAATCGTGATTTTTGAGCGAATTTTACGTTAGAATTGAGTTTTCTAATTGATTTCCTTGTTATAGATCTTTTTTCTGTGAAATTTTACGATTTTTAATGCAATTTTTATGCTATAAATGTGTTTTCTTCTTCAACTTTGACAATTTTCATGTGAAAATCACGTTTAGATTTTTGAGCGAATTTTGATGTAATTTTTTGTGTGCAATTTTAAGGTTTTTAACGTATATTTTATGCTATAAATGTGTTGATTGCGTCAACTTTTATATCATAAATCTGTTTTTTAACAAATTTTCATGTTATAAATGTACTTTTTCTGTAGTTTGGAGTTTTTCTAAGCAAATCTTATGCCATAAATTGGTTTTTTATATCATCTTTGTTCAATATCGTGTAATAAACATGATTTCCGAGCAAACTTTATGCTAGAAACGAGTTTTATACAAGATTTTTACGTTTTTTATAAATTCATAAAGGTTTTTTCTGTGTAGTTTTGAGGTTTTTAAATTAAATTGTTTAAAATCAAAAAACCTGCGTCAACTTTTATAAATTTCATGTGATTTGCGTGATTTTTAAACAATTTTCTTGCTAGAAATAAGTTTTCTAGACGATTTCCATGTTATAAATGTAATTTTTGTGCTATTTAGAGGTTTTTCTACGCTAATTATAATGAATTCCATGTGGTTTTGTGGAAATTTCGTGCTAGAAATGAGTTCTTTGCGTAATTTTTATGTTATAAACGGACCTTTTGTGCAATTTGGAAGTTTTCTAAGCATTTCTTTTGCTATAAATAGATTTTTGACTCTAATTTTGATTAATTTTATTAGGTAAACGTAATTTACGAACAAATGTCATGCTTTTTAAGCGATTTTTGTGTTTTACATGTTTTCCTGTACATTTTTGTGGTTTTCTTATTAAATTTTAAGCTATAAAAGTGTTTTCTGCATCAACTTTGATGAATTTTATGTTAGAAACGTGTTTTTTTACAACTTTCTTGCTAGGCATATGTTTTTTACATGCATTTTGGAGATTTTATGATCAATTTTAATGTTTTAAGTTCAATTTTATGCTATAAATGTGGTTTTGTGTCCATTTGGATGAATTCAAATGAATAACGGGATTTGTAAGCAAATTTTAAGGTAGAAATGTGTTTTTTAAGCGATTTTTATAGTAAAAATTAATTTTTTGTGCAATTTCAATCAATTTTTATAATAAAAATATTTTTAATGTGCAATTTTCATGTTTTAAAACTTTATTTTTTTTGCCTATGACTTCTGGGTGAAGTTGATCCAGAATTTTATATGATAAACATGATTTTTAAGCATATTTCTTGCTAAAAACGAATTTTCTGTGCGGTTTTCTTGTTATAAATGTAATTTTTGTGCAATTTGAAGCAAATATTATGCTATAAGTAGGCTTTCATGTTATTTTCGAGAAATGTTGTGTCGTAAACATGATTTTTGAACAAATTTTATGGTTATCTAACCACATATTATGCTAGAAATAAGCATTTTACGCAATTTTGATGTTTTAAGTGTGTTTTTTGTACAATTTTAAAGTTTTTCAAATAGATTTAATGCTATAAATGTACTTTCTTTGTCAATTTTGATCAATTTCATATAATAAACGTGATTTTTGAGCAAATTTTACATTAAAAATGAGTTTTCTACTTGTTATAGATTGATTTTCTGAACAATTTGATTATTTTAACGGAAATTTTATACTATAAATGGGATTTTCTTTCATTTTTGATAAATTTCATGTATTGTCAACTTTGATCAACGTGATTTTTAAGCAAATTTCTTGTTAAAAATGAATTTTCTGTTCAGTTTTCTTGTTATAAATTTAGTTTTTGTGCAATTTGAAGCAAATATTATGCTATAAGTAGGCTTTCATCATAATTTTGAGATATTTTATGTCGTAAACGTGATTTTTGATTGATATTATGATAGAAACAAGTTATTTTTTTGCGATTTTTATGTTCTTAATGTCTTTTTACTGCAATTTTAAGGTTTTCAAAGTACATATCTTGTTAGAAATAAGATTTTCACTCAATTTTGATGTATTTTTGGTACAATTTTAAGGTTTTTAAAATAGATTTTATGCTATAAAGGTATTTTTTCATCAATTTTCACGAATTTCATGTGATTTTTTGGGCGAATTTTACGATAAAATGACTTTTCTACTTGTTATAGATTGTTTTTTAGTGCAATTTGATGATTTTGAATGCAAATTTTATATTATAATTGAGTTTTTTCTTAGTTTTTGATGAGTTTTATGTAATATCAACTTGATTTTTACTCAATTTTCATGTTATAAATGTCTTTTTTGCGCAATATTAAGGATGAACGTGGTTTTTAAGCAAAATTCTTGTTAAAAATGATGTTTTTGTGCAGTTTTCTTGTTATAAATGTACTTTTACTGCAATTTTAAGCAAATTTTATGCTATAATGTCGTAAACATGATTTTTGAGGGAATTTTATACTAAAATTGAGTTATTTCTACGCGATTGAATGTTCTTAATGTCTTTTTACTGCAATTTTAAGATTTTCAAAGCACATATCTTGATAGAAATGAGTTTTTTACTCAATTTTGATCTATTTTTGTACAATTTTAAGGTTTTCAAGATAGATTTTATGCTATAAATGTATTTTCTTTGTCAATTTTGATGAATTTTATATAATAAACGTGAATTTTGAGCGAATTTTATGTTAGAAATGAGCTTTCTACTTGTTATAGATTGGTTTTCTGTACAATTATAAATGGGGTTTTCCTTCATTTTTGATAAATTTCATGTAATATCAACTTGATTTTTACTCAATTTTCATGTTATAAGTGTCTTTTTTGAATTGAGTTATCTACTTGTTATAGTTTGTTTTTCTGTGCAAATTTTATGATTTTTAACGCAAATTTTATCTTATAAATAGGTTTTTTGTTTAATTTTTGATGAATTGAATTTTATGCTAAAAATATTTTATCTCTAATTAGTAATTTGGAGGATTTCAAAGCAAATCTTATGCTATAATTAGGTTTTCTACGCTAATTTTAACAAATTTCAAATGGTAAACGTGACGTACCATCAAACTTCATGCTAGAAATGAGTTTTATACACGATTTTCAAGTTATAAATGTAATTTTTGTACAATTTGGAAGTTTTCTAAGAAAATTGTACAAGTTTTTTAAGCAAATTGTATGCTAGAAATGAGTTTTCTACGCGATTTTCATGTTTAAGTGTCTTTTCTGAGCAATTTTAAAGCTTTTAAATTAAATTTTATGCTTTAGTTGGGATTTTTACGTCAATTTTGTTGAATTTCATGTAATAAACAAAATTTTTAAGCAAATCTCTTGCTAGAAATAAGCTTTCTAATTGATTTCTATGCTATAACAAATTTTTTCTGTGAATTTTTGTAGTTTTATCAGTAATTTTGTTACTATAATTGTGTTTTCTGAGTCAACTTTGAAGAATTTCATGAGCTAAATGAAGAATTTCCGATTATAAATATGTTTTTACGCATTGATTTTCTGCTTGTTTTTCTATTTATAGATGTTTATTCTGTACAATTTTATTATTTTCAAGGCAAATTTTATACTATAAATGGGTTTTCTGCTTTATCTTTGGTGAATTTCATGTGATTAACTTGATTTTTGAGCAAATTGAGTAATGTGGAAGTTTTATAAGCAAATCTTACGGTATAATTGGGTTTTCTACTCTAATTTTGATAAATATTAAATGTTAAACGTGTTATACGAGCAAATTTAATGCTAGAAATTAGGTTTTTAGACGATTTTCTACTTATAAATGTAATTTTTGTACAAATTGGAAGTTTTCTAACTAATTTGTGTGCTAGAAACAAGTTTTCTACTCAATTTTCATGTTGTAAGTGTTTTTTTCTGCGCAATGTTAAAGCTTTTAAGAGTTTTCTACGTGAACTTTGTTAAATTTCATGTAATAAACGAGATTTTTAAGCAAATCTCTTGCTAGAAATATGCTTTCTAAGCGATTTTTATGCTTTAAATGTTTTTTCTTTGAAGTTTTATAGATCATTTTGTTGCTATAATTGTGTTTTCTGAGTCAACTTTGATGAGTTTCGTGTATTAACTGAGAAATTTTCTATTAGAAATATGTTTTTTACGCATTTTTTATGTAATAAATGTACTTCTTGTGCAATTTGAAGGTTTTCCAATCAAATTTCACACTAGAAATCAGTTTTTATGATAAAATCAGTTTTAATATGCAATTTTAATGTTTTCAAACCTTAAATTGTATGCTTAGGGGATTTCTGGTTCAAGTTGACTCAGAGTTTCTTATAATAAATGTGATTTTTAAGCAAATTTCTTACTAAAAATAAATTTTCTGTGCGGTTTTTATGTTATAAATATACTTTTTGTGGAATTTTTTACAAATCTTATGCTATAAATGGGCTTTTGGGCTAATTTTAAGATATTGTATGTTGTAAACGAGATTTTTGAGCAAATTTTATGCTAAAAATGAGTTATTTTATTATTCTAAATGTGTTTTTACTGCAATTTTAAGGTTTTCAAAGTACATATCATGCTAGAAATATGTTTATTAAGCAATTTTGATGTTATAAGTGTATTTTTTGTACAATTTTAAGTTTTTCAAAATAGATTTTATGTCAATTTTTATGAATTTCATATAATTACGTGATTTTTGGGCGAATTTTACGCTAGAAATGAGTTTCCTACTTCTTATAGATCTTTTTTTCTGCTTCATCTTTGATGAATTTCATGTGATATAAGCAAATCTTATGCTATAATTGAGTTTTCTACGCTAATTTTGATACATTTTAAATGCTAAACGTGATATACGAGGAAATCTCATGCTAGAAATACACGATTTTCAAGTTATAAATGTAATTTT
Source organism: Tachinus rufipes (assembly GCA_963932245.1). Classification (NCBI taxonomy): domain Eukaryota; kingdom Metazoa; phylum Arthropoda; class Insecta; order Coleoptera; family Staphylinidae; genus Tachinus; species Tachinus rufipes. The sequence goes on along the minus strand of OZ010744.1, from coordinate 113,334,674 downwards.
TGTACAACTTGGAAGTTTTCTAAGCAAATTGTATGCTAGGAATGGGTTTTCTACGCGATTTTCATGTTGTAAGTGTCTTTTTTGCGCAATGTTGTGGCTTTTAAATTAAATTTTCTGCTTTAAATGGGTTTTTACGTAAATTTTGTTGAATTTCATGTAATAAACGATAATTTTAAGCAAATCTCTTGCTAGAAATAAGGTTTCTAAGCGACTTTTATGCTATAAATGTTTTTTCTGTGCATTTTTGAAGTAATTTTGTTGCTATAATTGTTTTTTCTGAGTCAAGTTTAGTGAATTTCATGAGAATTTTCGATTAAAAATATGTTTTTTACGCATTTTTCTTGTTATAAATGTACCTTTTGTGCAATTTGGAGGTTTTCCAATCAAATTTCATACTTAAGATGAGTTTTATACTTAATTTTCATGATCAAAATATTTTTAATATGCAATTTTAAAGTTTTCTTATCTTAAATTGTATGCTTATGGGTTTTTTGGGTCAAGTTAACCAAGAATTTTATATGATAAACGTGATTTTTAAGCAAATTTCTTGCTAAAAATGAATTTTCTGTGCGGTTTTCATGTTTTAAATGTACTTTTTGTGCGATTTTAAGCAAAACTTATGCTATAAATAGACTTTTATGCTAATTTTGAAAAAAAATATGTCCTAAACGTAATTTTTGAGCAAATTTTATGCTAAAAATAAGTAATTTTTAAGCGATATTCATGTTCTAAACGTCTTTTTACTGCAATTTTAAGGTTTTAAAAGTACATATTATGCTAGAATTAATTTTTTACTCAATTTTGATGTTATTATTGTATTTTTTGTACAGTTTTAAGGTTTTCAAAATAATTTTTTTGCTGTAAATGTCAATTTTTATGAATTTCATATAATTAACGTGATTTTGAACAAATTTCTCTCTAGTTTTCTACTTGATCTTGTTATAGATCTTTTGTTCTGTACAATTTTATGATTTTCAACGCAAATTTTATTCTATAAATGGATTTTCTGCTTAATCTTTGGTAAATTTCATCAGATAAACTTTATTTTTGAGCGAATTTTATGCTGGAATGAGTAATTTGTAGGTTTTCTAAACAAATCTTATGCTATAATTGGGTTTTCTACGCTAATTTTAATCAATTTTAAATGCTAAACGTGATATACGAGTAAATCTCATGCTAGAAATGAGTTTTGTACACGATTTTTAAGTTATAAATGTAATTTTGTACAATTTGGAAGTTTTCTACGCGATTTTCATGTTTTAAGTGTCTTTTCTGTTCAATGTAAAGACTTTTAAAATAAGTTTTATGCTGTAAATGGGTTTTCTACGTCTACTTTGTTGAATTTCATGTAATAAATGAGATTATTAAGCAAATCATTTACTACAAATAAGCTTTCTAAGCGATTTTTATGCTATAAATGTTTTTTCTGTGCATTTTTGGAGTTTTATAAGTCATTTTGTTGCTATAATTGTGTTTTCTAAGTCAACTTTGATAAATTTCATGTGCTAAATAAGGAATTTATGTTTAGAAATATATTTTTAGGCATTTTTCATGTTATAAATGTACATTTTGTGTAATTAAGAGGTTTTCTAAGCAATTTGTATGCTATAAATCGGTTTTCTACGCTATTTTAATGAATTTTGTGCAATAAATGAAATTTCTAAGCGAATTTCTTGCTAGAAATATTATGTTTACTTAATTTTTACTTCATAAATGTACTTTTGGTGTAATTTTGTGGTTTTCTAAGCAAATCTTATGCTATAAATCGGCTTTTTACGCTATTTTGATGAATTTCGTGCAATAAATATAATTTCTAAGCGAATTTCTTGCTAGAAATATGGTTTTTTCTCAATTTTTAATTTATAAATGTACTTTTTTGTGTAATTTGGAGGTTTTATAAGCAAGTATTATGCCATACATGCTAACTTTGATAAAAATCATGTAATAAACGTGATTTTTAGGCAAATTTCTTGTTATAGATGTATTTTTGTGCAATTTTTTGGGCAAATTTCGTTCTAGAAATAAGTTTGAAGTTATAAATGTACTTTCTGGTTCTCAAAATGAATTTAATTTGTTTTCTGCGTCTGCGTCAAGTCTTTTGAGCGATTTTTATGCTAGAAATGATGTTTTTGCGCATTCTTTTTGTAAAATTTTTGGTCATTTTAAGCAAAAGGCATAAAAGGTTTTTCTTGGATCCAAAATTACGAAGACACAAAAAGTCTTCTTTGTAACATTCGAACGGATATTACGGTTTTTTTATGGGTTCTTATTGAAAGCTTTACTGCTTATCCGGACCATATTTCTCTTTTTTTGTAGCTGAGGAGGGAATTAAAGTCTTAATTTGTTGGATCATTTTCCAAAAGTATGGAAGCTCTTTCCCCTCTCCTCTTCGGTATAAATATTAGGATGAATCCCGTATTTTTATGTATAGCCTTTTTATCTGACCATGCTTTATAAGAGAAGTTTTTGAGACATGCGCCACGATTTTCTTTATACATTAGCAGCTTAAGCCTCCGGATCTAATTGATCGGCCATCTTACAAATTTAGTACTAGTAGTAGATTACACATATCGGCCGATGGCTTGTATATTGTTCTTTTTTATTTGAAGCTTTACCACTTATTCGAAAAACCATTGCTTTATTTCTGCTCTCTTTTTGCGGAAATCAGGAGATTTCATACATAATGACCAATGGTTTAGTTTTTTTTTATTGAAAACATCACTGCTTATTCGATAAATAATATTCTTACTTCTGCTTTCTTAACAAGAAACTAGTACTTTAGTAAGTTGTATACATAATGAACTAGTTTAAAAGGTTATTTGGATGTGGGGATAAAGACAAGCTTAAGTCATCTGATCTCATATTTGTGGAATTGGTGTGGTCTGTTCTAAAAGTGTTGAGTGAAATAATCATTATCTAATTTCTGGAGTTTCTTCTAAAGAAGTAACAATGGTTCAAGAGTTTGCTGCTTTTGATAATCAATAGTGCATCGGCGTAGCATCCACCGACGATGTGGGTTTGGATCATTATGGGGTTGGTGATGCTTGCCCTGAAGTATTTACTTTATCCGCTGACGATAATGGTCTGGGTTCTTCTACAGTTCTTGCCTTAAAATTATTGAGTACCAAATTGCCACAGTTTTTTTACTGAGGTTCAAGGGATCTAATGGAGAGCTGCTTTTCATTGTCAGTAATAGTTGTAGATGTAAACTGATTTGAATCTAATTGAAACTAACTTTATTGAATTAATAACACAAGCACAAGGTGCTCCCAAAACTTCTAGTGACTTTTCAAAGTTATTTTGAATATTTCCAAAATTTTGTTCAATGATTTTGAAAACCTTAGGGTGTTAATGTGTTCTGTTAAGTTATCTAAGTTTCTATTAGGTTTTCTTTTTCCAAACCACCACTAGGCGCTTAATAGACTCATCTAGACTCTCTTGGGGTCTAGTTTACAAAATTTTAATGTTTACAAACAAAAAAGTTTTCTTCTAAGGACTTTACAATACTTTACATTAGCTGGTATGCTCTGCTAAGTTGTTTAAGTTTCTATTAAGTTTTTCAAGCCACCCATAGTAGCTTATAGACCATCTAGAGTTTTCTTGACTTTCCAGATGAGCAAAAAACTTTTAATTTATAATGTACTACAAGTTTTCCTTTTTTCTAAATAATTTTGAGACCTTACGAATGTTTCCAAATAAATAAGTTTTGCCTACTGCTTCTGAAAACCTTAGAATCTTTAACAGGAATAATATGCTTCTATTAGGCTTTACAAGTAACCTACTCATTGTTGCTTATTAGAATTATTTAGACTTTTTGGGGCTTGTAAACTAAATATAACTAACAAAGATTCAAAAAAATTTAAATAAATTAAAACCTTTAATGCATTGAATCAAAAACAAAAAAGCTTTTTGAGTTGAGAAAGGTGGCTCGAATACTTTTGGTGTATTTCCAAAGTACTACAGAGCTTTTCCTTAATTTTCAAACTAAAAAAACATTGAGTTCTTCAAAGTTTCAAATTGTTTAGGTACAAAAATTAATAAGTTTGAGCAATACAACTATTTTTTTTGTATGTAATGATTCTGTTTGGAGTCCTATGAGGAAACTAAACTAAAGAATAAATTAAATCCGTTTACTTACAGAGTAATTTATTTATTTTATAAATTTTCCTTAGTACTAACAAGACCGAATCATTACATAAAATAGTATACCAAACCTAAAACAATATTGCTTTAGTTTTAGAATTCAACTAGTTGAATAACATGTGCAGGTAATTTAACCTAGATTTTGTTCTTTGCAAATATTTTAAATTGTTATTCTTTGATGTATCTTAATGTTTAATAATATATTTTAATAATAAACAAAGCGGATTCTTAAACAGGTTAATTCTGATGATTTCTAATATAAATATTTTTGCCCTTTTGACTAATTTAAAAATTTTAATTTGTATTTTTACAATAAGTGGAAACAAAAATTTCAAATTAATTTTACATAGAGATATTAGTTAGTTTGTAGCACTGAATTATCTAAATCTGGTGTACAATTTTCAGTATGGGCCTGATGCTTATTTAGCCCATATGCAGTGTGTCCCTGGACTGGCACTCAAAGAGGAATGATTTTTAGTTATGGATGGATTCGGACGCTTATTGAATCTTAAACCTTGTTTAACTTAATTTGTAACATAACAATAATTGTAAAGAGAGTCACTAGAGAGATCAACTCACTCTACTATATGTAACTATAACGATTTTTATAATAATAATAATTATAATAATAATATCAGAATTGTAAATATAATTTTTGCGAGGGGGGTAAAGTATTACGTAAATATTGTAAGATAATGAGATGTTGATACAGTTTATTAAAGATTTTTTTGTTAAGTTTATTTCATTTTTTATTATGGAAAGATTTATATAATTTAGATATTTTTATACAATTGCTTAAACACAAAATTTTTTATTAGCATGTTGCCTCATCTTATTTTTATAGAAGTTTGCATAACTATTTAAATAAACAATTTAAGCTACTATTCCGAGTAGCGTGAACGCATCGGAATAGCACCTTTAAGCATTGATGTCAATTAAAATTAAAGTTATTTCTTGAAGTTACAAATTATTTGTGATACATTTTTTAAATTTGTAATTTTAGTTACTAAAGAATATGTGCATAAGTAGAATGAGGCAATTTGCTAATACACTAATTGTCAATTTTAATGGCATAAGTTGCACTTTTCTATTTTGACGCTTCACACAGTGTACTTCAATCATGAGATCAAGCAGTGAATAAATTTGTAGTTCAACAGGCGTCAAAACAGGTATGTGTAACCACGACATTAGAAATATCAAATTTACTAGTAAAATTCAAAATTGTTTTTTATATTTTTTTTGTTTATTATCAAGCCCAGACACACAATACTTAGCTTGAACAAAAGTTGGTTGATGTAGTCAAGGACATTAGAAATACCAAATTTACAATTAAAGCTTAAAACTGTTTTTATATTTTTTGTTTATTATCTTAGTTGGAACTGATTTTTGCAACATTTAGATCAACATTAGTATTTTTAATTTATTAAATTTTAAACATTTGTCTTGGTAATTCTACGCAAATGATTTTCTATATTGCGCTTCCATGCAACGTTAAAGATTTGCACTTGAGCTTTTAACTATTTTTGTGCACATTTAAGCTTTTTTTGACTTATCTATATATTTATTTGTATGAAAGAACATAACTTCTTTCATGCCTGATTTCAAACCCAACTCAAGTTTCGACTTAAACTATACACTTACAACCAAATTCGTTAGTTATACAATTTTCTTGTACATATGTTGCATGATTTTTACATTGAATATCTTATTTTGGGCATATTTTGATAAAATTTTGACAGTTTTGTGAAAATTTTGAGCTTTCAATGTAGTTTTCAATATTTTTCTATTAGGTTAGGTTAGGTTAAGAGATCTATAACCGGAAATTTGTATAAGAGAATTTATGCAAATCTTTTTCTCATTTATTGACGTTTTCAATTTGCTTAGGTTAGCAGCTTCAAAAACAAATCTAGAACCAGAGAATTTATGCAATTTTTTCATTCATTCATTTAATTTTCTATTTGGTTACAACAAACATTTCTACTAATTCAATCACATTTTTTGTACTAGGTTTGGGTTACCATTTAAGATTTGATAATCATTCAGGAAGAGGTGACCGAAGTGCCTCTTGTAATACAACGAAGTAGGTTTTCAGATTTTCAATTTTGTGGTTTGGAGACTTGACTGATAAAAAAAAACTATTAAGCAATATTTCTGGCGTTCATAGTTTAAGGTATTAGAGTATAGAATTCGGCTTTCCAAACCTAAACACAAACATAATCTGATTTTAGAAGAAACAGAAAAATTTGATGGTTTTTTTGAAAAAAAAAATGTTTATTTATTGCTTAGTTGAATGAATATTTTTTATTAAGAAGATGCAAAACGTATTGACATTTTTTTATGATGTATAGATGGGTAGTTGTGCGGTTTTCTTGAAATAATGGAGGGCGGACAATTGTACCAATGAGTTCTTCTGGACTACCCAACCATTTGTCATTTTTTAGATTAAAGCATATTTATTTTTTTAAATATTTTTGTTAAATGAGGAGTTTAAAAAAACAATCAACAATTTTACTGTTTCAAACTTGAGTTCAAATCTTACAAAAAAAAAACGTTTTAACCTTTATATGCTTCGCCACTTCTTGAGTTTTTTTGTCAGCGTAGAATTTTATGCTTAAGTAGAAGGTTCTTAAGTATTATCTAGAGTAAATGAATAATTTCTAAAGGAATCTTGTCTACTATAAACTATGATATAAGTTTTTAGCACTACTGCAGAGAAATATTAGTACGGAAAATTTCTTAAATTGTTTTCTTTACTTTGTTGATAGTTTAAGCTAATTTTGAAGTTAAAGGTTTGATTTCTTTTTTAAATTTTAAAAGAATTTACATGGATTTTATGATAATGAATATTACAAATATTGGTTTGTTGTAGATCAAATTTGTTGATGTAAATTAGAGATCAACAAATTTCAGTGGTCAGGAGATAATAGTTAAACATGAACGAGTTCGCTTAAAAAATTAAGAGTTTTTCGTTGTTTCTTGATAGTATAAGCTAAATTTGGAATGAAACTTTTGGGACTATTTGTTAAATTTAACTATTTTTTATATTATTTGAGACTAACAAATTTTTTTTCAAAAAGGCAGTGGCAGCGGCAGATTTTTTTTTTAAATCGATAGTTTGCAATAACTTAAGTATTTTTTTGGTAATAGGAGTGTGGTGGTTTACCTAAAATGTCCCAATTGTCTAGTTTTTTTTTCATATCAGACTTTTAATATTTGTCCAGTGGCGTCACCAAATTTTTGTTTTTTAAAATCAAAATTCTTATTTAAATAGATCTGTGATTACTCCTATTTTCTGAAAATTTAAAATATAACCAAACAAAATGCTTTAAATTACTAAATTTGGGACGCCACTGTTCGAAAACAAATGCATCGATAAGAACGCAAATTTTTCACTTTTAATTAATTTAAAAATAATAAAGGTCTGAATGACCTGCTCACCCGCCCATCTGTTTGTGCACCAAATATTGCTAGTTTAACAATTATTCTATAGTTTATTGACAATAAGCCGTAATTTTTTCTAACCTTATAGCAGTAGAAACATCAATAATGGGCAAAACATTTAATTTCTTTATCATATTTGGGTAGGAAGATCTAAGTACCCAACCCTCCTGCTTTGTTTGTTATCCAGAAATTTGTACCATTAAATTTGGGTGAGTGGACGGGGTATACCTATGCAAACAATTTGCCCGTAATCAAGATTTGAGCGAACAGCCCACCACATGGAATTGGTATTTTAACAGTAGAGGAAATAGAAAATAAAGAAGGAAAACATTTGATCGTTCATAGGGTAGAGTGGCTCGAGGTGTTATTGGAGTTGAATTTGATAAGGGCAAATATCGAAATATTTTTTTTGAATTTTTGTAAAACAAAATTGGTGACGCTACCGAACGATTTTAGCAGGATTTGAGCACAATTTGGTGAATCTCACACTCTTAATCTATCAAAAATTATTAGATTTATCTTCATTACGCGTTTTATAAAAAAAAGTATCACAAACCTTTCTTAATTTTTTGATAAATTGAGGGTAGGGCTGAAATTGCTGACAAAGAGAAGAGTGGGACATTAGAAAAATTGATATGACATATTTAGAAGAGAGGAGCGACGTGATTTGCAAGTCAAATTTGCTAAACTAAACTAAAATAAGGAATTTAAATTTTTGTTTTTTGTAAAATAATTTTGTTAATGTTGATTTTAGCATAAGAGCTGTATGAGAACAACATTTTGTTAAATTAATTTTATTTCTATTTTGCAAACCACTTTCGATTTCTTGAAAAAAATTGGATTGGGTTTGAATTTGCTGATAAAAAGTTCGAAAATTGGTATGACTTATCTTAATTGTTTATAGGGTCGAGTTGCGTGTCATGTGACATGGATGATTCTCGATATTACTAAGGATGAAAGTAGAAGTACGATTTTTAAATTTTGTAAATTTTTTTGCTGACTTTTTTTGGGTGATGTTTAGCAATTTGATCATAAGAGAAGGGTTGTATGAGAGGAACTTTTAGTTGTGTCTCACGTTTTTTTTTTCTATCAAAATTATTAGTTTTTTCTTAGAATATCACTTGAGCTGCCTCTAATTTTTTGATAAGCATTATTGGATCTTAAATTTCTAATAAAGATTTAGAGAATCCGCAAATCCGTATGCCCTATTTCAATCGTCTATTGGAAAAAGCGCAAAGTAGTGTGAACATTGGTGATTTCCATAGAAAAAAAATCTAAGCAGCAAGCTCTTAATTTTTGATTACTGTCAGATAGGTCCAAAATCCGTTTATCCCATTCTGATACTCCACAGGGACAAACGCAAAGTTGACCGTCAATCAAATCGCCTTTAATTTTTTGAAAAAAATAGCAGTTTTGAGAACATGGATTATGTTTGTAGAACGGTCATAGATACAACTCTTTATTAACAAACAGTTGGGTGGGTAGGTGAGGCACTCAGTTTATAAATTACTAGTCAGTAGCTTCAATTGGAGTGACCCATCCACCTACCCAAGTGTTAGTAATCCAGAATTTGGTTTTCATGTTTTTTGCGATTGTAATTTGTTTCTAAAATGAAAGAAGAGAGTTAAAGATTTAATACTTTTATAACAAATAGTTGGGTGGGTGGGTGGGACACTCATTTTATAAACTACAAGTCAGTGGTTTCAATTGGAGTGATCCACCCACCCACCCAACCGTTAGTGATCAGGAAATCGGATTTGCTGCTCTCTCCGAATGTTATTTGCTTCTATAACAAAGAAAGAGGGTGAAAGATTCTATCCTTTGATAACAAACAATTGAGTAGGTCGGCGGGACACTCAGTTCATAAATTACAAGACAGTAGTTTTAATTGGAGTGCCCCACCCACCCACCCAAGTGTTAGTGATCCAGAAATTGTATTTTTTGTTCTACGCGAATAATATTTGCTTCTAAAATAAATATAGCGGGTGAAAGTTCTAATTCTTTGATTACAAACAGTTGAGTGGGTGGGCGGGGCATTCAGTAGTTTCAATTGGAGTGACCCGCCCGCCCACCCAAGTGTTTGTGGTCTCGAAATTTTTGAAAATGTTATTTGTTTCTGAAATAAATAAATGATGATGACAGGTCTATTATTTTGATAAACAATCAGTTAGGTGGGTGGGCGGGGCACTCAGTTCATAAATTACTAGACAATAGTTTTAATTAAAGTGACCCACCCACACATCTAAGTGTTAGTGATCCAGAAATTGGATTTCTTGCACTCTTCCAATGTTATTTGCTTCTAAAATGACGAAAAAGGGTGATAAATCCAAACCTTTGATAACAAACAGTTGGGTGGGTGGGCGGGACATTTAATTCATAAATGGAGTGCCCCGCCCGCCCACCCAAGTGTTAGTGATCTAAAAATTGGGTTTGTTGCACTGTGCCAATGTTATTTGTTTCTAAAATGAAAAAAAGAGGGTGAAAGATCCAATCCTATGATAACAAACAATTAAGCGGGTGGGCGGGGCAATCAGTTTATAAATTACTAGTTAGTGGTTTCAGTTGGAGTGACCCACCCACCCACCCAAGTGTTAGTGATCCAGAAATTGGTTTTCTTGCTTTCTGCGCATGTTATTTGTTTCTAAAATAAGAAAGAGGGTGAAAAGTCAATTCTTTTGATAACAAATAGTCGAGTGGGTGGGCGGGGCACGCAGTAACTTTAATTGGAGTGACCCACCTACATAGCCAAGTGTTTGTTGTCCAGAAATTGGATTTGTAAATAAATTAGGGTAACAGGTCTATTATTTTGATAACAAACAGTTATGTGGGTGGGCGGGACACTCATTTCATAAATTACAAGTCAGTAGTTTTAACTGGAGTGTCCCACCCGCCCACCCAAGTGTTAGTGATCCAGAAATTGTATTTTTTGTTCTCAGCAAATGTTATTTGCTTCTAAAATAAAGAAAGAGGGTGAAAAGTCAAATACTTTGTAAACAAACAGTTGAGTGGGTGGGCAGGACACTTAGTAGTTTTAAATGGAGTGACCCACCTACCCACCCAAGTGATTGTGGTCTAAAAATTGAATTTGTTCCTCTTTGCGAATGTTAATTGTTTCTAAAATAAATAAATGAGGGTAACAGGTTTATTATTTTGATAACAAACAGTTAGGTGGGCGGGGGGGATTCAGTTCATAAATTACAAGTCAGTATTTTTAACTGGAGTGACCCACCTACCCACCTAAGTGTTAGTGATCCAAAAATTGGTTTTCTTACTTTTTGCGAATGTTATTTGTTTCTAAATTGAAGAAAGAAGGTGAAAAGTCAATTCTTTTGATAACAAACAGTTGAGTGGGTGGGCGGGGCACTCAGTAGTTTCAATAGGTGGGCGGGGGGGACTCAGTTCATAAATTACAAGTCAGTATTTTTAATTGGAGTAACCCACCCATGTGTTAGTGATCCAGAAATTTGATTTGGTGCACTCCAACGTTAATTGCTTCTAAAATGAAGAAATAAGGTGAATGATCCAATCCTTTGATAACAAATAATTTGGTGGGTGGGCGGGGCACTCATTTCATAAATTACAAGTCAGTAGTTTCAAATGGAATGCCCTGCCCACCCACCTAAATGTTAGTGATCCAGAAAATGGATTTTTTATTAGTTTCTAAAATGACGAAAGAGGGTGATTAATTCAATTCATTGATAACAAACAGTTGGGTGGGCGGGTAGGGTATTCAGTTCATAAATTACAAGTCAGTAGTTTCAAATGGAGTGACCAACCCAATTGTTAGTGATCCAGAAATTGGTTTTCTTGCTTATTGCGAATCTTATTAGTTTGTTAAATGAAGGAAGAGGGTGACAGATTTAATCCTTTAATAACAAACAATTAAGTGGGTGGGCGGGGCATTCAGTTTATAAATTACAAGTCAATAGTTTCAATTGGAGTGACCTACGCAAGTGTTAGTGATCCAGAAATTAGATTTGTTGCATTTTGCCAATGTTATTTGTTTTTAAAATTTAGAAAGAGGGTGAAAGATCGAATCCTTTGATAACCGAACAGTTGGATGGGTAGGTGGGGTATTCATATAAGTGTTTGTGATCCAGAAATTGAAAAATTATTTGTTTCTAAATTGAAGAAAGAGGGTACAAATTCAACTTTCTGCTTTAGGGTAAGTGGGGCACTTAGATCATTGATTACGGCTTAGTTCTTTCAATTAAAGTGTCCAACCCAAACACTCAAGTTTTAGTGATCCAAAATTTTTGATAAAATTTGTAGAGCTCAAAAATCCTTATGCCCTATCTTGAAGATCAATAGGAAAGAGCGCAGAACATGGATGGATTCTGTAAAACGTCTTCCGAACTGCCCCCGATTTTTTGAAAAACAAGAAGTGAACCTTCAATTTCTGAGAATAAGTGAAGAAGTTCAAACTTCAGTATGCTATAATTTGATCGATCGTAGGGAAAAGCGCAGAGTGTTGCGAGCATTTGTGATTTCCGTAAAACGTTCTCAATTTCTCGAAAACTCAAATTTCTGATAAAAAGTTGGAGAATCCGAAAATCCGTATGCCCTATCTCGATTTTTTATAGGAAGAGCGCAGAGAGAGTGGTGCAAACATGAATGATTCTTGTAGAACGTTCTCAAAACCGCCCATGATTTTGTGAAAAAGCAGAAGTGAGCCTCAAATAGCTAATAAAGAGTGCGAGAATCTAAAAATCCGTATGCTTTATCTTGGTTCTACGTAGAGAAAATTGCAGAGTGGTGCAAGAATGAGTGAATTTCGTAAAACGTTTTTTTTTTTTTAAATCATCAATGATCCTGAAACCTGAAATTTCTTGTAAATATTTGGATAATCCGAAAATCTTTATTCCGAGCCGTCTCCGATTTATCTAAAAACTAGCAGTGGGCTTCATTTTGTGCAAATAGCGGGAGAATTTGAGAATCCGTATGACTTAGCTTCAATCTTTATAGGAAGAGGCGTAGAGTGACGCGAGCATGGGCGACTTGTGTAGAACAAACTTCCCAATTTTTGAAAAACCATCAATGAGACCCAAAAGTCTGCATACCTTATCTGGAGCCTCTGCAAGGAAGAGCTCATACTATTGCAAACATAATTTTGGTGTTGGCTTAAAGCGAATATAGACAAAGCATGAGTAACTTGCGTAGAACACAGCTTCCTACTTTCTGAAACATCTGTAAGTTCTATCTGGAAATAAGACAGAGTCCAAACTATCGCAAGCATGGGTTATTTCGGAGTTTGCTTAGAGCGAATATGAATCAATCTTAAGGGGTTGATAAAAATGAAACAAACCCAGTTTAAGATTATATTGTAGCCGGTGAATCCCATTAAAAATTTGAACGAGCAAAAAAGTTGCTTCAAAATTGATCAAAAAACATGTCTAACTTCAAAATCAACAAATTTTTGATAGAAGATTGTTTGGTTGAACGTAAAATTTGTCTATTTATACCTGCTATCTTATTATCATTGCTAAAGACATCCGCATTTATTTATATAAAAAAATATTGACCATTAATCTATAGAACTGAATAATCTTGAGTTTAGTTTATTGTTCAGGCTAAGTTTGTGCTTAAGGGCTTAAAATTTATTGTTTTATTTGAATTTTAAAAGTATTATGTTATAATTTTGTTAAATAAGACAAGAAATAATTGTTAGATATAATATGAGACACAAAAGAAATTTATGTTAGGAGTTTGTTAATTATATTTATAAGATGATTAGGTAGGTAAATTTTGAAATGCTACGAATCAAAATTAGATATTTTAATGCATTTCATATAAAGATCTTTCCATAATGAAACAATTTAGAAAATGGTTTGTTCGTATGAAAATATTGACGTAAAATAATGATTTCTTTAGTAAACTGTATATCAAACATCTCAATGTAAAGTGGGGTTTAGAAATGATGAGTTTGTATATAATTTAAGAAATTGCATTGATATTTTTTTGTTGTGTGTACAGCAAGCAAGCAAGTAAAGCAATGTGGGGGGTGATTAAAAATTCCATAAATGTAAGCGGCATACATAAAAAGGGGGAATTTTGTTGAATGGGAAGACGATTAGTGAAACAATCTGATTCTTGTTTGCAGGGTCCTTTAATTCCTGCTGCGTTTACCAACGGCTATCACTGAGCTCTTGGACTGTCTAGTGTTGTGTGACTCGACTCGGCAGCTACTGTGATGTCATCACACCTGCACTTGTACATTCACTGTATGTGTATAATAATATAATGTAGCACCCCGCCAGGCGCGGCCCACTTGTTGTTGTAATGTTTGGTGTCAACGTGCCGCTTCGCCGCTTACGGAGCTCGCCTAGTGCCAAAAAAAAAATTAAAAAAAAAAAAATTGAGATATTTAAGCCCTCGGCGTGCTCCGAACTGGCGGCTTCCCCACCAAACACAGGCACTCATTGGTTACGTCTTGCGTTTATTACATATGATATATTACAGGGTATCTTTATGGGATACATTATCCTCACATATTATTATTATAAGGACCAACGAGGCGATGGTGTTTAACCATTGCTATGGTAAAAATTATTTTTTAATCAATTTTATTCATTCGATATAGTTGTTTTTATATTTAATTAAAATTTATTTCATAATAGGATTATAATTTAAAAATTGAACAAATTAATGTTAGTTTTTTGTGTTGTCCAACACAGTGTTTTAACGCGATAATTAATGTATACAAAATGAAAAAATAATAATACCATTTATTGGATAATTTAAGGAATTTGTAAATAATTATTGTTGTTTGAGACGGCGCGCATGACTTTTATTATCATTTTCCTATATTAAATTGGTGTGATTTAGTGTAGAGCGCCTTCCCTGTTTGTGCTGAATTCATTATGAAGTCCTGCGCGCCGGACGTCTGTGTAGCTTGTAGTGTCCTCTACGTATTCCTTATAACCCTAGATCTGTCTGATTGTTTAGCATAGAACAGATCAATTTAAAGTATATATTATATAAATGTTTCCTGTTATTAAGTGAATATTCTATATTCTCGGATCGAAGGGGTGTGCAGGCTCTCAGTGAGGCTGTATTATATTAATTGTATTATTATTGATTAAAAATGCATTTTATATAAATAAATTTAAAAAAAAAATGATAATAATCGCCTGGTAGGTTAGTTTTGTTATTAAAATTCGTTGTGATTGCAAAAAATATTTTTTAAGGAGTGATTTAGAGCGCGGTCTGTAAGGTGAGACGTGATCCCTTCACACCCCTTCAACCCGAAGAGTCCTCCGTGTGAGTTATATGGTGTGTTATGGTTTTTATTGTTTTTATGTTAAATATTTCGCCGTTCGGCTTGTTAAATGAATTATGATTGTTGTCTGACTGATTGCATAAAAACTGCTTGTCTCCTCAGTACAAATACACCACGATATAAATTATAATTAAATACATATATAGTTCGATCGTAGGGAGGAAGGAACTAAAAGAGATTAGCTATCCGAAATTGTCGCAACGATTGACCGTAGTTGAATATAAATTATTTTAGGTAGACGCCGCGCGAGTTTCCGTGAAACGAGCGCTCAATTAATTTATTGAAGAATTAAAATTAACAACCTCAATGGTTGGGGTGTTTTTAGGCGATGCGATGGTAATAGACGTCGTGACTTTTCAGGGAAGCGCTAGGCGGCAGGCGTCGTAGCTGCAACACCAAAAAAAAAAAAATTAATGCAACGCTATTCCTGCCGCCGGATGCTCAGTGAGAACTGACCAAAGGTATATAAAAAATGTCAATACTAATGTCAATACAGTGACTGCGTTTTTCATTTCGGTAATGCTGATTATGAAGTATTTTAATGTCAATCCAGAGCAATACGGTAATTGTAGGTAGTTAAATCCAAAATATACGTTTGGTTATATTAATATAATTATATTTTGATATCTGATACTGTGTTATATTGCATTAAGTGGTAGTTAAAGGATAGTTAGCTAAGCTAAAAAGAGGCCGCAGCTGCGGAATATATTAAAGTATATTAATTATACTAGAAATCCGGTGATTTTTTTATTAATAATTCCCGCTGTCTGCGAGCGGAGGCAGGCGGAGGCCCCGTTGCGACCGCCACATTCCAGCGACCGCCCCGCACCGCCATCTACATATCACCTGCGGCCGCTCGCGGGCCCCGCCGCCGCCACTTTTTAGTCCTCGACTTTATTAGTCGTTTGTAAAATTATTTCCCAAAAAATACGGAATATATATATTATCTCGACAATATTGATTCACACTGTGAAGTTTTCAGTTGTATAATTCAAACTGTATATCGTGGGCCTTACTATACACTGAAAATTAAAACGTGCTGTCCAAAATTATTAAAAAAAATTAAATTAATTTTAACTCTAATTATTTTATCTTGCGAGAAAATAATGTATGTTTAAACGCTGCGTGGAGGCGGATTAGATTAGCTACAATCGCCAAAGCGCGGCCTACCAAATAATCCTTTTTGTATACTTAATGAGGCGCCACCATTATAAAAAAAATATATATACGCGCTGTTTTGTTGTGTTAATTTCATACGTACTTTAGGATTACGTTATTGAGTGTATACAAGTTGTATATATTATATAATATATATACTCTAATATATAATTTAAGCGGTAGCAAGTGGTCCGGAGCCGCCACCATGTATTAAGGCATCCGCCCTGTCCCTGTGTTGCAGCCCTGTCCTGTCTGGTCCACTTCGAAATTTTCATTAATGTAATATTTAATTAATTAAAACATAAATATACATTAATCAAAATTTCGATTCTATGTTTACGTAATTAAATAAAAAAAACTCATTGTATTTATAGCCAAAACGGCTTCTTGCAATAAAAGAGCAATAACCATATTCCTTCTGTGGACGCTTTTGACTTTTACATTAAGAAAAATATAATATTATTATTAATTAACAATTATTGTAAGTACGTACTTTAATGATCAAGATTTTACACTATGATAATAATGAAAGCGATGGCATATTGCTAATTTAGGATGATTGTACAGATAGAGTTTGTAACATAATAACAAGAATTATGTTGTTTAGCACGGCAGCGGCGAAATGCGGCTGTCCAATGCTACTGGGTCCGGCTTTTGTCCGGCCAATTCATGTATATCTACACGTTCTACAATGTACATATATTATTACAATGATAAGACAAGGTTCACAACGTGCCGTGTGTATGTGGGATAAATATAATATGGACATTGTTCAAAACAACCATGGTTTTATTACTATTTCACCTTTCATACAACCTCCATTCCCCAACTTTGTCCGTAGATGTTATCAACAGATTTAAGGTAATTATAACCGAGCAAGGTAAGAACATTTCATTTCAAATATTTAATTGAATTCATTCTAAAAACATTTAATAATATTTTCCTAAATGAAATAAATTATTTTATAAAATTGCATTTTGTAATAAGCTCAAGCTACGTTAATAATTATAGCACGTGTGAGGTGTTACAATTTCTCAGCTTAAAGACTGTAATATGGATCTGAGTTTATTGGAGCGTAGTGGGATTTATATGGATCCAATGCAATATTTTATATAAGTTTAGTGAAAATATTATTTGATGTGTAGTATGAATAGTGTTGAACTTTTCACATAAATATTCATATACAGAGTTGCGGTTAAAGTTATCAATTTTATAATAAAAAAACTTGTTTGGGCCAATTAGGTATTTACTAGATAAATGTATTGTATTTTAAATTAAATACAATTTTTTTTCCATTATTTTTAAACTTGTTTGGATTAAAAATGTAACAATTTGAAACATTTAGGGGACTACGCCAGCGACGCGCTTATAAAAACGTTTTTTTTTTTTAATAGTAATTCGGATTAAAATTTTAATCATTTAAAACATTTTCGGCCCTACTTAAAGTTGTTTGTCATAGTAATTTAAATTAAATAATAATTTTTTCTTCAAACATTTTTAACTTATTCGGATTAAAATTTCAATAATTTGAAACTCTTGGGGCCGTATTTATAGTTATTTCCAGTAGCGCATCGTCAGCACTACGCCAGCGACGCGCTGAGTCATTTTTTTCTTAACATAGTAATTTAAATTAGATTCCCATTATTTTCTTCAAATATTTTAAAACTTATCTGAATTAAAATTCTAATAATTTTATTCATTTGCGGCGCTATTTATAGTTGCTTGTAAGGACGCGTCGCCAGTACTACGCCGGCGACGTGCTGATTGTTATGTTTGTTTTTCAGCATATTTCAACAACGCTTCGGTAAGTGCAAACATTTTCTTTTCACAACAGTAAAATCAAATCAATTAATTCTGTCCAAAAATAAAGTCTTGAACACGATAAAAGGATATATTTAATATTAATTAATTGGATCTTCAACAATGAATTTACTACTCCATAGACCCTTTCAAATCAAAATTTTGAAACCGCATCTAAAAATTCATAATTTCATTGAAAATACAAAAACCTAATTTAACTAAAAAAAAAATATATTTGCGAATACAAAAACCTAACCCAAAAAATACCTAACCAAAACTAACTCAAAATTTTATATTTTTTTTAATACAAAACCTAACTTATCTTAAGAGAAAAATTAATAAATTTAAAATTTCAAAAATTATGTGAAAATACAAAAACCTATCATAACCTAACGCAAGAAAACCTAACATAATCAAACTCAAAAAAAAAAAAAATTAAAAAAATTATTTGAAAACACAAAATCCTGAATTAACCCAAATTGAAAATCTAAACCTAACCTAATCCCAAAAAAACCTAAGGTGCCAAAAAAGTTTTTTTTTTAATTCAAAAACCTAATTTATCCCAGAAAAAATTAATAAAATTAAAATTTCAAATTTATTTAAAACTACAAAAACCTAACCTAACCTAACTCAAAAAAAATTTCAAACATTATTTGGAAATACAAAAACCTAACCTACATTAACCTAACCTAACCTAAAAATTATTAGAAAATACAAAAACCTAAACTAATCCAAAAAAAAAAAATTGAAAAAATTAATATTTTAAAAAATATTTGAAAATACAAAAACCTAACCTAAACTAACCTGGCCCAAGAAAAACCTAGCCAAAGTTAACCTAAATTTATTAAAAATAAAAATTCAAAAATTATTTGAAATTACAAAAACGTAACCTTACCCAAAAAACCTAACTTAACCTAACCTAAAAAAAACCTTACCTAACCTAAAAATTATTTGAAAATACAAAAACCTGAACTAATCAAAAAAAATTCAAAAAATTAAAATTTTAAAAATTATTTGAATATACAAAAACAAAAATCTAACCTAAACTAACCTAGTTAAAAAAAAAAACCAACCAAACCTAACCTAAATAATTTGTTTTTTCTGAAAATACAAAAACTTAACTTTTCTCAAAAAAAAATTATTAAAAATAAAATTTCAAAAATTATTTGAAAATCCAAAAACTTAACCTTACCCAAGAAAAACCTAACCTTACCTAACCTAACTAAAAAAAAACCTAACCTAACCTAAAAATTATTTGAAAATACAAATACAAAAACCTAACCTCACCTAAAATTTTTTGTTATAAAAATACAAAGACTTAACTTTTTTCAAGAAAAAATTATTAAATATAAAATTTTCAAAATTTATTTAAAAATTCAAAAACCTAACCTAACCTAACCTAACATAACCCAAAAAAAAATTCAAAAATTATTTGAAAACACAAAAACCTAACCTAAACTAACTCAATTTTTTTTTTAAATACAAAAAACTAAACTTACTCAAAAAAAAAAATTCAAAAAATTTAAATTTTAAAAACTTAACCTAACTAAAACAAAAATTGAAAAAATTTAAATTTTGAAAATACAAAAACCTAACCTAACCTAAACTAACCTAGCCCAAGAAAAATCTAACCTTACTTAACTTAACCTAACTTACATAAACCTAACTTATCACCAGAAAAATTAATAAAAAAAAAATTAATTGAAAATACAAAAACTTAACCTAACCCAAGAAAAACTTAACCTAACCCAATAAAAATTTTAAAAATAATTTGAAAATACAAAAATTTAACCTAAAATAACCTAGTACAAGGAAAACTTAATCAAACCTAAACCATCATTTTTTTTTTTTTTTTTTTTAATACAAAAACCTAACTTATCTTAAGAAAGATATTAGTCAAATTAAATTTTTTTAAATTATTTGAAAATACAAAAACCTAACCCAACCTAACCCAAGAAAAACCTAACCTAATCTAAAAATTATTTGAAAATACAAAACCCTGAACTAAAAAATTTAAAAATTTGAAAATATAAAAACCTAACCTAACCTAACCCAAGAAAAACCTAACCTAACTTAACAAAAAAAAAATACAAAAACCTGAACTAACCCAGTGTCGGAGTTCAAGAAATTGGATCACAAACACTCGGGTGGGTAAATGAGCAACACCAATTCAAACCACACGCCCGCAACATTTAAAATTAATTCCCGCCTACCCACCCAAGTGTTGGCGTTCAAGAACATGCATCAGAAACACGGGTAGGTGGGCAGGACCTATCCAAACCTTACGCCAACACCAAATTCAGCAAATTTAAAGGTTGCACTAATGATGTCAGAATATATCCTAATGACATCTGGTATTCAGAAATGAAATTTTAAAACTGAAACGAAAGATTCATGATATTGACAGAGCCGTCTTGATTTTATTGACAAAAACATCAAATTTGGCTCAATTGAAACATTTAAAGACAAATTTAGGGGTTGCACTAATGATGTCAGCATATATCCTAATGAAATCTGGTACTCTAAAATAATATTTTGAAACAGAAACTGAAATATCATGATATTAACTGAGCCATCTTGATTTTATTGACAAAAACATTAAATTTGGCTCAATTGAAGCATTTAAAGACCAATTTTAGAGTTGCACTAATGATGTCGGCCAATATCTTAATAAAATCTGGTATTCTAAAATGAAATTTTGAAACCGGAACTGAAAATTCATGATATTAACAAAACCATCTTGATTTTATTGACAAAAACATCAAAATTTGGCTCAAATGAAGCAATTAAAACAAATTTAAGGGTTGCACTGATGATGTCAAGATATATGCTAATGAAATCTAATATTCTAAAATGAAATTTTGATACTAGAAAAGAAAATTTATGATATTAACAAAGCCATCTCGATTTTATTGACAAAAACATCAAATTTGGCTCAATTGAAGCATTTAAAGACAAATTTAAAAGTTGCACTAATGATGTCAGCTAATTTTCTAATGAAATCTGGTATTCTAAAACGAAAATTTGAAAGCGGAACTGAAAATTTATGATATTAACAAAGCCATCTTGATTTTATTGACAAAAACATCAAATTTGGCGCAATTGAAGCATTTAAAGACAAATTTAGGGGTCGCACTAATGATGTCAGCCAATATCTTAATGTAATCTCGTATTCTAAAATGAAATTTGGGAACGGGAACTAAAAATTCATGAAATTATCGGAGCCATCTTGATTTTATTGATAAAAACATTAAATTTAAGCCAAGTTGAAGCATTTAAAGACAAATTTAACAATTGATCCTAATGAAATCTAGTATTCTAAAATGAAATTTTGAAAACGGAACTGAAAATTCATAATATTAACAGAGCCATCTTGATTTTATTGACAAAAACATCAAATTTGGCTCAATTGAAGCATTTAAAGACAAATTTAGGGGTTGCACTAATGATGTCAGCCAATATCTTAATATAATCTAGTATTCTAAAATAAAATTTTAAAACCGGAACTGAAAATTCATGATATTATCAGAGCCAACTTGATTTTATTGACAAAAACATTAATTTTGGCTTAATTGAAGCGTTTATAGACAAATTTAAAGGTTACACTAATGATGTCAGCCAAAATAATAATGTAATCTGGTATTCTAAAATAAAATTTTGAAACCGGAACTGAAAATTCATGATATTAACAGAGCCATCTTGATTTTATTGACAAAAACATCAAATTTGGCTCAATTGAAGCACCCAAAGACAAATTTAGGGGTTGCACTAATGATGTCAGCCAATATCTTAATATAATCTAGTATTCTAAAATAAAATTTTAAAATCGGAACTGAAAATTCATGATATTAACAGAGCCAACTTGATTTTATTGACAAAAACATCAATTTTGGCTTAATTGATGTGTTTATAGACAAATTTAAAGGTTACACTAATGCTGTCAGCCAATATAATAATGTAATCTGGTATTCTAAAATAAAATTTTGAAACCGGAACTGAAAATTCATGATATTAACTGAGCCATCTTAATTTTATTGACAAAAACATTAAGTTTGGCACAAATTGAGCATTTTAATGCCAGAATTAAGGATTGCACCAAATGTTTCAATTAATTTCTTACTGTATTCTAAGATCATAAATCCAAATTTTTAAACTAGAATTAATTATTCCTAAGATTAACAAAACCATCTCAATTTTATTGACCAGAAAATTAAATTTTGGTGAAATATAGCACTTTGATGCAAATTGAAGACAAATTTAAAGGTTGCACTTATGATGTAAATAATTACCTTAATGTATTCAAGCTTATTCAATCCAAATTTTTTAACCAGAATTGATTATTCTTACTATTAACAAATTTATCCAGCTTTTATTGATGAAAAACAAAAAAAAAACATTTTTTTAAATATAAGGTTTATAAAGACAAAATGTAATGATTGCACTAATGATGTTAACCTAACCTAACCTAACCTAACCTCAAAATTTGTAATATTAACAAAGCCTACTCGATTTTATTGACTAAAAAACATCAAAATTGGTTTAAATGAAGTATTTTGATGCCAAATAAACAAATTTAATATGTTAAACTATTATTCTACTGCAATCTACAATTCTAAAATTAAAATTAAAATTTGTGGTATTAACAAGGTTATCCTGTTTTTATTGACATAAAATAACAAATCAGGCAACTTCATCATCATTAAGACAAATTTTAAGGTTTTAAGGTTTTAACGAAAAATAGTCTTATAGTCTCTAATTTAAGTTTTGAAACCACACCTCAAAATTTTTGTTACTTTCAGAGCCATCTTGATTTTGTTGACTTAAAACGTTTTTTTGGCACAATTCGTGCATTTTAATGCCAAATCAAGTCAAATTTAAAGATCGTACTATGTGTTTCAATAAATTTCTTAATCTATTTGAACTTTTTAAATCAAATTATCATACTTGAACTGAGTATTCTTAATATTAACAAATCCATCTCAATTTTATTGACAAATAAACATCAAATTTGGCTTAAACACAAACATTTAGATGCCAAATTTAGTCAAATTTTAGGATTGCACTAATGATATCAGTTATTATCATGATGTAATCTACTATTCTAAAATGATATTTTGTAACCAGAACTCAAAAATCGTGATATTAACAAGGCCATCTCGATTTTAGTGACATAAATCTATATATTTAGCACAAATTGGACATATTATTGCTAAATTATGACAAAATAAAAGTTGCACCTTTGACGTCAATATATTAATTAACATAATTTGGTCTTAAAATTTGTTATAACCACAGTTAACTCGATTTTATTAACAGAAAACCTTAAATTTGGCTTAAGTCTTGCATTTTGATGTCAATTAAGACAAATTTAAAGAAGTATTTGTTTCTGATTATTGCACAGTTTAAAATATTTGAGGTTATTATTAAAATACCCTAACCTCAATCAAATTTAAAGGATCTAATAATGATGTCATCTATTATTCTAATAAAATCTAGTCTTCTAAATCAAAGCCATCTCGATTTAATTGACATAAAACATTAAATTTTAAACAAATTGGGCATTTTAATGCCAAATTAAGGATTACACTAATGATGTTGATTATTTTTCTAATATAATTTAGTATTTTTAAATGAAATCTTGAAACCTGAACTCAAATTTCTTGATATTATTAAGGCCACCTCAATTTTATTGACATAAAGCTTTAAATTTACTAAAAATAAACCATTTTGATGTCAAATTGAAGCAAATTAATTATGATTTCGATAATCTTTTTAAAAAAATCTTGTATTTAGAATCTAAATTTTTAATTGAAAACCCAAACTTTGTAATATTAACTTAATTTAATTGACATAAAATATTTAATTTTAAACAAGTTTGTCAGTTTACTGACAAATTTAGATAAATTAGAGTTAATATAATCATTAATTAAGATATAAAACAAAAACTAATCGATAAATTGTGTTGTAGTTTTCCACAAATGGCCATCAATTAATTAGTGCTTTAATTGTAAAAAATACAAAATTATAAAATTTCCTTTTAGCAATAATTAAAAAAAAATTAAATATTTAATTTAAATAAATTTTTTGACTTTTAATCACTAATTGTGAAACAAAACAAAAAACAATCGATGAATATTGTTGTAATTTGCTATAAATAATCATCAATTGGTGCTTCAATGATAAAATAAATAAAAACTTTAAATTTCCCCTTAACAATATTTTTTTAGATTTTTCAAAATAGTTTAAATCAATTTTTCGACTTTTACTCACTAATTGTGATATAAATCAAAAACTAATCGATAAATTTTGTTGTAAATTGACATAAATAATCTTTAATCAATGCTTTAATAGTAAAAAATATAAAAACTTTAAATTTGCCCTCATCAATATTTTTTTTAAATTTTTTAACCATTAATCACTAATTGTGATAAAAAACAAAAACTAGTCAATGAATTTTGTTGTGATTTTCCATAAATGGCCATCAGTTAGTGCTTCAATGGTAAAAAATACAAAATTTTCAAATTTCCTTGCAGCAATATTTTTTAAATTTTTTAAAAATTGTTTAAATTAATTTTTTGACTTTTAATCACTAATTGTGACATAAAACAAAAACTAATCAAAGAATATTGTTGTAGTTTGTCATAAATGATCATCAATTGGTGCTTCAATGGTAAAAAATTAAAAAACAATAATTATCCATTCGGCAATATTTTTTTCGGATTTTTCAAAATAGTTTAAATCAATTTTTCAACTCTAAATCACTAATTGTTAGACAAAACAAAAACCAATCGATTAACATTGTTGTAATTTGTTATAAATGATCATGAATAGGTGCTTTAATGGTAAAAAATATAAAAACTTTAAATTTCCCATCAGCAATATTTTTTTCATAATTTTCAAAATAGTTTATATCAATTTTTCAACTTTTAATCGCTAATTGTCATATAAAACAAAAACTAATCGATGAATTTTTTTGTAATTTTCCACAAATGGTCATCAATCAGTGCTTTAATGGCACACAAAATTATAACATTAAATTTCTCCTCAGAAATAAATTTCAAAATAGTTTAAATTAATTTTTCGAATTTTAATTACTAATTGTGATAAAAAACAAAAACAAACTGATGAATAATGTTGTAATTTGTCATAAAAAATCATTATTTGGTGCTTCAATGGTGAAAAATATAAAAACATTAAATTTCCCTTCAGCAATATTTTTTTTTAAATTTTTCAAAATTGTTTAAATCAATTTTTCGACTTTTAATCACTAATTGTGACATAAAACAAAAACTAATCAATAAATTTTGTTGTGATTTTCTACAAATGGTCATCAATTAGTACTTTAATACTAAAAAATTTAAAATCATCAAGTTTACTTTCAGCAATATTTTTTTAAATTTTTTAAAAATTGTTTAAATCAATTTTTCGACTTTTAATCACAAATTGTTATACAAAACAAAAACCAGTCGACGATTATTGTTGTAATTTGTCATAAATGATCATCAAATAGTGCTTAAATAGTAAACAATATAACAACTTTAAATTTCCTTTCAGCAATATTTTTTTCGTATTTTTCAAAATTGTTTAAATGAATTTTTCAACTTTTAATCAATAATAGTGATATAAAGCAAAAACCAATCTATGAATTGTGTTGTAAATTGACATAACTCATCTTCAATCAATGCGTTGATAGTAAAAAAATAAAAAAACTTTAAATCTCGCCTCAGCAATATATTTTTTTATTTTTTCAAAATAGTATAAATCAAATTTTCAACTTTTAATCACTAATAGTGATATAAAACAAAAACCAATAGATAAATTTTGTTGTAAATTGACATAAATAATCTTCAATCGATGCTTTAATTGAAAAAATATAAAAACTTTAAATTTCCCCTCAGCAATATTTTTTTTAAATTTTATAATATAGTTTTAAATAAATTTTTTGACTTTTAATCACTAATTGTGTAATAAAACAAAAACTAATTGATGAATTTTGTTGTAATTTTCTATAAATGGTCACCAATCAGTGCTTCAATGATAAAAAATATAAAACCATTAAATTTCCCCTTAGCAATACTTTTTTCGGATTTATCAAAATTGTTTGAATTAATTTTTCAACTTTTAATCATTAATAGTGATAAAAAACAAAAACCTATAAATGAATTTTATTGTAAATTGACATAAATAATTTTCAATCAATGCTTTATTAGTTAAAAATATAGGAACTTTAAATTTCCTCTCAGCAATTTTTTTTTAAATTTTCAAATTTGTTTACTTAAATTTTTCAACTTTTAATCACCAATTGTGACATAAAACAAAAACTAATCGATAAATTTTGCTGTGATTTTTCAAAAATGATCATCAATTAGAGCTTTAATGATTGAAAATATAAAATCTTTAAATTTCCCCTTAAATTTTTTTTTTTTCAAATTTTTCAAAATAGTTTAAATCAATGTTTTGACTTTTAATCACTAATTGTGATACATAACATAAAACAAATGATGAATATTGTTGTAGTTTGCCATAAATAATCATGAATAGATGCTTTAATGGTAAAAAATATAAAAACATTAAATTTCCCCTAAGCAATATTTTTTTCAGACTTTTCCAAATTGTTTAAATTTTTTTTTTAAATTTTATTTATTATTAGTGATATAAAACAAAAACCAATTAATGAATTTTGTTATAAATTGACATAAATGATCCACAATTAATGCTTTAATACTAAAAAATATAAAAACTATAAATTTCCCCTAATTTTCCTATTTTTTTTCAGATATTTCAAAATAGTTTGAATTTTTCAACTTTTTATCATTAATAGTGATATAATACAAAAACCGATTAATGAATTTTGTTTTAAATTGACATAAATGATCTTCAATCAATGCTTTAATAGTAAAAAATATGAAAACTTTGAATTACTCCTCAGCAATTTTTTTTTTAATTTTTCAAAATTGTTTAAATCAATTTTTTAACTTTTAATCACTAATTGTGATATAAAACAAAAACTAATTAATGAAATTTGTTGTGATTTTCTACAAATAGTCATCCATTAGTGCTTCAATAGTAAAAAATACAAATTCATCAAATTTAGTTGCAACAATATTTTTTTCAATTTTTTAAAATTGTTTAAATAAATTTGTCGACTATTAATCACTAATTGTGATACAAAACAAAAATCAATTGACAAATATTGTTGTAATTTGCCATAAGTTATCATCAATTGGTGCTTCAATAGTAAAAAATATAAAAACATTAATTTTTTCTTCGGCAATATTTTTGTCGGATTTTTCGAAATTGTTTAATGACTTTTTCAACTTTTAATCATTAATAGTGATATAAAACAAAAACAAATTTATGAATTTTGTTGTAAATTGACATAAATGATTTTTAATTAATGCTTTAATAGTAAAAAATAGAAAAACATTAAATTTCCTTTCAGCAATTTGTTTTTTTTTTCATAATAGATTAAATCAATTTTTTTGACATTTAATCACTAATTGTGATATAAAATAAAAACTAATCAATAAATTTTGTTCTTATTTTCCATAATTATTTATCAATTAGTGCTTTAATGGCTTCAAGTACAAAATCATCAGATTATCTTCCAACAATATTTTTTTCATTTTTTTTTTAAATTGTTTAAATCAATTTTTTGACTTTTAATTACTAATTGTGATACACAACAAAAACCAATCAATTCAATAGTAAAAAATATAAAAACAATAAATTTCTCTTCGGCAATATTTTTTTAGGGTTTTTCAAATTTGTTTAAATAATTTTTTCAACTTTTAATCATTCATAGTGATATAAAACAAAAACCAATTGATGAATTTTGTTGTAAATTGACATAAATGATTTTCAATTAATGCTTTAATAGTAAAAAATAGAAAAACTTAAAATTTCCCCTTACAATATTTTTTTTTAGATTTTTCAATTTTGTTTAAATATATTTTTCAACTTTTAATCACTAAATGTGATATAAAACAAAAATTTTTGTTGCAAATTTCAAAAAAATAGTCACCAGTGCTTTAATGGTAGACAAAATTTTAACATTACATTTCTCCTCAGAAATATTTATCAAAATAGTTTAAATCAATTTTTCGACTTTTAATCACTAATTGTGATACAAAACAAAAACCAATCAATGAATATTGTTGTAATTTGCCTTAAATGATTATCATTCTGTGCTTTAATAATAAAAACACATAAAAACATTAAATTTTCCCTCGGCAATATTTTTTTCAAATTTTTTAAAATTATTTAAATACATTTTTAATTTTTTAATCATTAATAGTGATATAAAACAAAAACCAATCAATGAATTTTGTTGTAAATAGACATAAATAATCTTCAATCAATGCTTTAATAGTAAAAAATATAAAAACTTTTTTTCCGCTCAACAATATTTTTTTTTTAAATTGTTTAAATCAATTTTTTGACTTTTAATCACAAATTGTGATACAAAACAAAAACCAATTGACGATTATTGTTGTAATTTGCCATAAATGGTCATCAATTGGTGCTTAAATGGTAAACAATCTAAAAATTTCAAGTTTCCTCTCAGCAATATTTTTTTCGTATTTTTCAAAATAGTTTAAATCAATTTTTTATTTTTTATTTAATAATAGTGATATAAAACAAAAACCAATTGATGAGTTTTGTTGTAAATTGACAAAAATAATCTTCAATCAATGCTTTATTAGTAAAAAATATAAAAACTTTAAATCTCGCCTCAGCAATATTTTTTTTTAATTTTTCAAAATTGTTTAAATCTATTTTTCGACTTTTAATCACTAATTGTGATATAAAACAAAAACCAATCAATGAATTATGTTGTGATTTTTCACAAATGGTCACCATTCAGTGCTTCAATGATAAAAAAGATAAAAAAATTAAGTTTCTCCCCAACAATGTTTTTTTTTAAATTTTTTAAAATTGTTTAAATAAATTTTTCAACTTTTAATCACTAATTGTGATATAAAACAAAAACTAATCAATGAATTTTTTAGTAATTTTCTACAAATGGTTATCAATCAGTGCTTCAATGGTAGAAAAAATTAAAACATTAAATTTCTCCTCAAAAATATTTTTCAAAGTAGTTTAAATCAATTGTTCGACTTTTAATCACTAATTGTGATACAAAACAAAAACTAATCAATGAATTTTGTTGTGATTTTTCAAAAATGATCATCAATCAGTGCTTTATTGATAGACAAAATTAAAACATTAAATTACTTCTCAGAAATATTTTTTTCAGATTTTTCAAAATCAATTTTTAGACTTTTAATCACTATTTTTAATACAAAACTAAAACCAATCAATAAATTTTGTTGTAATTTACCATAAATGGTCACCAATCGGTGCTCCAATGGTAAAAAATATAAAAACATTAAATTTCCTTCGCCAATATTTTTTTCAAATTTTTCAAAATTGTTTAAATAAATTTTTCAAATTTTAATTATTAATAGTGATATAAAACAAAAACCATTTGATGAATTTTGTTGTAAATTGACATAAATAATCTTTAATCAATGCTATAATAGTAAAAAATATAAAAACTTCAAATTTCCCCTCAGCAATATTTTTTTTTTAATTTTTCAAAACAGTTTAAATAAATTTTTCCACATTTAAATACTAATTGTGACATAAAACAAAAACTTATTAATGAATTTTGTTGTAATTTGCCAGAAATGATCATCGATCAGTGCTTTAAGAGTAGAAAATACAAGAACATTATATTTTTCTTCAACCATTTTTTTTTAATTTTCATAAATGTTAAATCAATTTTCCGACTTTTAATCACAAATAGTGACATAAAACAAAAAATATTAAATACATTTTGTTGTAGTGTATCATAAATATTCACCAATTAGTGTTTCAATGATAGAAAATGCTAACACAGCAAATTTCCATTCAGCAATATTTTTTTTAAATTTTTTAAAAATTGTTAAAATAGTCTTCATTATTGAAGACAATACATTTTATATTATATTCGGTCTTCTAAATCTAAATTTTTAAATCGAAATTAAAATTTGTAATATTAACAAAGTCATTTTACCTAAATAAAACATTAAATTTATCAGAAATATGGTATTTTGTTGTCAAATTAAGGAAATTGAAAGGTAGCACATTGCCTGTACACTAAATACAAGCAAAAGGAATACATGAATCGACCAATATTTCTTGCAAATAACGTATCAAATAGAGCAAAGTATGTTTAACGCAAAGTTTATGGAGCGTCTTCCAATTCTCTCAACAATAAGGTAAGTTTTCTAGGTTTAGTGTTGCAGCTTATAATTACTGGTCAGCAGAGAATATGAAAGCATTTAGATTTAAACATATTTGACATTAGATATTGTCTAATATTATTCTAATATATCAAACATATGATAAAAGGATTTACTACTTTACAATAAATTTAATTCAATTCAACGCTAATTTCATCATAATAGTACAGCTTTATCATTGCTTAATGTTGTGAACTAAATACAATACTGATTTGAAAAGAACAAATTGGAAACTAAGCATTAATTAAATTAATTTTGATATTAATGCATCAACATAAGATTTATTATTTTACAATAAATTTAATTCAATTTGCCCATTTCAACAATATTAACATGGTCCTAAAATAGTATAAATTATAACAATCTATAATTGAATTTACCTGTTCTCTCCTGCTCTATAATATCACTTAATTATTAATAATTAACCGGTTTTATGTTATTATTGTATATTAAAATGCTGAAGTATTATTATTAAACACTAAAGACAATATAAAACGACCCGGCAATGTCGACTGATTCACCTCAACTAGAATCTAAATATAAATGCAACTGATAAGCGTTCTCGAAGAAAACAACTTTTTTATGTAGTAAAAAATTGCTTGTATTGAAATATTTATTCCGTATATTAATCACCTTCAAATGACGTGCAGATTTAGTTTGAATTTATATATTTGTTTGTATTTTATATAAATTACATTTGCCATCAAATCATCAAATATTAATTTCTTGAATGATGTTTAATAATGTTTATAAATTAATTTTTATTAAAATTTTGTGAACCAATTGAATGTTTTAAACAATTTTTTTATAGATTTAATTTCTTAAATATAATTTTTGCTTGATACTTGAAGAATTGCTTGCAATAAATGATTTTTGTGTGCAATTTTTGATGAATTTTGTTCAACAATTGCATTTTTTGGGCATGAAAATACTTTTTTTGTTTAATTTTATGAGATAAATTAGTTTTTTTATGCAATAAAAGAGTATTTCACGCGATATTTTATAGGTTTAAGCCTCAAACATTACTTCTGCTTAATTTTTAAAGAATTATTTGCAATAAACGGTTTTTAGTGTAAGTTTTCATGAATTTTGTGGAGTTTTTAAGTAATTTTTAATGAATTTTGTACAATAATTTATAATTTTGCTTAATTTTTAATGAGTTTTATGAGACACCTTAGTTTCTTTTTTATAAAAGCAATTTTATAAAGCAATTGAGTGTATTGAATCATTTTTTGTAAATTGAATGCTTGGATTTTGAAAAATTGCTTGCAAAAATAGTTTTTTGTTAATTTTGTACAACAATTGGGTTTTCTAAAATGTATTTAGTGTAATTATTAGGTTTTATGAATTAAATTAGTTTTCCTCATGAACTTTATGGAACAAATAATTTTTGTGCACTATTGTTGTTAAATTTTATGAAATTATTATATAATAAATGGTTTTTTTGCGCCAAATTTTTTGTAACAAATGGGTCATGACTGATTTTAGATAAATTTAATGAGGTCAATAGATTCTATAAGAATTTCTTTCAATAATTGAGATTTTTAAGCTATTTTTGTACAATTATTGGCTAATTTTGTTCAATAGTTAAATAATTTTTTTGCATTTTTACGCAAATAGTATTTTATTTAAGAAATTTGTGCAAAAATGCAAAGAATTTATTAAAAAACGCACTAATTTTCAAAATTAAAACCGTTCTGCTCAAATTTGATGCATTGTTTGAAATCTCTAAGCAATTGTAGATTAATTTTGTGAGTAAAATAGTTTTTCTTTTTTAGGTAACTTGTTTTTTTAACATTTTTTAATTAATTTTGTACATTGGGCACTCCAGTTCAAACTATTTGATGGTAATCATAATTTGGAGTGACCCACCCACCCACCCAAGCAAGTGTTTGTCATCAAAAGGTTAGATTTTATATCCTCTTTTCTGACTTAAAACAACACTGGCATAAAAGAGAAATTTAATTATGTTGTTGATAATAAACACTCGGGCGGGTGGTTAGGCACATCAGTTTAAATTATTCGATGGTAATTATAATCCGGAGTGACCAACCCACCCACTTAAGATTTGGTCATCAAGAGGTAGAATTCATTATTCTCTCTTCTGACTTAAGAGACTTCCAATACTGGCAGAAAAAAAAAGTATTCAATTTATTGATAACAAACACTTGAGCGGGTTGTTAGGCACTCCAGTTCAAACTACTCGATGATAACCTTAATTTAAAGTATCCTACCCACCCCAATGTTGGTCATTAAAAGATTACAACCATCATCTTCTCCTTTGACATAAAAGACTTCTAACACTGGCAGGAAGAAGAAGTTCTCAAACATTTTGGCGGGTAATTGACCACTCAATAAATAATTGTAACTGTTAAACTGTTAATTGAATATAAATGCATGTTAGTACTAATATACTTCAATACTATTAGTATTAATTGTGTAAAACTAATTATATTTGATGCGCTCAATTTTTTTTTAATATAAATTTG
Organism: Tachinus rufipes; assembly: GCA_963932245.1. NCBI lineage: Eukaryota > Metazoa > Arthropoda > Insecta > Coleoptera > Staphylinidae > Tachinus > Tachinus rufipes. The sequence goes on along the minus strand of OZ010744.1, from coordinate 113,302,074 downwards.
TTTGGCATAAGCTTACTGAATTCAATAATTAGAAGCTTAGCTTAACATTCATAACTTTTAAACTATTTATTGGATTTTGATATAAGTTAGTACTATAATACTTCATTATCAATAGTACCAATTGTGCAACTTTGAACAAAATCGACAAATTTATTTTTATATAATAAGACATAAATAAACTGGAAGCAGTAATTAGAAGATGCTTTACACAAATGTAACTTCTTAACCGTTCATTGGATATTGATGTAAGTTGGTACTAATAAACTTCATTACTATCAGTACCAACTGTTTAAAAAAATTAAATTTGACACGCCCAATTTTATTTAATTAAAATTTATTTGACATGAGCTAAATGAATTCAGTAATTAGATGAGCAGCAAAACATTCATAACTTTTAAACTGTTCATTAGATTTTTATGAAAATTGGTACTAATATACTTCATTAAGATTAGTACCAATTGTGTAAAATTGATAAAAATTTACATAATTTAAGATTAGTAAACAAGAACTAGTATGTAGAAGAATAAATGCATATAAAGTGTCGTTCGTGTCTAGTTTTAATATGTTAAATTGTGTCAATAGTTGCCTTAAATAAATTTAATGATGATGCATATGTGTTGCTAATACTGGTGAATCTTTCTTTGTTGCTAGATATATAGTTAAATTGGGATATATACTTTTAATTTGTAAGTTAATTGTTGTTCAGTTAAATAACCTAAAAAGTAATATTCCTTTGTTTACTCTTCTCGCGGTAATTTTATTTGTTATTGTATTTCTGTATACAAATTGTAATTTCCAAGCATCTGCCGTACTAGCCCGTAATATTAAGCGCTTGGCTTATAATCCAACAATTCATGGTTCGAATTTCGGGTTGTTATAATTGATTTAAAAAAAAAAAAACTTTTTTTATAATAAATTAATCCATTTTTTATTTCATATACATTTATTATTCCATTAATTTTTATTCAACTAATTTATTGCAATTTTGTTTTCTATAATTAATCATTATATAATATTATTTTTAGTACTTATATCACGTATTTCATAGTATTTTAACTTTTTCTTTGTTTTATATTAAATTATTTCCTTACCGTGGTCTTCTTGTTTGTTTATTTGTTAGTCACCATAATAGACCCTATGGTGTGAAGTGTGTGTCCCTGTCTATTATTTCTTTGTATTTATTCTTTATATTAGTATATTTATTAATTACAATTATATTAATTTAATTTTAAACCATGGTTAATGCGTGCAAAATTTGCAAAAACAATATCAGCCCTAGATCTGTTGCACTTAAGTGCCATGGAGTCTGCAAAGGTTGGCATCATACTGACTGTCTGGATTATAGTATCGATCAAAAAGCTTACTATATTGATGAAGCTAAACGAGTCAATGGTGTAAAATGGTTATGTGAAGTATGTATGCCATCAGATTCTGTGGAGTTAATTACTAACTCAAACGCTGAACCGTCATTAACAATATTAATAAAATTCATGGCTTCGGAGTTAACTAGCTTTCGTACTGAATTTAAAGTTGCAATGCAGTCATTCAATAAAGAGATTTTTGATATTAAATGTAGATTGGACAAACTTGAATCTGGAAACACTGACAACCTACCAATAGTTCAAGCTAATATTATAGCCGAAATCGAAGATCGTGCACGTCGATCAAACAACGTAATGGTTTTTAATCTTCCGGAGTTAACTACTGGAACTGTTCAGGCTAAGATTGCTCATGACATAGCTGCGATTAAAACAGCTATTGAACCTACAGGATTGGAATTGGTATACTCAAAAATTGTAAGGGTTGGAAAAGCAACATCTAAAACTCGCCCGGCTAAATTAATATTTCCATCTAGTGATCTCGCTGTTAATTTTCTAAAAGCTACTAAAAGTCTTAGCAGTAATATTAAGTTTAAATCAGATTTGACAGCTAGTCAAAGGGATCATTTAAATTTACTGCGGGAGGATTTAAATGTTCGCAAGAGAATGGCGATAAAAATGCTACTATTAAGTATGTTAACAACAAACCTACTATAGTTAACTCAAAAAACTAAAGATATTTTATCAAAACGTTGGCGGTATGCGCACTAAACTTAAACATTTTATGATTAATAATAATTTCTCTATTTTTGATATTATTGTGTTAGTAGAAACTGGGCTTGGTGATGATATTTTTTATGGAGAATTGGGCTTTGATGATTTTGATGTTTTTCGTAAAGATAGGTCTTGTCTGACTAGTACGTTTACCAGAGGTGGTGGTGTTTTAATAGCTGTTAGAAAAAAATTTCATTCTTTGCGTCTTGTAACAAATGATACAATTGAGCAATTGTTTATTAAAGTAAATAAAAACACTATTATAGGATCAACCTTCAACCATTTCTGTTTACAAACAACATTGTATGTCCTTTGATAATATTTGTGAAATGCACCCCAACTGTGAATATTTATTTTGCGGTGACTATAATATTCCAGATGCACTCTGGGATTTTACTTTTGTAAATGTATTATCAGTCACTAATAAATCTTATATTGCTCAATTTTTAGCTGACTATTTAGAATTTCATAATCTGCGGCAATGTATGAGTATTCCAAATGATCGTGGTACTTATCTAGATTTAGTTTTTTCTAATATAAAAGAAATCGATGTCAATGTTGCTGTTGATTGTTTTAGTAGTGTGATATCCAATGTTATAGATTTATTTGTTCCTAAGAAATGTATTAAAGTTTTAAGTTATCCGAAATGGTACAATGGCACATTAATAAAATTGATAAATCAGAAAAAAATAGCTCATGCCAAATATAAATCCAGTGGTGAAATGACTGATTACGACGCATTCCGGCAACTTAGATCACAGTGTAAACTACTAAGTAACAACTTATATGATGCATATATATTACGAGTTGATCATGATTTAAGCAACAATCCCAAGAATTTTTGGTCATATGTAAAAAAAGTTTGTAATGTTGATGGTTATCCCAAACAAATGTTTTTCAATGATATGATTAGCACAAACGGCCACGATCACGTTAATTTGTTTGCTGATTATTTCTCAACTGTGTATGCCAGTCACGCCGCTCCTTCGCCCAATTTTATAGCAGATGAATTGGTTCATTTTAACAAATTTCATATTGGAATTACTGAAGTATTTGAAGCAATAACTAATTTATCTGATCAGTGTAGTTCAGGTCCGGATGGCATTCCCCCTTATTTTTTAAAACAGTGCGTCTATTCTTTATGTAAACCTGTGCATGTACTATTTTCTTTGTCTCTTAAGCAAGGTATTTTTCCATCCGTTTGGAAACAATGTTTTGTTACACCAATTTTTAAAGATGGCAACAGACATGATATTGGGAACTATCGTGGTATCTCTATACAATCAACAATACCTAAAATTTTTGATAAACTCATTGCTGATCAACTTATATGGAGTTGTAAAAATGTTATTGTTAAAGAACTGCATGGTTTTTGCACGGGAAAATCAACAGTTACCAACTTGATGGAATACCAAACATTTATATTGGAAAGCATGGAGAAAGGATTTCAAATTGATGCTGTTTACACGGACTTCTCCAAAGCGTTTGATAGAGTGCATCATTCTACACTAATAAATAAATTAAAAGCGCTAGGATTTGGAGATATTGTACTAAAGTGGCTGCTTAGTTATCTTTCAAATAGAGTTCAATATGTTAAATTATGTGATTTTATATCTAAGCCTATTAGTGTATTGTCTGGGGTACCTCAGGGGTCCCATTGCGGTCCCATATTGTTCTTACTGTTCATTAATGACATTGGGAAGAATTTTAAACATACTAAATTTCTTTTGTTTGCAGACGACTTAAAATTATTTAATGTGGTTTGTAATCATGCTGACTATAATTGTTTTCAATCAGATTTAAATGTTTTGGGAGACTGGTGTCTACATAATCAACTTTTTCTTAATTTAAAAAAATGTTTTTCAATTTTATTTGGTAGAAGTGCATTAGTTAGTAGAGACTATTATCTTGCTACTAATAAATTAAAAATACTACCTGAAGTAAAAGATCTTGGTGTCATTTTTGATAGTAGACTAACATTTACTACCCATATTAATACTACATGCACACGAGCTATGAGAACTTTTATTTATTAATCGTTTTAGCAAAGAATTTTCAATTAACACTACCAAATTACTTTACATGTCACTTGTACGTTCTCAATTAGAATATGGTAGCTCTATATGGTCACCTTACTATAACAACAAAGTTCTGCAATTGGAAAAAGTTCAAAATAAATTTTTACTAATAGCTAATTATCGTTTGGGTATTAGTCGCGAGCAATACAGTCGAAGAAATGTAATTTTGTTACTTAATATTGATACTCTAAGCAGTCGAAGAACAGAAATTGATTTATGTTTTTTACATAAATTGGTTAACGGCAACATAAATTCTATATACTTAGTCAATAAACTCAAGTTTGCAATACCATATTATCGGGCTACCAGATATCCCACAACATTTAGGTTAGGAGTTCATAACAATAATTATAGCAGGCACTCACCAATTTACAGAATGATGCAGTTTTATAATTCAATATGTTCTAAAACTTATTTGAACATTTTTAGTTCATGTTTGATTACGTTTCGCAAACATTTACGTAGCATTGATTTGTAATTATAATATTGTATATTGTCCATTTTTATATTACCTTTTGTTGTAATTAATTTATTAAATTTCTAATTTTATTAATATCTGTTATTAAGTTTGTATTGTTAGTCAATTGTTATGTAAATTATATATGTATAAATATGTAAATACTATGTATAAAGGCAAATGTATGTTAAAGGAGTTTTCCGTTAAATAAACATTATTATTATTATTATTATTATTATTAATAAAACAATTGTAACTGGATTCAGTAACTAAAAGATTAGCTAAACATGCATAACTTTTAAACTGTTCATTGGATTTTTATACAAGTTGGTACTAATATACTTCATTACTATCAGTACCAACTGTGTAAAAATAATTAAATTTGACACGCCTCATTTTATTTAACCTCAATTTATTTGACATAAACTTAATCAAATCAGTAATTAGAAGATTAGCTAAACATTCATAACTTTTATATTAATCATTAAATTTTTATGCAAGTTAGTACTAATATATTTCATCATCAATAATACCAATTGTGCAAATTTGATCAAAATCGACACATTCATTTTTATATAATAAGACAAAAATGAACTGGAAGCAGTAATTAAAAGATGCTTTACTCAAATGTAACTTCTGAACCGTTCATTGGATATTGATGCAAGTTAGTACTAATATACTTTATTATTGTCAGTACCAACTGTGTAAAAATAATTATATTTGACACGCCTTATTTTATTTAACTTCAATTTATTTGACGTATGCTTAATCAAATTAGTAATTAGAAGATTAGCTAAACGTTCATAACTTTTAAACTAATTATTGAATTTTTATGCAAGTTGGTGCTAATATACTTTATCATCAATAGTATCAATTGTCCAAATTTGATCAAAATTGACACATTCATTTTTTAATTATATGACATAAGTGAACTGGAATCAGTATCTAGGAGATGCTTTACGCAATTGTAACTTCCGAACCGTTCATTGGATATTGATGCAAATTAGTAGTAATATACTTCATTATTATTAGTACCAATTCTGTAAAAATTATTAAATTTGACATGCCCAATTTTATTTAATTAAAATTTTTTTGAAATATGCTGAATGAATTCAGTAATTAGATGACCAACAGAACATTCATAACTTTTAAACTGTCCATTAGATTTTTATAAAAATTGGTACTAGTACTGGTTAGTAGAGTTAGTACTAATACACTTCATCATCAATAATACCAATTTTGAAAAAACTAATAAAATTTTATATAATTTAACATAAGTCAATTTTAAACAGTATCTAGAACATAAGTTAAAACAAGCATAACTTTTGAACCGTTCATTGGATATTGATGCAAATTGGTAGTAATGTATTTCATTACTATCACCACCACCAACTGTGTAAAAATAATCAAATTTTACACGCCCAATTTTATTTAAACTCAATTTATTTGATATGGGCAAAAATGGGATTAGTAACTAGAAGATAAGTTAAACGTTTATAACTTTTAAATTAATTATTGGATTTTTATGCAAGTTGGTGCTAATATACTGTATCATTAGTAGTACCAATTGTGTGAAATTGATAAAAATTCACACGTTCATTTTTATATAATTTGACATAAGTTAACTAGAACCAGTATCTAGAAGATAAGTTAAAACAGTTATAACTTTTGAACCGTTTATTGGATATTGATGCAATTTAAATCTAATTTACTGCATTAGTATTAGTACCAACTGTGTCAAAATAATCAAATTTGACACGCTCAATTTTATTTTATTTAAATTTATTTAACATAATCTAACTGGATTCAGTAATTAGATGATCAGTAAAACATTCACAACTTTTAATTTAATTATTGAATTATTATGCAAGTTGGTACTAATATATTTCATCTACAATAGTACTAGTTAAGCTGTTTTTTATGCAAAGTTTATGCAATCAATTACATTTTTAGATATTATGAGCAATTTTAGATTAATCTTGTGAGTTGTGTAGGTTTTATGCAATAAATGAGTTTTTGATCAAATTTTATTAGTTTTGTGCATTGATTTGAAACTCTAAATGGTTTTTTGTGCAAAATTTATCCAATAATTAGAATTTTTACTTAATTTTGTGTATTAATTGGGTTTTAAGAACAATTTTAAAAGGTAAATAAGTTTTGCAATAAACAAGATTTCTGCGCGATGCTTAAAGAAGTTTTTGCAATAAATAGTTTTTCTGTAAAATTGTTTACGATAAATGAGTTAATAATTTTTGCACAATGATTGAACAATTTCTTGCAATTTTTTAAGCAATTTTAGATTAATTTGGTATAATAACTCACTTTTTTGCTGATTTTTTTATGAATCTTATGAGATAAATCAGTTTTTGTCTTAATTTTAGGCGAGTTTTTGTCTGTATTTTACAAATTTTATGATTTAAACATGACTTTTGCTAGGTTTTTGAAGAATTTTTTGCAACAAATGAGTAAGGAAAAAGCCCAACAAGCAGCAACAAATTGGAAATGATGAAACAGTACCAAAAAATGATTCTGTTATTTCTGATTGAAGAGAACTCCGGGTTTGTGAGTAAAAATCTCACACTACCTCATTGATAGATGTTTTTTAAAGATTGGTATAACATGTAGAAAAATCTTTAGAATGTTTTATAATATATTTTGTTACAATATTTACAATATAAAATCAATTTTGCTATATTTTTAGATGAAAAATTTAAGAGTAACTTTATTTTTCTTAAATTAAGAAAAAATTGCATAGACAATTTAGCTTTGATATTTTAAAATAAAAAATAAATAATAAAAGCATAGCTCCCAAAAAAAAGAAACCTTTTTTGTCATAACATGTAATGTATAACACGTGAATACAATGATTTAATGTATCACATATTTTACGCTTGAAGTATTGTATACAGAATTTACATTCACATCAGTTTGTATTGATTCTTATAGCATGTAAAGAATATGATCCATTAAATGAATGTGAAGTGTAATTTCATTAAGTATGTTTATGAACTTGTAAATGGTTTAGAGAGTACGGGAATATAAAACGCGATAAAAAATAAAGTTAAATTTGTTATGCCGAAGCACAGAAGTTACCAGTAGTTGAAACGAAAGGGCCGTATAACGTATGATTATCATGTGCGCACAAAAATCAACAGCATTAACCGCGGCGTTAACCGCCCCGGGGTAATAACGCCGCCGCTCCGCCTGATATTTTCATAAGCGATTATTCCGGTATAATCGCAAAAATGCCGCTTTTAATATCATAAGAGACTGCTTTATTATTTTTATCTTTTGTAATGGAACTGCGAATAAAAATGAACCGTTTAGTTTGCCGATTAAAATTTTTATATTTATTATCACGTTTTCGTTTCGCAGGGGGAGGATTTTAAGCGGCAGGGAATAGAGAGCGCAGCGTCCAGTTCCCGGAACTATGGAGAGGGTAGAGAGATGGGATGAAGTCAACCGGAAGTGCAGATTACCACACTAACTCGAATAAATTGCCCCGACCGGCTGTATTTATCAAGCACGGTGGTCGAGTCGTCGCACCCCGTGATAGTGACGCACACTGCTTCAAGCTAACCAATATGTTACTGTTTCTGCTTGGAGATGATTCATCATGATCCTGTCTAATTTTTTGCAGGTCAAATATGTTTTATATAAAAAAAAAAATGTATAAGGGGTGGTGGTGGTGGCTGTTCGTGATGCAAATGAGCCAGAACACTCTGCCATGCTAATAATTTAAGATTGAACGAGATCTTGAAGAACAGAGACAAATAAAGGCGAGCATGTTCAGACAAAAGGCTCTGAAATCCGCTTTACAAGTAGAAGAGAAGAGAAACTGAAGAGGCCGTCTCAGCAGCTTCGAGCTTGCACTTGTCAAGTGCAGCCAGGAAGAAGTCACTGCCAACTCCCCGACTCGTGACAGCTTTATACACGTACCACTGATTTTTGACATACACCTACAGAAAATTAATGCGCTCCCTCAAAATATACAACTTCCTTCTCACTCTAATCTACAAGAAAATGTTATTAAATTACGCTCACTTTAAACCACTTTAACAAGTAAACACTCAATCAAATTAATTGAATACTAACAGAATTGTTATTAATATTAACATATTCATAATAATATATGTCCATCCGATTATATATCTCATTCCGTGTCACTTTATAGGGGCAATAACTTGAGATGAGCGGCGAGAGAATGGTCGTAGGGAGGAGAGAGGCGAAGAGTAATTCGAAAACAAACTGCGCGATCTCTGTCACGAAATACTATAAATTAATTTGGAGTCTGGGTTAGAATCTTCTTTCACAAGTCACAAAGAATTACAATGAATGTAAGTTGGCTTTAATTCATGCAATTAGTAGAGCTTAACTCTTTAGAACAAACTCTAAAAAGTTTTAATGTATGTTATTAAAGAAAATTTACGTGGCCTTTGCCGAGTTTAGTTTTATTTATGCGCCGCAGGGTTAATTTATTAAGAAAAAAGAAAAGGGGAGCAATATTGTCAATAGCATTTATTACCCTAATTAAGAAATAGTAAAACACAATATGTGTGGAAACAAATGAATAAAATAAGAGCGTAAATATAATATGAACATTGTTTGAAGACAAATGTAGTTTTATTTTTCACTTTTACCCAGGTAAACATTACACCCTAATTCACAGCAATTATTCACCCACTTTTCCAAGTCTCATCAGCAGAATCTTCATTTATAAAACTAAGCACGTCATTACTTTCATTCGCAGCTTATATTAATACACAAACAAAATTAAACAAAATATTGTTTGTGTTTTTCTGTTTAAATATTTAAAAATATGAGTGACTTTAAATTGTTACAAAACTTATTATTACTAAATACTAAATATATTTTGAAATTAATTAAATTGTGATTATTAAACACATTAAATAGCGTTTTAATAAATTTTTTATAATGTCTGCAATAAAATATATCAAATTTATTTTTTCAACTTATAAAAAACCTCATTTTACCTGCTTTTATTCCCCGACTAAACGTTAAGGGAATCGCCATTATCGCAACTCGATGATATATAATTCGCGTGGGCGGCTTATACCCTTTGGCTTATAAATTATTGCTAACTTTTCGATTTATATATATATTTTTTTGTCGAATTATTTCCCCCAATTTTTACATACATCCTTTTACAATTTTCAGCCCACATTAATAATTGTCACCGTAATGCACCGTCAAAAATACAGCTGATCCACTTTAAATTGCATCGGAGCGTGACAACCTTTTTAATTAAAAATAAATCATTTTTATCGCGACCTACTGCAGATAGAAATGAAAAAGAGGATAAAAAATTTGTTCGTAGAATTAAGTAATTGTCGTTTTGTTCGGGAAAAGTAGACAGAGAACGTTCTAGATGAGATGCATACTATAAATGTTTGAATATCACATAAAGGTTGAACTGAACATTCTGGAAACTATATACAGGGTGGTTCATTGATAAGTTTGTTTTTTGAAACTTGGTTCAAACAAACAACAATATAGTACGAAAGCAAGTGTTTATTGTTTATTGTTGCAGCAGGGTACAGTTGGTGAGATAAATTTTTATTTTGCCATCTCAAATTTTTGTCACTCCAATCTTGGTCACACGCTCATTATTCATAATCCACCCAAGTGTTTGTTATCCAGGAATTGAAATTTACCTCCGTCTCCCCGAACTAAGTTACAATTAACATTCACAGAGTAAATAAAATTCAATTTCTAAATCAACAACTCTTGGGCGGGTCACTCCAATTGTAACAAAAGCCTCATAGTTTATAAACTATATTTACCAACTACCCACCCAAGAGTTTGTTATTTAAAAATTACAATTTATCTCTTCCTCTCCTAACTAAGTGACTATTAACATTCACAGACTAAAAAAAATCTAATTTTTGGATCACCGACACTTGGGCGGGTAAGTAAGTCACTTCAATCTTAACTACCCGCCCATAGTTTATAAACTTTGTTTCCCGCCCACCTTCCAAAGTGTTTTTTATCTAGAAATTAAAATTTACCTCTTCTTTTCTTAACTAAATGATAATTAATATTAACAGAGTGAAGAAAACTCAATTTCTGGATCACCAACATTCCAACTTTGGTTACACGCTCATATTTCATAAACTATGTTCCTCGCCTACCCACTCAAATGATGGTTATTTAAAAATTACAATTTTTCTTTTTCCTCTAACGAACTAATAGTTAAATTTGACAGAGTGAAGAAAATCTAATTTTAGAATAAACAACACTTGGGCGGGTGGGTTTGTTACTCCAAATTTTACTACACGCTTATAAATTTAAAATATGTTCCCCGCCCACCCGCCCAGGTGTTGTTTATCCAGGATATGCAATTAAGCTCCCACTTCCTCAAGTAAATGATAAATTACATCCATAGAGTGTAGACAATTAAAGTTGTAGATCACCAAACCTTGGACGGGTGGGTGAGCAACTTCAATCTTTACTACATGCTCATAACTTTAAAGTATGTTTTCAGCCCACCCTTTCATGTGTTAGTTATCCAGAAAATACAACTAAGATTCTACTTTCCCAATTAAATGATAATTAACATCCATAGAGTGTAGACAATCCAAGTTCTAAATCACAAACATTTGGGCGGGTGGGTGGGCCACTACAATTTTTACTACACGCCTATAATTTTAAAATATGTTCCCCGACTACCCGCCCAAGTATTGGTTATCTAAGAATTACAATTAAGTTCCTACTTCACCAACTAAATGATAATTAACAGAGAGATAATCCACAGAGTGTAGACAATTTAAGTTCTGGACGGGCAGTGGGTTACTGCAATCTTTACTACACGCTCATAGTTTTAAAATATGTTTTCCGCCCATTCGCTCAAGTGTTGGTAATCCAGGAATTACAAAATTACCTCTTCCCCTAACTAAATAATAATTAACAGTCACAGAGTAAAGAAAACTTAACTTTTGGATGATGTTTGGGTCTTTCTAACTTTGACCACCCGCCCATAGTTTATAAAGTATGTTCCCCGCCCTCCCACCTAAATGTTGGTAATCCAGAAATTACAATTAACCTCCTCCTGCCCTAACTAAATAATAATTAACATCCACAGAAAAGAAAAATTAAATTGACCTAACCTAACCTAACCACACAAACATAGTTTATAAACTACGTTGGCTGCCCACTTACCCAAGTGTTGGTAATCAAAAAACTATAGTTTACTTCTTCTTTTCCCAGTTAAATGATAATTAACATCCACAGTAAGAAGAAAATCCAATTTTTGGATTTCAAACATTTGGGCGGGTGAGCGGGTCACTCCAATCTTAACTACCCTCCCATAATTTATATATTATGTTTCCCGCCCACCCACCATAGTGTTGCTGATCCAAGAATTAAAATTAACCCTTTTCATCTCTAACTAAAAGTTAATTAACATTCATAACATGAAGAAATTATAACTTTTAAATTACAAACACTTGAGCGGGTGGGTAGGTCACTCCAATCTTGATCACCCGTTTATAATTTAAAAATTGTGTTTCCCGCCTTTTGTTCAAGTGTTGGTGATTCAAAAATTACAACTAATTTTTTCTTTTCTCAACTAAAAGATAATTAACATTCAGAAAGAAGAAAAAATAATACTTTAGGATCACCAACTCTTGGGTTTACTCCAACTTTGGTCGCCCGGCAATAACTCATAAACTATGTTCTCCGCTTACCCACCTAAGTGTGAGTGATCCAAAATTTACAATGCATTTTTTCCCCCCAACTAAATAATAGTTAACATTCACAGAAAAAAGAAACCAGTTTCTAGACCAGAATGAGTATGTCACTCCAATCTTTATTTATGAACTGTGTTTCCCGCCCACCCGTTCAAGAGTTTGTTATCTAGAAATTGGCATTTACTTCCTCCTCTTCTACTTAGTTTTTATGAGATAATTATGAAGCAAGTTTAAGGTATTGCAATATCTTGAGTTAAGTTGTTTTTGCCGTTAATGTTTCTAGTAATTATAGTAGGAAGATTCGCCGTTTTGATAGGGTTCTGAGTGTGTTCAGTACAAGCAACCATGACATTTTAGGAGTTAAGAGTATCTACTTTGAAATAATCACATGCTTTTATTTTACTTTTTACGTTCCCAAAGAATTCTCAAAGTACTTTTGGGTTTGCAGTTTGACGTCTATATTCTGTTTAAAGAAAAGTTTTGTCACTTTGTTCATTTTATTTGGAATGTTGTTAGTTTTATCCGTTGGTTTTGAGTTTGAGGACGGCATATATGATAGATTTTGTTGTGCTGGTAGAGAAAGCACATGAGCAAACGATTTATTTGCTGTTACGGCGGTTGGTTTGCGAGTACTAAAGCTTTTAAAAGAGGAATTTTGGGTCTGTTTTTGTCTTAAAAAGCCAATATTATTTTTGAGTAAATTTATACTGTTCAGCCTAAACGCGGAGGTATAGCTCAATAAAAATAGAGCCAACGCCACACTCATTGACTTGTACATTATAGCTACAACAACACAAGAGGTAGTAGAAACAAAGAATTATTTAATGACTAACACTAGGGTGAGTGGCTGGGTCATAGTAGAAAAAGCTACCCGCCCACAATTTTAACTTGTTGCCCGCCCACCCACCCAAGCGTTAGTAATCAAGAAATTTATTATTAAACAATTTTCTGATGTTGAAGTGACATCTGACATTTATTGTCTTGTACGTAATAGACTAAAAAACACAAGAGGTGGGAGAAGTAATAGATCTTTTAATGACTAACACTTGGGTAAGTGGATAAGTCATAGTGGAAGAAATTACTCCTCCACAACTTAAATTCAAAGCTCATCAGGAGAGTGAGTCATAGTTGAAGAAGCTATCCGCCCACAATTTGAACTTGGTGCCCGCTCACCCACTCAAGCTTTAGTAATCAAGGAATTTATTGTTAAACAATTTTCTGATGTTTAAGTGACATCTGACATGTATTGTCTTGTACGTAATAGTTTAAACAACACAAAAGGTGAGAGAAGTCATAAATCCTTAAATGACTAACACTTGGGTAGGTGTTACCGGCTGCGTTCCGCAGTAGGTTGCGGGGGCGGCAGGTTCAAGTCCGGGGACGGCGCAGCCGCTTCCGGTGGTGGTTCTTTGGTGGGCGAAGTGCATTTTTATTTGGTGTTACAAATTGTCGACGAACGTGTTCACCCAGAACACTTATACACCAGGTATCACTCACCCAGAGTGCCGTTCACACAGAACACGTGTTGTTGTATGATACGACGTGATAGCGCATAAAGCGACTAACAGTGGCCGTCCAGAAACTCTGGCGGGGTGTGCAAGCTCAGAGTCGATGTTGTGGTTTGCCCCGGAATCTCCAGGGGTCAAACTGCTGATGATGATGTCGGCGTCACCTTGGTTGTTGTGGCGGAAGCTGCAGCTGGGACGGTGGTGGTACTAGTGGTGATAGCAGATGGAAAGTGCCAGTCTATGTGCTAGCCTTAGTGTTGTTCCGGTCCAATGATTGCTGTTTGGCTACTGGGTCTCGACTGACTGCGAACAGAAAAAGTTTATATTTATAGGAGCTGGAGGGAGATTGGCGTGATCTGATTGGCCGTTGTTGCTTCGCCTACTTGCTGCAACAATTCCCCCCAACTTCTAGGCTGAGCTTTCGGTTTCCATTTCGCTGTTCGGTGATGGCATCTTGGTGACGTCGATTTGTTCTGACACTATTGTTCGCGGACGGGATGATTCTACAGTAATAAAAGTGTCCACATGGGTTTACTGAGTCTGGTGACGCGGTGTTTCGAAAAGTTTAAATCACTCGCGGCACGGGCTGCCTAAACCGGGCACGGTCCGGGTTCAGGCGGGGGTCTTGACGGCACGTTGTCTTTTTTGTGGCGGCATCCGCTTAGAAATCTCTCTGCCCCGCGTGTGGTTGTTCCGTTCACGGCACAGTATTGCGGTCGCGCACCAGGTCCACCCGAGTAGGCGGTTGTTGGTAGACTTTTTTCTCCTCTTCCGCGGATGTTTGCAAATCAAATGTGCAATGGTTTGCCATGGGTCGTAGCTGTTGTCGGTTTTCCGTTTCGGCGGTTCTCGCTTGGCATAGTCTCCGTCAGCGGGAGTGACGTTGTTGACAATGCCGGGGATACTAGTGTGGGCCACTTGTATCGTGTTGAAGGCTAGGCCGGGCTCAGCTGCAAGATCTGCGGTGTGGATTGTTGCGACGTCTTGAGGTTCCAGTTTGAGGCAAGACGGTTCGTTTCCGGTCCAAACCCCTTCCGGTGTCTCTTGTTTGCAATTTTCTCCTGCAGATGTTGTGTGCAGGATTTGGACGTCGGCCGTGCGGTTTCTGTCGTGGGCGTCTCCTTCTTCTGTCGTGTCGCAGGTGGTGGCGACTGCCGTTGTTTCCGAGATGAAGCATTCGGCTTTTTCGTAGCACTCGGTTTCGATTGATTCGGCCACGTAGACTTCTGGTATGGTTACCAGAGGTTGCACTAGGTCTTCCTTGACCTCGTTGATGACTACTTGGTGGAGTTCTGGTATGTCCGGTATAAATTCCAAAAATTCTTCGAATTCCACCGTAGTCTCGCAGATGGTGGCTTGGCAGAGCTGTAGTTGCAACGACAGTAACCGGATCGCTTCCCACAGGCGGATGGTTGCGCTGCGAACAATCTGTCTGTCTACGTAGTAGTTGCCGGAGTGCATTGTGTGTAGTGCTGATGCAGCATCTATCACAAGCTGGATTTGCTCTCGGTTGAGTGCATCAGCAAACGTCATTTCCAGGTCACGTTCTAGTGTTTCTAGGCTAGCCGTGATGAAGCTGGTGATGTCGATTAGTTGCCTGGGTTTTAAGTCGACTGGTTTGCTTGGTGGCAGTTCGGTGTCATATTGCTCGAAGTCGGCTGGGTATACTTCGAGTAACTGTTCTTCTTCTTCTTCCTTCTGCTTGCGACGTGTTCGTCGGAGAGCTTTCTTCTTGGATCTCTTCTCAGGTCGTTGTTGTTGAGGCTTTTGGTGGTGGTTCTTTGGTGGGCGAAGTGCATTTTTATTTGGTGTTACAAGTTGTCGACGAACGTGTTCACCCAGAACACCCATACACCAGGTATTACTCACACACGCACTCACCCAGAGTTCCGTTCACACAGAACACGGGAGATTGGCGTGATCTGATTGGCCGTTGTTGCTCCGCCTACTTGCTGCAACATAGGTGAGTGGGTCATAATAAAAAAAAACTATCCGCCCACAATTTGAACTTGGTGCCCGCCCACCCACCCAAGCGTTAGTAACTAAGGAATTTTTTGTTAAACCATTCTTTGATGTCTAAGTGACATCTGACATTCATTGTCTTGTACGTAATAGTTTAAAGAGCACAAGAGGTGGAAAAAGCAATATATCCATAAATGACTAACATTTGGGTGAGTGGTTGAGTCATAGTGGAAGAAACTACTTCTTTACAACTTAAATTTAAAGCCCATCAGATGGGTGGGTCATAGTAGAAGAAGCTATCCGCTAACAATTTGAACTTGGTGCCCGCCAACCCACCCAAGCGTTAGCAATCAAGAGATTTATTATTAAATAATGTTCTGATGTTAAAGTGACATCTGACATTTAGTGTCTTGTACATTATAGCTACAACAATACAAGAGGTGGTAGAAACAATAAATTCTTTGATGACTTACACTTGTGTGGGTAGCTGAGTCATAGTAGAAGAAGCTTCTGCGTACAGTTTAAACTTGTTGCCCGCTTACCCACCAAAGCTACATACAAAGTTACATCTGACATTCATTGTCTTGTACGTAATAGTTTAAAGAACACAAGAAGTGGGAGAAGTAATAGATCCTTTAATGACTAACATTTGGGTGAGTGGGTAGGTGGATCATAATAAAAAAAGTACCCGTTCACAATTTGAACTTAGTTCCCGCTCTCCCACCCAAGCGTTAGTAATCAAGAAATTTGATGACTTGAGTAGTTGGGTTATAGTAGAAGATACTACCCGCTCACAGTTTAAAATTGATGCATAAACATTTCTCTAATGTCTAAGTGACATCTAACATTTATCTTGTCTTGTACGTAATAGTTTAAAAAACACAAGAAATTGAAGAAAAAATAGATCTTTTAATGAATAATACTGGTGGGTGAGTGGATCAAAGTATAAAAAACATCCGCTTACAATTTGAACTTGGTGCCCGCCCACCCACCCAAGCACTAGTAATCAAGAAATTTATTATTAAACAATTTTTTGATGTCTAAGTGACATCTGTCATTCATGTTTTTGTACGTAATAGTTTATAGAACACAAGAGGTGGGAGAAGTAATAGATCCTTTAATGACTTATACTTAGGTGGGTGGGTAGGTAGGTCATAGTAGAAAAAAATTTAAAAAGCTAAAAAACGAGTTAAAAAAGCTTAACCTTGATAGATAATAAAAAAGCGCTTTTGAAAAATATTTACAAATTTTGAGAATACTGTTTTGAAAAGCTAGAGGAGCTTCTGAAAAGGTTAAAAAGTTTGTTAGAAATTTTTTAGAAGTCCAAAAAAACTTTTTGCAAAGTAAAAAAAAGTGAGAAACTTGAGAAAAGATGCTACTGAAAGATTTAAAAAAGTTTGAAAAATAATGTGATGATGAGTAATGGGATATTAAGTAATAGAGAAGCTTTTAAAAAACTTTTGAATGTAACATTTTAAAAAACTATAAAAGTTCAAACAAACAATTAAAATCTTTGAGAAGTTTTTACAATTTTTTTTTGAAAAGTTGAAAAAAGTATTTAAAAGCTTTAAGAGAGTGATGTGTGATGAAGAACTCAAAAAGTTTGTTTTTCCAGCATTTTGAAGCGTTAGTAAATAAAGAATTTAATGTTAAACAATTCTCTAAAGTCTAAGTGCAATTTGACATTCATAGTCTTGTACGTAATAGTTTAAAGAATACAAGAGGTAGGAAAAGTAATACATTCTTTAATCACTACTACTTGTGTAGGTGGGTAGGTCATAGTAGAACAAACTACCCGCCCACAATTAGAACTTGGTGTTTGCTCACCCACCCAAGCGTTAGAAATCAAAAAATTTAATACTAAACAATTTTTCGATGTTTAAGTGACATTTGACATTCAATGTCAATGTAATAGTTTAAAAAACACAAAAAAAAACAAGAAATAATAGATTCTTTAATTAATAACACTTGGATGGGTGGGTGGGTTATAGTAAAAGAAGCTACCCACAAACAATTTAAACATGGTGCTTGCCCACCCACCTTAGCTTTAGTAATGAAGATTATTAAACAATTTTCTGATGTCTAAGTGACATCTTTTATTTATGGTCTTGTAAATAATAGTTTATAGAACACAAGAAGTGGGTGAAGTAATAGATTCTTTAATGACTAACACTTAGATGGGTGGGTAGGCCATAGCAGAAGAAGCTATCCGCCCACAATTTAAATTTGGTTCTCGCCCATCTACCCTAGCTTAACCTAACCTAACCTAACCTAACCTAACTTAACCTAACCTAACCTAACCTAACCTAACCTTACATTTTTTTTTTTTTTTTTTTTTTTTTTTTTTTGGGAGGAGTAAAATCTTCAGCTAAGACACCGGCAGCCTATGTTGCACGGTAGTGCCGGGTTTCTACCGGCTAAAACCCTCCTCCCATTGGGATATATCTGTTTTTACTCCACCCCGGGATTGCACTAAAGCATTACTTCGGGGTGGAGAATCCCGGACGACAGTCTATCTTTTCTGCCGCCCTCTCTTTTCTTTTCTTTTTTTTTTTTTAAACAAGTTTTTACAAAACATACAGTTCAAAAGTTACAAACACAATTTTACAAAAAATTTCTTTTCATTCACACTTTAACAAAAATAAGTAAACTAAACCAGTTACCGCCCCCCCCAAGGTTAGACCCCCACCCCCCATACTTCTACCGGAGCAAGCTCTTTCTCCTCCTCCTTCTTCTTCCGAAGAATAATCCCTATCATGGTGGACACATCATCCCAGCCGGCTTGAGACGCCATCATTGTTTCCACCATGTTGTCAGGGTTCACGCTTGCTCCGCCCATTCTCACCATCATTCTCTCCCTCACTTCCGTCCACCGCTCGCAGCAAAACACGGTGTGCTCGACCGTGTCCCGCTGCCCGCAATACAAGCACTCATCGCTCTCGCACACTTTCACCCACTGCAGGTACGCCCGGAAACACCCGTGTCCCGTTAGTACCTGCGTGAGGTAGTAGTTTACCTCGCCATGACCCCTGCCAACCCACCGCTTTACGTTTGCGATGAGCCGCCTGGACCACCCGAGTTCACTGCTACCTCCACTCGACTCGCATTCTTCCCACCTTCTCTGCCATTCTCTCCAGACCCATTCATCCCCTTCGCTCCTCGAGAGACGGCCTTCCCACACTTCCGTCTTCATACGTATTACGAGGTCCAGTGGCCTCGTTCCCGCAACCACCAGAAGAACTGCAGTCGACGCCGTCCTGTAGGCGCTGCAAATCCTCTGGCAGCACCTCCTCTGAGTTCGCAAGACCCACTCCATTTGCCTCCCGTTGCTGCGCAAGGTGTCCCCCCATATCTCTGCACCGTACAGCACTATGGAGGAAACAACCGAACACAGCAGGCGCCTGCAGGAAGCCTTTGCTCCCCCTAGATTCGGCATTAGACCCGCCAACGACCGGGCCGCCTTCTCTCCTCTCATGCATGCCTCCCGTACCTGCCCGCCCCATGCCATGTTGCTGGACAATACAACCCCAAGGTAATTTAACTGCTTTTTTGACCTGACGGTGGTCCCCGTGACATTTATTTGTACTTGTGGTACCCTCTTTGAGCACGAGAGTACCACAAGCTCTGTCTTCTCCGGCGCTAATTTCAGCCCTAGCTCGCTCATCCTAAGCTCAATTAGGTGGACGGCGTAGTTACCTGCATCTTCCACCTCAAGCCTAGAGCGTTTTGTGACCACCACCGCCAGATCGTCCGCGTATGCCACTACTTTAACTCCTTCCGGCATTTCCAGGCTTACCACGCTGTCATACAGGACGTTCCACAGCGTGGGTCCCAGAACCGACCCCTGTGGCACACCCCCCGACAGCTTTACCTCTTCCCCCTGACCCCCCTTGCCCAGCAACAAAATCCTACCCCACAGGTAACTGCTGATTATATTCAGCAAGTAACCTGCTACCCCCCTGCTTTCCAGCGCCCCCAAAATCCTGCCCCAGTTAGCAGTGTTAAAGGCGTTCATCACGTCCAAGGTGATCAACACGCACGCCTTTCTGTGCGTGTAGCTGAAACGTTTTGCAGCAACTACCGCCGCTTTCACCTCCGCGAGCGCGTTCAGGGTTGAAAGGCCCTTTCTAAAGCCGTACTGACGCTCGCAGAGGGCCGCGTCACCTTGGAGCGCCTCCAAAAGTCTTCCCACCACCAAATGTTCGAGGATTTTCCCCCCCACGTCCAGGAGACAGATTGGACGATACGCCCTAGCCCCCATACCCCCCTTCCCCTTATCCAGCAAGACCAGGTTTGCTCTCTTCCACACTTAAGGAAAACTTCCTTCGACCAGGCACCGATTGTAGATTCTAAGCCAGGCTTCAGGGCACCGTCCGATTAGGGCTTTGACAAGTTCCGTAGGAAACCCGTCAGGCCCCGGTGCCTTCCCCGGTCTAATTTTTGCCGTGGCTTCCAAAAGTTCTCCTTCCGTGAAGAGTCGGACGCCCCCAGCCTCTACTGGCCATCTCCTAAAAACCCTCCCCACTTGCGCTGGAAAAAGCTCTTCTACTACCACTCTCTGAACCTCCGTGTTTACCTTCGGCGGTCTCCTGCCCACTTTCCCCATCACAATTTTAAATCCCCTGCCCCATACGTCAGCATCAACTTCATCGACCAGGAGCTTCCACTTCTCTCTCTTGGCCGACTTGATGAGACCCCCCAGCCTCTTTTTTAACCCCTTGTATTCCCCGACTAAAACCCCATTACCCCTCCCCATTGCGTTAGCTCTAGTGAGCGCTCTACGAGCCTTGTTGCAAAGCATCCTTGCTTTCGCGATCTCCTCATTCCACCAGTATTTAGGACGTCTTCCGATTTGACGCCCCTTTCTGATGAGATGAAAATCGCAAAGATGCTTTATGCTCTCGCACAACTGCGCCGCATTTTCAACCTCCCCTACCCCAAGCTCCCCAAAATCCCTACACACTTTTTTTAACCCTCCCGACGTTATAACCCACCCGCTTTGATCCACGTCCCTTGCACGCGACGGAGCCGTTCTACCAACGCCAAACCTGATGGGACGATGGTCGCTGAGGCACTCCTCTTCCATCACCTCCCACCCCGACGCCAACCCCACTACACTAGTCCCGCAGAAGGTCACGTCGATGTATGATCGTGCCTCTCCCCTCCAGAAAGTGGGCGCTACCCCATCGTTCATTGGTGTCAAATTGATACACGCGGCCCATTCCGCTAGCAAACGACCCCTCCCGTCCTCCACGTTCCCTCCCCAGATGGGGCACTTTGCATTAAAATCCCCCCCTATAATGGCATCCCTGATTCCCATACCCAGTTGAGACCTTACGCATCCCAGTATGTCCTCCAGATCTTGCAGTGCCTTATTTGGCGAGGCATAGCAGGACACGTAAAATCTCCCACCCACTTGAGCCCACACAAAACCTTCCCCTTTCCCGCGTTTCCCGATTCCCAACCCACTGTTTAGCACCGCCAGCGCTGCGTCCTCCCTGTCGTCCATAAACCAGGCGTTTCCCTTTGCCGTGCGTACGTTGGGTTCGGAGATCAACGCGATGTCCGCCCCGATCTCCGCGCACAGCTGCATCGTGAGGTCGCTAGATGCAGCCGACCTGTTCAGGTTTATTTGGACGACGGTCAGCATCCCGACACAGACGGCGCCTCCCTTTCCACCCCCTTCTTCCGCTCCGCCATCTCCCTAAATTTTGGACAGGCCATGGATGAAGTCCTATGACCTACCTTGTTGCAAGTTCTGCAGTGCGCTTCCCCGCCGCAGTCTCTGACCAAATGCCCCAGCTGCCCGCATTTATGGCAGCGCTTGCCCACTTTCTCGGCCGTACACCCTGCTGCGATGTGACCGAGCTCCTGGCAATTGAAGCAGCGGTCCACTTCAGCAAAGGGGCCTCCACCCTGCAGCGCGCCCACCCTACGTTTACCCTTCCTAAGTCTAAAAGATGCGCGCGTGGACCCCTGTCCAGCGAGACCACGGCGTACTGGTCTTGCCGACCCCACCTGTTTTTTTGACTCCTAAGGCTGTCAACCTCGCAACCCCTACCTTCTGAGTTGCCAACAATTTTGTTGATGGCAGCGCATATTTCACCCTGTGTAATTGCCCCATCTAATCCCCACACCAGCACCTTCCCTCTTCTGCTTAATGCCTTCACCTCCAACTTGGAGCTTTCATGGTCCTTGTTGAGGGCTTCCCTGAAGGCATCAACAGATTTCTCTCCTCCCCCCTGCAGCCTAAGCCTTATTTCCCCTGAGGCCATCTCCCTAGCGTCGAGGACCTTAACTCCGGCAGACTCCCCTACTCGCGCTTTAATTGCCTTGAGGCGTTCGGCGTAATTAGCCCCTAAGGTTTTTCCCTCCACCCGAAGGTCCGTCGTCTTTCGGCTTTTACCCCTCCTTACGACTTTACTCCAGGTGTCCCCTCCCTCCACTTGAACCGGCCCTTCCGCGCCCTTGGGACGGGGAGTGTGAATGGTCATCTCCAACTCCGTTCCTTCCGAAGCCCACTCCATCACCTTCCTCACACTCTCCGTTTCCCTTCCCGAGGCCAACACAACCGCGAGGGTTGTTATGTTCCGCTCCTGCACCGCCGCCAACGCTTTTGCCGCCATGGCCAGAAATTCCTCCCCCCTGACTTCCAGGTCTTCGCCAGCACCCAACAGGAAGGTGAAACTCCTGTCCATGGCCATCTGCTCCCCGTCTAGAAAAGCGCTTGCTTCCTGAGCCACGCAAGCCAGTTTTCCGTCACCCAGTTTACCCCCCGTTAACAACTCTTTTATCGTAGCCCCCTTTTCCCCGTATAATTTTGTGATGGGGTTTTCGGCCACATTTCCCACGTCAACTATAACGAGGGCGTTGTCTCCCTTTTTTGGGACCCCTACTACCACCCTCGTTCGTCTAAATACCTTTTTTGGGCACCCCTCTCTCATAAATTTAAAAAAGCCCTCCCCTGATTTCCCTCTTTCCTTACCCATTTCCTCCCATATTTCACTCAACAAAGCATCCTCTGCATCCTTCTGCATTTTCCTCTCATCCTCATTCACACTTTTAACGCATATACCCATGCACCCGCACCCTTTACAACTCACCCTTATCTCCGGTAGCTGGACCATACATTCCTCCTGTCTTTCATCCATCACACTCTCACCCTTCTTTTTTTCTTCTGCTTCTTTCTTGAGAGCTGCAATCTCGCCAGTGAGTTCCGAGATCCGCCCTCGGAGCTGCTTTTCTTTGTCAGCTTCAAGCCACTCTAGTTTTTTTGTAGTGGCCCTCTTCCTCTCTTCCTCCTCCAAACATGTAAGGCTTTGTATCATTTTCTCTACAAAATCGAAGGACCCGTCACTCTTTAGCTTAGTTGCTTTTCGCTGCAGCTTTGAAATCTCTTCTTTCATCTCCTTCTTGGTGTTCGAGTTTTCTGAGACTAGCTTTACTAGCGTGCATATGCTTGTAAGCATGCTTTCGACAAGGCCCTTTCTCGCGGATAACTCTACAGTGGCCTTCTTTATTAAGATGGCCGTTTCTTTTTGCGGCCGTTTTGCGTCTGGAGGAGTCTCCACCCTTTTCCTTTTAGTTTCTTGGCCCACGTTGCCTGTCGCGGCCTGTTCTGGCGGCGATCTCTGCGTTAAGCAGCTCCTTCTCCCAAAGGGGTCCGTGTTAAACGGACCCGTAATCAAATCCATACTCATGTCCTTTTTGTTTGCAGTGTCGTCAATTTGGGTTTGGGAATCAACACCGAAGGTAACCCCTCCTTCTGGTGCTTTTTTGTCCGAGGCTGATTCTTGTTGTGAATTCATGTTTTCTCCATTTTTTTACGGCTTATGGACAGCCTATAGGGTGCATACATTCCCAACGGCAGAGCCCTATCGGGTCACTACTAGCTTCATGACCTACCGTTGGGAAGCTTAATTCTTTTCCAGTATTTGGCTACTGGCAGCCGCTCACTCTCATAGTATATTGTTTTGTCGGCGTTGAGTTCCGCCCGGGTTAGAAGAAAAAAGGAAGTAAGGAAAAAAGATGCAAGAGAGATGTTTGGTTTCCTAGCCCTCGTAACCTAATAGCATAGGTTGCCGAAAGTGATCCAGAGTAGATCCAAGAGTTTGACCAAGAGAGGCCGACAGTTCAAAGTAGAAAAAGAAGAAGAAAAGGTAGTCCCATAAGCATGGCTACCGTGCAATGGTGTTGGTCCGCGTGTGCAATCCCCTATCCGCCACCCGGGGACGCGCCTGGAATGGGTTTCACCTTCCCTTGCCCCCAAAATTTGGGGTCCAGAAACCTAACCTAACCTAACCTAACCTAACCTAACCTAACCTATCCTAACCTAACCTAACCTAACCTAACCCAACCTAACCTTTTAAATGCTGATAGTAGATGGTAGGAACTAAGTAAAACCTCAAAAAAGTGACAAGTAGAAATTTAGAAACTTTTTAGAAGCTCTGGGAGAATGATGGGTAATAAAGATTCTCAAAAACAATTTTAAAAGCTTTTGAAAAGCTAGAAAAACTATTAGACAAGCAGGGGAGCATTTAAAGAAGTCAAATAAGTTTTAGAAGGGATGAATGAGTTGATAGACAATAAAAAAGTTTTTGAAAAACATTATATTTTGAAAAGTTAAGAGCTTATAAAAAGTAAAAAATTAGAAGTTTTGGGATAGAATAGAAAAAGTATTGTAAAACTCTAAGAACGTCTTAATAGCAATTAAAAAAAGACGTAACAAATAGTGGTTTACTGTTTTTGATAACTTTGATATGATAGGATGGGCATGCAATACGCAAACCAGCAAAATTAATTTTTAATTTTAATCAAACTTACAATATTTTGTTAATATTTTATCATAAGAAATAATTGTATACCGAGTTGTTCAGTATGCAGAGACTATTGACCGCCAACTTCACCTCTGAAAACCTAAAAGTAGGTCAAGTGATTTGTGGGATAAGTAGGTGCAGGAATAAGAAAGTAACAAACCACCCTCTTGTCAACGGTTTGCTAAAAACGTTAAAAATGATTTACCTACAGGGTAAATCAGCCTACTCCACACTCAAGTGACGACGAATAGACAAAAAAATACAAAAAGTATGTATAGTAAAATTTTAATAAATAATTTTACCTCGTTATAGATTAATATTCTAAAAAGAGTATTGTAAATGAAATATATTTAATGTTATAAAAAAAAATATAAATTTAATACTTTTATTATCAATACGGTTCTGTGCAATGTGTTATGGATTTAAAAATACTTAACAAAGAGCGATATTAGTATACAGTTTGTATATACCTGGCGCCGATTCTGAAAATGGTTTTAAAACATTAAAAGTGTTTACAGCAATTAAAATGATATTTTGTAATTTCCGTGTTGCAAGCAAATAATAAATCAAGCGGCATTTACGGATAGGTATGTTTACGCAAAGATATGTTTTAAAGCTTTTGCCTGAAAGATTTATGAAATGTGGATGTAAACATGCTCTGAGAATATTTGATTTATAACAAATAAAGTTTTGTTCTGGAAAGGCGGGATAGAAAATTAAGATCTAAAGAAGTTACCAAATACTAATAAACCAATTTAAGTTAGAAAGAAACTCAATTATGCTATTGCACTTATCTTATCTCATTAACTAATACTCCAAGAAAATTTGTCGGATTTCTAAAAGTTCCGTTCCGTCTGTAATTAAATTATTAACGAATATTTCCACTCGTGGAGTAAATAATAAGAGAGTTCTAAGTCTCCAATTATCTGAGAATTAATCGCATTTAATAATAATAATAATAAGAATAATAATAAGCTTGTATGAGTCTGTAAAAATTGCAGCCGTCTTTATATGTTACAATCAGGATGATATTATGGCATTATGACAAGAATGATGTACAACCTCACCTTGTAATAACATCACGTAAACTATAAGACAAGCTGTTAGAGAATCGACAAACATATTGCTACTTTACAGAATATAACATGTATTGTACTCGTGCGATTATATAGTTTTTGCTTCCTCCACACACCCTCTCTGACGACTTTGACTCTGTCAATATTTTTGCAGCGTGTCGCTTCTTTTCGCTTTGCATTATATATGTTTCCGGTGGAGAACGTTCTCTCTTGCCCAGATCTACTTGTAGTTCCGGTGTTTTCAGTAGGTGACAGCCTCTAGATAAATCAGACAACTGGGTCGAAACGGAGACTTGGAACTTTTCAAATCACCCTCACTCTATATACCTTGTCATAATGTAGGAACGTCTTGACACTTATGTGTGTTTTAAATCAGGCGCTCCCACCGAAACGCGATTACTTTTGTATTTGAAAAGTACTTTACGTTCTTTACACTACATTTGTCCTTATATTTGCTACTTTTTCTGCATTTAAAGCGCTTTATTACGCGAATATCGTCTGGTAAACAAAAAGGAATTTACTCTTGGATGTTATTGGAAAACTTCTCAAACAATTTTTCTATAATGCAATGAGTGAAGATACTTTATACATGTTTTAGGCCCGGCATACCGCAAGGCAGCCGCATCGTAAAATTCTTATCGGAAGACATTAAAACTACTCTGACAACGCCATTACAGTGCATACATTAAATGCTCAGTCGAGTCGTATAAAGCTGCACGATAACGAAGCTTATAAAAGTGTATATTTCGTCCAGCAAGCTTTTGTAGGAGTGGTTGGAATTATAGCCACAGAAACGGTGATAAATACACTGCCGTCATCTACAGGCGGTCTGGTCCGGGGCGCGAAGGGGCCCCACTTCCCCCAAACGTATCCCCCGGAACAGTGCGCGCCTTTATACCAGCCAAACCGGATTTATACCACCGTGCGTATATATACATACCATATTTTAATTTCGTATTTTATGTACGCACAAATTACTTTTTTTTTTGTTCGAACACCCATTTTCCTAAAAAAGTAAAATCGTAAAGGGCGTAATTAAAGCGGACCATCGGGAAGGAATTTATGTGTTGCAATTTTTACTAAAAAGTCTCAGGAGCTTTTTATTTAATAAAATAAGTAATTACAGCGTAATAAAGCTTACAAAGTTTCAAAGGTAACATTAAATATTTCATATTTTAGCAGATGCTAAAAATATTATTTATATTAATTCTTTAAGCGTAGTTTTATCATTGTCGTCATTACGTCAGGGTCGGCAACCTGAATAATTTCTTGCACAATTAATTAATTTGTTTAAAAATATTATTATTAAACAAAATAAATAAATATTTCACTCATTAAAATTAATTGCTTCCTTAATTTAAACGTAAAACATTTTATATATCACATTCAAAAATAATTAAAAATAATTGCATTCCGCTAATCGTTAATGAAACCACTCGATATCGGATTAAAAAGCGACGTTTGAAAACCGAAAGTCGTTCCATATTTAGACCGGGTCGCTTTTTAAAAGAGAAAAAGCAGCAAAGCAAAGCTCCACAAAAGCTTTAAACCGTGTAAATTTCAAACGTGTTTCTAAATAAACTGTCAAATAGAAATCTGATTAAATCGACTCGCATTCAAAAGCGACATTTTAATCATATTAAGCACGATTATTGTTAAAATATTTACATTGGTAATAAAAAAAATAATAATTTAAATTAAATTGAAATATAAGAGAAATATTTCGAATTCAATAACGATTTTTCTTGTCACACACATTGACTCTCAGACAGAGCCGAGTGGAAAAGCAGAAGAATTTCGACGGGTTGTTTCTTTATCACAGGGGGCTGTCGTTCCTGTAACCAGATGTTGCCAGCCTAAGGGATAACATCAACTGAGCGAGTCTATTTAATAACATTTCAACACACAAGTCACACTTCCCGGACTGATAATAATTTCAAGTCTCACATTTTACATTTTAAGAAAATTGGAAATTATACTATGGCGCGGAGTTCTTTATTTTTTTCTGTAATAGAAATTCGCTTCGGGGAAGTCGCAAGGGATAGTTTCATAACTCCTCATTATCGTTACCCGGTACCCATGAATCTCTCACCTCATAAATCATCATATATCTTACAGATGATAGTTTTATGTATTATTTAATATACATTTACAAAAGCCCTTTCTTTTTGTTATCATTATTTATATCACATATAAGACAAATAATTTACGCTTTGTTTTATTTAATATCTTATATAATATATTACAAAAAATATTAAATATCATTTATATTTTCTTATTTAATATTAATTTTAATAAATTTATTGTTAGATTTTTAATGAATTTGTTTGTTATCAAGAAGTTGGATCACAACCTTATCTTCTAACTTTCTATCTTTTAATACCGAACATTTGGGTGGGTGGGTGGGACACTCTAAAACATAATACCAAGTCAATAGTTTAGACTGGAGGAACCTACCCACCCCCCCCACCCAAGTTTTCGTTATCAAAAAGTTGGATAACAGCTTTACCTTCTGACAAAAAAACTTCTGACGCTCGTAGAAAGGTCAAACATTCAATATCTTGATTTAAAACACTTGGGTAAGTAGATGGGATACTCCATTCCATAATAACGAGTCAATAGTTTGGACATAAGTAACCCACTCAAGTGTTTGTTATCAAGAAGTTGGATTACCACCTTACCTTCTAACAAAATGACTTCTGACGTTAGTAGAGAGATTGGACATTCAATCTCTTAATAACAAACACTTGGGTGGGTGGGTGGGACACTCCAAATTATGTTAACCATTCAGTAGTGTGGACTGGAGTAACCCACCTACCCACCCAAGTGTTTGTTATCAAGAAGTTGGATCACGACTTTATCTTTTGACAAAATGACTTCGGACGCTCGTAGAGAGATCGGACATTCAATCTTTTGATAACAAACATTTGGGTGGGTGGGTGGTACACTCCAAAGCATGTTAACAAATTAATAGTTTGGACTGGAGTAACTCACCCACCCTCCCAAGTCTTTGTTATCAACAAGTTTGATCACAATCTTACCTTCTGATAAAATGACTTCTGACGCTAGTAGAAAAGTTAGACATTCAATTTCTTGATAACAAACACTTGGGTGGGACACTTCAAAGCATGTTAACAAGTCAATTGTTTGAACTGGAGTAACCCATCAACCCACCCAAGTGTTCGTTATCAAGAAGTTAGTTCACGACCTTACCTTCTGACTAAATGACTTCGGACGCTCGTAGAGAGATCGGACTTTCAATCTTTTAATAACAAACACTCGGGTGGGTGGGTGGTACACTCCAAAGCATGTTAACAAATTAATAGTTTGGACTGGAGTAACTCACCCACCTTTCCAAGTCTTTGTTATAAACAAGTTTGATCACAATCTTACCTTCTGATAAAATGACTTCTGACGCTAGTAGAAAAGTTAGACATTCAATCTTTTGATAACAAACACTTGGGTGGGTGGGTGGAACACTTTAAAGCATGTTAACAAGTCAATTGATTAAACTGGAGTAACCCACCCACCCACCCAAGTGTTCGTTATCAAGAAGTTAGTTTACGACCTTACCTTCTGACAAAATGGTTTTGGACACTCGTAGAAAGATCGGACATTTAATTTTTTGATAACAAACACTTGGGTGGGTGGGTGGGATACTTATAGCATGATAACGAGTCAATAGTTTGGAATAAAGTAACCGTCCTACCCACTCAAGTGTCAGTTATCTAGAAGTTGGATAACAAACTTTTTTTCTGACAAAATAATTTCTGACGCTCGCAGATAGGTCTAACATCTAATCTTTCAATGACAAACACTTGGGTGAGGGATGGAACACTCCATATCAAAATAACAAATTATTAAATTGATTTGGAGTGGCCAGCCTACCCACCCAAGTGTTTGTTATCAAGAAGTTGGCACAACCTTACCTTCTAACAAAATGACTTCGGACGCTTGTAGAGAAATCATACGTTCAATCTTTTGATAACGAACACTTGGGTGGGTGGGTGGGACACTCCATAGCAAAATAACTAGTCAGTAGTTTGGACTGGAGTAATCTACCCACCCAACCCTGTGTTTGTTAACAAGAAATTGGATCACAACCTTACCTTTTAACAAACAAAATGACTTCTGACGCATGATAAAGAGTCAGTAGTTTAGTTGGATCACAACCTTACCAAACAAATTGACTAGAAGCAAGCATTGGCAAGCTTGACTCAGTAAGAACAATTAAGAACAACCGTCAAATTTTGTGCTAAACAAATCCACTAAGCCACAAAAAAAGCTTCTAAAACCCATTGGGTTTGCGGCGATAATCTTCTTAAACTATCCCGCAACACTAAAACATTGATCCGCAGTAGAAGTTCCGCAAAGCATTAGTGGCAAAAGCATTGCAATCCTGGAGATTTGGAGATTTTTAATTTGCTTACAACAAAGTGAAAAAAGCCATAAAGTTGCACAAACATTTATGTTGGCAAAACTTTTAGCAATTTATGGAAAAAAATGAAGTTTAATTTACTCTCAAGAGAATGGCGTTTGCCAACAGTTTCAAATTTAAATGCTCTCCATCCTACACCAAAGATACCAATCTGGAGCACAATGAAAGAATCCACCTAAAAATTAAAAACTTGTTGAAAGCAGACAACGCGCCGCTAAAAAACGTTAGATCTATTTAAATTAATAAAATTATCAAAAGATACGGTGAGATGGCTCACTTATAGAGCGTTAGCGTAGCACGCTAACAGTCCGGGGTTCAATCCCCGAATATGACTAAAAATAATAACTTTGCTCTTTATCCACCGGGGTGATTTGGAAGTCACTTAATAAGCCGTTGGTCCCATCAACCCCTTTCATACAAGTCGTAAGACTTCTTGGGCGATGTAAAATAGCTGTAAAACGCGAAATAAAGAAGATTTCAAACTTAAATCACAATAAAATAACAAAAAGAGTTCTTAAATTGTTTTTGCACAAAGCAATAATGGCGTTCATCAACATTACTATTGGCCTATCAGTCTTCTTAAATAAAGTCATAAAGAGAGTGACTTTGGACAGAATCCAAGACCACAAAAATACTAGCAATCTCCGTTGCTATTTAACGACATAGCACTTCTATTCTTTTTAAGGTTATTTATAGTGGTCACGTCAAGGCTACAGAAAACCAATAGCAATTTTAAAAAATGGTTGAATAAGTGCCGAGTTAAAATAAGAAAAGCAAAGTTGTTCTTGTTTGACGCAAACTGTATTAAACTAAAACACAACGCTGCAAACTGTTTAGTCTAAAAAGGACTATTGTGTTTGATTTGAATTTTTTAGACCCAGTTTAAAGTTTTTGAGAAAAATAAAAAAAAATTACAAATGTAACACTTTTGATGCATGTTTGACGCGAACTGAACTAAACTAAAAATAAAACAAATTTCAAGATGCGCAACCTAATATAAATTTACATGTTTGATTTGATTTGAACTTTTTAAAAAATAAAACTGTCCAAAAAAAAAAATTCGGTTTAAAGTTGTGTTTGATGCTAACTAAACTAAACTAAAATTTAACGCAACAAGCTAAAACTAGTCTCAAAAGATGCGCAATCTAATGTAGATTCCTGTATTTGACTTTAATTTGCATATTTAGTTTGAAAGTTAAAAAAAAAAATGCAAACAACTGTCCAAAATTGTCAAATTTGGTTTAAACTCGTGTTTGATGCTAACTAAACTAAACTAAAACTTAACGCTTTTTACTGAAACTAGTTTTAAAAGATGCTAATATAAATTTACGTGTTTGACTTGGCTTTTTAAGTTTTTGTTTAAAGTTTTTGAACAAATTCAAAAAACTCTCCAAAAGTGACAAATTTGGTGTTAAAACGTGTTTGATAAAAACTGAATTAATTTAAAACTTAACGCAACAAACTGAAACTAGTTTCAAAAGATGCACAATCTAATGTAGAGTCATGTGTTTGACTTGGTTTTTAAAGGTTTGGCTTAAAGTTTTGAAAAATTGCAATAAACTGTCTAAAAGTGACAAATTTGGAGTTAATTCTGAACTGAACTAAACTAAAACTTAACGCAACCAACTGAAACCAGTCTCAAAAAATGCGCAATCTAATGTAGATTCATGTTTTTGACTTGGCTTTTAATATTTTGGTTTAAAGTTTTTAAAAAATGCAAAAAACTGTCTAAAAGTGACAAATTTGGTGTTAAAATGAGTTTGACACCAATTGCACTTAACTAATACTTAACGCAACAAACTGAAACTAGTCTCAAAAGATGCGCAATCTAATGTATATTTATGTGTTTGACTTGGCATTTAAAGATTTGAAATAAAATTAAAAAAAAAAAAATGCAAAAAAAAGGTCTAAAAGTGACAAATTTGGTGTTAAATCGTGTTTGGCACCAACTGAACTAAACTAAAACTTAACGCAACTGAAACTAGTCTCAAAAGATGCATAATCCAATGTAGATTCATGTGTTAGATTTTTCTTTTAAAGGTTTAGTTTAAAGTTTTTGAGAAAAAGCAAAAAAATGTCTAAAAGTGACAAATTTGGTGTTAAATCGTGTTTGAAACTAACTGAACTAAACTAAAGCTCAACGCAACAAACTAAAACTAGTCTTAAAATATGCGCAATCTTCTGTAAATTTATGTATTTGACTTGGCTTTTAAAAGTTTTTTTTTTTTTTTAATGCAAAAAACTCTTTAAAAGTGACAAATTTGATATTAAATCGTGTTTGAAATTAACTAAACTAATCTAAAACTTAACGCAATAAACTGAAACTAGTCGCAAAAGATGCGCAATCTAATGTAAACTTATGTGTTTAAATTGGTGTTAAAAGGTTTTGTTTAAAATGTTTGCAAAAACGCAAAAAATTGTCTAAATGTGACAAATTTGTTGTTAAATTGTGTTTGATATTAACTGAACTAAAACTCAACGCAATAATTTGAAAATAGTCTCAAAAGATGCACAATTTAATGTAAATTTATGTGTTTGTCTTGGCTTACAATGGTTTAATTATTTTGTCTAAAATTAACACTTTTAGTGCAAAGTCTTGTTTGCGCAAACTGATCTAAACTAAAACTAAAAAATTAGTCTTAAAAATGCTCAAAACAATGTCCAAAAGTAGCACTTTTGGCGCAAAATCCTAACTAAACTAGCAAAGCAAATTGAAACTAGTTTCAAAACATGCGCATTTTTATGTAGATAGGCAAATCCTCTGCAAATGATTCAAATAGCGTCAGAACAAATGGATATATTGTTTGTGACTTGTATTCAGATTGCGTGTATGCATTTGTGTAATACTTTTAGCTGTAATGCATTGTTAAGGGACAATTTGTGGATTTCGACAAAAGTCCTCTGCAAAAAATTTGGTGTTAAGTGCAACCAGGTTTCAACAATTCAACAATTTTGAGCTAGATCGTGGACTAGCCAAGTGACCGCAGTAAATAGTGATTAAAAAAACTACAAAATGAAATAAAAACTGTATAAATAAGATACCCTCATGATGAATGAATAATAAATAATTATATTTAAATTTAATATATATTCCAATTAAATTCTAAATATAAAATTAAAGCTTTCATTCATCAATGTAAAGCGACCTTGAACTTCTCCCTTTTGAAACGAAAATAATTTTACGCACGTTTTGTTGGAAATAAAATTTTCCCCATCGGCGATGATTAAAATATAACAGAACAATAGATAAACATGCGATCCTGGTGGTATTTTCAACTGACTTTCTTTAGGGGTTTTCGTTGTATGAGTTGGCCGAAGCGAATCGGCGGTATTTGATGCGGTAAATCTACGTCTCCGGGCCCTGAAATTGCAAAATGGCTCGACATTTTCTGCTTTCGGCTATCTGACATTTTCCCCCTAGGGTATTCTCTTACATATTGTGTAGGTATATATTGACATTTAGTTGTTATGTGAAATCTTTTGATTTTTTCTCTTCTCTAACATATTCTATATTTCATACATTTCGTATAAGCGATAAGCAATATAAATAACAAGAAAACATATTGTTAATAGCTCAATTTCATACAAACTTTATTAATTAATTTAAATATTATCTAAACTAGTTATGACACATTAATGTTTGTTTTTTTTAGAAAACTTTTAATAACTAAACGTTATCGTTGGTGTTATTAGTCTAGTCGCTTTTTTCAACTTTTTTTAACATTATATTGTGCGCACCTTAGTTGGATACGACTTGAAATTATAAAAAGAAAAATTAATTACCAACGTTTTGCGGAGATAAAATATCATTTTTTTATTCTCTCGCTTTTATTATTTTATTTACGCCGTGCAATAAGTGCATGTTTGTATAATGGAGATTACACGATTTATTGTAGAAAGTTGTAAATAAAATATGAGCGGGTGATATAAACGAGTTTAATAATTTATTCGTTTAAATGATTTGTATATTGTAGATGTGTTTAACTATTTTATAAATCATTAATGGTAAAAATATGCTATTTAGTTGTTAATATTTAAGCTTCTCATTAGTAGTAGAGGATTATACATGCATTATTATATATGCATTATTATTATGCAATTTTATTTTAAAATAGCAGAGAATTATCTATGAACAATACAAATTTGTTAATATCGTTGCTCAAACAAAAATATTTAGCTTGTTATTTTATTTGTGATAAAACAATAATTACTTAATCCAACAAAAAATACAATAGATTTAAATATTCTTTTGAACGTTGAAGATTAAAAACTGTACGGATTACAGTGTTAAAACAAAGATAATTGGATTCCAATGCTAGTTCAATTAAACATGTATCTCTCCACTTGCATGTCACAGCTTGAATAAAGTATCCCCACCAATTTCTTATTTATTGATTTTTTCCACGGATGAATTTATTTAATTACAAACTTCCAAAGATTTGTTACTTAATAAATTGTCAGAGCACTAATAAAACTTTTTCTTGTTTGGCATTAAGTCGCCTCCCTTATAGATCTAATTTTAGGTAATTTATGTTTGTTTATAATATGTTCTTTTACTGAAAGTTTTCTCCCTATATAAAGTGATGTTATTCTGGATTTAATATGTCTCTGGGTCAGCTGAATTGGAATTCGATGTATGTTACTTACTTAACGGATTTTGGTAGATTAATCTTAAACTGGAATAAAACAAAAATGTGAGAGCACATACGTGTAAATCACTAAAATCCTTACATAATCCTTTTCGATATTAATGTGAAGTTTTACCCAACTATGACATATGTAATCAAAAGGGTTTAAATCAAAGATTACACAAGTGCTTAGGCTTACCTATCCTCACAAAAGGTATCGGGGCATATGATAACATTAACCTCCGGGTATTATTGAACTTAAGATATGTCCACCTACGAGATTTGTCGACTTTACGATATGTTGACCGTGCGGTATCATAGGGGACATAAATTCGAGCGTCCCATTATCTGCGCCAGCACGAAATATCTTCCTTGCACGCATAAATTTTTCAACGAAGAAAAATATTTAGCATGCATTAATTCATTTTCTAATTGGATCGCGGAAGAGCTTTAAGAGAGAAACTTACAATGAAACGTGTAGAGTAATCAAAGGTTTAAAGGTAAGTAGGAAATGGCTCTTAACAAAATGCAAGCAACTGAAATGTTGATTGGATGTTTTTAAATGTTTACTAATTTGAATGGAGGCTTTTAGTTTTGATTAAATTGAATTAAATCTTATTTTATTTTATACTATGTGTTTGTTACAATCATTACAAACAATATAGTTAATTAAAAAATTATTTATTACTCACAATATGATAATTTTGATTAGTTTTTTAATGTTTTTTTAACTTTAAAATGTAATATGTAGGAATTACATAATAAGCCACAACAACATGAAAATACCTTTGACGTTCAACGAGTAAAACCACTCTTGCTGAAACTATAAATTGAAGATTAGATTTAAACAGTCTGTGAACATTTATGGCTTATAAGTTTTAAAAAATAATGAATTTTAAAAGTAGTACGGTTAAAGAAATCTTTCTTAAAAGTTTCGGTCATACATCTTTAAACTGAACAATGTCTATTAAAATATCTATAAAAAATGCAAAGATCTGCAACATTACGCCTGTGTTGTAAAGTATCTAAGTCATTAGTCAACTTTGGATCGGCAATGATTCAAATAGCTCGTTTCAAAAAAAAAAAAAAGTGTAGTTATACTCCTTCCTATACTTAAAAACAATATTCAATACAAAAACAAATATAAGTTTTATATATGTATATGCAAAAGAAAAAAAAATCTATTAAGAAATCCTAGTTGTTTTTTTTTTTTTAATACATTTATTAAATTATTTATACATACATATATATATACAAAATTGTTAAAAAAATGATTTTTATATAAATATAACGATCCTGCAGTACTGTCATCTATCCGTAAGGAATCCTAGGGCCTGGTATTTCTGGATACTTTCAAAGCTATGTCAACAACCTGGTCGTTCCAAAAAAGATTAAGTGAGATTGTAAGACCTAAAAAACAAATTAAAAAAGATTTAGTTTGATAACTCGGATTTGGATTTTAAAACAGTAAGAAGTTGAGTTTTTTTAGAGTTAAAACTTACCATATTAGAAATGCCCTAGTCAGATATTGTTTTGAGGTCTTTGTTTATATGCTACAGATTCCATTTTATAAATTTTAAAACGCTCCGCCATATTTGTTTATATGGTCTTTGGAAAGTATAAAGTAGAAAAGATGCTATCATCTGCAAAACAATGAATAGAATTTTTAGTTATTTGAAGAAGTTCATTAATGTAAATCAAAAATTAAGTTGGCAAACAAGCAGAACCTTGAGGAACACCAGCATTTGTGCTTTTATAACGCAAAATTTACATAGTTATAGAAGAAAATTATTTATCTAATATGATTTTTTTTGTAGAAAAAACATTTTAATTGTGCTTTATTCAGATTTGTATTGCCGTATCCATTTCTTTTTTAAGATTACTTACTTACTAGCTCGCCAAGTATTTAATCTTCTGAATTAATATTGGGAGATTTTACTCTATATAGACCAACAATTTTGAATATTTTTGCAAAATTAATGTTTCTTCAGCATTTAGCAATTATATTCCAATATTTGGGCTTTTATTAATTTTGGAATTACACAACAACTCGTTCAACCCCAAAGAAATAGCGGTTTTCAAAATTTTTTGGATTTGTTATATGGGTTAACATTTTAGGGCTTATTTCAAGCAACATCATAGTTTAATCAAGTTTGGAGTCAAACAAGATAAGGAATCATAATTTAAATACTACTGATGATAGGTGCTAGTAATTTGTACAATATTTTAGTCAATAGTTGAGGAATTTATAAAAAAATAATTTTCAATTTTTATTGGTCTGTTTGGGTTTGAAGAAAGTTACAAGCGACACATTAGGCTTATCAAGTTTGGAGTGAGTCTGATTAAAAAATTATAATTCAATTTTTTTTAATTATTGGTGCTTGTAATTTACACAATATTTTATTCATTAATTGAAGAGTTTTTTAAAAAAATATTTATCAATTTTCATCAACCCTTTTAGGTTTTATGGGATTTACAAGCAAATCTCTGGTTTAATTAAGAGTGAGTTGAAATTTAAAAAATCATAATTCAAAATTTACTGATGATAAGTGCTAGTAATTTGCTCAATATTTTAGACAATAGTTGAGGAATTTATGAAAAAAATAATTTTTAATTTTTATTGATTTGTTTAAGTTTGATGAGAGTTACAAGTGACACCTTAGGTTTATCAAGTTTGAAGCGAGTTGGATTAAAAAATTATAATTCAAAAATGATTGATAAAAAATGCTAGTAATTTGATCAATATTTTAGTCAATAGTTGAGAAAATTATAAAAAAATAATTTTCAATTTTTATTGATCCGTTTGGGTTTGATGTGAGTTAGAAACGTTAGGTTTATCAAGTTTGGAGTGAGTCGGACAAAAAAATCATAACTCAAAAATTATTGATGATAGGTGCTACTAATTTGCAGATTATTTTAGTCAATAGTTAAAGAATTTGTAAAAAAATATTTACCAATTTTTATCAACTCGTTTAGGTTTAATGAGAGTTACAAGCATCAACTTAGTTTAATCAAGTTTAGAGCAAGTTAGATTAAAAAATCATAATTTAAAAATTACTGATGATAGATGCTAGTAATTTGCACAATATTTTAGTCAATAATTGAGGAATTTATAAAAAAATAATTTTTAATTTTCATTGATTCGTTTGGGTTTGATGAGAGGTACAAGCGACACCTTAGGTTTATCAAGTTTGGTTTGAAAATTATTGATGATAGATGCTAGTAATTTGCACAATTTTTTTGTCATTAGTTGAGGAATTTATAAAAAAATAATTTTTAATTGTCATTGATTCGTTTAGGTTTGATGAGAGTTACAAGCGACACCTTAGGTTTATCAAGTTTGGAGTGAGTCGGGTTAAAAAATCATAACTTAAAAATTATTGAAGATAAGTGCTACTAATTTGCAGATTATTTTAGTCAATAGTTAAAAAATTTGCAAAAAAATATTTACCAATTTCCATCAACTCGTTTAGGTTTAATGAGAGTTACAAGCAACACCTTAGTTTAATCAAGTTTAGAGCGAGTTGGATTAAAAAATCATAATTTAAAAATTACTGATGATAGATGCTAGTTATTTGCACAATATTTTAGTAAATAGTTAAGGAGTTTATAAAAAAATAATTTTTAATTTTCATTGATTCGTTTGGGTTTGATGAGAGGTACAAGCGACATCTTAGGTTTATCAAGTTTGGAGTGAGTCGGGTTAAAAAATTATAACTTGAAAATTATTGATGATAGATTCTAGTATTTTGCACAATTTTTTTGTCAATAGTTGAGGAATTTATAAAAAAATAATTTTTAATTTTCATTGATTCCTTTAGGTTTGATGAGAGGTACAAGGGACACCTCAGGTTTATCAAGTTTGGAGTGAGTCGGGTTAAAAAATCATAAATCAAAAATTATTGATGATAGGTGCTACTAATTTTTAGATTATTTTAGTCAATAGTTAAAGAATATGTAAAAAAATATTTACTAATTTCCATCAACTCGTTTAGGTTTAATGAGAGTTACAAGCAACACCTTAGTTTAATCACGTTTAGAGCGAGTTGGATTAAAAAAATCCTAATTTAAAAATTACTGATGATAGATGCTTGTAATTTGCACAATATTTTAGTCAATAGTTGAAGAATTTATAAAAAAATAATTTTCAATTTTTATTGATTCCTTTAGGTTTGATGAGAGTTACAAGCGACACCTTAGGTTTATCAAGTTTGGAGTGAGTCGGGTTTAAAAATTATAACTTGAAAATTATTGATGATAGATGCTAGTAATTTGCACAATTTTTTTGTCAATAGTTGAGGAATTTATAAAAAAATAATTTTTAATTATCGTTGATTCCTTTAGGTTTGATGAGAGGTACAAGCGACACCTTAGGTTTATCAAGTTTGGAGTGAGTCGGGTTAAAAAATCATAACTCAAAAATTATTGATGATAGGTGCTACTAATTTGCAGATTATTTTAGTCAATAGTTAAAGAATTTGTAAAAAAATATTTACCAATTTCTATCAACCCGTTTAGCTTTAATGAGAGTTACAAGCATCACCTTAGTTTAATTAACTTTAGAGCAAGTTGGATTAAAAAATCATAATTTAAAAATTACTGATGATAGGTGCTAGTAATTTGCTTAATAAGTTAGTCAATAGTTGAGGAGTTTAAAAAAAAAAATAATTTTCAATTTTCATTGATTCGTTTAGGTTTGATGAGAGGTACAAGCGACACCTTAGATTTATCTAGTTTGTAGTGAGTTGGGTTAAAAATTCATAACTTGAAAATTATTGATGATAGATGCTAGTAATTTGCACAATTTTTTTGTCAATAGTTGAGGAATTTATAAAAAAATAATTTTTAATTTTTATTGACTCGTTTAGGTTTGATGAGAGTTACAAGCCACACCTTAGGTTTATTAAGTTTGGAGTAAGTCGGGTTAAAAAATTATAGCTCAAAAATTATTGATGATAGGTGCTACTAATTTGCAGATTATTTTAGTAAATAGTTAAAGAATTTGAAAAAAAATATTTACCAACTTCCATCAACTCGTTTAGGTTTAATGAGAGTTACACGCAACACCTTAGTTTAATTAACTTTAGAGCGAGTTGGATTAAAAAATCATAATTCAAAATTTTTTGATGATAGGTGCTAGTAATTTGCACAATACTTTAGTCAATAGTTGAGGAGTTTATAAAAAAATAATTTTTAATTTTTATTAATTCGTTCAGGTTTGATGAAAGTTACAAGTGACACCTTATGTTTATCAAGTTTGGAGCGAGTTGGATTAAAAAATTATAATTCAAAAATTATTGATGAAAAATGCTAGTAATTTGCTCAATATTTTAGTCAATAGTTGAGGAGTTTATAAAAAAATAATTTTCAATTTTTATTGATCCGTTCAGGTTTGATGAGAGTTACAAGTGACACCTTAGGTTTATCAAGTTGAATTAAAAAATTATAATTCAAAAATTATTGATGAAAAATGCTAGTAATTTGCTCAATATTTTAGTCAATAGTTGAGAAATTTATAAAAAAATAATTTTTAATTTTTATTGATCCGTTTGGGTTTGATGAGAGTTACAAACGACACTTTAAGTTTATCAAGTTTGGAGTGAGTCGGATTAAAAAATCATAACTCAAAAATTATTTATGATGGGCACTAGCATTTTGCACAATATTTTAGTCAATAGTTGAGGAACTTATAAAAAAAAATTATCAATTTTCATCTACCTTTTTATTTTTTATGGGATTTACAAGCAACCTTCTAGTTTAATCAAGTTTGGAGCAAGTCGGATTAAAAAATCATAATTCAAAAATTGCTGTTGACAGTTGCTAGTAATTCGTAAAATATTTTAGTCAATAGTTAAGACGTTTATAAAAAAATTATTTTAGAGTTAAAACCATCCATTCTAACTATAATGTTTCTATTGTCAAAACGATTAATAAGTTTTACAGACTTTTGATCAGGACCTATACAATAGAGCTTGTTGACAAGACTAGGGTGCTATACCTTATCGAACGCTTTGGAAACGTCTAGAGCTACTGCAAATTTTTTTTCTTGTTTGTCTAGAGTAGAATTCTATTTGTGACTAACATAAATCAGTTGACAAACGTCATCCGTGGCCAGAAAACCAATCGCACAAAAACTAACTTTGAATTTTGCAATCCCAAAGAGAGTTAATAAAAGGTACAAAATACAAGGGCTACAAAAAACTGCACAAAAATGAGATGAAAAGCATAAAAGAAAAGAGAACAATGAGTTTGATTGCTTTGGGAAGTCGGTAATTTTTTTGTTGAAGAAGCTACCAGAATCAATTGCTTTGAAATCAATGAAGTACATACAATCTTATCTTGTGCAACAACGGTTATCAAATATCCAGCTTTTCAGCAAATATTATGACCTTCGTTATCTGCCTCATCAAATATGCTGCAAAACCCATGTTCAAACCGTTTTTATGATTACGCAAATAGTCAAGAAGACCAGTCAATTTTGCTTTCAGAAAAAATAATGCTTCAATCTAACCCCATTCTTAGTACAACACTATACTGATTTAAATTTACATTTTAATCATCAGCAAGAACAGTTAGATCTGCTTTCACAAGCAACAAATGCTTCATTGTATTACGACAATAATTAAGAAATTTGTTAGCATTATTTAACATAAATCAACGTTTGTAGAACTTCCATCTTCTATATATATTATTATATATCTGCTTACCTTATTAAAGTTTTGTAACGCATCATAAATGGCTTGGCAAACTTTACTACTACGACACAGTCAAAATTTTGCACATATTGAAATCTATGGAAAATGCACAAATTGACTCCAGGTATATATCGAACATATATACACAAACTACACGTAAGAATTAAAAAAGGAAACTTGACCAACAACATAAAAGTAGAACGAAGAGTAGGACAAGACACAATTTGTCCAAAATTGTTCACTAGTGCTTTAGAAGATGTTTTCAAAAAACTTGCATGGGAGAGCAAAGGAACCAAAATTGATAGAGCATACCTAAGTCACTTACGTTTTAAAATCGACTTCATACTGGTATCAGAAGACGTAGACCAACTCACTAAAATGCTTAAAAAACTTAACTAGGCATCGAAGATGATAGGGTTCAAAATGATCCACACCAAAACAAAAATAATTAGCTCCAAGAACCTACTTGTACTCATAAACAATATTGTGATTGAAAATGTTACTGAGTTCAACAACCTGGGCCAGATAATAGTGCTGGGAAAGAAAAACCAATCAAAAGAAATATTAAGACAAACACAGTTGTAATGGGTAGCATTCGGAAAACTAAAATACATACTAAGAAACAACACCATACCCATAAATCTTAAAAAGAAGGTTTTCAATACATGTGTACTTTCTGCAACCACCTACGGGTTAGAAACAACCGTCTTAACAAAAACAATTGCAAACAAATTAAGAGTGATGCAGAGAGCTATGGAAAGAACCATGCTCAGCATAACGTTAAGAAACAGAATCACAAACAAAAAAATTGGCGCAGAAAACTTATTTGTAACATAAAATTCGCTTAAAAATCACGTGTATCACACAAAATTATTGAAAATTTGCTCAGAAAACCCATTTATAGTAGAAAAATTGCTTCTATACCTCAGAATTGCACAGAATAAACAATAAAATTATAACATCAAAAACGCGCAAAACATCATTTC
The DNA here is from genome assembly GCA_963932245.1 of Tachinus rufipes. NCBI lineage: Eukaryota > Metazoa > Arthropoda > Insecta > Coleoptera > Staphylinidae > Tachinus > Tachinus rufipes. The sequence continues at coordinate 113,259,628 of OZ010744.1, read as the reverse complement.
TAGAATAAAATTCGCTTAAAAATCGCGTATCTTATTTAAACTTGTATCAAAATTTGCCCATTATTTGCAAATTATAAAATTTGATCCAAAACATAAAACTAAATAGAACTGACATTTAAGACATCAAAAACGCGCATAAAACTTATTTGTAACATAAAATTCGCTTAAAAGTCACTTATATCAAATAAAATTTATAAAAAATCGCTCAGAAAATACATATATAGCTTAGATTACCAAAAAAATCTTAAGATAAGCTTTTAAAACAACAAAATTGCGCAGCAAACTCATTTCTAGCATGAAATTTGCACAAAAATCTTGTTTATCTCATATAATTCACGCAAAAAACGATTTGTAGAATAAAATATGCTTAAAAAACTTCAAAATTGCACAAAATGGATATTTATAACATAAAAATCGCGCAAAAAACTTATTTCTAGCATAAAATTCGTACAATAATCACGCTATCCTTATAAAATTGATTAAAATTCGCGCAGAAAATCGGTTTGTAGTATAAAATTTGCTTTAAGATATCCCAAAATTGTTATTTATATCATAAAAACCGCTCAAAAACTTATTTGTAGCTTGAAAATCACATCTACCATATAAAATGTACAAAAATTCGCTCATAAAACTTATTTATAATGTAAAAAATATTTAAAAAACATTAAAATTTCACAAAATAGACGATAAAAATCATTTCTATCATTAAATTCGCACAAAAATCATGTATACCTTATAAAATTGATTAAAATTTGCGCAGAATTTGTTTCAAAATTGCGAAAAAACAAACGTTTTAACACCAAAATCGCGCAGAAAACTCATTTCTAGCATAAAATTTATAAGAAATACTTTTCTATCTTGTAAAATTAAATTAAATTTGTGCAAAAATCAGATTTGTAGCATAATACATGCCTCAAAACCATCAAAATTGCACAAAGCAAACATTTGTGATGTAAAAATCACTCATTTCGAATACAAAACTCGCTCAAAATTCACAAAATTACTACCACAGAAATCCTTCAAAAACCTTAAAATTGACAATTATATCATCAAAATCTTATTTCTAGAGTAAAAATCATATATAATTATTATTATTATTATTATGCTTTTTACGGCTATTTTACATCGCCACAGTAAGTCTACGACTTGTTTAAAGTGGTTTGATGGGACCAACAGCTTAATACGTGACTTCCGAACCACGCTGGTGGATATAAAGCAAGTTATCATTTCAGTCATATTTCGGGGATCGAACCCCGGACTGCTCGCATGATATGCAAGTGCTCTACCATTGAGCTATCACAAATCGCTTCAAAAATTTCAAAAATGTACTGAATTCATACTAATGTTATCAAAAACGTGCAGAAAATGCTTAAAATTTGCACAAAAATCACGTTTCAGTTACTCGCTCGCTTTGTTTCCACCCACTTACCCAAGCGTTAGTTATTTAGAGATTTATTGTTAAACAATTTTCTCATGTATAAATCCAAGCACACTAAAGATGAGACAAATAATAGATTATTTCATGACTAACACTTGGGCGGGTAGGTTGGTTACAGTAAAAGAAGAAACTCGCCCACAAATTAAACTTTGTTAAATAATTTATAACAGTTTAAAAACATATAATGACGCGTGTGACAATTTAAAATGATATTATGTCAGTTCAAAATTGTTTAAAAGTTTAATAATTTTTTTTGGCAGTTCAAAAACATTTTATGACGTATGTGACATCTGAAACAGATATTATAATATTTTAAAACAATGTATGACAGTTTGAAAATATATAATGACATTTGTGACAACTTAAGAACATATTATGACTGTTCAAAAACATTTGATGACTGTTTAAAAGTGTTTTATATCTTTTTTGGCAGTTCAAGAACATTTTATGATATATGCAACAACTGAACATATATTATAACGTTCTAAAACATTTTTTGACAGTTTAAGATCATAAAATGACATTTGATGACATATTAAAAGTATTTTATCTTTTGTTTGGCAGTTCAAAAATCATTAATGACATATGTGACAGCTGAAATATATACTGTAACGTTCTAAAACAATTTTTGACAGTTTAAGAACATATAATGACAGTTGATAAAAGTTTAAAAGTATTTTATATCTTTTTTTGGCAGTTCAAAAACATTTTATGACATATGTGACAGTTAAAACATATACTGTAACATTTTAAAACAGTTTATGACAGTTTAAGAACATATTATGACAATTCAAAAACATTTGATATAGTTTTAAGAGAATATTATATTTTTGTGGCAGTTTAAGAACATTTTATGACATATGTGACAACTGAAACATATATTGTAACGTTTTAAAATAATTTATGACAGTTTAAAAATATATATTGACATTTGTGACAGTTTAAAAATATTTTATAACTATTTTGGCAGTTCAAGTACATTTTATAACATATGTGACAACTAAAACATATATTATAATATTTTAAAACAAGTTATGATAGTTTAAGAATATATAGTAACATTTGTGGCAGTGTAAAAACATATTATGACAGTTCAAAAACATTTGATAACAGTTCAAAAATATTTTTTATCATTTTGGCAGTTCAAAAACATTTTATGACATATGTAACATCTAAAATATATATATTATAACGTTCTAAAACAATTTATGACAGTTTAAGAACGTATAACGTAAAACCTAACCTAATTTAACTTAATCTACGAGTGATCAAACCTAACCTAACTTAGGCTTCAAAAATGCAAAAAGTGAAAATTTTGTCATAAGTCAATTTTTTATTTTTTTTTTAAATGACTGTTTACTATCAAACAAGCAAAAAATAAAACTTTTATAAAAAGTCGAAACCTAACCTTATCTAACTTAATCTACGAGTATTCAAACCTAACCTAACCTATGTTTCAAAAATGCAAAAAGCGAAAATTGAGCAAAAACTCATTTTTTTTTTAAACTTTAATAAAAAGTTGAAACCTAACCTAATCTAATTTAATGTACAAGTGATCAAACCTAACCTAATCGAACCTAAGCTTCAAAAATGCAAAAAGTAAAAACTTTTTAATAAATCAATTTTTTTTTGTTAATATGACAGTTTACAATCAAAAATGCAATAAATAAAAATTTTATGAAAATTCGAAACCTAACCTAATCTAACTTAATCTACGAGTGATCAAACCTAACCTATCCTAACCTAAGCTTCAAAAATGCAAAAATTGAAAACTTTGTGATGATTCAATTTCTTTATTTTTTGATAAAATGACAGATTACTAACAAAAATTAAAAAATAAAATAATAAAAAGTTGGAACCTAACCTAATCTAACTTAATCTACAAGTGATAGAACCAAATCTAACCAAAGCTTTAAAAAATGCAAAACGTGAACATTTTGTGATAAGTCGATTTATAATTTTTTGTTAAAATGACAAATTACTATCAAAAATGCAAAAAATAAGATTAAGTGATCAAACCTAACCTAACCTAAGTTTCAAAAATGCATAAAGTGAAATTTGTTTGATAAATAACTTTTTTTAATTTTTTGTTAATAAGACAGATTACTATCAAAAATGCAAAAAATAAGACTAAGTGATCAAACCTAACCTAAGCTTCAAAAATGCATAAAGTGAAATTTGTTTAATAAATAACTATTTTTAATTTTTTGTTAATAAGACAGATTACTATCAAAAATGCAAAAAATTAAAATTTAATAAAAAGTCAAACCTAACCTAATCTAACTTACTCGTAGATCAAACCTTACCTAACCTAACCGAAGCTTCAATAATGTAAAAAGTGAAAATTTTGCAAAAACTGATATTTATATTTTTTTGTTAAATTGACAAATTACTATCAAAAAAACAAAAAATAAAAATTTACTGAAAAGTCGAATCCTAACTTAATCTACGGGTGATCAAACTTAACCTAACCTAACCTAAGCTTCAAAAATGCAATAAGTGAAAAGTTTGTAATAAGTCGATTTTTTAAGTTTTTTTTTAAATGACAGATTACTATCAAAAATGCAAAAAATGAAAATTTAATAAAAAGTCGAAACCTAACCTAATCTACAAGTGATCGAACCTAACCTAACCTAACCTAAGCTTCAAAAATTGAAAAAGTGAAATTTTTTTGATAAATCAGTTTTTTTTATTTTTGTTAAAATAACAGAATACTATCAAAAAAACAAACAATAAAAATTTAATAAAAAGTTGAAACCTAACTTAATCTACGAGTGATCAAACCTAACCTAACCTAACCTACAAAAATACAAAAAATGAAATATTTTTGATAAATCATTTATTTTATTTTTTGTTAAAACGACAAATTACTATCAATAAAGCAAAAAATAAAAATTTAATAAAAAGTCGAAACCTAACCTAACTGATCAAACCTAACCTAACCTAACCAAAGCTTCAAAAATTGAAATTTTTTTGATAAATCAATTTTTTTTATTTTTTGATAAAATAACAGATTACTATCAAAAAAACAAACAATAAAAATTTAATAAAAAGTTAAAACCTAACTCAATCTACGAGTGATCAACCCTAACCTAACCTAACCTATGCTTCAAAAATACAAAAAATGAATTTTTTTTGATAAATCTTTTTTTTTAAATTTTTTGACAGATTACTATCAAAAAACAAAAACCTAATCTAACTTAATCTAATCGAACCTAACCTTACCTAACTTTCAAAAATGCAAAAAGTTCAAACTTGGTGAAAACTCAGAACTTTTTATATTTTGATAAAATGACTATCAAAAATGCATTAAATAAAAAAAATATAAAAAGTCGAAACCTAATCTACATAATCTATCTAAATCTAACTTAACTTTACCTTCAAAAATGCAACCTAACTAAACTTAACCTTAGCTTCAAAAATGCAAAAAGTAAAATTTTTGTGAAAATCCAAAATGTTTATTTTTTGTTAAGCCAATGGCATTACTATCAAATTTGGAATTAATAAAAAAAATTTAAAAAGTCGAAACCTAACCTAACCTAACGAAACCTTAGCTTTAAAATATTTTTTTTGTAAAAACTCAAAACTTTTTATTTTTTGTTAAAATGACAGATTACTATCAAAAATGCATTAAATAAAAAAATTATAAAATTCAAAACCTAACCTATCTAATCTATCCAAATCTAACCTAACTTTAGCTTTAAAAAACAAACTAACCTAAACTAACCTTAGGTTCAAAAATGCAAAAAGTAAAAATTTTGTAAAAAGTCAAAACAAATAATTTTTTTGATAAAATGACATATTACTATCAAAAATGCAATAAATATAAATTTTATAAATAGTCGAAACCTAACCTTACCTATCTAATCTATCCAAACCTAACCTAACCTTAGCTTTAAAAATGCAAAAACTAAAAATTTAAAGAAAACTCATTTTTTTAATTTATTTTTTAAATGACAGATTACTATCAAATTTACAAAAAATAAATTTTTTATAAAAAGTCAAAACCTAACCTTCAAAAATGAAAATAGTAAAAATTTTGTGAGAAGCCAAAATGTTTATTTTTTGTTAAGCTAATGGCATTACTATCAAATTTGGAATTAATAAAAAAATTATAAAAAATTGAAACCTAACTTATCTAAGCTAACCTTAGCTTCAAAAATGCAACCTAACCTAACCTAACCTTAACTTTAAAAATGCAAAAAGTAAACATTTTGTGAAAAATCAAAAGTTTTAATTTTTTGTTAAAATAACAGATTACTATCAAAAATGCAAAACATAGAAACTTTTAAAGCTTGCAGAGAAAAGATATTTCAAATTTCTTGATAACTAACACTTGGACGGGTGGGCGGAAACCCCAGTTTAAATTACCGGCCCGTACTCATGTTTAAAACATGAAAATCGCGCAGAAAACTTATTTTATAAAATTTATTAAAATGACCTTAGAAATCATACAAAATCGAGCAGAAAACTCAATTACAGCATTAAATTTGTCATAAAATGCCGTTTATTCAATTAAAGTGATCAAAATTGCTGCAAAAAACCCGTTCGTAGCTTAAAATTTATTTTAAAAACTTTGAAATTGCAGAAATAAGACATAAGATAAAAATCCCGCATAAAAATCATAAATTTTGCTTGAATATTAAGTTTATTAAATAAAGTTAATCAAATGTTGTGCTCAAAACCCATTTATAACATAAAATTTACGTTAGAAACCTTAACATTGCACAGAAAATACATTTATAGCATTAAAATTGCGCAAAAACCTCAATTTTAGAACAACATTTGTTTAAATATCACATTTGCTACATAAAACTGATCAAAACTAAAACAACAAAATCATTTGTATGAGGCTTTTTTCCAAATAATAAATACAATTTTGTTTAATATTTACAAAATTGAATTTCTTTAAAATACAATTTGATTTTATTATGACCAATCAAATAAAAAAAGAACTATAAAATTTGCATGCAATTACTGCGTTAAAAAAATTTACTGTAACGCTACTGGAAAATTTTTATAAGACAAATGTTAATGTTAATGACTAAAATAAACATAAAATCCCACTGTTTTATAGTGCTTTTCTTTAATAAATATTTCTGTATATTAAAGATTTTATTTATAAACGTAATCAAGTGCAAACAAAGTTTTGGTTTTGTACAAAATTAACTGTATATACGCTACGGAAACACCACACTTCGTTTTGTGTTTTGCCGCTAGTTTTAAGTTGCAAACAATGGTTGGGTTCTAGAAGATTCTGTCCTGTTTTTTTTTTTTATAAGGTTGTTTAAATTTGATTTTATTTAAAAAACGCAATACTTGCCCAAAAGTTTTGAAAGCTAAGGTTTCTTTATAGTTCAAAAACAAATATTAATCTTAGTAGTTTATGGCGCAGCTTGCTTCCAGTTTCTTTACAAATATCTGTGTTTTTACTTTATCTATACAAATGTTATTGCACATAAAAACACACCAAAAAGGTAATCATTGCTACTTTAAAATGATAGAATTTAGAGCAATGTTTATTTATGTTTTAAACTTTACTATTGCTTAAATTATTGTCTGTTAGCAAACAATATTTAAATCGCGCAAATTAATTGTAAAATGTAAACATATTATTAATTAAGCCTTCTGCGGTACACGCCGCGCAATATTTATACAATTAATTAAAAACAAAATTTCAAAATAAAGCGACTTTTAATAAATATGCATTCGCGGGTAATCTTGACAATGTTGTCGACTCGAATTTTTATTTAATTGTATAAATTAAAATGATTATGCGGCTAAAACCAAATAACATCCCCGCGCTGAATTTCCATACTTTCCAATTTAAAATTAAAAATAATTAATTGAAAAATAAATCATGCAACTCGACTTTATATACATATTTAATTGGATATTTTCATTTTAATTCTCGCAGTACAAACTTTTGTTAAGTCACGTTTTTATTTCCCTCTTCATTTTTCTGGTCGGCTGATTAATTTTCAATAATAGAATGTCTTGTTTGAATATTCAAAGTCCTTTTCAACACTCCTGTGTGTCATTTTTTTAATAATCCTTGGAGGATTATTGAGAGTAATTATTAACGGCATATAAAAATTCGCTGCCGTGGCCCTTTTTTTATATTATTTCGGGTCGATAATCAATACAATTTTATTTCAAGATGTGACAATAAAATACAATCCCTCTGCGTGACCGGTTTAATTGAAAATGTTGTTTTATTGCCCTGATTTTATTTGGTATGAATGTCACTAAATTGTATCCGGATTGATTAATATAAGTAATATACAGTATGGGATTAATTAAAGGAGAATATATGCCATAAATCGGGGAACAATGATCGCATTTTATTTGACAATTTAAAAGTCATAATACACATCCGGATTTATCCACTTATTAAATTTTTACAATTTTTTGATAATAAAAAAGTCAGGAACATTTATTACCATTTGCACAAATTATATGCACGCCCGGCGCTTTCACCATTATAGCTAATAAATATTATTAAAAGTAATATATAATTAGTCTCTTAAAGACACAGTAAAACTCCCATTATTTAAGTACAACAGAACTAAAGAAAAATAACGAACTCCAGCAAACCTTTTCGTATTCCGCACATCTTTTAGCCGCGTCCGAAATACCCTCTTTGATGATGATAGGTTGGAATGACCCACGAAACCGTGTCGAGTACATGTTTTATTGCCGCACTAATAGAGAAAATTTAGAAATACTCCTTACTGCCCACTTGTGCGCTCAATGGAGATAATTTTTATTGATTGCCCATTTAATCTTTGCCAATTTATTTTTACTATAATTATTATTATATTACGTTTGCCATTTTATTGTGTATCGATTGGAATACGAAACAGTTTAAAAATGCGCATATAAAACATTATTGCTGATTTTATGTGAGATTTGTGCACTCCATTTGAACGTGATTGTAGTGGAAGCCTTAAAATTTATCGTTAAATAACAATAAAAATTTCAGAGATAGAATAAATAGAAAAAAAATATAATGCTTTAAGATAAACAAATGATTGATTTTAAATTACTATTTAATAGTGTAGTGACTATAAAAAATTTATTTTAAATTGAAATTATAAATTATGTAAAGATTTTCATTCTTGTTAGTTCGTAAATTTACCTCCGAATGATTAGACGTGTTGAATAATTTATAATTTAGGTTTCTTTACAATAGCAACATAAACAATTTAACGTTCCCACTAAGTGAAATTGTTTCGCACTCGTGAGGCCCTCTTCTCCATATCAATATATTATTAAAGCAACAAAATAAATAATTCAATTGACTTACGGGATTATGTCGCGTCAAGGGTCCGTTACGTATTAACATTTCATCGAATGTTGTACAGTGGCCATCTTCAACATGGGCTGAATATGAGAAGCAGGGATAGAGGTGTTCATCCGCATAGACCCTCTAGGCGTTAGGGATGTAGTTTCACTAAAGTAACAGTGATTATATTTACTGAAGCAATATCTACATGTTTATTTAATCGAATATTTTAATAATTACATTTTGAAGCAGATAGATATAAAAAAATTTAAATGATTAATTCAATTCAAAGAAACTTTACTCTGTTGGATAGTTTTTAATTTGATCGTTTAAGAATATTCACTCCCGGGGAAAGTTTTCCTCCGCGTCTGGAAGGGAAATAGATCTAGCGGCATTTATTAAAAATGATATTACCTTTTCGCATTTTAATAGTTTATCTGCTGCCCGCTTTACATTTTGTTACATTTTTAAATATTCTCATAGTAGTCGGTGTATTATCAACATCTAGGTAAATAGGAAAAATGCAGCTGCATATTTGCTAAATATGAAAATACAGTAAAATAAAATTGTAGTAAAATTATATAAATGGCTTAATCAAGTAATTATTTAACATATTTTAGAGTAATTGCAACAACAACATTTGCAAAAGTTTTAAGAATTTAAATTAAACAAATATTTTAAAAAATAATTAAGTTAAATTAGCTTTTATAATAGTTACTAGTGTATAATAAAACAATTTAACTAATAATTCTTATATCTAGCTATTCTTAAATTGATATGCTGCGTTGTTTAAGAGAAATTGATAAAAAAAAATGTACTTTATATAAATAATAATAATTTTAAATCATATTTGTTTATATGTAGAATTGGTCTGAGTGCCTCAAGAAACAATTTCATTAATGATCATTTTATTTTATTCCTTTTTAAGTCGATACAATGCAGTTGTCAAATGAAATAATTTGCTTTATTCTTAAAATTTAACTAAATTGACTTAAATAACATTTTGATAAATGTTTGTGTATTCAGTTGACATTGACAGTTAATAAACTGATGTTGATAACAGCTAGATGCAAATTAAGTATTCAGTTCGTTGATAAATCACATAAAGTTGTAGTTGTTGTTTTGAGTTTATTTTTATCAAGAAATTTGATTATAAAATAAATAAATTTTAGATAAAACTACTATCCCGCAATCAATAAACTGAGTGTACTTTAGCGGGTGAGCAGAAATACCAGTTTAAGCAAATGTCCCGCAACTAATGAGTATTCCGCCCACTCACTAAACTATGTGATTAAAAAAATTATGTATTACAAAACCAATAGACAGGTAGTCAAAAAATTCAAAACAATTATAATCTCAATGTTAGCTAGGCAAATCAATCTGCCATTCAAGCTACCAAAACTTACTGAGGTCTGTGGGGTATTGCCATAGAAGTAAAAGCATTTTTTTCTGCTGTCAAAAGTATGCACATGTTCTACTGACAACACAAGCATATGTACATACTTGCAATAAATTCAAATTTTCAAGTGCCAAAAAAAAAACCTTTGACCCACGGATTTCGGTTTTAGTAGAGCATCAGTTGGGCTTAGTGGTTTATCGTAGATACAGTTGCGACTTTTTTGCTTATCTCAATTTTTTTTTAAATGTTGTTAAGTACAATTTTTGTAAATAGAAAAACTAAAAAAATTTCTAAAGCATATTTGGAATTTTTGAAAAAATACTAAATTTTAGAAATTGTTTAAGGAGTTTATTGATTATCTACATACCAAAAATTAAATAAATATTTCAAAAACGATGCTATAATTGCAATTTTTGTAAAAAGAAAAGTTTAATAATTTTTTGTTTGAAATTTTTGAAAAATTACTAAATTTGAGAAACTAATTAAGAAATTTATTGATCAAGTGCACAACAAAATTTGAATCAAAATTTTGAAAATTGTTGCTATAATTAAAATTTTTGTAAAAAGAAAAATTAAACAAATTTGAAAAAATTTTAAAACATTTTAAAATTTTTTTTAAAATACTAAATTTTAGAAATTGATTTAGGAACTTATTGACTACATACATAACAAAAATTGAAACAAATTTTTAAAAATTAATGCTATAATTGCAAATTTTATAAAAAGAAAAAATTATTGTTTTGAAAATTCAAAAAAATTTGTTTGGATTTTTAAAAAAAATACTAAATTTTGGAAACTGATTAAAAAACTTATCATTAAGATGCTCAACAAAATTAACATCAAAATTTTAAAAAATTGTTGCTTGAATTGCAGTTTTTAATAAATGAAAACCTAAACAATTTTGAAATTTTTCTAAACAATATTTGGAATTTTTGAAAATTTACTAAATTTTGGAAATTAATTAAAGATGTTATTGACTACTTACATAACAAAAATTAAATCAAAATTTTTTAAACCGTTGCTATAATTGCAATTTTTGTAAAAAGAAAAGTTAATTAATTTTAAAAATTCAAAAAAATTTGTTTAAAATTTTTTGAAAATCATTAAACTTTAGAAACTAATTAAGAAACTTAATGATAATATGCACAACAAAATTTAAATCAAAATTTGTTGTTATAATTGCAATTTTTGTAAAAAGAAAAAGTTAAACAATTTTGAAAATTTTCTAAAACATGTTTGGAATTTTTGAAAAATTACCAAATTTTGGAAACAAGTTAAGAAACTTATTGATAATATGCCCAACAAAGTTTGAAATAAAATTTTGAAAATTGTATCAATAATTGCAATTTTTGTAAAAAAAAAAATAAATAATTTTGAAAATTTAAAAAAAAAATTTTGTAATTTTTTGAAATTTATTAAATTTTGGAAACTGATTAAAAAACTTATTGATAATACGCTCAACAAAATTTGAATCAAAATTTTGAAAATTGTTGCTATAATTGCATTTTTTTTTAAATAAATCAGTTTTGAAAATTTTCTAAAACATTTTTTAATTTTTTTTTTTTAAATTATTAAATTTTGCAAATTGATTAAGGAACTTATTGACTACTTACATAACAAAAATTAAATCAAAATTTTAAAAACTGTTGCTATAATTGCAATTTTTGTAAAATAAAAAACTAAACAATTTTTAAAATATACTAAAACATGTTAGAATTTTTGAAGAATTACTAAATTTTGGAAATTGATTGAGGAACTTATTGACTACTCACTTATCAAAATCTGAATCAAAATTTTAAAAATTGTTACTATAATTGTGATTTTTATAAAATGAAAAACAAAACAATTTCAAAAAAATTCTAAAGCATGTTTGGAATTTTTAAAAAATTACTAAATTTTGGAAATTGTTTAAGGAGCTTATCAACTACTTACAAACCAAAAATTAAATAAAAATTTTAAAAACGATGCTATAATTGCATTTTTTGTAAAAAGAAAAGTTTAATAATTTTGAAAATTCAAAAAAAATTGTTTGAAATTTTTGAAAAATTACTAAATTATGGAATCTGATGAAAAAATTTATTGATAATATGTCTAATAAACTTTGAATCCAAATTTTGAAAATTGTTACTATAATTGCAATTTTGAAAATTTTCTAAAACATAATTGGAATTTTTGAAAAATTACTAAATTTTGAAAATTGATTAAGAAACTTATTGCCTACTTACAAACCAAAAATTGAGTCAAAATTTTAAAAATTGTTGCTATAATTGGATTTTTTTTTAATGAAGAACTAAACAATTTTTGCAGGGCATCAGTTGGGTTTAGTGGTTTACCGTAGAAAGAGTTGCGTCTTTTTTGCTCTTTTTTTTATCGTTAAAAATTTTAAAAAAATCATGTTTTTGTGGTTTTCTTAAAACTGACACATAAATGTTAAAAATATCGGTGTTAGACTCTTACAATTGTAATCAGAGTAACTTATATTATTTTTAATTAAAAATTGTAGTTTGACACAAGAGCAATAAGTATGTTAGTTTTACTCAGTACAAAGTTTTTTAGTAAAACGTAAAAAACTGTCAAAACTTTTGGTGCAAATGTTGTGAATGTGTACTACGTTACATTATTCAATTCAATGTAGATTCACGTGCTTAAATTGGATTATGTAGGCTTAATACAAAGTTGAGTTAAGTAAACGCAAAAAAATTGTCAAGAGGTAACATTTTTTGTGCAAATAATGTGTTTGAGTTTGTTGTTAAAATATTTAGTATCCTAACAACTACTCAAAATAAACAGAAACTAGTCTCAAAAAATGTGCAATTCAAGTTTTTGAGAAAAACAGAGAAAACTATAAAAATACTTTTAATGCAAATGGTAACATATCATTTGATACTATACTAAAATTCAACAAATCAAACTTAAACTAATCTTAAAAAATGCGCAATTTAATGTAGATTTATGCGCTTAAATAAGTATATGTAAAGCCCTGTTCAAAGTGTTTGAATAAAACTGTTAAAAAGTTTGGTGAAAAATAATGTGCTGGTGTTTATCGTTACAATACTAAAACTCAACAGATAGATCAAACAAAAACAAAACCATAAAATGTAGATTTGTGTGCTTAAATCAGTTAGTGTAAACCCTGTACAAAGTTTTTTAGTAAAACGCAGCATTTGTGTTCTTTCCACTACCTCAATTTTTGGTGGTTTTCTTAAAACTGACAAATAAATTATGAAAATATTGATGCTGAACCCGAACTTGTAATCAAGGGTCAGAAAATGCAAAAAACCCAACTTTTTTTTTTTAAATAGCAAATTAATATCAGCATAGGTATTACTATTTTTATAGCAAAAATATTTTGTCAAGATCATCTAATGTTTGCAGTTAAACATAAGTTTTGTCAGTTTTATACATTTTGAGAATTATGAACACATTGTGACCTTTGATGTGTGCAATTAATTAAAATTTTGAACATTCATCAAATGATGAATATTCAAGAGTTTTAAAATAGAAATAAATTTTTCTTAAAAAAAGATGACAAGTGTTTTTTAATTATAGATAAAAACTTGCCTTTATATGTGCCAAAGAAATTGAAACTTTTAGGAATACGATACAAGATATCTTACATTGTATCTACAAAAATATTTGAAATTTAAGATTTTTTTGCTATTTTTAAGTATTTCTGTAGGTTCTAAATCATTTTTAAAATTCAAAAAAAAAGAATTTTTAGCTGATAAAAATTATTTTTTGAATTATCTTTTTCTAAAAATAAATTCTTGAAAAGTTTATAATTAAAGTTTATGTAGAAAAAGGCATTTTCAAAAGTTTGAGCAAAAAAAATTTTAATATTTTTTTTTATATTTTAACAAATAAACCAGTAACGATTTGTCAAAGTTGAAAAAAAGCGCAAAAATTGGTTACAAGTAGTTTTACGTTAAAAATAAGTACTTTTGTCCGCAACCCAACTTATGTTTTTTTAAAGTTGACCAATCAAACAAATAGTTGCAAAATTTCCATTCCCTCTGCACAAAACAGGCAAAAAACAGAAAACTTCAAAAACGTTTCAACTATTGCACTATCAACAAAACAAATGCTTTTCTGCGCTAATTTTTTTTTGTACTTGTGTTACCGCCTCCCCGCCCTGCAGGTGATAAGGGTGGGGAGTGGTGATCGTAGAGAAAGCCGCGTGGCCCTTCTCTATGTGGTTCTGTTGAGTTTGCGGCCATGGGCCCCGGGTTTCCACCTTAACCGGTGGTTGAGCTCTTCCCGAAGGTCGTAGTGGTGTCACTACTGTGTTTGGCAACCACCTGCCAGACGCTCTGTCCCGACTACCAGATGGCAAACCGATGGAAAAGAACGACGAAGAAGTGGAACGAATGGCGTGGCCTCAACGTCACGTCGAATCGGTAGCAGTCAACACGAATCAAGCAGAAGAAGTGGAAACCCTTGCAGCCAAAGTAAGAAGAGCCCAGAAGAACTGCCAGTTTACCCGAGAAATTCTCCGACGATTTGAGGAGATGCAGAACAAAGACGAATACCCAGCCGAAATGGACGGCGGCTACCGAGTGGACGAAGACGGAGCCCTAATCAGAACACTGGAAGGACGAGACCAGCTGGTCGTACCCCCCGAGATGCAAGACACCGTCATCCGACACCACCACGGAGAGGAGACCGCCGGACACCCCGGACGGGAAGAGACCATCCAAAGCATCCGCAAGGCGTACCATTGGCTCAACATCGCCAAGAACGTCAAGAAATTCATCCAGAGGTGCTTGATCTGCGCCACGGTGAAGGGAGGAAGAAAGCAAGAAAAGGCCCCACTGCACTCACAACCGACGGACCGGCCATGGGAGAGAATATCAATTGACTGCGTGGGCCCATACGACGTCACCCGAGGAGGAAACCGCTTTGCCCTGACGGTGATGGAGATGTGTACCCGATGGACCGAGGCATTCCCAGTGTCAAGCGCCACCAGCGAGAAGACATGCCGATTCCTGGAACACGAGATCTTCCATCGCTTTGGCTAACCAAGAATCGTCTTGTCCGACAACGGGACCCAATTTACTAGCCAGATCTTCGCCGAGGCATGCAAGAAGTAGAAATGTCTCCACCACACCACCGCTACATACCACCCTCAAGCCAACCCGGTAGAACGTCGATATGGAGAGCTGAAGAAGAATCTACGGATCCTCATCGCAGAGAACCCCAGAACGGACTGGGACAAACTAATTTCTCTTGCCCTGTTTCAGCACCAGCGATGCTCTAACAAAGCTACCAACCTAACACCCAGCGAGGCCCTGCTAGGAGCAAACCTCACGGCACCAGGCACCTGGGACGACCCGGAAAGAAAACGCAGGGTAGAGAACAACCCAGAAGACCGAGAAGAACGACTACAAGGGATCCGACATCGGCAGAGCACCTACCGAGACAAGAAGTACCCCAGAAGAAAGAACGCCGTTACCACCTACGGATCAGGAGACGAGGTCCTTGTCAGAGGGAGAGCAAAATGGATCGGACCCAAGAAGGTCATCTCCACTGCAGGCAAAAACTGCTACTGAATCGAAGACAACCCCCACAGGCCATTAACCAAGGTCCACGTAGACGACTTGCAACCGTCCCCCACGGAAGACCATCCGCCGCCCCCAGACGAGGCCCTACAACAGGAACTACCCCAAGGCCCAGTCGCCGAAGAGGGGGCGATTGTTAGAAAACACTTGACAAAAGCATAAACACTTTATCTACTATTTCTTGTTCAACAAATAAAGATTTTTCTGGTTTGATACATGTTTTTGTACTTGGTCAAGGATTGGTAATGATTGGTATGGATTTGGTTTAAATATAAAACCTTGTATTAGAAAACCATTGACGAAAACACCCAAAATGTCTCAACTGTTATTGGATATTAATCAAATTTAGTACTACTATATTTTAATGCTATTAGTATCAACTGTGTCGTTTTCATCAAAATCTACACAATCAATTTTACATAATTTTTTGTCAAGTGATCACAATCAATTAAACTCAAAAAACTATATAAATCCAAATTTGGTCATAACTCCTAAAGAAATTATTGGATGTTGATAAAATTTAGTACTACTATATTTTAGTGCTATTAGTACTAACTGTGTAATTTTTATTAAAATATATACAACCAATTTGACATAAATTTTTGACAAATGATTACAATCAGTTTAAATTGGAAACTATACAAATCTAATATTGATCATAACTTCTAAATCAATTATTGGATATTAATCAAATTTAGTACTACTATATTTCAACACTATTAGAACCAATTGTGCAATTTTTATCAAAGTTTTTACAACTAATTTGACATCATTTTCTGTTGTGTGACTACAATCAATTTTACTCAAAAATTGTTTGAATCAAATTTGGTCATAACTTCTAAAAAAAATTATTGGATGTTGATCAAATTTAGTACTACTATATTTTAATGCTATTAGTACTAATTGTGTCATTTTCATTAAAATCTATACAACCAATTTTACTTAACATTTTGTCAAGTGATCACAATCAACTTAACTCAAAAACTTTCTGAACTCAAAACTTGCCATAACTTTTAAACTAATTATTGGATATTATTTAAATTTGATACTATTATATTTCAATGCTACTAGTACCAATTGTGTCATTTTCATCAAAATCCATACAACCACTTTTACATAACTTTCTGTCAAGTAATCACAATCAACTTATCTCAAAAACTTTCTGAATTCAAAATTTGTCACAACTTCTAAATTATTTGTTATTAATCAAAATTGATACTACTATATTTCAATGCTATTAGTACTAATTGTGTTATCTTCATTAAAATGTATACTAACAATTTGACATACGATTTTGTTAAGTGGTCACAATCAGTTTAACTCAAAAACTTTCTGAATTCAAAATTTGTCATAACTTCTAAACTAATTATTGAAAAGTAATTAATTTTAGTACTACTATATTTCAATGCTGTTAGTACCAAATGTGTCATTTTCATCAAAATATATATGACCAATTTTACATACTTTTTTGACAAGTAATCACAATCAGCTTAACTTGAAAACTATATAAATCCAAAATTGATCACAACTTTTAAACCAATTATTGGGTATTAATCAATTTTGGTACTATTATACTTCAATGCTATTAGTATCAATTGTAGTATTTTTATTAAAATCTATACTAACAATTTGATATAATTTTTGTTAAGTGATCACAATCAGCTTGGAATTTATAAAACGTGATAACTCAAAGAGCAGGAACAGTTTAGAACTATTTTAGAACAATTTAAGTAATTTTCTTTTTTGTTTAACTTTCTAGAAACCTTTTGATGTAATTTATAAAACATTTAATAACTTCAGAAGCTTTTATAATGTATCAGAAACTAATATTTGTTAATTAAGCAGTAACTAATCAAATGTTTTGGTTGATTAAATTGGGATTTGATTCAAATAAGTATCTAGTGATGCCTAACAAGAATTAACATAAGTTAAGTTTTTTTATTAAAAAATTAAAACCTTTCTGCAGGGGTTCAAAATCTTTTAATCTAAAGAAAAGGTGATATATAATCATTTGACGACCTACACTTGGGCGGGTAGGTGGGTCACTTTTAATCATGATTACCATGGAGTAGTTTAAACTAGAGTGCCCTTTCTACCGTCCAAAAGTTTGTTACCAAAGAATGGTAAATTTTTCTATTCTGCAATTGTTAGAAGTTTTTAGTTAGAGGAAGAAGAAGTGATATACAATCTTTTGATAATCAACACGTGAACGTGTAGGTAAGTCACTCCAGATTATAATTACCAGCACGGAGTTTGAATTAAATTAAACAACTTACCACCCAAGTGTTTGTTATTAAAAAAATTAAAATTTCTCTACTCTGTGAGTAATGGAAGTCTTTTAGTCGGAGAAAGATGATGTGTTATCTAATATTTTGATAACTAAACTCTTAGGTTGGTGAGTGGGTATAAATTAGAATGCACACCCATAATTTTTTTTTTCATAAAATTGATTAAAAAATGTACAGCAAATTCATTTATTGCTTAGAATTCATTAAAACTTGGCACAAATAACCAATTTATGCTTTAAAATGATTTAAAACTTTATGTACAACCTATTTACCGCAATAAATCTATAAAAACTTAGAAAAAATACTTTTACTACAAAAAAACTTATTGAAAATTGCATAGAAATATCATTTAGTGCATAAAATTCATCAAACATTGTATAAAAAACACTAATGTGTGCTTCAAAATTTTTCAAAACCACGTATGAAACTTATTTGTTGCAAGAAATTTATAAAATCTTTTATTAAAATTTATTTAGTGCAGAAAATTTATTAAAAATTTTACAAAAAAACACTAATTTATGCTTCAAAATTGTCCAAAACCGCGTATAAAGCCTATTTACTGGAAGAAATCTATAAAAACTTGCGCAAAAAACTTTTTTTTATGAAATTGATTAGATAAGCAAATTCATTTATTGCATAAAATGTATCAAAACTTGATCACAAACAACCAATGTATGCATTAAAATAATATAAAACTTTATGTACAACTTATTTACCGCAAGAAATCTATAAAAACTTGAACAGAAAACCTTTTATTACAAGAAACTTATTGGAAATTGCAAAGAAAATTTATTTATTGTATAAAATTCATTAAAAATTAAACAAAAACCCTAAAGTATGCTTCAAAATTGTCCAAAACCGCGTATAAAACCTATTTATTGCAAGAAATCCATAAAATCTTGCGCAAAAAACTTTTTTTTATAGATTTGATTAAAACTTGCACAGAAAATGCATTTATTGCAAAAAAATTATCAAAACTTGAACACAAACAACCAATATATGCTTTAAAATAATCTAAACTGTACAAACTATTCACCGCAAACAATTTTCATTACAAAAAAATAATTGGAAATTGCAAAAAAAAATATTTATTGCATATAATTTATCAAAAATTGTACAAAAAACTCTAATTTATGCTTTAAAGTTCTTCAAAACCACGTATAAAACCTATTTGTTGCAAAAAATTTAAAAAATCTTTTATTAAAATTTATTTATTGCATAAAATTTATTAAAAATTGTGCAAAAAAACACTAATTTATGCTTCAAAATTGTCCAAAACCGCGTATAAAACCTATTTACGGCAAGAAATCCATAAAAACCTGCGCAGAAAACTTTCGTATAAAAATGATTAGATTAGCAAATTCATTTATTGCATAACGTTTATCAAAACTTGAGCACAAACAACCAATTTATGCTTTAAAATGTTCTAAAACTTCATGTACAGCATATTTACTGCAAGAAATCTATAAAAACCTGAACAAAAAACCCTTAGATAACAAGATACTCATTGGAAATTGCATAAAAAATTTATTTAATGTATTAAAATTATCAAAAATTGTATAAAAAACATTAATGTAGCTTCAAAAGTGCCTAAAACCGCGTTTAAAACCTATTTATTGCAAGAAATCCATAAAATTTTGCGCAAAAAACTTTGTATTATAGAATTAATTAAAAATTGTACAAAAAATTTATTTATTGCATAGAATTCACCAAAACTTAAACGCAAAAAAACAATGTATGCTTGAAAATGATCTAAAACTGCGTGCACAACCTATTTACTGCAATAAATCAATAAAAACTTAAACAAAAAACCAATTTATTACAAGAATCTTATTGGAAATCGCATATAAAATTCATTTATTGCATAAAATTCATCAAAAATTGTATAAAAAACACTAATTTATGTTTCAAAATTGTCCAAAACCTTGTATAAAATCTATTTATTGCAAGATATCCATAAAATCATGCGCAAAAAACTTTTTTTTATAGAATTGATTAAAAATTGCGCAGAAAATTCGTTTATTGCAAAAAAAATTATTAAAACTTGGACACACACAACCAATATATGCTTTAAAATGATCTAAAATATACAAACTATTTACCGCAAACAATTTTCATTACAAAAAAATTATTGGAAATTGCAAAAAATAATATTTATCGCATAAAATTTATCAAAAATTGTACAAAAAACTCTAATTTTTGCTTTAAAATTCTTCAAAACCACGTATAAAACCTATTTGTTGCAAAAAATTTAAAAAATCTTTTATTAAAATTTATTTATTGCATAAAATTTATTAAAAATTGTACAAAAAAACACTAATTTATGCTTCAAAATTGTCCAAAACCGCGTATAAAACCTATTTACGGCAAGAAATCCATAAAAACCTGCGCAGAAAACTTTCTTATAAAATTGATTAGATTAGCAAATTTATATATTGCATAACGTTTATCAAAACTTGAGCACAAACAACCAATTAATGTTTTAAAATGATCTAAAACTTTATGTACAGCTTATTTACCGCAAGAAATCTATAAAAACCTGAACAGAAAACCCTTAGATAACAAGATACTTATTGGAAATTGCATAAAAAATTTATTTATTGTATTAAAATTATCAAAAATTGTATAAAAAACATTAATGTAGCTTCAAAATTGCCTAAAACCGCGTTTAAAACCTATTTATTGCAAGAAATCCATAAAAGTTTGCGCAAAAAACTTTGTTTTATAGAATTATTTAAAAATTGCACAGGTAATTCATTTATTGCATAGAATTCACCAAAACTTGAACGCAAAAAAACAATGTAGGCTTGAAAATGATCTAAAACTGCGTGTACAACCTATTTACTGCAAAAAATCTATAAAAACTTAATCAAAAATCCTTTTTATTCTTTTTCTTTTTGGTGCCGTATCCGCTAGCGAATGTTGGCGATCCATCTGTCTATAATGGTTTTATTGACGGCGGCGCGGAACAATTCCACGGAAGTCTTCCCGTACCACTGTCGCAGATTTTTTACCCAGGAGGTACGTCTTCTTCCCGGTCCCCTATTTCCGGCGATTTTCCCTTGCATAATCAGCTGTAGTAGTTGATATTTTGAGTTGCGCATGATGTGTCCTAGATAAGAAAGTTTTCTTTTCTTGATATATGACATTACTTCTTTATCTTTGTGTATTCTTATCAGGACTTCCTCGTTAGTTACACGATCTACCCAGCTGATCTGTAATATTCTACGGTAAACCCACATCTTCTTCTTCTTCATGTGCATATCCGATTTCGGATGTTTGCGATGAGCATGACTATTTTCACTTTATTGGTTGCTATTTTGAAGAGCTCGTTCAAAGTCTTCCCGTACCACGCCCTGAGATTCTGCAACCATGAAATTCTCCTCCGTCCAGGTCCTCGTTTTCCGTGTATCTTGCCTTGAATGATGGCTTGTAATAGGGCGTATCTGTCCTCGTTCCGCATGATGTGGCCTAGATATTGGAGCTTGCGGGTTTTGATGGTGTCCATGATCTCCTTCTCTTTCTTCATCCTGTGGAGGACTTCGATGTTTGTTACCCGGTCCTTCCAAGATATTTGCACATCTCAAACGCTTCTATTTTTCTCGATGATGCTTCTGTAAGAGTCCACGCCTCCATTCCGTAAAGTAACACCAAAAAAACGTAAAATCTAACCATGCGTATTCTGAGTTTTAAGCTGAGACTGTGACTACATAACAAGGATCTCATCTTCCGAAAGGCTTCCCGAGCAAGTCCAATTCTGATTTTAATTTCGGCCAAGTGATCCCAGTTCTCATTCATATTGCAGCTCAGATAAGTAATGCGTTGCACTCTTTCAATAGCCGTGTTGTTTGCGTGGAGACCAGTATCAATTGGATTTGTGTCTTTGCTTACGATTATGTATTTTGTTTTGACTGCATTTAGTTTAAGTCCGTAGTCCTCTCCAGCATCAGCTACTCTGCTTAGTAGTATTTGAAGTCCATCAGGCGTATCAGCGATTAAGGTGTCGTCCGCGTACCGTATGTTATTAATTGCTACGCCGTTTACTTAAATGCCCTCATCCACATCTTGTAGAGTCTCTTTAAAAAGTTCTTCGGAGTAAACATTAAAGAGAAGTGGTGATAAGATGCAACCTTGTCGTACTCCCCTTCGTATTTCTATTTCGTCGCTGAGGCTGTCCTCTACTCTCACCGTCGCTTTCTGTTGCCAGTACAGGTTAGCAATTATTCTGACGTTCTGATCATCTAAACCGGTGCTTTTAAGTATATCAAGCATTTTCTGATGTTTTACTTTGTCAAAGGCTTTTTCAAAATCGATGAAGCATGCGTATACAGTTTTATTGACATCTCTGCATCGCTGAATAAAAACCTGTACTGAAAACAAAGCTTCTCTGGTTCCAAGGAAGCTTGTAAATCCAAACTGTGTGTGTCCTATTCGTTCTTCCAATTTGCGGTATATTCTCTCATGGATGACTTTGAGAAAAAGTTTAAGAGCATGACTCATTAAACTGATGGTACAATAGTCACCGCATCTTCTTGCGTTTGGTTTTTTGGGAAGGGCTATGAAAGTGGACTTAAACCAGTCACGTGGAATATTTCGTAGATTTTGTTAAATAGTCGGGCAAGTATGTCAAGACCCTTGTCCTCTAATAATTTTAAAACTTCCACCTGAACTTCATCTGGCCTTACTGCCTTGCCATCTTTCATTCTAGAGAGTGCCTTCTGCACCTCTGATTCTGTTATTGGGGGCCCTGCCTGTTGTAGCATTGCCTGCATCATGTTCACTAGGTCTTAAATCGTGAAATAGTTCCTCAATGTATTCCTTCCACGTATCTCGCTTTCCTTCTAGGCTAGTAATTATTTGCCTATGCTTATTTATTAATGTGCTCGCGTCGAGTCTTTTTCGTGTCCCAGTTATCTTATTGATCCTTTTATGAACACCGTAGATATCATGCCTTGCTTGTAGTTCTTCTATTTCTTTGCAGTCATCTGCAAACTTAGTTTCTTTTGCTGTTCTTATCTCACGCCGAATTTCTCTTTGCAGTTGTTTGTATTTAACCTTGTCATTATTTTTGTATTGTCTGCGTTCGTCCATTTTTTTAAGAATTTCTTCGGTCATCCATTGTTGTTTTGCCCCTTGTCTGTCTTTCCTCAGTTTTTCATAAGCCACCTCATTCGTCGTCTGTCAGATATTATTCCACAGTTCTTCTACATCTCCCTCGGGGTTATCGTCTGCTTTCAGTTTCGATATTAAGAGATGGGTGGCTTCAGTTTTCACATCCGAATTCTTGAGTTTTCGGATATCTATCTGGATAGTTTTTGTTCGTTTTATAATTTTCTTTGGACGAAACCTTACTTCTGCCAATAGTAGGTTGTGGTCTAAAGGTACGTCAGCTTCAGGGTATGTTTTACAGCACTTTACGGCGTTACGAAATCGTTGGTTGATCCCGAAAAAATCTATCTGATTACGAACAATATGGTTTTCGTTATTTGCAGGAGAGGTCCAGGTGTAAAGTCTTCTGGCAGGTAGTTGAAAAAACGTATTCATTAATGCCACTCCTTCTTCTTGGCAGAACTCTAATAGCCGATCACCTCGTTCATTTCTAACTCCCAGACCGTAATTTCCCACAGTCTTTCCTTCTATCCCTCTACCAACCTTGGCGTTAAAATCTCCCATGACAATATTGATTTCATGGTTTTTTGTCAGGCTCATAACGTTTCGTAGATCAGCGTAAAATTCTTCAGTCTGTGGTTCCGTTGCTGTTGATGTTGGTGCATAGACCTGAATAAGGTTAATATCTGTGGGACTGGCATGAATTTTAAGCATAGCTATTCTATCCGACTGTGGAATGAAACTGGTGACCGCTTTATAGGTATCTTTCGTTACTATAAAACCTACACCATTCCTGTGATAACTACTGTCCTCACCTGAGTAATACACCTGATGTTCGCCTACCCTGCATGTTCCTGAGTTACGCCATCTTATTTCACTGACACCCAAGATTGCAATGTCAAGTCTCCTCATTTCAAGGATGGTGTTATGTATTTTCCCTTGTTCATATAAGCTACGCACGTTCCATGTGCCTATCTTCTTCTTCATAGCTGACCGGGAGAATCTTAGCACCCCTCCCCCGCCCGTAACTAGGAGCCATTATTTGATTTGCAGCCACGATGATGAATTTTCTTGGGGATTATCCATACGGATCTTTAATGCAGTGGTATTCCATTGCCTTCTGCATCTCTATGCCGTTGATGAGTGGCTGACTCATCCGCCTTTAGGGAAGATTTCTCTTCCCATGGACAAAGGGGTGCCCTAACTTTTACTAGCTCATCCACCCGAAGCTGTTGGCCAGCAAAAAAGTTATTGGAAATCGCTCCCGAATTATGATTGCCATTGAGTAGTTTGAACTGGAATGCCTATTCACTAGTCCAAGTGTTTGTTATCAAAGAATTTGTTTCTCTTTTCTGCAAGTGTTAGAAGTCCTTTAGTCAGAAGAAGAGAAGAGGAGGTGATATACAATCTTTTGATGACCAACACTTGGGCGGGTGGGTGGGTCACTCTAAATCATAATTATCATCAAATATTTTAAGTTGTTTGTTATTAAATAATTGAATGTTTTTCTTTTCTGCAAGTAGCAGCAGTTCTTTAGTCAGAGGAGAAGGAGGTGATATACAATCTTCAGATCACTTCAGATCATATTTACCGGCAAGTAGTATAAATTGGAGTAACCACCCACCCGAGTTTTTTTTATTAAAAAATTGGAAGTTTTTTTCTTTCTGCAAGTATAAGAAGTCCTTTAATCAAAAGAGAAAGAAGTATTATAAAAGCTTTTGACGACCTACACTTGGACTGGTGGGTGAATCACTCCAAATCATAATTAGTTTGAACTGGACTGTCTACTCACCCGTCCAAGTATTTGTTATCAAAGAATTTAGAGCTTCTCTACTTTGCAAGTAATAATTACATAATTTTTTGTTGATCAACACTTGGACTGGTTAGTTGGGTCTGTTTAGATCATAATTACCGGCGAGTAGTTTGAATTGGAGTGCCCACCTACTTGCCAAATGTTTCTTATCAAATAATTTAAAGTTTCTCCATTCTTTAAGTAATAGAAGTCATTGAGTCAGAAGAAGAGGTAATATACAATATTTTAATGATCAACACTTGGGCGGGTAGGTGGGTCATACTAGATCATAATTACCGGCAGTAGTAGTCAATGTACACATATAGAAATATGATCTACTTTGACTAATCTTAAGATCAAACATTAAACCTAAAGCAAAATTAAAGTTGATACCACATTTTATGTGTTCCTTAAAGAAAATATTTTTTTTACTATTTCTTGTATGTGGGAAGGTACGCAAACAATTTGTGTATTTTACAAATAACATTGTACTTAGTTTGAACAAATTACCGTTTTAAATTTAATTTTAGTTATAAAATATTTTGTGTATAATATAATTTGATTTCTTTTGTATTTGATGTGAAGTTCATAAAAAAATCGCTTTGTCAGAATCGATAAATATATTGCGACTAAATTTGATATATACCAATAAGCGTGACAATAATGAAATATTAGCAACCACCAAGCCATCTGGCAATAAATTACGAAATAATGTAACGTATTAGTTAGTCCTTCATATTAAACGTCCGATACGCTTGATAACTTCCCGTCCATATTTTTCTATTACAAGAACAAATATTAGAACGCGATGTTTTATGTGAATTATGTATCTAGTCGTCCCGCCTTCTTCCACCCAACAACCCCTGTTCCATAGCGCGCCACCCATTGTATATAAGTTATATAGCTCTCCTGGTTCTTTGTGACAATTTTCCCGTTTGTGATCCTGAAAATTGGATCAGTAAAATCCGTTAGCTGTTAAAACCGAGTCAATAAAAACGCTTACCTATAATAAAAATCCTATAAGTCTTCCCTTAACCTATTCAGAATATTATTGTTGGCTACTGGATTTTATTGCGAGCGCTTCTCATTCTGTTTATTTTTTTATAAAATCGACTTTTTTATATTTCATTAAGCCATAGGCTGATTTTATCACTGTTTAAAAAAAGGGTCGCAACACTTTTAGAAAATTAATTTCACTAAATCCAAACAAATCAACATAAAAAATAAATAAAATATATGTTCGAGTTTTGATAACAAATGTATTTGCGTCCCTAAACAAATATAATCGGAAAGGAATATATTCGTATCAACATATAAAATGTATTCATATTTATGTTCACATTTACAAAATAATATCAACTTGCGAAAAAGTATCTGTTTATGTAACTGAGACCAAGTTTTGCTCAACTTTTTACTCAAATAACTTTCCACGTATTAGCCAAAGTTTTTGGGGAGAATTTCCAAGGATTATTTTATCATAAATACATAATGATAATAATGCACGTAAACATGTTTGCTATCTCAATTTGTTGTGTTGCATTTTTCAATGTAAATTTAAATATACCTCAAATCGGCTTAATTAATATTTTAATTAACGTCCATTGTGTTTAATATATTTTGCGTTATTGTGACAGAAACCTCAAAATTTATTTCATCAGAACCCTTATTGTGTTAGAATAATTACATTATGATGTGAATAGTTAGTATAGTTACATTATGATGGAACACAAAAGACGGTATTAGATTCCACCCGGCCCATTATTCTAAAATACAATTTGCCTGCACTGATAATTATTTATATTTGCCAATATTTGTGTTGGAATGTGTTTAATTGAATATTTATTGTATTATTAATTTAATATATTACATTTTTGAATGAAATGTTTTAACATTAATGTGGAATATTAATAAATTCTTTACAATACCTCAATTGATATTTATTTATATAATTGAAACTGGCTGAATGTAAAATAAACTGTTATCAAATTAATACATTAACTTTAAAGTATATTATAAAATATTATACATATATTAATAAAGTTTATTTATTTATTAAATTAATTTTTCAAGAATAGAATCAAATTATTATTTTCAAATAAAAACAAAAAAGTTTTAGATCGATCTGCTCTTCACCGCATAAAGCACAATCGAATTACATCCCTTCCATATGATGTTTTAGTTATTTAAGCTGTAAACTTCTGCATCAAACAGAAAATAAAATGGAAAAAAGATTTTAACATGGTAACAAGACTGGGTAGAGTGCGCAGCATTAATTAAAAAAGATTCATTTAGTCCATGTGCTCGCGTTATACGACCAATAGGGCACATTACAGACGCGGAATAAACGGGTTAATACATTTGTTTTATCTCGAGCGCCGTTCGTTAGCGTCAACAATGATTAAAACACTCCAACCTAGGGGCTTTAGCAATTTCTAACAACAAAAAATAATGAAATTTATTGAAAGCTATTATTAATAATAGTTGCGCAAATTATTTTTTTTTCTATATTGATTGCCGTCTATATTGGAAACAATTAAAACTATAATCCTTGAAATTTATCATTTAATTGCAACCGATATAAAATTGGAAAGTGATGAATTCTGTAGATTAATATCGGCTAAAAATTTAATGGTTGGAACTTAAATGTATGGGGTGGAATTAATTATTAATTCCTATAATATGTAACAAATATAACAATTAATATCTGTTGATGAGAATCAAAAAAACAATCATTTAACATGAAGGCAATAATAATAGTCTTTAGAATTACGTTCTACATTTTCTGGTAAATTTAATATTATAATATAAGCAATCATATCAAAAAATTGTTTGATTTAATTTAATTTTAAAACTTTAATAACTTATTTTAAAGCAACTCACAGCCAGAACTGAGATTTATGCTCTAAATCTTTTACTATATTTTAGATTAATTTTGTTGTTTATCCAAATAAGACTTTTTAGAGACTTATTAGATTATTTTTTTTTAGTCTGTTATGTCTATTTTTGAAAGTATTCTTTTTTTTCTTTCTTTTCTTTGATTTTGTGCTTCTTTTATGCTCTACCGGAGCTGGGGTTCAAAAGGTCGAGTTTTACGCTTCACTCAACTAAACCACTCTCCGGATTGCTTCAAATTCAACAAAAAAATTGCAAAAAAACGTATAAATCCACAAAATACGTATTTTTTCCATAATTTGCTCAAAAATGCATTTATCTCAGCAAAAATTACATAGAAAAACAAACAACATATTTGATTAATTCAAAAAACTAATCATAAGGTGCATTTCTTGCTTAAGACTCTCCAAAAAATGTGTAGAAAAAGTATTTTTTTCATAATTTGCTTAGAAATGTAAAAAAAAACTAACAATCCATTTAGTTGATTCAAAAAATTGCTCTAAAAGCCTATTATTGCTTAAAGTTCATCGACAAATTTGCAAAAAACGTATAAAACCACCGACAAGTTAGCAGAAAATGCATGTTTTTAATAATTTGCTCACAAATGCATTTGCCTCAGCAAAATCCATAAAAGAAAATCAACAATGAATTTGATTAATTCAATAAATTGCTCTAAGTAGCTGCAAAGAATTTGCAAAAATTTGCATTCATTCCAATAATTCTTAGACATGAGGTTTCTTTAGCAAATCTGTCCAAAAAACCAACAACACATTTAGATAATTAAAAAAAACTGCTTAAAAAGTGCATTTTTATCTTCAACCCCACCAAAAAATTTGCAAAAACGTATTTTTCCCATAATTTGCTTAAAAATGCAATTATCTTAATAAAATCTATACAGATAAAAATTACTCAATTCAAAAAATTGCTTTTAAAAGCTATTATTACTTCATTACCATTAAAAAAATTACATAAACTCACAAAGAAATTTGCCGAATACGCTTTTTTCTAATAATTTTAGCGTTTATTTCAGCAAAATCTATACAGAAAAACCGAGAACGCATTTGGTCAATTCAAAAAATTGCTCTAAAAAGCAACCATTCCTTCAACTTTATTAAAATGTTTGTAAAAAACCTATAAGACAGAAATTGCATTTCTATGTCGTTAAAAAACGCATGTATAACCAATTTTTTTATAAAAAAACTGAAAAACTCATCTGTAGTTTAAAATCATCAAAAATTCTTAAAAATCGCATTAAATTATAGTAAATTATTACAAAAAAATAGTTTTTGACACATAAATCACTTAAGATCACAAAAATTGCTTTAAAAGTTATTGATAAATTGCAAAAGTGCTCATCAAAAAACTTTGAAAACTCCATAAGAATTGGTTTAAAATACGTTTTAAAAAAAAAAAATTTAATAATTGCGTTTTCTGCATAAAAATGCCCAATAAATGTATTTAATCTGAAAGGAATCACTCAAAAACTTAATGATTTGTTCAAAAAACACTTTTGTTGATTAAAACTTATTTAAAATTGTTCAAAAATTGCAAAATTTGCATAAAATCGCACATGAAATGAATGATTTCATGTGCTATTTTATGCAAATTCTCAACACTCAACAAAAATAGTTCAGAAAATACACATTTTCTAACAAAATCTTTAATAAATTGCTCAAAAAGTACATTTACTGCTTGAAATGCATCCAACTTATACAAAAAATGCGTTTTTGGCTTAAAATGTTAAACTAATATATTTAGTCTGGCAAAATTGCTCAGAATTGTCATTTTGTTTGAAAAAATGCTCAAAATAAATTTAATGGTCACTTAGAAATACCTTTATTGCTTCAAATTCATTTAAAATTGCTTAGAACCGGTATTTATACTTTAAAATCTAAAATAAATTTATAAAAAAACAATTTTTTAAACAAAAACGTTTCCAAATCTACAAAAATCGCTCAAATGAAATCCTTTTAAAAACGCTTAGAGAAATCATTATAAACCACTTTCTTACAAAAAATATTTAAATTTTACAATTTATTCAGACACGCATTTACAAGCAAGCAAAACACGAACAAACCAGAAATCTTTAAATTTTCTAAAATTAAATGATTTTGATTCAAATTTCTTCAATTTTCTTCAAAATGCGCAATAAAACCAAAATGATAATTAAATTAATTTAAAGCAGGTTAGATTGCACTTCTTTCTTTATAAATTTGTTTTTATGTGTATGCGGAAAATACTTCAAAATTAACTCAAAACTATAAATTTTCAAAAATTAAATAATTTTGCTGCAAATTTCTTCAATTTTCTTCAAAATGCGCAATCAAATTAAAAATATTATTGAACTAATTAGAAGTATGTTAGATTGCGCTTTTTTTGTTACATAATTGTATTTGTCGTGTACCTGGAAGTACTTTAAAACTAACCTCAAAATTATAGATTTTCTAAAACTAAATAATTTGGATAAAAATTTGTTCAATTTTCTTCAAAATGCAAAATAAAACTAAAAATATTATTGAATAAATTTTAAGCAAGTTATATTGCACTTCTTTTGTTATAAAATTGTATTAATTGTGTACTCGAAAGTACTTTAAAATTAACCTCAAAACTATATTTTTTTTTAAATTAAATAATATAAATGAAATTGTTTTAAATTTTTTTCAAAATGCGCAATAAAACCTAAAATATTATTGAATTAATTTAAAACAGGTTAGATTGCACATCTTTTGTTATAAATTTGTTTTTATTGTGTACCCGGAAGTACTTTATTAACTTCAAAAGTATAAATTTTCTAAAACTAAATAAGTTTGATGCAAATTTCTTCAATTTTCTTCAAAATGCGCAATCAAATTAAAAATATTATTGAACTAACTAGAAGTATGTTAGATTGCGCTTTTTTTGTTACATAATTGAATTTTTTGTGTACCTGGAAGTACTTTAAAACAAACCTCAAAATTATGGATTTTCTAAAAATAAATAATTTTGATGAAAATTTCTTCAGTTTTCTTCAAAATGCAAAATAAAAATAAAAATATTATTGAATTAATTTAAAGCAAGTTATATTGCACTTCTTTTGTTATAAAATTGTATTAATTGTGTATTCGAAAGTACTTTAAAATTAACCTCAAAACTATAAATTTTCTAAAATTAAATATTTTTGATGCAAATTTCTTCAATTTTCTTCAAAATGCGCAATCAAATTAAAAATATTATTGAACTAACTAGAAGTATGTTAGATTGCGCTTCTTTTGTTACATAATTGTATTTTTCGTGTACCTGGAAGTACATTAAAACAAACCTCAAAATTGTGGATTTTCTAAAAATAAATAATTTTGATGAAAATTTTTTCAGTTTTCTTCAAAATGCAAAATAAAACTAAAAATATTATTAAATTAATTTAAAACAAGTTATATCACTTCTTTTGTTATAAAATTGTATTTATTGTGTACCCAGAAGTACTTTAAAATTAACTTCAAAAGTATAAATTTTTTGAAAATAAATAATTTATGCAAATTTTTTCAATTTTCTTTAAAATGCGCAATAAAACCAAGAATATTATTGAACTAATTTAAAAAAGGTTAGATTGCACTTCTTTTGTTATAAAAATGTAGTTAAAAGTACTTCAAAATTAACCTCAAAAATATAAAAAAATTTAAATTAAATAATTTTAATTCAAACTTTTTAAATTTTCTTCAAAACGCGCAATGAAATCAAAAATGTTATTAAACAAATTTAAAGAAGGTGAAATTGCGCTTTTTTGTTAAAAAAATTATTTTTTTGTGTACCTGAAAGTACTTCAAAATTAAACTCAAAATTATAAATTTTCTAAAATTATAAAATTTTGATGAAAATTTCTTAATTGTTTTTCAAAATTCGTAATAAACTTAAAAATATTATAGTACAATTAAAAGTAGGTTAGATTGCGCTTCTTTTGTTATATAATTGTCTTTTTCGTGTACCCGGAAGTACTTCAAAATTAACTCTAAACTAAAAATTATTAAAAATTAATTAATTTTGATGCAATTTTTTTCAATTTTCTTCAAAATACGCAATGCAATTAAAAATATGATTAATTTAATTACAAGTAGGTTCGGTTCGTTTTTGCGTATCCGGAAATACTTTAAAATTAACATCAAATCTATTATTTTAAATTATATAATTTAAATGAAATGTTTTTATATTTTTTCAGTATGCGCAATAAAAACAAAAAATATATGTTAACTAGTTTAAAGTAGGTTAAATTGCGCTTCTTCTGTTATAAAATTGTATTTATTCTGTACCAGAAAGTACTTTAAAATTAATCTCAAAACTATAACTTTTCTAAAATTAAATAATTTTAATGCAAATTTCTTTAATTTTCTTCAAAATGCGCAATGAAACCAAAAATATTATTAAACTAATTTAAAGTAGGTTAAATTGCGCTTCTTTTGTAATAAAATTGTATTTATTCTGTACAAAAAATTACTTTAAAATTAACCTCAAATGTATAAATTTTCTAAAATTAAATCATTTTGATGCAAATTTCTTCAATTTTCTTTAAAATGCGCAATAAAACCAAAAATATTATTAATCCAATTTAAAGTAGGTTAAATTGCGCTTTTTTTTGTTACAAAATTGTATTTTTTTGTATTTGAAAGTACTTCAAAGGGAACCTCAAAACAAATTTTTTTCTAAAATTAAATAATTTTGATAAATTTTTTTTTTCTTCAAAATAAGCAGTAAACTTAAAAATATTATTAAACTAGTTAAAAGTAGGTTAGATTGCACTTCTTTTGTTAAATAATTGTAGTTTTAGCGTACCCGAAAGTACTTCAAAATTAACCTCAGAATTATAAATTTTCCAAAATTATATAATTTTGATGCATATTTCTTCATTTTTTTTTTAAATGATCAATCAAACCGAGAATACTTTTAAACTAATTTAAAAAAAGTTAAATTGCTTTTTTTTGTTTTAAAATTGTAATTTTCGTGTACCCGAAAATACTTTAAAATTAACCTCAAAACAAACATTTTTTTTATTTTTCTCAAAATGCGCAATAAAACCAAAAAATATTATTTAACTAATTTGAAGTAGGTTAGATTGCGCTTTATTGTTATAATTTTTTTTTGTGTACTCGAAAGTACTTTAAAACCTAACCTAACCTAACCTAACCTAACCTAACCTAACCTAACCTAACCTAACCTAACCTAACCTAACCTAACCTCAAAACTAACAAAAATGCAAACTTAAATTATTTTGATACAAGTTTCTTTAATTTTCTTTAAAATGCCCATTGAAACCAAAAATATTATTAAACCAATTTAAAGTAGGTTAAATTGCACTTCTTTTGTTATAAAATTGTTTTTTCTGTGTACCTGAAAGTATTTCAAAATTAACCTCAAAACTAAAAAAATTCTAAAATTAAATAATTTATATGCAAACTTCTTAAATTTTCTTCAAAATGCGCAATAAAATCAAAATTATTATAGAACTAATTAAAAGTAGGTTAGACTGCGCATATTTTGATAAATAATTGTATTTTTTATGTACCCAAAAGTACTTCAAAATAACTTTTAAACTAAAAAAAAAAAATCTAAAATTAAAAAAATTTAATGCAAATTTCTTCAGTTTTCTTTAAAATGCGCAATAAAACCAAAAATATTATTGAATTATTTTAAAACAGATTAGATTACACTTCTTTTGGTATAAATTTGTATTTTTTGTGTACCTGGAAGTACTTGAAAATTAACCTCAAAACTATAAATTTTCTAAAATTAAATAATTATGATCCAAATTTCTTCAATTTTCTTCAAAATGAGCAATGAAACCAAAAATTTTATTGAACAAATTTAAAGTAGGTTAGATTGCGCTTCTTTTGTTGTAAGTTTATAATTTTTTGTGTATCTAAAAATACTACAAATTTATCATGAAATTTTTAAAGTTTCTAAAATTAAATAATTTTGATGCAAATTTTTTCGATTTTCTTCAAAATACGCAATGAAATTAAAAATTTTATTAAACTAGTCAAAAGTAGGTTAGATTGTGCTTATTTTATTATAAAATTGTTTTTTTTTGTGTACCTAAAAGTACTTCAAAAATAACTATAAATTTTTTTAAATTAATTTATTTTGATTCAAATTTCTTCAATTTTTTTTTTAAATGCGCAATAAAACCAATAATATTACTAATCCAATTTAAAGTAGGTTAAATTGCCCTTTTTTTGTTATAAAATTGTTATTTTTGTGTATACAGAAGTACTTCAAAAATAACTTTTTAATTATAAATTTTCTAAAATTATATAATTTTGATGCAACTTTCTTCAATTTTCTTTAAAATGCGCAATAAAATCAAAAATATTATTAATCCAATTTAAAGTAGGTTAAATGGCGTTTTTTTGTTATAAAATTGTTTTTTGTAGACCTGAAAGTACTTCAAAATTAATCTCAAAACAGTAATTTTTTTTTAATTAAGTAGTTTTTATGTAAATTTCTTCAATTTTCTTCAAAATTTGCAATATAACTAAGAATATTATTGAAATAATATAAAGTAGGTTAAATTGCGCTTTATTTGTTATAATTTTTTTTGTGTACCAAAAAGTACTTCAAAATTAACCTCAAAACTATAATTTTTTTTTAAATCAAGTAATTTTGATGCAAATTTCTTCATTTTTTTTTAAATGTGCAATAAAACCAAAAATATTATTAAACCAATTTAAAGTAGGTTAAATTGCGCTTCTTTTGTTATAAAATTGTTTTATTAGTGTACATAAAAGTACTTCAATAATAACCTCAAAACTAAAAATAATCAAAAATTAAATAATTTTGATGCAAGTTTTTCAATTTTCTTTAAACTAAAAATGTTAATAGTCTAATTTAAAGAAGGATACATTGTGTTTCTATTGTTATAAATTGTGATGACTAACACTTAGGTGGGTTGGTGGGTGTGTCAAAGTAGAAAAATGTATCTGCTCACAATTTAAACTTAGTTCCAAGCGTAAGTTATCAAAGAATTTAGTGTTAAACAGTTCTCTAATATTAGGTGACAAATCACATTCTTTTTCTTACATACAATAGCTCCAAAAATATAAGAGGTGGTAGTAATAATAATTTTTTTAATTACTAACATTTCGGTGGGTGGGTAAGTCACAGTAGAAAAAGTTATCCGCCCACAATTTAAACTTGGTTCTCGCCCACCCACCCAAGCGTTAGTGATCAAAGAATTTACTGTTAAACAATTCTCTGTAATCTAAATGACATTTGACATTCTTTTTCATGCATACAGTAGCTCCAAGAACACAAGATGTGGTAGTAACAATAAATCCTTTGATAACTAACACTTGGGTGGGTAAAAGGAGGTTATAGTAAAAAAAAAAAGTATTTGCCCACAATTTAAACATACAATCTCCAGCATAAAATAGTTGCAAGAACACAAGAGATAAAAATAATATTGGATCTTTTGATGACTTGGGCTGGTGGATGAGTTGGCAATCGCATCTATCAAATTCCGGTACATAACGTATCTCTTCTTCTTTAAAGTTTTCAAAATATTTCGAAAAATTCAATCAGTCATTTTTAGAAACCTCAAAAGTCTATACTCTCTGTAAACTTCTCAAATCTTTTAAAGTTTTTTAACATTTTTCTTAAACCTGTTAAAGTCTCCAAAAAAGTTCTAATAATCAATAAATGTTAAAGCACTTTGTAACACCAAAGTCAAAGTCTTCTTAAACCACTCCAAAATTCTTTAATTATCTCTTGTCTAACATACTCTTTAATACAGGGTGGGGCAGAATGACCTCCCTAGTCACAATCAATCAGAGTCTCCAGAGCAAGTGAAAGGGTGAGAAAAGTGCGTTTAAGTCAGAGCAACAACGCCAATTTCAGTAGTGACCATGCCGTAGTTAGAAACGCGTTTTTGTTGTTAAGATATTTTTTAAAAGTTAGTCATCAGTAGTCATTTCTAGAAACTTCAAACTTTCTAAAATCTTTTTGAATCCTTAAATCTGTCAAAATCATCTTAAAGCACTGGTAATCTATGAAACTATTAAAAATATTCTCAGACCTATCAGTATTTCAAAAATATCTTAAATGACCTTTATAGCAGGAAACTATAAACTTCCAAAAATACATTTTATATACAAAAAGTAAAACTTTTTTTTTATTAATCAAAAAATGTCTATTTTACTAATAAAAACTAATTATTCCTGCAATTTTATTAATTTAGTAATAAACGTACCCAATTGTAACTGTTAAAGTTTACATTGTAACAGTTATAAGATAAGTTCAAATTCTAATAATATAACTTGATAATTTGTAATATTTCTTAATTAAATAAAAATTATACTAATTCTTTTTAAACCATAGACGTAAAGCGTTATAATAATGTAAATACATTTAAGGAGTATATTATCGTCTATTTGAAGTTATTAATATCATCACAATTTGTATTTCCCAATCTGTTGATATTTTGCGGTTCTGTTAGACCCCGTCATTGAAAACCACAGCTTCAAAGTGCGGGCACATGAATTTGCCTCTGTCTTAAACCCGCAATTGTCGAACCAATTCGCACATGTGTCTTCAGACGAAACGTCTCTTACTAACAGTGCAAAACGCAGATATTGGCATATCTATATTTATCACCTAAAACAATTTCCACAAACAACGTTTAGTTAGTTTAGAGCTCACATAAAATACTCTTACTCAATTAGTATGTTGGTTTATATTAATGTCTATTCATCCTTTTAGCTAGATCGTATTTATTTAACGAAAATTAGTTAATCCATTCTAGATTCCACCCAGGGCCGGCTGGGCACATACACAAACACGAGGATTTAATGGCCAATTTACCCCCGAGAACATCCTAAAACGTGTACTCCATGAAATCCGGGGCTCGGACCAGATTTTTCACGATTAACAGAAAAATATATCGGACACAACCTAAATCTTTATGCGGTAGCGGCGATTTACAATTTATTCCTTGTGTCTACAATATAATTAGAGTTGTGCGCGATATGTGAGCCCTTTTTAACCCTTATCTCCGCCAGATGTTTTTGTTTGCGTAGGGTTTCAGTGTGTTCGTTTCGACCCACTTATGATTTTCTGTAACTCACACTTGTTTGAGATAATAAATTTCCCACTAGCGTTGAATGTAAGCTTATCGCTGTCTGTATTCTTTCTTATTATTATTATTATTTTTTAAAAATTTATTAGAATATTTAACAAAAATAAAGTAATTCCATAAATTACAATACCGAATTGATTTATCGTTTGTCTCTACTCCCCGATATAATCTATTGGCATCTTAAATTTGACTGTGGTGCAATTTTAAAAGTCTCCGAAGTGAAGAGGACGTCAAGGTGATGTATTTATTGGTCATATATTACTGGCGACCGGCTTGCATCCGTTATATAGGATGCAGCTCATGCAGAAGGTCCTTTAAACTTTAGTTATTGTCCAATATATATATAGTTTGATTCAGCTTGCTTTGAAAAACCGTCTTATAACAAGAGCGCAAAAATGTCGCAGTAAAGTTTGCTGCTATGAGGACCCAAACGCAAACACTATTGAAAATTATGGTTGTGTTTGCTATTGAAAATAATACATGTCTAGACGACGACTGTTGCGAATTCCAAACACAAAAAGAATATTTAAATATTGATGTGGAATATTTTCTAAATGAAGTTTAATTGGTGGGGGAATTTATTGCACGGCAGGTTGGATGCCATGCAAGACAAATCAAGCGACTAATCCGTTCGGAATCATTTGTAAATTTCGAACACAAACAGTGATGGGTTAATGTGGCTTCGCTATTAATGGAATGATTGATGCAATTAATTGGATTTTTATGTATATTGAATCTGGGTAATTATTTGTAATAACATTCGTTCGTTGATAAAGCAGGTTTTATTAACAATATTATTTTTTTGTGTTAATGTGTGAGTGAACTAATTAAATTTTTATTATTTAATTAATTATTGTTTGTGATATGGCATTAAAATTAATATTAGAAAAAGGCTGTCTGATGCTGGAGAGTTATTTTCAGTTTAATATACCTATATCTACGAATACAAACTCAAAAAATTTAATATAATTATTTTCCAGAAAACGCAATTACTCACAATTTTCAAAAACTGGTTTTATCAACTTTTATCAGCCCAAACAAGTCTTAAGATTTACTACTTAATAAAAAACCAAGACTATGCAATCTATTTGTATACAATCAAGCGTACAATAAGTCATACACTTCAAATTCCTTGATACCAAGTCATAACAAGTAATATAAATCTGAAACAAGTAAGTGATAATTAAAAGAATGCAAGTTGCTTTGTAATAATATATTTTATGCTATCCCTAATTATTTAACTCTTAATCATACATAACTGAAATCTAATAACAATAAACATCCGAAACTAAATAGTCTCAAAGGGGCATGGGGGTAAATGTGCAGTCTGCCGCAGACATATTCAAAATATGGTTAGCGAGGAAATCCGATGCAACTGCAGAGGATATATTAGCACCGGTCAGAGCAACCCTTCTTCAAACAGCAATTTACATTTTAATTAATATATTATATGCAATATCTACTGAAATTACCTTCATGTAACTTCTACTATAAAATCCATTTACATCTTCTATAATGAATTTTATAGAATTATATAAAAAAAAACTGTATTTTTTGCTTTATTGCCCGATGACAAAACAGTGTTCGTTACAATTTTCATCTCCCTC
Organism: Tachinus rufipes; assembly: GCA_963932245.1. NCBI lineage: Eukaryota > Metazoa > Arthropoda > Insecta > Coleoptera > Staphylinidae > Tachinus > Tachinus rufipes. The sequence continues at coordinate 113,221,160 of OZ010744.1, read as the reverse complement.
TCTCGCGCTTTTATGTGTATTTTTTTGTTACGCGCTCACGTAATTATATTTTACATATCAATGGTTAGCCTGAATGGAGAGCATCATTGTTACCAATGATGTAGATATCCATTTACTGCTCCTCCTATATTATGTCACGTTGTTTCGGTTCTCTGAAGCGTGGCGGAATTCCAATTATTGAATTGTGATATTTTAATTTATATATACAAAGTGCAGCTTTCGATTGAAATTGACCTTAATAGAGTTGCATTTATTTGTATTATTTTTTGAGCACTATATTTTGTTAAACTCTTATATAAATACTTTTGTTTGTGACGTGGATGCTCGTCGAATATGTCCAGTAGAAAATTTATTATCAATAAAAACAGTCAGCAATTCTGCTTGGGAAATTTATCGTCGGGATAAACAGAATCTATACAGGAATATGACATTATATTATGGCATGCATATCCTGATTCAAATAAATTGACCCAGCATCGATAAAATTAATTATATAATAAAATATTTATTGATCAAATTATAATATTTGTAAAAAAATGTTGTTATTGTGTAGGAGTGTTCTAGTGCGGAGAGAAAGAATAGTAAGCTTACCTACAAATAAAAATTACAAGTTGGCATATTTTAGTTAATAAATCACATTAGTTAGTGTAAAAATAAACCTTCAACAGCTATTGTTTCAAATTTAAAAGTGCAAAGCTATTAATTACTACTAATCTAATAGAAACACTTTATAATATAGCGTAGATCTGTACTGTATCAAAAATTAAGTTTTGTTTAAAAAAGCTTCCGAGTTGTCAGGAGATGGTATTGGTTTTGAAGTTTGTATTTAGGTTTAATTATAGTTCTCGTTTCACGCAGAAGAAACTATTTGCAGAATGTTTATAATTTACTTGTCCTCAAACAGAGAGCACAACACACGTATTCTTTGATGTTAAAAAGGCAGGTTTGGCATCAAAGTCTACTCCTAAAACTCCTAAGTTTCAGTTTATGTCTACAATTGAAACAGTAGTTTCTCAAAGTTCAGTACTATCTCCAATGCATTTCAACTTGTATGTATCAAACATACCATGCAACTCATTGGTATCAATATTGCTCAGTACTCCAACAATACGCATTATTGTATACTTCAAAGCATCCAAAAATTATTTAAAACTTCAAGCGGTTTATAGCACTTAAGTACTAAAGATTAAAAATCAAACAAAACCATACTTTTTTCCAGAAATTTGAATTTTATAAAAAACAGTTACGACCATATTTGGTAAATCCAAGATATCAAATGACAGCAATATGAGTACAAGCAAAAAAATACCACTAATTAAATCGATCACATAATTTGCACCAAACCTAATTAAAACAATGCTACGGACTTTTTTTAGTAAAATCTTCTAAAAGACTGACAAAGTGTCGGATTTACTTCTTCTCAGCTTGAAATGCCTACTGACTAAAAACCGCACAATAATGAGTGCCTACGAAAGCTCGAGACCTTACGGTTCATGTACCTTCCTTTTAGAGATTGTGGCTCTTTAAAGCCTCAAAATGATCATCTCAGGCGACCTGAAGGAGAATAGAAAAGCCGTATCGTCGGCGAATTGTGCCATTTTGACCCCGTGCTTACATCCCAAAGGCATGTCGGCAACGCATAAGTTAAATAGCAGCGGAAAGCAAATGGAGCCTTGAGGAACTTATGCCGGCGCTAAAGACGGAACTAAACACAAAACTACATTTTAAAAACTAAAAATATTTTTTGAATATGATTGATTCTTGTAAATTTCAATTTATGCTGAAACCACAATTTTCAAAATAAAATTTCAATAACATTTTGAATTTAGATTTGTTGTAACTTATGTTGAAGTCATAATTTAATTAAGTAATAAATCAAAATTTGTACCAAACATACCTAAAATATTGTAAAGTGAAGAACTAATTTTAAAATTTTATTTAAAAATAATATGATTACAAAATGCTCATATTTTTATGCGTTTTTTGGGCAATTTTATTAATAGGCAGCAATAATTTAACTTTTTGCTGTATATAAAAAGCATTTTTTGGAGTTTATAGTTTCTTCCAATATCTGAGCAATTTTTAAAATCATTCAATTGCGTTTTTTTTGGCCTGTCTGTGTTTTGTTTGCTTGTAAATGCGTATCTGAATAACTTAACTAAATTTGTTTTTTTTTTGCAATATTTGAATGCCTTTTGAGCATCTTTTTAATTAAAATGTCAATTCTAAAAGATTTTGCCTGATTAAATATATTAGTTTAACATTTTGTGCCAAAAATGCATTTCAAGCAGTAAATGCACTTTTTAGCAACTTAATAAAGATTTTGTAAGAGAATGTGCATTTTTGTTGAGTCGAATGTTACCAAAAATTGCATTTTTTTAATTAAATTTTTTTTTGTAAAGTAAAGTAAAGTAAAGTAAATTTATTAATGTCACACAAAATATAGTGTTTACATACGTCATAAGAAAATACTATATTACATTACAAAAAAATAAATATATATATGGGTAATTCCATTACTTTTCGACCAATTTGAAAAAGTCGACCTCTTTGATTTTGCTCAAATTTTCAAGGATCAAAATATAGATGAAAAAAATGAGATTCCCAAAATTTTGGACCTTAGAATATTGCCTGTTCAATATGACACACATTTGAAGGTAGACAATTTTACAATAAAACGTCATTTTTAGCTTTTTTTGTATCTCAATTTTTGGGCTTCTAAAAAAAGATAAAAAGGTCCACAATGTCTCAAATTATTTCTTATTACATGTACTTTAAAACCCATATTTTTATGTTTAATATCGTGGCAGTCATTTTGATATATTAAGCTTCAAACATTATTCCAAAAAAACCTGTAAATTTAGCAGAATCGCAAAACTTTGCTATCTTTAAAAAGTTCTAACTTTGTCAAATCTTTACAAAATTCAATCCACAAGGTCCAGATTTCTTCGTGTTTAATCTCTTTTTAAAGTGATCACACAAGACTTATAGAATCAATACGTATACACCACTATTTTGATGCAGGAAGTTGCTCATATTTTCGCGATCTTCAAAACTTGTAATTTTCAGGTCCCAAAAAAGCGCTGTCACTCTATGTCGATTTTAGTCAAAACTTCAGTAAATACTCTTTGGAGCACAAGAAAAAAGGGTATCTATATGAGAAATGGCATATTGGGCATTATCAAGAATTTTTTAATATTAAAAAATTAGCAAAATTGGCAAACCGCACATTTTTGTATCTCAGTTTTTGGGCTTTTATAAAAAGATAAGAAGGTCCACGATGGCTCAAAATATTCCTTATTACATGTACTTTAAAACCCATATTAGTTTATTTAATATTAGGGCAGTCATTTTGATACATCAAGCTTCAAATATTATTCCAAAAAAAACCGTAAATTAAGCAAAACTGCCAAATTATGCTTATTATGCTTTGTTTAAACCGTTCTAACTTTGTTAAATTTTAAAGAAATTTGATCCACGACGTCTATATTTCTTTGTGTTCGATCTTTCTTTAAAATGATTACATAAGACTTATAAAATCTATACATATTCACCACTAATTTGATGCAAGAAGTTGCACATGTTTTTGTGATCTTCAAAACTAATTTTTAGGTCTCGAAAAACCGCTGTCACCTTGTGTCGATTTCAGTCAAAATTTCAGTAAATACTCTTCAGACCACAAATAAAAGGTTATTTATATGAAAAATGGTATATTGGGCATTATCAAGAGTTTTTATATATTCAAAAATCGTCAAAATTCAGAAAATCTAAATCACTTTTTGTCTATCTTGCTTTGTTTTTGAGATAGTCAACAAATACAAAATATTTAAAAAACTTTTTATTTAGCAAAAAAACACAAACAAAACAACATTACTTTAACAAGTGTGCATTGATGCAAATTTTTGATACTTGTTAAAACAGTTTTCTTTGGTTCGGTTAGTGAAATTTGATAAAAATGCTGTTCATAGAGAATACGCCAATATTATTTTTGTTTACGGACTCTGTAATGGTAATGCCTTAGCAATTGAGATTTCCTGACAGAAAACAACTTTTTTGACGCGTTCATTAGTGAAAATGTTCACCCATATTATTATCAAAAATAAAACACCTACAACCAGGCGACGCAGCATAACGACTTGCGTTTTCTCAATGGCTTCTTGATAATACCTAATATACTATTTTTCATATAAATAACCTTTTTTCTTGTAGTCTGAAGAGTATTTACTGAAATTTTGACTAAAATCGACATAAGGTGACAGCGTTTTCTCGGGACCTAAAAATTACAAGTTTTGAAAATAGCGAAAACATGTGCAATTTCTTGCATCAAAATAGTGGTGAATATAAATTGATTCTATAACTCAAGTGTAATTACTTTAAAGAAAAATTGAACACAAAGAAATATAGACCTGGTGGATCAAATTTCTATAAAATTTAACAAAGTTAGAACGGTTTAAACATAGCATAATTTTGAAGTTTTGCTGAATTTACGGTTTTTTTTGGAATAATGTTTGAAGCTTGATATATCAAAATGACTGCCCTAACATTAAATAGACAAATATGGGTTTTAAAGTACATGTATCAAAGAATATTTTGAGCCATCGTAGACCTTCTTATCTTTTTCTAAAGGCCCAAAAACTGAGATACAAAAATGTGCGGTTTGCCAATTTTGACAATTTTTGAATATTAAAAAATTCTTTATAATGCCCGATATACCATTTCTCATATAGATACTCTTTTTTCTTTTGCTCCAAGAGTATTTACTGAAATTTTGACTAATATCGACATAGGGTGACAGCGCTTTTTTGGGACCTGAAAATTACAAGTTTTGAAGATCGCGAAAACATGTGCAACTTCCTGCATCAAAATAATGGTGTATACGTATTGATTCTATAAGTATTGTGTGATCACTTCAAAAAGAAATTAAACACGAGGAAATCTAGACCTTGCAAATCAAATTTTGTTAAGATTTGACTAAGTTAGACCGGTTTAAAGAAAGCAAAGTTTTGCGATTTTGCTAAATTTACGGGTTTTTTTTGGAATAACGTTTGAAGCTTAATATATCAAAATGACTGCCACGATATTAAACATAAAAATATGGGTTTTGAAATACATGTAATAAGAAATAATTTGAGACATTGTAGACCTTTTTATCTTTTTCCAGAAGCCCAAAAATTGAGATACAAAATAAGCTAAAAAAGACGTTTTATTGTAAAATTTCTGACCTTCAAATGTGTGTCATTTTGAACAGGCATTATTCTAAGGTCCAAAATTTTGGGAATCTCATTTTTTTCATCTATATTTTGATCCCTGAAAATTTGAGCAAAATCAAAGAGGTCGACTTTTTCAAATTAGTCGAAAAGTAATGGAATTACCCATATACATATAATTAATCGTTTAAATGAGGTAACAATGTGGCAGTCACTTGAGCAATGTAACTATAGAAACAATATTAAAATAACAAGATAAAACAGTTCAACATTTAATATATAAAAGTATAAAATTAAAAAAAAAAAAACATCAAAACCCTAAATTCAAAATCTCAAATTAAAAATCAAATTCAAGAATTAAAAATTAAAAACTAAATAATAAAAATTTAAAATTCAAAATTTAAAACTTAAAACTCAAAACCTAAAATTCAAAATTTAAATTTTAAAATTTAAAACCTAAAACTTAAAAATTAAAACTTAAAATTTAAAATTTAAAATTTAAAACTCAAAACTTAAAATTAAAAATTAAAAAATTAAAAATTAAGAAATTAAAATTCAAAACTTAAAATTTTAAATTTTAAATTATAAACTACAAATTCAAAATTCAAAATTAAAAATTAAAAATTAGAAATTGAAAATTCAAAATTAAAAATTAAAAATTAAAATGTTTAAAGAAAACACTGGACAACAGCATTTCTGATGATTGAGTTATGTTACATGATACTAGCCTAATTTTTAATGACGTTTTCAAATCTGTGATCGAAATTTATGTATCAGAAAAAAATATGACACATGAGCCGTTTTACAATAAAACACAACACGTTTAAAGTTAATCCTATTTTATTGATTTCTTAAGTTAAAAAAACTTTCTTTTATAAGATTTCCTTACAGAAGTTGAAGAGCTGTTCTGAATGCTCCAACAATAGTCAGCCATCATGTGTGCGTTCCAGTAGCCTTGATAGCGTTCCTCCATCGTACGAAGGTCCTGGTGGAATCGCTCGCCCTGTTCTTCACTTACCTTCCCAAGATTAGCAGGAAAATAGTCTAGGTGGTTGTAAAGAAAGTGTAACTTGATGCTCATGTTACATCCAAGCGCTTGAAAGTGACTCATTAATTGTTCAACATGTTGAGAATAGTCAGCACCTTTCTTATTTCCCAAAAAATTTTGAACAAGCCAAACAAACTCATTCCATGCCTTTTTCTCAATCCCTGTCATAGTGTCCGTAAAATTTGTGTCTTTTATTTATGATCTTATCTGTGGCCCATCAAAAATGCCCGCTTTTATCTTTTCTGCACTCAGTTTTGGGAACTTTTTTGGTAGAAAAAGGAAGCAATTTCCATTTTTGTCAAGACCTTTAATAAATTGTTTTATAAGCCCTAATTTTATATGCAATGGAGGCAAAATTATACGATCCCTTGATACTAAAGGGGGGTTTATCACGTTTTGTTGTCCTGGAACTAACATTTCCCGAGTAGGCCAATCCTTTTTAACCCAGTGTTGACCTTTAGCTCTACTATCCCATAAGCAAATAAAACAGGGATACTTTGTGTAACCACCTTGTTGGCCTAATAGAAAGTTGACCATTTTTAAATCAACACATATGAGCCAGTTGTTTTCCACATATTTAATTTTGTCCAAAACCAGAGCAATAGATGTATATTCTTCTTTTACTTTAGTAGAATGTGCAATAGGTAATGACCCTAATTTATTCCCATTGTGTAAGAGAACACATTTTAGACTCCGTTTTGACGAATCTATGAATAAACGCCACTCACTTGGAACATAATTTCGTAATCCCATTGCAATCATTAAACCAGGTACATCTCTACAAAATACGAAATCATCTTCTTTATCAAAATATTTTAGGAGATTCTGTTCTCTTGTGCGGTAATATGAAATTTTAGTTCCTTTTGTTATTAAGTTCCTTTCTTTTAGCCCAGAAGCCAAAATTTTTGAAGCAGACTTCGACAGTCCCAGATCTCTGATTAAGTCGTTTAAATCATCTTGGTTGAATGGTTTTGGCTTTTCCAGGTCACATTCAAAGTCACTATCACTACTGTCAAGTTTCGTCTCCAAATCAAATGGCTCCTCCTGTGAAGCATAAGCTTTAGGTTCAGGTGTCTTAGGACTCAAGACACATCTATGTGCCGATCGTATGGACGGATATTTCCATTTGGCTCTATTTGTTCGGTTAATGCCAGTTATGTTCACCAAACAAAAATAGCAGTCGTCATGGTGGTTCCGTGGTTCATTCCAGAGCATAGCGGTTTCGTACCGGAAACTATTTCTTTTCTTATTTGTCCATAAGCGTAGAAACTCAACGCACGTTTTGCATACCTTTTGAGGAATCCAAGGCTTATCTTTCATATTCAACGTGTGCCCAAAGTAATTTTTGTAAGCCTCATTTACAAACGTTGTCACATTTATACGGCATACTTTAGACATATACTCTCCGCAAATGAAACAAAAATGGTTTGGATCATTCACACAATGTCTTCTTGACGATGCCATATCAAAATATAGTTAGATAACTTAATAATTTGTAAATTAATAGCAAATAAACACAGCAAGAAAGCTAATTTTAAGTGAAAGCTGTAACTTGTAAACAAGAGCTGTCAGAAAAGAAATGAGGTTATATTTGGAATCAGCGACGCCAAATTAGTAAACATCAAGTGACATAAGTCATTCATCAGTCATAAAGTTCAATTTTGTTGGCCAGTGAAATCAATATTTAAAACCTAAAACCTAAAATTTAAAATTTAAAATTCAGAGACAAGACAAAATTACACATTAAAATTTTGAATATCACAAATTAGAAATTCTTCATAACTATAAAATGCATTTGCAATCAAAAAATGTTTCACAGAAATTTCAAAAACTCCTTCTGGCAGGTTGCGCACTCTCAGAGGCAATTTATTGAAAAATTTTATACAATAAAAACTTTTGCTATTTTGACATTTTTTTAGTCTTATTGAATTAGGATATATATTATTCCGATTTCTGGTTTCATAAGGATGAAAATCATAAGCCGAAAAGCTATCTTGGTTTTTTTTAATGTATTTCAAACATTCAAAAATATATAAACATGTTAATATATTTAGTTGTATGTATTGAAGTTTACAGCATTCTTTATACTTTAATTCTGCCAAGATTTTTATTACTTTTCTTTGCAGTCCAAATATTCTATTCTTCATTGTTGAGTGTCCCCAAACAATAATACAATAGGATAAATGACCGTGACAAAGTGCAAAGTATGTTGTTTTTAAACAGTCTCTTGAAACATTATTTTGTAAATTACGAAGTAAAAATATGTTTCGATTTGTTTTGTTAGATAAATAATTGCTATGCATATTCCAATCTAGTTGAGAATCAAGCTGTAACCCTAAAAATTTAGTATTACTAGATTCGCAGCAAGATCATAAAGAAAATATTAAATTCACTGTTTTGGAAGAATTTAAGCATAGCTTATTACAGCACATTCATTCTGCAACTTGTTTACCACTTAACTTGTTCAAATCATTAGTAGCTTCAAGTGATTTGCTTGTATGAAACAAAGTAGTATCATTCGCATAGAGTACTACATCCCTAGTTGTTAACTGATTTGGCAGATCGTTAACATAAATTAGAAATAAAAGTGAGCCAAGTATTGAACCTTGAGGAACCCCTAGTTCGATAGATCTTTTATTAGATGTTGTACCATTAAACGATACTACTTGTTTCCTTTCAATAAGATAACTAAGTATGTGTCTGCAACTTTCAGGGTGAAAGTAATAATAATAATAATAATAATAATAATATATTTAACGGCTATCACCAGTTTACAATAATTATTTACATAAATTAATAATTACAATAAAATAATAAAATAAAATAACAGTAAGAATATAAAGATATACAAAAACTACAAATAAAATTAGAATTGACAAACTGTAAGTATAACAATATAAAGTAACGTATAAAATAATATATCAGCTAACTAGTTACATGTCTTAACATACGCCTCTTTAAAGTGTATTTATTTAAGTTAAACAAATCAAACCATTCACTTTCATTTAGAAGATTTGCTCTTCTAAACATGCAACTTAGCAAATTATTATTAGAAAAATTTAAACTGTGTGTCATAATTCTAAATAAATTGCAATTTCTTAAAGCTAACGAATAATTAGACACATGAAATCCAATTTCGGATAAAAGCGAGGGACAACATATATTGGCATTAATCAAATCGTATAGAAAATAAATATCAGAAACAATCCTGCGACTATTGAGAGTTGGAATATGAAGCAAATCCATAATATCGTTGTAACAACCCGAAATATGCCTTACTTCAAGTTTGTATTCAATATTTCTTAAAAATTTCGTTTGAATTGATTCTATCCGGTTTACATCGACGTCTAAATAAGGTGACCATACCGGCGAAGCATACTCTAAGTGGCAACGAACTAAAGAACAGTATAACGTTTTTAAGCAATTTGCATTTAATTCTTTAGCAATATTCCACACAAATTCCCAAACTTTAGACGCTTTGTTACATATTGCATTAATATGTTCTTTAAATAACAGACGATTATCAAGTAATACGCCAAGATCTTTAAAAGATTTAACGGATTTTAACTTTGAAGATTGAATGAAATATGAAAACTCGACCTTAGTCATTGTTCTGGAAAATGACATTGATCAATATTAAAAAACAGTTTATTAAGATTGCACCACTGAGTTAAACGATTTAGGTCTGCCTGTAAAAGCATACTATCTTGCACATTATTTACTATCTGATATAATTTCATGTCGTCCGCGTATAGTAGACATTCACCAAACTCAAACACATCAATTAAATCGTTAATAAATAAAGTGAAAAGAATAGGACCAATATGGGACCCATGTGGAACTTCAGAGCTAACAAATATTACATTTGATACAAAATTACCAATTTTGACACGCTGGGTACGATTATTTAAGAAAGATGCAAGCCATTGCATGGTTTTGTTATTAAAACCTAACATAGATAATTTGGTAAGCAAAACATGATGGTCATTAATATCACCAGATGGAGGACGATACACATTTAAACCAACAGTATTAAAATCAATTAATAAAATGCCAACAATTTCACAATGCATTTCAACAGACATTTTTGTATTTGCTCAAGTGTTTGATATTTAAATTCTTGCTTTATTAAGGTTGCAACACTTCCACGAGAGTGAAAACTTCTTGAAAACTGTGCTGCAATATGCAGATTATTTATTAGAAGCATTTCTGTTTCGACATTTTTGAGAAAATGTTCACTAAAGCATAACACATAAAATTTGTTAGCATGACTGTAAAGCAAGGATTCAAATTCATTAATAATATTTCTAATTGACTGAAAATTTATAAATAGAATATTTAATTCTTTATATGCCACATTGTTACCTGTTAAACTTGTGTTTTCGAGGATCCCGTGGCCGCTTTCTTGGATAAAAAAGGTTTTTGTATATTTTTCCGTGGGTGAAAATATCTGCGAACAGCTACACCTTCAGGCCAGAAATCATCCTTCATGACAGATTCCAGCAATGTAAAGTCAATGCCCAGACTGAAAGATTGACTATTCTTTGTAGTTGCTACCGTTTCCAAGAGAATTGTAGATGGACTGCATTTTGTTTTAATATAAGTATCGATTTGCGCCATTTTAACATTTGTTTTGATTCTGCTTAAATATAACCAGGCTAATTTTTGACTCCCTAATTATTGGAATCATCTTTTCCAGCACCAATAATGATTTTGTTTTTTTGATGCTTTTTTAAGAGTGGTTTTATTATTATCGGCGGTTTGTTTGGATGCCGCTGATCTATTTGAATTAAGCCGGCTGCGCGTGAGTATACCCTTACATTTGCTGCAGACTCGTTAGCCTTCAGCGGGCTCGCATCGAATTTCGGACTTTTGATATTGATTATAATCATTATCTTATCCGCATACGTCGGTACCGTTTCAATCGCAGGTTTTGCCTGCGACTCAAATTTTTCTTTCAGTAAAATAATGTTTTCAGCCATAATTCTATTCTTGTCTTCAAGTTCAGCTACTAATTTTCTTAACAGAACATTTTCACGGAGATCAGTAGTAATATTTAAATCGGAGTTTTCCATACTTGCAGGTTTTTTTTGTTCACTTGTAGATTTTAATCCACAATTGTGATCCTTGATACAAACTGGATGACACGGCAATTTACAAATAATGCAAATTGTTCCTTTTCCCACTATTTTACCGCATCTTCCCATGCACAAATCGCCATTAGGTTGGTTATCGGAGTTTTCGTCGCTGATAACGTTGTTTCCAGCCATTACTTAAAATGCACATCACTCACATAACAAGACACCACTTTATTTAAATATTAAAATAAATTTTAATTTATTAATATAGAGAGCAGTAAACTCGATATACACGCACGTCCGCTCTCCGTGAGAGTCGAACGTAATGTTGTACAATCATCAAGTATTTGTTTTAAAAAATACATTTTTTGAGTTATTTTTTTTAATTAAATACATTTGTATATAATGCATTTTTTGATTGATTTAAGGATTTTGTTGGAGAAAGTAAAGCTGTTTTTGTTGAGTTGAATGTGCGGTTTTATGAAAAAATTGCAATTTTTAGAGCATTTAACGTGTTTTCTTAGCAAATCATTATTTTTGTTAAGTTTTAGAAGTTTTTTGATGGTTTCAGTTTATGAATGTACTTATTGTTGGATTAAATGGGCGTTTTTGCAATTTATCGATACTTTTCTAAGCGACTTTTGTGCAATTATTGTGAATTTCAAATTATGAAGGGTTTTTCTGAGCAATTTTTGTGTCAAAAAGTTATTTTTTTGTAATAATTTGTTTTTTGAATGCAATTTTTAAAAATTTTAGCGTTTTTTAATTATTTTAAACTACAAATGCGTTTTTGAGTTAATAATTATAAATTTTTTTGTTATAGAAGTGTTTTTTTTAACGATATTATGAAATGCATTTTCTGCAAATGTTTCTGTTGATTTATGTTTTTTTTTTTTACAAATATTTCAATGAAATTAAAAAAATTGTAGCTTTTAGAGCAATTTTTTTAACTTTACCGAATTCGTTATTGGTTTTTCTGTATAGATTTTGCTCAGACCATCGCTTTTTTGAGAAAATTATTTAAAAAAATGCGTATTTGGTAAACTTCTCGGTGATTTTATGTAATTTTTTGACGGTCTTGAAGCAATAATGGCTTCTAATAGCAATTTTTTAAATTGACTAATAAGTTGTTGGGTTTTATCTGTATAGATTTTATTAAGATAATTGCATTTCTAAGCGAGTTATGAGAAAATTACGTTATTTAAAATTTGTTGGTGGGTTTGAAGACAAAAATGCACTTTTTGAAATGATTGTAAATTTTTTGGTTGATTTATGCATTTTTTGCATTTTTTTGCAGCTATTTAGAGCAATTTATTAAATTGACCAAATGCATTATTGGTTTTTTTATAGATTCTGCTGAAGCAAATGCATTTCTGAGAAAATTATTAGAAACATTAATTTTCTGCTAATTTGTCGGTGGATTTAAACAATTTTTGCAAATTTTTCGATAAACTTGAAGCAATAATAGGCTTTTAAAGCAATTTTTTGAATAAACTAAATGCATTGTTGGTTTTATAAATGTAGATTTTACGTCCGTTAATGCATTTCTAAGCAAATTATAAGAATAATACGTTTTCTACACCTTTTGATTGTTTTTTGAATCATTTTTTAGTGGATTTATACAATTTTTTGTTGAATTTGAAGCAATCCGGAGATTGGCTCAGTTTAGTAAAGCACCAAACTGAAATCTCGGAGCATAATTTGTCGCAGGTTTAAATCTCAGAGCCGGTAGAACATTTTGAAAAATTATAGCATTTATTAATTCAGGACTTAGTCATATATGATTAGTGTCAATTTAACCATAATTACATTTAATACCAGAAATATTGTAATTTTATTTTATCTAGGAGAAAAACCGTCGTGTCTTTTGATTAACGTTTGGATGCTGATGACGTTGTTTTTGATAATCTTTTGTTGGGACGGCATAAAGAATAATCGGAACACTTCCTGCGTTTATAAGTCGTCAGGTTATTGCGGTACTATAATAAAGCTTTACCTTTTAGTAGCTTAGATAACAAGTCAATTTTATTAATTTGTCTAACCTTTCTAGGAAGGCAATAAAGCATTTCTTCCAATTGTAAAAAACATATATTTTTAAACCAACAAACATAGACTATTCTTTGGTAAGATGCAATTGCAGTTGACTATTGGGTTTGATGCAAACAAAACTGGTGCTTTAAAAACTGTGATCTTTTTTAGATGTTCCTTGTTTCCGCTAATAAAAAAATTGTACAATTGCACATGACGTTTATCTAATGATCTTTTAAAAGAATATCCAAACAGTTTTAGTTGATCTTTAAAGATGGTAGTTGAGACAGCACTGACCCAATTATATTAGTCGTATAGTTTTGGCTAAAACGGATGTGGTAAAATTGCGTTCATAATTTTTTGTTCATATTTTTTTTTACTGGCTTGTATTATAGTTTTGAATTAAAGTTTTTGCATCTAGTATAAAAAAAATTGTTTAATCTGTTCCTTGCTTGGGTGACAATTTGGCACCTTTTCTGGAATTTAAAAGCTGTTAGGGTTGTTGGACAATAAAATTGCAATTAACAATTTTCTGTTTCTATTCGAATTGTTTTGCGAATTGTCAATTCTGGCTGTGAGTTGCATTAAGATAAGTTACAACAAGTCAAGGTGTATAACAACAAAAGAATTAGTTGCAAATTAATAAATTTAAAAACTCACTGCATCAGTTGCCGCCAGTTTAGAACTATTTGAATAATTACTCTTCAATAGATGTTAAAACTTTTGTTTGAAATGATAAGTGCACGTTTGCGTGTAATAATCGTAAACTAAGAGCATTTACTATTCATCATTCTGAAGAAAAAACTCACCAAAAATATCAAACTGTTTCTTACGTTTTATTTTTTCCAATTCTTTATCATTAACTACTTTATAAATATAATTGTGTGTCTTTCTATTCCTGTTTTCTCTTCAGCATCGTTCTGACAGTATTATCAGGTCTCAGTCCTGGGCTACTTTCTCCGATACTCGCCAATTTTGTGTTTTTACACTTATTTCTTTTGAACATAAGGTAAAATCTGTATACTACTAAAAGTATACTATGTTTATCGTCATTTTAAATCAAAATTACACATAATCAAACAATTTACGAAAGTATCGCAGTTTTAAATTTAATGTTTCAATTCTTCAACTTACTGAAGTGATAACATAAGTTTTTATATTGTAGCTCTATTCTACAATAAAGTTCCACTTCTTCACTACGCAAGCAACAAATAACTTTTGTTAATTTTACAATTTTACATTTTTAAAACATTTTCATTTGATTCTGCATGGTATTAATAATAACTCTCATTATTTAAGTAGTCGACTAAAGTATTTAAGTATAATCCGTTTATAATAATTCCATTTACGTATATTAACAGTATATGTAAAAGTTCAAAGCCTTATTAATTAATTAATTAAAATGCAATTCATAATTATAGCGTCAATAAACAATTTTCCAATACATCAATGTAATGTTTCATTTAATTAATTAAATAATCATTTAATACTAATTAATTTAAACAAACAAACATTTAAATTAATTAAAAAATTTAACAAAATAAATCAAACGCAAACAGTTTAAAATTTAAAATCAAATCAGATTTTTCTGTTTAATATATTATGAAATTGCTTTATAACCCTTCAGGATATTAATAAAAATATATAACAACAACAAAAAGTAGATTACTTCTCGATGCGATGAAGAGATAAGAAAAATATATAGAAAGTTTCTTTGATATAGTTTCTGATAGTATACTTTCAAAAAGTAGGCCATTTACTGATGGATTTCATCAATTTATCAAGTTTATATTGATAGTGACCAAATTTAGTTAGACTGTATAGATAGATAAATCTATCAAACAAAAGGATCGACTGAGGTCACCGCAATCATAAAAAAACTAAAACCAACTGAATAACAAATTTTACTACCCAGTAAAATATATCATATTAAGTAAATTTAAATGGTTTGATAAATAAATATTGATAGATTTAATATTTAATAAATAAAATCCGATATTCCAATATTATATTTCACGCTTTGACTTTTTGGCAGGGTTGCAGCTTATTTATTTATATCATGTGACACGCAAATAATTTTGCAATACCGGATGAAAAAATAAATAGATATAGTGAAATAATTTAAAATAGCTTTATCTGTACTATATACACCAGAGCCGGGTTGTATCGAAACGTTAAATATTTTATTGTTGAAATGGGGCTACATTTTAATTTGTCCAATCGAATCCGAATCCCGTTGTATCCAGTTAATTTGTATAACTAATTTTAATAATGGCATATATCTATTAATTTCAGTGGATATTCGTTGCCTGTTTTTTTTTCATTGGTTAGTGGGATAGTGATATATTGATATTTACATATTGTAAATATATTACTTTGTATATTTCAACAGTGTTGGTTGAAAATATTTTAAAATATAAAATTGTAAATAACTTAAATGCATATAATTTTTAATATATTTAATACTGTCAAATAGTTTTATGGCATTTGGGTTTGAAAAAATATGATTATTTAAGATTATAATTAGAAATATTTGTACATAATTTAAATTGATATTTTAAACTAATATCTAGTTTGTTTAATTTGTAAGCAAGTTATTCTACTCAATAGTTTGGTTTGGAATAAGATGAATTGTTTTCCTTAAAAGGTTATATTATTTACAAATACAAATCTTAACAAACTTGATCAAATTGTATCGATTAGTTTTTGTTTTATTTAAGAATTAATCAAAATATGATTAAAAAAAGTTTAAAAAATAAAAAAATAAAATATTATAAGTTTGCAAAGATTTTTTTTTAAATTTTTGCATTTTAAATAATTATTGAAGCTTATGCTTTAGATAAATCGTTAATATGTTTTATTTAAGATTTAGTCAAAATTAATTAAAAAAAAATCAAAAAGTTTCAAAGAAATATTTCCAATTTGCAAATAATTTTTTTCTTAAATGTTAGCATTTAATTAAGTTATTGAATATTATGCTTAGCAAATTTTATCAATTTTTATGTATTTCTTTTTGTTATTTTTTTAAGATTTAGTCAAAATATATTTATTTAAAATTATTTTCAATTTGCTAATAATTTTTTTGATAATTTTGGCATTTAAAATAGGCATTGAAGATTATGCTTAACAAGTTTTATTAATTTTTATCGATTCGTTTTTAATTTATTTAAGATTTGGTCAAAAAATATTTAAAAAAAATATTTTCAATTAGCAAATAATTTTTTTTGATAATTTTGGAATTTAATCATTAAAGATTATGCTTAGCAAATTTTATTTATATTTATCAATTCGTTTTTGTTTTATTTAAGATTATTTAAAAAAAAAATCAAAATTTTCAAAAAAATATTTCCATTTTGCAAATAGTTTTTTTGAAAATTTTGGCATTTAATATAGTCAGTCATTGAAGATTTATGCTTAGCAAATTTTATTGATTTTTACTTAAATTAACAAAAACAAAAAATAAATTTTTTTTTTCCAATTTGCAAATTAAATTTTTGAAAATGTTGGCATTTAATATACTCAATTATACTTAGCAAATTTCATCAATTTTTATCAATTCGTTTCTGTTTTATTTAAGATTTAGTCAAAATATATTAAAAAAAAAAACAGAAATTTCAACAAACTATTACCAATTTGCAAATAATATTTTTGAAAATTTTGGCCTTTAAAATAAGCATTAAAGATTATGCTTAACAAGTTTTATCAATTTTTATCAATTCGTTGTTGTTTTATTTAAGATTTAGTCAAAATATATTTAAAAAAAAATCAAAAATTTCAAAAAAATACCTTCAATTTGCAAATATATATATATATTTTTTTAATTTTGGCATTAAATATAGTTATTGAAAATTATAGTTAGCAAATTTTAGCAATTTTTATAGATTCGTTTTTGTTTTATTTAAGATTTAGACAAAATATATTAAAAAAAAAATCAAAAACTTTAAAAAAATATTTCCAATTTGCAAATAAATTTTTTTAAATTTTTTTTATTTTAAATAATCATTGAAGATTGTGCTTAACAAATTTCATTATTTGTTATAAATTTGTTTATGTTTTGATAATTTATAACTAAAATATAAAAAAATGAAAAATTTCAAAAAAATATTTCTAATTTTAATATAATCAATGAAGATTATCCTTAGCAAATTTCATCAATTTTTATAGATTTGTTTTTGTTTAATTTAAGATTTAGTCAAAAAATATTTCAAAAAAAATTCAAAAATTTTAAAAAATTCAAAAAATTATAACCAATCTGCAAATAGTTTTTTTAAAAATGTTGGCATTTAAAATAAGCATTAAAGATTATGCTTAGCAAATTTTACCAATTTTTATCGATTCGCTTTTGTTTTATTTAAGATTTAGTCAAAATATATTTAAAAAAAAATTTAAAAAATTCAAAAAACAAATTCCAATTTGCAAATATTTTTTTTTTAAGTTTTGGCGTTTAATATAGTTATTGAAGATTCTGTTTAACAAATTTCATCAATTTTTATAGATTCGTTTTTTTTTTTAATTTAAGATTTAGTAAAAATATGTAAAAAAAAATCAAAAAATTCAAAAAAAATTAAATATAGTTATTAAAGATTATGCTTAGAAAATTTTATCGATTTTTATCGATTCGTTTTTGTATTATTTAAGATTTTGACAAAACATATTTAAAATAAAAATCAAAAATTTTAAAAAAATATTTCCAATTTGCAAATATTTTTTTTTTAATTTTAGCAATTAATATAGTCATTGAAGATATGCTTAGCAAATTTCATCAAGTTTTATCGATTTATTTTTTTTTTATTTAAGATTTAGTCAAAATATATTTAAATCAAAAATCAAAAATTTCAAACATATATTTCCAATTAGCAAATTTTTGTTTTTTTTTTAATTTTGCCTTTAATATAGTCATTGAAGGTTGTGCTTAGCAAGTTTTATTAATTTTAATTAATTTGTTTTTGTTTTTTATAATATTTAGTCAAAATATATTTAAAAAAATCAAAAATTTAATAAAAAAAATTTCAATTAAAATTTTTTTTTAATTTTTTTGCAATCGAAATAATCATTAAAAATTATGCTTAGCAGTTTTCATTAATTTATATCGATTCGTTTTTGTTTTGTTTAAGGTTTAGTTAAAATATGTTTAAAAAAAAATCAAAAAATTAAAGAAAAATATTTCAATTAAGTAAAAAAATTTTTTTTTTAATTTTGGCATTTAATATTATGCTTAGCAATTTTCATTATTTTTATTGATTCGTTTTTGTTGTTTTTTTTTAAGATTTAATCAAAATATATTTTTAAAAAAATCAAACAAATATTTCCAGTTTGCAAATCATTTTTTTTTTTTTTTTTTTGGTAATAAATATAGTCATTGAAGATTATGCTTAGCAAATTTTATCGACTTTTATTGATTCGTTTTTGTTTTATTTAAAATTTAGTCAAAATATGTCAAAAAAAAAATTTTTAAAAATATTTTGAATTTGCAAATAATATTTTTAAAAATTTTAGTATTTATTATAGTCTTTGAAAATTATGCTTAGCAAATCAAATTTTATCAATTTTTATCAATTTGTTTTTGTTTTATTTAAGATTTAGTTAAAATATGACTCAAAAAATCAAAAAATTAAAGAAAAATATTCCAAATAATCAAATCTTTTTTTTTATTAATTTTGGTTTTTAATATAGTCATTAAAGATTACGCTTAGCAAATTTCATCAATTTTTATCGATTCGTTTTTGTTTTATTAAGATTTAATCAAATTATATTTAAAAAAAAATGAAACAATTTAAAAAAAACTCCAATTGGCAAATAATTTTTTTGAAAATTTTGGCATTTAATATAATCCTTGAAAATTATGCTTTGCAAATTTCATCATTTTTTATCGATTTGTTTTTATTTTATTTAAGATTTAGTCAAAAGATATTAAAAAAAAAAAAATCAAAAAATTCAAATTTGCAAATATATTTTTAGAAAGTTTTGTAATTTAATATAGTCATTGAAGATTATGCTTAGCAAATTTTATTAATTTTTATTAATTCGTTTTTGTTTTGTAAGATTTAGTCAAAATATGTTAAAAAATAAAACAAAAAATTTCAAAAAAATATTTTGAGTTTGCAAATATTTTTTTTGAAAATTTTAAATATTTATTGAATATTGCGCTTAGCAAATTTTATCAATTTTTATTGATTTGTTTTTGTTTTATTTAAGATTTAGACAAAACATACTTAAAATAAAAACCAAACATTTAAAAAAAAATTCCAATTTAAAAAAAAAAAAATTTTAATGTTGGCATTTAATATAGTCGTTTAAGATTATGCTTAGCAAATTTCATCAATTTTTATCAATTTGTTTTTGTTTTATTTGAGATTTAGTCAAAATAAAGTTAAAAAAAAAAACAAAAAACATTCAAAAAAATATTTTAAATTTGCAAATAATTTTTTTCTATTTTTGCATTTTAAATAACTATTAAAAATTACGCTTAGCAAATTTCATCAATTTTGATTGATTAGTTTTTGTTTTATTTGAGATTTAATCAAAATATATTTAAAAAAATAACAAAAATTTCAAAAAAATATTTCTAAATTGCAAATACTTTTTTTGAAAATTTTGGTATAAATATAGTAATTGAAAATTATGCTTAGCAAATGTCATCAATATTTATCAATTTGTTTTTGTTTTATTTTAGATTTCAACAAAAAATTTAAAAAAAATCAAAAATTTAAAAAAAAATCCAATCTGCAAATAATTTTTTTGGTAATTTAAACATTTAGTATAATCATTAAAGATCATGCTTAGCAAATTTTACTCATTTTTAGCGATTTGTTTCTGTATTATTTAAAATTTAGTCAAAATATATTTAAAAAAAAATCAAAAATTTCAAAAAAATATATTCAATTTGCCAATAATTTTTTTGAAAATGTTTGTAATTAATATAGTCATTAAAAATTATGCTTAGCAAATTTTATCAATTTTTATTGATTTGTTTTTGTTTAATTTCAGATTTAGTCAATATATTAAAAAAAAAATCAAAAATTAAAAAAAAAACATTTCCAGTTTGCAAATTTTTTTCTGAAAATGTTTACAATTAATATAGTTATATTAAATTATGCTTAGCAAATTTTATTAATTTGTATCGATTTGTTTTTGTTTTATTTAAAAAAATATTTTCAGACTACAATTTTTTTTTTTTAATTTTGAAATTAATATAGTTATATAAGATTATGCTTAGCAAATTTCTTCAGTTTTTATCGATTAGTTTTTGTTTTATTTAAGATTTAGTTAAAATATGTTTAAAAAAAAAATCAATAAATTAAAAAAAAAAATTGAATATGCAAAATTAAAATTATGGTTAGCAAATTTCATCAATTTTTATAGATTTGTTTTTTTTTAATTTAAGATTTAGTCAAATTATATTAATAAAAAATCAAAAATTTAAAAAAGATATTTTTGTTTGCAAACAATTTTTTTGAAAATGTTGGCATTAAATATAGTCATTAAAGATTATAATTAGCAAAATTTCATCAATTTTTATCGATTCGTTTTTGTTTTATAAAAGATTTAGTCAAAATATATTTAAAAAAAAAATCAAATCAAATAATTTTTTTAAAAATTTTGTAATTTAATATAGTCATTAACAATTATGCTTAGTAAATTTCATCATTTTTTATTGATTCAATTTTGCTTTATTTAAGATTTAGTTAAAATATGTTTAAAAAAATCAAAAAATTAAAAAAAAATATTTTAAACAAGCAAATAATTTTTTTGAAAATTTTTGCAATCGAAATAATCATTAAAGATTATTATCAATTTTTATTGATTCGTTTTTGTTTTCTTTAAGATTTAGTCAAAATATATTTAAATCAAAAATCAAAAATTTCAAACAATTATTTTCAATTATCAAATATAATTTTTTTTTAATTTTGCCCATTAATATAACCAATACAAATTGTGCTTAGCAAGTTTTATTAATTTTAATTAATTCGTTTTTGTTTTGTTTAATATTTAGTCAAAATATATTAAAAAAAAAAACAAAAATTTTAAAAAAATATTTCCAATTTGCAAATAAAAATTTTGAAAATGTTGGCAATTAAAATAGTTATTAACAATTATGCTTAGCAAATTTCATCAATTTTTATCGATTCGTTTTTATTTTATTTAAGATTTAGTCAAAATATGTATATTAAAAAAAAAAATCAAAAATTTCACAAAAATATTTCCAATTTCCAAATAATTTTTTTGAAAATTTTGTGATTTAATATAGTCATTAAAAGTTATGCTTAGCAAATTTTATTGAATTTTAAAATTTTGTTTTTGTTTTATTTAATATTTAGATAAAATATGTTTAAGAAAAATAAAAAAATTTTAAAAAAATATTTCAAATAAGCAAATACTTTTTTTGAAAATATTCGCAATTGAAATATTCATTAAAGATTATGCTTAGCAAATTTCATTAATTTTTATCGATTTGTTTTTGTTTTATTTAAGATTTTGTCAATATATATTTATAAAAAAAATCAAAAAATTCAAAAAAATATTTCCAGTTTGCAAATAATTTTTTTTTTTAAATTGTGATTTAATATAGTAATTGAAGATTATGCTTTTTGTTTTATTTAAGATTTAGTCAAAATATATTTAAATTAAAAATCAAAAATTTCAAACAATTATTTTCAATTGGCAAATATTTTTTTAAATTTTGGCATTTAATATAGTCATTAAAAATTATGCTTAGCAAATTTTATCAGTTTTTATCAATTCGTTTTTGTTTTATTTAAGATTTAGTCAAAATATATTAAAAAAAAAAAAAAATTCAAAAAAATATTTTTAATTTTCAAATAAATTTTTTAAAAATTTTACCAATTAATATAGTCATTGAAGATATGCTTAGCAAATTTCATCAAATTTTATCAATTCGTTTTTGTTTTATTTAAGATTTAATCAAAATATATTTAAATCAAAAATCAAAAATTTCAAACAATTATTTCCAATTGGCAACAATTTTTTTTTTTGCCTTTTATTATAGTCATTGAAGATTGTGCTTAGTAAGTTTTATTGTATTTAATTGATTTGTTTTTGTTTTGTTAAAAATTTAGTCAAAATATAGTCAAAATATATTTAAAAAAAAAATCAAGAATTAATAAAAATATATTTTTATTTTCAAATAATTTTTTTGAAAATTTTGTGATAATATACTTATTGAAGATTATGCTTAGCAAATTTCATCAATTTTTATCGATTTGTTTTTGTGTTATTTAAGATTTAGACAAAACATATTTAAAAAAAATCAGATATTTCAAAAAATATATTTCTAATTTGCAAAAAAAATTTTGAAAATTTTTTGATTTAATATAGTCATTGAAGATTATGCTTATCAAATTTTATCAACTTTTATTGATTTGTTTTATTTAAGATTTAATCAAAATATGTCAACAAAAAAATTTAAAAATTAAAAAAAATATTTTAAATTTGCAAATAATATTTTTAAAAATTTAGTATTTAATATAATCATTGAAGGTTATGCTTAGCAAATTTCATTAATTCTTTTCGATTTGTTTTTGTTTTATTAAAGATTTAGTCAAAATATGTTAAAAAAAAATTCAAAAAATTATTTCCAATTTGCAAATAATTTTTTTTTAAATTTAGCATTTTAAATAATCATAAATAATCATTGAAGATTTATGTTTAACAAATTTCATCAATTTTTATCGATTCGTTTTTGTTTTATAAAAGATTTAGTCAAAATATATTAAAAAAAAAAAAAACAAATATTTTTTTTGAAAATTTTGTATTTTAATATAGTCATTAACAAATATGTTTAGCCAATTTCATCGTTTTTCATCAATTCGTTTTTGTTTTATTTAAGATTTAGTAAAAATATATTTAAAAAAATTCAATAAGGTTCAAAAAAATATTTCTAATTTGCAAATAGTTTTTTTTTTTATTTTGTGATTTAATATAGTCATTAAAGATTATGCTTAGCAAATTTCATCAAATTTTATCGATTTGTTTTTGTTTTATTAAAAATTTAGTCAAAATATATTTAAATCATAAATCAAAAATTTTAAACATATATTACCTATTAGCAAAAAATATTTATTTTTAATTTTGCCCTTTAATATAGTCATTGAAGATTGTGTTTAAAAAGTTTTAATAATATTAATTAATTTGTTTTTGTTTTGTTTAATATTTAGTCAAAATAAATATAAAAAATCAAAAATTTAAAAAAAATATTTTCAATTTGCAATAATTTTTTTTGATTTTTTTGACATTTATTATAACCATTAAAGATTATGCTTAGCAAATTTCATCAATTTTTATCGATTCGTTTTTCTTTTATTTGAGATTTAGTCAAAATATAATTTAAAAAAAAAATCAAAAATTTCAAAAAAATATTTTCAATTTGCAAATAATTTTTTTGAAAAATTTGGCTTTTAATTAAGTCATTGAAAAATATGCTTAGCAAATATCATTAGTTTTTATCAATTCGTTTTTGTTTTATTTAAGATTAACAATAAAAATCAAAAATTACAAAAAAATATTACCAATTTGCAAATAGTTTTTTTGAAAATGTTTGTATCTAATATATTCATTGAAAATTGTGCTTAGCAAATTTTATCAATTTTTATTGATTCCTTTTTGTTTTAATTAAGATTTAGTCAAAATATATTAAAAAAAATCAAAAACTTGCAAAAAAAAAATTAAAGTTCTATGAGTAATTTTTAGTATCTGAAAATCGCTTAAGGTTTATTGTTTAGATATTTTAAGTGTCGTTTAAACCTATTAAAATGTCATAAGATTTTTTAAATCTTACTAACATTTTTTTAAGTCTATTAAATTTTTTAGAATGTTTCTTAAATTTATTAAATTGTTACTTAAATTATTTTAAAAATTTGTAATGTTCATTAAGTATTTTTTAGAGTCTGAGAGTCTCTTGAACCTTAATTTCTAAATGTTTTTTTAAGTTTATCAAATTATTACTAAGTCTTTTTAAAAGTTTTTAAGGCTTTTTGAGTATTTTTAGAGTATGATATGTCTTTTGACGCTCATATACTAAATATTTTAAAATTACTTATTGACCAAAGTTTTGATATGTTAATACAGCGGAGGAATAACAAAATTTGTCCAAATTTATCTGTTTTGGACAAACCATGGAGCTTTGAGAAGCATCCACAAAGTAGTACTTTGGAAACCTCAAAACAATTGAGATGCCAGTTTGCGGCCGCTCTTCAGATAGGAAACGCATATGTAATCATAGGTCTGATAGTAAATGCAGCATTGAAATAAAAAGATTTTTTCTAGTTTTATCAAAAATAGACTTCACATGCAATTTATTAAAAGTTATCCTCAGATACTTAGCAGCATCGTACCACAGTATGGAAACGTCAATAAGATGGACGTTGTAAAGAAAACAGCTTTGCTTGTCTCCGGATTTACTTTGACTCGCCATTTGTTCAAAAATTCTTTCAAGTTGGTGGTGGCATTTTGTACTTTTAAGGTGACCACCATGAGTAGTCTTAAAGAATATAAAAGTGCTGTGTTGTCAGCACATTGAATCATTGTAACCACATGCGTCCATCCCAAAAGCGTATCAGCAACGAACAAAGTAAATAGCAACACAGAGAGAACGGAGCTACTGTTTAAATCTGCCTAATAAGACTAGTAAATTGTCTTTAAGTTTGTATTAAAAATATATTAAGTTTGTATTAAAAACCCCACAAAATGTTTTGCACTTTGGTATTTTATAAAAAAGATTTGCGGCGAAACAATTACAAATAATTATTGACCAAAATAACAATAAAAAAATTTAATATTAAAATGAAAATAAAACTCAAACAGTTATTAGTAAGGTCATGAAACAAAAAAATAAAAAATCTTAAAAATCTAAAGCACGGTAGTCTAACAAATCACTGTGCTCTTAATTTTCTATTTGAGTTGAGTTTAAATTTTGTTTGCTAAGCAAATTATCTAATTACATATTCACATTAAAATAAATATGATATCATTAAAAGATATGTAAAATTGTGATTAGAAAATACAATTCTGAGATTTATGTTAATGATTATTATTCAAATCCTGTAATCATAGTAAAATTTTACTGTATCCCACTCAAGGTTCCCCTAGCTGGAATTAGTATTCCCAGTGAACATACGAAAAGTGTACGAATAGTAATTCTTGCAAGCGCAACAACAGATTGTAAGCACAGAATAATATAAAATGAGCTGAAAACGTAGTCTGTAAATGGAGCTCTAAATACCCTCCTATAACATGCACCACTACTACTAGTAAGAAAGTATAGTAAAACTACACAAAAAGCCCTTTAAAAATAAAAGTTTCAAAGAGATCCGGATCCCTCCGTACGCATCTACGTGTCGACAGTAAAATCCTTACTATTAATATTTGAGTACCGAATCAATATGTTAAAACTTTTCGGCTTCAATAAAAATTAAAGTTAATCGTGCCGTTTAGCCGGACGCATTATTGTTTTTACGGCGTATTTCCCTTTTGAAAATGTTTAATAGTTGAGTGGTATTGATTTTGCATTTACTTTTACCGGGGGCGGTTTTATATCGAGCGAATAGAATAGAGGACAATACTTTCATGCTTCGCAGAAATTAATTTTATTTGTCCAATATATAGAATAAAATATATGCACGAAAAATCGTTATTATAAAAATACATCTTGCATCCTCGAAAATCACTGTCAGTTTATGTCACACAAACGGGGTGGGTGTTTGTTCAAATCATGCCTTTCCCGTCGCAACTTTTCTAAAGAAACTTATTTGTTGATGTTATGTATATATTGATGTGTCCCAAGTCCTCAACACATAACAATTTTATTTTTATTCCATTTATGAAACGTCCAGCATTTCCAGACAGTGCAATACTATTTACAATATTCAATATTAAAATGAGACAAGAAAACAATATAAAATGTAAAGCGTGCGGGGGCGGTTTAATTCGGAAAATATTCCGCATGGCATGGCATGAACTTCATATAACAAACTCTCATATACGTCAGTGGCAGGATAATATAATATTATAGCGCAAACAGCTGGGCCAGGACTCGGACATCTACAGAACGTCACACACACATGCCGATATCCTGAATGTGATATGAACAGTCCGCTACTTTATATTTTGTGACAAATTCAGGGGTCCCGCACTGTCAATTGTTTATGTGATTTCTTTTAATATCCATTTAAATAAATTTATTACTTCATAGGTCAAGATTTATAATTTTACAAGGATTTAATATATTTAACCTTTATAGCCAATACTGTCAAAATGCCTTATTAATGTACATAAATAAGACTGTTGATCGTCTTTCATCGATGCGGCATGCCTCTGTGAAATAATGATTAATGATGACGATGTCATCGCTTCTATTGTTTGAAACTATCATAAATATATGAGGATGATACAATGTTCATTATATTAAATTTACTTTCTTAAATTAAAACTAATAATCAGTCTAAAATCGTTTGAGTATAAACATCCAATATACCAGCAACATATTCAATATGAAAAGTGATGCATCTGTTAATTGCAAAACGACATGTTAGCTTATTGATACAGATTAGACAAAACTAACTTTTAAGCAATAAACAAAATATAGAATAGAAAAAACGCTAGAACTAGATTTGTTGTTACGTTTTTGAACACATTTTTTGAACCAAAAAAAGTTCACAAAAGTACTCCAAATAATATTTAAACAAATATTAATTATAGATAAAACAAAGACAACCGTCATTTTATTAGCTAGTTAACCAAAAAAATAAAATAACTGCAACAAAATATTAAGCATCTTAAATAATAAAAAGAAAGAAAAACAAACAAACTACAGAATGCAAAAGAAAAGACTAACTAATCGTGTTTTTTCAAAAAGTTAACAAGCATCGTGGTTAGGTTAGGTTAGGTTAAGTTAGTTCAGGTTAGGTTTCTGGACCCCAGATTTTAGAGGCAAGTGAAGGTAAAACCCATTCTAGGCGGGTCTCCGGGTGGCTGATAGGGGATTGCACACCAACACCATTGCACGGCGGTCTTGCTACCGCAATGAGACTGCCACTTTCTTCTGCCTCTCTTCTTTTAAACTGTAGACCTCCCTTGGTCAACTCTTCGGTCTACTCTTGACCACCTTTTGGTTACAGATGCTATTAGGTATCGAGGGCTAGGTAGCCTAAACTTCTTTCTCCTTCTTAATTAATTTATAAATTAAAAAAAAATAAAATTAAAAAAATTAAGTAATAATTCCCTCTGCAGTAAGTCACAAAATCTAGTAGTGACCCAATAAGGCTCTGCTGCAAGAAGTGTATCCACTGTATGGATATTTTTAAAATAGCTTCGAAACACACGTTACCGGTAGGGGGGCTACCTCCGGTAACAGCACCCAGCCTCAACATAACGACGACCAACGCAACAATGGAAACAAAGCAAAACAAAAACAAAACAAAATTACGACAACAGCGCAACAACGGAAACTCTTAACGACGACATGACACTGATCATAGAAATGAGCAAAAAAGCTTCATTTGGAAGTCGTGGCTTACTAAAGTCACCAACGCGGCCAAAGACGGTATCGACCTCAAATCTTTAGAGAGAGGAAAAAAACTACCAAATATCCACAAAAGAAAAGCACCCGAGTCTCCGGTGCAAGAAAAAAGGCGGGAAGAAAGCGCGGACGATCAGGCAACCAAAAAAATGCTTGTTAAAAAAACGAAAGAAATAAGTAAGAACATACAAAGCCTTGCAACGTTTATTACCAACAACAAAACGGTCCATGTAAGTGTAAAAGAGTTGTCCAAAAACCTAACAGGCAATTGGGCACAAGAAACAAGAGCCAATAAAAAATGGCACCAAAAGAAAACAAACAAAAAGGCACAAATGGAAAGCAAAATAAAAAAAAACTAAAAGCTAGAATGAACAAATTAAACAGCTTAATAACAGACAACCAAAAACAAAAGAAAGAAAAAGAAATCCTATTCTTAAAACAAGAAATGAATGCGTTAAAACTGCAACTGGAACAGAAAAAAAAAGCAAGAAAAACTGAGGAAGAGACACAAAAACTTATAATAGAAAGGTATAAAGCAATAAAGACTATGCCCAAAACTCAAGCCCCAAAAATTGAAGTACCTTTTGAGGTACATACATACGAGGAGTTCAGAACAATATCTAAAAAGAAATGGACATTACAAGACTACCGGTGTACAGAAATCACAAAAGATAACCGTTTAATGGCATCAAGAGAATATGATCTTGCAGTTTGGTTCAACGAAGACGACCAACAAATGAAGAAAGGAATCCAAAAGTACTTTAAAGCAAGATACCCAGAAATAATGGAGATTGATGAGAAAGTAAGACAAGTAATTATTACTACAAAGTGAAATAACAAAAGAAACATAACTGAAACTGAAAGATATATCTGCAAACTATTAAGAGAAACAGAAGAGGAAATATACAAAACTTTAGAAAAACTACGATATATTGCCAAAACTAAACAAACAAAAAAGGTGTTAATCACAATACAAAATATAAAACGCAACTATTCATAAAAATGATTGAATGTGCCTTTCGCACAAAAAACATACTGGTAAGGATACATACCCTCCCAAACAGAAAAAAAAAACAATAAAAGTGCCGAAAGCAGAAATAAAGACAAAGAGAAAACGGCAGTAAAAAGTATAACAAAAAAAAACGATTAGAAGAAGCACTAATTATTAAGATGAAAAATGGGAAAAAATATGCAGACTTACTCAAACAAATAAAACAGGTAGTCCAGACAAAAGAAAAAAATTAAAAATGGTAAGAAAGACCAAAGATGGGTCTCTTGACCCAAAAAGCAAAGGAAACCTAAAAAATGTCAAAGACAATATCAACAAAAATATTACAGAAGTAATAACTGTTAAAATAACACCATCAGACAAAAAAACCTTGTTTGTCAAAGGAATATACGCTTTAACTATTTAAGAGGAAATCCAACAAGCACTGGAAAAGCTGTTAAGAGACGAATCAGCAGATGGCCTCTTAGTAGGGACGCCAAGATCAATGCACGTGGAAACCCAAGCAGTCACTGTCCAAGGCACCACAAAACAAATAAATGTGCTAATAAAAGAAAAAATTGTTAAAATAGGAGTAAGCAGGTAAAAAAATGCTACAAATGCTGGGACTATCATGCAAAAGATTGCAATAGAACAGATAGGACAATTCTGCGCCAAAGAAGGGCACACAGAATAGCAGTGCTAAGAAGAAAGTGCCTACTGTGTTTTATGCCAAAAAAGCGACCACAAAGTAAGAAGCTTTAAGTGCAACAAATTTAAAAAGCACTGGCATCGGAAAAAAAGGGCTTAAAAAAGCAGCCTTCAATATAATACAGATAAACGTTGACAGACGCGCTGTGGCTCATGACCTCCTAGAACCAACCGCAAAAACATATTGGTTGTAAGCAAACCAAATAAAAACTGCTTAAAACAAAACAAAAAATGGACAACAGACATAAACAACTGCGCTGCAATTAAGATATAAAACCAGAATATAATAATTGCAGATAAGGGATAAAGAGAAGAGATAGTCTGAATTAAAATTGAAAAAGGACTAACAATATTTAGCTGCTACATGCCACCAAACTGCAGCCTAGAAACTTTTGAAATATTCCTGGGCATGCTAGAACGAAGTTAGAAACATAAAAGGCAACATTGTGGTGGCAAAAGACTTTAATGCAAAATTGTCAGAATGGGGCCCCAAAAAAGAAAACAAAAGAAGAAATCTACTAGCAGAATGGGCGGCCAGTAAAAGCCTGGTGCTGATAAATAATAAAAAAAGCCAATTTTTGCAAGGAGAGATCAAAAATCCTACATTGATGTCACTTTTATGTCAGAAGATCTAGCGCGAGAAGTGTCAGTCAAACTGGAAAGTGCTTGATGAAGAAAGTCTAAGCTACCCTAGGTATATCACCTACAAGCTAACAAAACATACAACCCAGGCCAACATAAGATCCAAAAAAAAAACAACAAAAAGATGCTCTATTGGTGGAACATTGATATTAAAAATCAAAAAACTAAATGTATAGCGGCCAGAAAAAAGTTGCAAAAATGAGAAAAAACAAAACCAACCCATAATTACAGAAGCGGAAGAAAAATATAAAACAACTAAAAAACAACTGAAGACGCAAATAGCACAAGAAGTCGAAGACGATGTATGGGGAGCAGCGTATAAACTGGTCATAAAAAAATTAAATGTTTCAGCTCCACAAATGAACCTAGATTTCAAGTACAAAATAATCGATAAATTGTTTCCCACAGCCCCGAAAATGGTTTGGAGAAGAGAAGAAATAGTAAAAGAGCTAAAAAACAGAAATATATCTCCATACCTGACCAAGACAATCCAAAGTTATCTGGAAGAAAGATATGTAGAGACTCCAAAGATCCGTGCTGGGACCACTGTTGTGGAATGTCTTATATGCCAGAATCCTACAGCTGAAGGAACCACACTAATTGGGTACGCCGACGATTTGACACTAGTAGTTAAAGCCAAAACACAAGAGGAGCTTACAAGTCTAACCAACAAAGCCTTAGACAAAATTAATAAAAGAATAATTAAAAAAAACTACAAATGGCGCCAGAAAAAACGGAAGCGGTACTACTTATAAGAAGACTGTGATTTGCCTAATGTGTTTGCTAAATGTCAGTCTCTGATCAAAATCAATTCCAAGATATTTGACTGCTTGGGGAGCCACAACTGCTCTCAGCAAATTGTCGAACATAAACGGTCCAAGTGCAAAAAAAAGCTGCTGGGTTTGGTAGTACAATCTATAATACTGTATGGAGCACAAGTGTGGTAAAAAGCGCTAACCTTCAAAAAGTACAAACAAGAACTAGAAAAAACTGCAAAAAAAGCAAATGTAAGAATAATCAGCTCGTACTGAACTATATTCAAAGAGGCGGCAGAAGTTATAGCAGGTATACCACCAATTGACTAGCACAAGAAAGGATTAAAAAGCATGACAATCCGGAAACTAACACAAACTCATTAAAAACGGAAACAATAGATACGTGGCAAATCATATGGGGAAATTAGACGGAAAAGGCCACTTGGACAAAGCAACTAATACCAAATCTAAAAACATGAACAGAAAGAAACCATGGCAAAACAATTTACTATCTAACACAACTCCTAAGCGGGCATGGATGTTTTGGAACATATAAAAAGAGAATGCATATACGGGCAGACGATGAATGCCAATACTGTAAACAGACAGACACGGTTGAACACACAATTTTTAATTGTGAAAATTAGAAAGATTATCGCTAAAAGGCAAACCAGGAAACTGGACAACAGTTAATGCCAGCAAATGTAATAGAAGTAATGCTAAAATACAAATAAAAGCGGACAGCTGTAGAAAAAATAATCTGTGAAATAAAGAAACAAACAAAAAATCCAGAATGAAAGAAAGAAATAAAACTAGACACAAACCCAGCAGATAGAGCCTTTTTAGAAGAAGAAAAAAAGTTAGGTTAGGTTAGGTTAGATTAGGTTAGATTTATTTATTGCACTGTAATGGAGAGATTTGGCGTTCTCCGGTGCGCAAACTGCCTTGAAGTCGGGCACACGCGGGCGTGCTGCCCCGACCAGAAAGTTGAAGTACAGAAGTACTTGAATTGTTGCAAGACTAAGCATCAGGCAAAAGACTGCAATAACGCAGTTCAGACTCCACAGCGTGCCAAAGTTTAAAAGAATTTTAGAGCGCTGCAGACAAAAGCAGAATAAGGCAAGTCAGAACAATTAAATATCTGCAAATAAACGTTGAGACCAGAAGGACTGCTCACTACGTAACAATGGACTATAGGAGACGAATGGGAGAAGAAGTCATCTTGTTCCAAACCAAACTATAACAAAAAAGCAGGGTCTGCTGACGGACAACAGAGCAGATGTTCAAATAATAAACAAGAAAAGAGTCAAAACACTTAGTCATTAAGCAGAAAATGGCTTTATGACTTCATAACATAACTTTGCTCACTTTTAAGCCTAGAGTGGACAACATCATAAAGGTCTTTGGGGGGTAATCCTGGCAGGCAACTTTAATTCCAAATTACCAGCATGGGGCTCAGCAAAAGAAGACAATAAGGGCAAGCATCTTACATAGTGGATGGCAGCTTTAAATCTAGTTCTAATAAATGACCGACAAACGCCAACGTTTGCAAAAAAGGAAAGCGTATGTTATATTGACTTAACGATTGCCATAAACAACATAACGGTAATTCCTAAACCTGCATCAATACCTTTCTTTTGAGATTAGCAAACAAAACAATATAAAGGTTTATCAATCAGAGTGGGAATAGACAATAAACGCAAAAAAAACAAGAACGCACTTCTAGGCTTTAGGTACAACAAGAAATTCTTTAAGAAACTAAAATAAGTTCAGGATTGAGCCGTGGTCAAACAAACACAAAAAAAAACTGAATTACAATACAAAAGCTTCTAACAAGATCCAAAGCAAAATGATAACCCAAAAAGGTTAAGGATCTTGAAGTGCAGCATAAAACCGTTAACAAAAAATGGAAAAACCTAATCAATGACCTTGAGACCAAACCAAACCTTAGAGGACAGCAGGAGAAAGAAGATTATTGAGAAGCTTTTCCCGGTTATCAAGCAAGTAGCTCCAAACACAACTGAAGAAATAAAAAACCCAACCGCTTTTACCGCGGAGGAGCTGAAAACGACCATTAAACAACTCAAGCTATTGAAAATGTTCAAAAAAACTAAATGAAAAAAGCAAAAATTTTGTCAACATCAATAAAACAAAAACCATAATTATAGACCAAGCAACCAACAACAAACTCAATATATCACACTTAAAAGAGTACAAAGTTGTTAACCAATACATATATTTAAGGGCACTCTTTACTAACATAAGTAAATATACTAAATAAATCAATAGAAAATGTGAAAAAAAAAAAAAAAAAAATTTTAAGTTAACGTTAAAAACTAAAAAGAAAATAATAAATACATTAGTTTTTTCTATA
This sequence comes from Tachinus rufipes, assembly GCA_963932245.1. Taxonomy (NCBI): domain Eukaryota; kingdom Metazoa; phylum Arthropoda; class Insecta; order Coleoptera; family Staphylinidae; genus Tachinus; species Tachinus rufipes. Next base: position 113,187,799 of record OZ010744.1, on the reverse strand, counting down.
CTACTATAAGTGGGCTAAATCATGAACACTAAAGACAGCATAAAGTCAAAAAACTAAAGCATACAATTTGTGGTGGTGGCAACAAATTTTGCACGTACCCAAAAATAATCTATTTTTAAATTAAATTATATTTAAGCAAAATGCAGCATACAAAATGACAAAATTTTAATTTAATTATTATGACGCGGAAAATATAATTTTAATGCGTTATGTATTGTCAATCAGTATTTTAAATTATTGCATTTCTAGTTTTCTACTTTATAAAATAAAAATGTTAACCTAAATTTTAATGAAAATAAATAATAATAGTCGTGAATGTTTTCGGAAGATAAAAATGCGGCGGGGTCATTTTAAACCGACTCTGTTTCATACGAATTACCAGATTACCACTAATCCCTTAACATATATCTATTGCAGAACAAAGTGCAGGAAACAGTCTAAAAATATCTACCCTAAAAATATATCTGTGCGGCTATTGAAACTCATAAATCATTCCTAGCAAAAATTCTAATTGCAACGATTTATTTAAATAGAATCATCTTTTTTTAATTAAAATTAAATATTAATAAAAAAAAGAAGGGTTAAAATTGATTTAATGGAAAAACCTTATCTTGTTATCATCTAAAATAATAATGACGGGCTTGTCACCCCGCTATTTCCCTTTAACTCTTACCCTCGATGGATTTTTCGATTAGTTTCCCCTTTAGTACTAAAAGCATTGAAAAAAACAGCTGCATTCAGGGGAGATGTGACAAACAGAAATATTAAAGAAGATAGCTGAAATCTTTGAAAAATTTAGATTTATTTATATTCAAGACGATTATAGAATAGTGAATAAAATAAAATTTAATAATCTTTTGTTATAAAATTAAATTGAGCAAGATTGTTTGCTATTTAATTAAATATTTATTCTTAAAATCAATAAAAATTATAAAAATTGTTATAAATTGTGACACAATAAATTTAAATGTTTTTACGTGTAAAAAATAGTCTCCATCGAACTTCATCTATATGTTATAACTTTAATAAATTAATTTATTTCTTCCACACACTTCGGATATAAATCTTATCCGCTCCGCTCTCACTCTCTTTCCATCTCTGAATTAAGTTGTTCTATTATCAAAACCCAATTAAAGTATAATCGAAAACAAGATATCTATCACAGAAATCCAAACAAACAAGGGGGCCCTTAAAACCATCGATATCTATAACTCAATCGAGGGTTAAAATGAGAAAAATTTAAGAAGCCAATAAAATACTATTAATTTGATCTTAAATTACAAAAAGTATATATATTTTTTTATAAGAAATCGTTACTATAAGTTATCGAATAAGCCATGAATATTTTTAGCTTAACAACTTTTGTTTCACAACTGCACCTTTTAGTATATTCCAGAGAATTTTATTTGTATGGAACACAGTAACTTTTTATGGGACTTGCTGTTACGGCCGTTTCAACGATTTGGTCTTTTATAAGTCTTGGGAGCATTTAAAACTAAACGGTTTAGAGGGAATTTATAACCGGAAACAAATACTATTCATCAATTGTTATTTTTTGTGTGTGTGTGTGTGTGTGAGTATGTATGAATAATAATTATGAAATAAATAAACCGACCGGTTTTCGGTCGGCCAATAAAACGTATTCCCAGATGGAACATTATAAGTTTTGAATGTCCATATAATCGGGAGCGATACATATGAGGAATATATGGCGAAATATTTCAAACCAAAATTTAGTGAGCAAGTGCGATACGGGTGAAAATTTTTACATCCGTTCAACTATGTTATTTATTGGATAGCTTTATTTTTATCGTACTTTACCATAATAAAATATGAATGAAAACATTATGATCGTGCGAATTGCATTGCATTATTATTTTTCTTTTGTGTATGTAACACGTGCAAGATTTGAAACAACATTTTATCGAGAAAATAGTAACCTTATGTGCACAAAAACTAAATTCAATAAATTGGAATATGCAATGAAATTCTAAATATCAAACCAATCAATTAAAAAATAATAAAAGCAATGTGTATGTTAAAAATACTGAAAATTGTGTTTAATATATACCCAAAAGAACTAACTAGAATGACTGAAAAGTATAATAATTGTATAATTGCATTAAAAATAATAAAAATATTAACAATTATAATTTTTTTTAAGATTAACATATCACAAAACTATATCAATTCAATTTTATTAATGCTCCAGAACCGATAGAAACTCCACCTAAAAATAAAAGCAAAGCACAAATATAATGAAATAATTTAAAACCTCTACCAATTTTTATATTAACAGTGGCAAACTTTATAGAACTTGATATGTTTCCGTTTTGAAGCAATCATTTATTCTGTTTTTTTTTAACAGTCTGTTTAGTTGTTTTAGATAAAACTGAAAAATCTTCGCTGATACTCCATCTGGGCCGGGAGTTTTTCTTGTTATTATTTTACTCAAAGCTGCAGTCTTTGAGTTTCTCCTTAGTAAAAGCTAGTGGCATTGAGTAGATCCTTTGCTTTTTTTAATGTTGTCAACGATATTTCAGATAACATTAATTTGGAATGTTTTATTTACGCTGACGATTTAAAAATGTTTACCAAAATACAAACTATTGATGACAGTACGCAATTACAAAATGACTTAAATGCACTACAACTCTGGGCAACAAATAATAAGCTTAAATTAAATACTGATAAGTGTAAAGTAATGCAATATAGTAGAAAGCGGATTAATATCAGTTTATTCAATAAGTTTCATTTTGATATTTAAAAAAATTTCATTGTAAAGAGGCAGGCATGTCATTAAAATTTAAAAACGATATCAGTCAAATGGCCGCCACGATTACGATTGCAGTACCTCATTCTTTTCATAAAATTTTCCATAACCAATTTGCACATTTGCGGCTGTATGTCCTCGATAACTTCACAAATTTCATCTTTAAGATCTTAAATCGATTGTGAAGCATTGACATAAACCTTATCTTTTACGTGGCCCCAAAGAAAAAAATTTAAAGGTGTTAAATCACAAGATCTTGGTTGCCAATTGTGGAAACTTTTCTTGCAAAATTGCGATTGTATCATTGCTTGTGTGGCACGTAGCGTTGTCTTGCTGAAAATAAACGTCGTCCACATCAATATCTTCCAATTACGGCCATAAAAAATGATTAATCATAGCTCGGTAGCGCCATCCATTCATCGTAACAGTTGCACCAGCCTCATTTTCAAACAAGTAGGGTCTAATAACTCCGCCAGCCCAAATACCGCACCTAACTGTAACACATTAAAGATACAAAGACTTTTCAACAATCATTCTTAGACTTTCTGAGCTTATTAACGTAGCCTTTTTTGATTAAATTTTTTGATCATTTTGATGGGTTTAAAGGACCCAATCGGCAAAGATACGACGTTTATGGTCATCGACCGGCTTTAGTTCTTGTGTTAACTGAACTTTAAAAGCCTTAAGATTTAAGTCTTTATTCAAAATACGGTGTAATGTCGTTTGTGGAATGTCTAATTCTAAAGATCGACAAGGAATCAACAAATCTGGGTTTTCGGTTTCGATTCTTCACATCACAAACTTGTCTCAACAGCTCAAATTTTTCCACCAGGTTTCGTATTGCTGGCCGAGAAGGTGCTTTACAACGACCAAAAAATGCTTTAGTTTTGCGAACTGTGACTGAAAAATTTTCACCATTTTTGTAGTGAATTTTAATCGTATCGTTCCATTTTTAATAATAATTTTTACTTGTCAAATTTCAAAAAATAATAGCTTCAAAATAGACAGCTGTCCAAATAATATTCAAAATGCAACTTCTTATTGAAAAACCTTTTACTATATATGTATTTAATAAATGGTTCTCCACTTGAGAATGTTGAATTAATTAAGGATTTAGGTGTTTACTTTGATCCTAAACTTACATTTAAACAGCATATAATGAAAATTACTAAAGAATGTCATAAGACATTAAGTTTTATTTTACAAAATACAAAACTATTTACTGATTCAATTCAATTCAATTCAATTCAATAATGGCGTTGTCATTATTGAATATTTATAAATCGTTTATAAGAAGCAAGCTGAAATACTGCTCTATAGTCTGGCATTCATCAGCTGCACTGTACATGAATGAAATAGAGGAATACAAAAAAAAAAAATTAAAATTTATGTACTACAGATCACATGGCAACTACCCACATCGTGGCATCATAAATAGTGTTTTTTAAAACGATTTTAATCAACCAGCTTTGCAATCAAGACAAATTATTGCTCAAATATTGTTTGTATACAAATTAATAAATGGACAAATTAATGACAAAAACTTGCTATCAAAACTCAATTTTATTTTGCCCAGAATAAATAGAAGATCTAAAACTGTTTTTTTAAATAGACCGTGCTATGACTAACCATCATCTAGGATCTCCTATTTTGTCAATGTGCACTTATGTAAACACGTATTGCAATGATATTGATAGGTTTAACACATCAAGTAGTAGGTTAACAGAATCATTGTTAAAAATTACTTTACATTTAGCTGTATATGTATTTTTTTTAATTTTTCATTTAAACTTTTTTGCTGTTTTTGTTTTTGCAGATTATATATAGATTATTGTTTCTTTCTTTCACTATTTTTGTTTATTAAACTAACACAATATGCATTTTTTGTTTGTTTAATAAATAAGCATTTACTCGTGTTTATTAGAATATTGTTTTGTTGCGTTATAATAATAATTATAGTATGAATAGATATTTTGATACAAATTGATTAACTTGTTTATGTGTGAGTATATATACATACATATAATATATTGTATTCGTTTTACTTTAATATTACCTTGTAAATAGTTTATTTTTGTAACTATTGGATAATAAATGTTTTTATTATTAATTCAGGATTCCTCAGCTTAACTTGAAAGTAACGCGTAACTCGGCTGTTTATTGCAAAAGGTAAGCGTAAAGTTTTGTTGTTGGGTTAATTGTAGTCTACCAATTAAAATTATTTAATTTTTAAGAGTTGTTGTTCAGAACCTTGCGTACAATTCCACAGGTATCTATTATAACAGAACGCTGCATTTTCTTATAAATATAGTCGGATACTTCTATAAGTTTCAAGTTTTCAAAGAAGGCTTTTGGTATCTCTCCAGTTGATCCAATTACAATAGGAATCACAATTACCTTATCCTGGTGCCACATCAATCGTATTTCATTTGATAGAGGTAAGTACTTATTTAGTTTTTCTTTATTTTTAGCCTGGAGGTTTGCGACATTTTGATATCAATTAGGTAAGTATACTTCTTTGTTTTGTCAGTTAGAACTATATCTGGCCTGTTGTGCGGCATTGTTTTGTCTGTTATTGTTTCCCGATTCTAGTAGATTTTAAAAAATTGCTTATTCTCACACTTGTTGCGTTTCTGCTGTTTTTAATAAGACAGATTGAACGACAGTTGTCACTTATACGTCAGAGGCGGATACAATAACAAATTTCTTGATAACTAATAATTCATAGGCTGGTGGATTGATACAGTGTTCCCGCCCACCCGCCCAAGTGTTTGTTATCAAGAAAATTGTTTTTTCTCACACTTGTTGCGTTTCTGCTGTTTTTACATTGACAGATTGAATGAAAGTTGTCACTTATACGTCAGAGGTGAGTACAATAATATATTTCTTAATAACTAACACTTGATCAAATGGGCGGAAACAAAGTTTATAAATACTGGGCCGGTGGTTTAAAGTGTTCCCGCCCAAGCGTTTGTTATTAAAAAATTAATTATTCTCACACTTGTTGTGTTTTTGCTGTTTTTAGTAAGAATGATTAAATGACTGTTGTCACTTTCGCATCAAAGGTGGGCAAAAATAAAGTTATCTCCTGATACTTGCAAGCATATGACCACGGTATGGGAACGTCGTATAAGTAGAGGGTTGGTTTGTTGCTATGTGGTAAAACGTCCGACGTCCGCAGAAGAAAATAGATATCTCACAATTATCAGACATAAATATCAAAGCAAATACAAGAACAGAACTAAATACAAGACTTCAAACCATCAACATTACAGAAGATGCAGTGAAATTGGCGTGGAACAACATCAAAGATGTAATTCCGAAAACGGGCGAGAAATATCTTAAACCAAACCCACAAATCAAATAGAAAACATGGATGACTTTCGAAATACTGCAACTAATGGATAATAGACGAGCAGCAAAGCATGACTGTAAAGCTTATAAAGTATTGCAACGGAATATTTGTAAAAAAATCAGAGAAGCAAAGGTGCAATGGCTAAGTAAAGAGTGCAAAGAGATAGAAAGCTTGGATAGTAAATACGACACACTCGGCATGCACAAGAAAGTAAAAGAAGCTGCCGGCCTAGAAAAGAAGCTAGCGAAATGGAAAAACTATATCCAAGAACTTTTTCAAGATCAAAGAGTGGATCATCCGAAGTAATACATGCAATAAAAATGTCCAAAGAAGGTAAAACACCAGGGCCAGATAACATATCATCAGAAATGTTAAAACTCATTGAAGAAGATCGAGCTTTAAACGTACTTGTGGACTTCTTTAATACTATTTATGCAACCGGAAACAATTCTAAGGACTGGTTAACTTCCGTTTTTGTAACACTGCTAAAGAAAGCAGCTGCTAAAAATTGTGGTGACTATAGAACCATCAGCCTTATGAGCCACGCCTTGAAGATTTTCTTGAAGATCATCCAAGCAAGAATATATCGTAAATGTGAAGCTTGCCTAAGTGATACTCAATTTGGGTTTCGCGATGGGATGGGAACACGTGAAGCTTTGTTTAGTATCCAGGTACTAATTCAGCGTTGCCAAGATGTGTCTGTAGACGTGTACGTGTGCTTTATAGACTATCAAAAAGCGTTTGACCGTGTAAAACATAGCAAGCTCATAGTGATCCTGCAAGAACTAGGTTTAGATGGCAGAAACATTTGTATCATTGAAAAACTTTACTAGCACCAATCCGCATCCGTGAGAGTAGATAACAACAATATAGATGAAATAGAAATCCAAAGAGGGGTTACACAAAGGTGCGTGTTATCACCACTTTTATTCAACATATACTCCGAACGAATATTTTCCGAAGCCTTAGATGGAAAATCTGAAGGTATCTTACTAAACGGAGAGGTGGTAAATAACTTGCGGTACGCAGATGATACGGTCCTGCTGGCGAATACGGAGAAAGATCTTCAAGAATTGCTGAATTGTGTCGTGGCTAATAGTGAACAAGCTGGCCTAGAACTAAACATAAACAAGTCCAAGGTTATCGTTGTCAGTAAGGAGCGCAATGTGGTGACAAACATAAAAGTAGGAAATCAGAAAATTGAACAAGTCGCCCAATTTAAATATCAAGGGTGCTCCCTGAATTAGTAATGGGACCAATCGAAAGAAATTAGATCCAGAATAGAACAAGCTTGCACGGCCTTCAATAAAATGAAGCAAGTTATGTGCCACAGAGATCTTAATCTCAATCTGCAAGTTTGGTTGCTACGTTGTTATGTTTTCTCCATATTAATGTATGGCGCAGAGACCTGGACGCTCACATGCTATGTGCAAAAAGTTAGAAGCATTCGAGATGTGGTCATACAGAAGGATGCTACGTATAGCGTGGACAGATAGAATATCTAATGCCCAAGTTCTTGCACGCTTCAATAAAACCACAGAAATTCTATATCTTCTGAAAAAACGCAAGCTTGAGTAAAATATAATGCAGGCAAAGATAGCTGGTAGGCGAGGGCCTGGTCACAGAAGGACGTCCTGGTTAAAAAACTTACGACAGTGGTTTGGGGTCAGCACTACAACTCTTTTTCGTAGTGCTGTCAACAAGACCCAAATAAAGTTGATGATCTTTGAGTTTATTTTGACGTGCCAGTCATTTAACTAGTCTTTGAAAGGGGTAGTAGTTTTTTAAAGCCTTATAGTAACCACTTTACATAACTTTGAAGTATAAAAAAGAGCTGCGGCGTCGTCAGCATATTGATAAACTGCCGTGAGATTAATATATGATTTAAAAGTTCGACTGCCAGAGTTTTGAGGTTTAGATATAAAGTTACTAGTTTTATAACACGCAAAGAAAAGTTATAATGCTTTTGTGTAAGATTACCCTCGCAAACTTTTTTTGTCTGAAATCTTTGACTATGTCCGTAACGCGGTTTAGTTGATCGACAAATTAGTGACTTCATCTAAACTCGGTTTCGGATTATGTCTAAAATCACCTTTTAAATGACCTTACTTAAAGTGCATAAAAGATTAATTGGACAATAGTTTTTTTGTAAAAACTTTCGATCTTTATCAAGTTTTAGAATATTTTTACAATTGAACCTCGGTAAGAAAGTGACTAGTTTGAAGAATACCATTTGCAATTTCTGCAATTGATTTCAAAATATTTTTTTGCAATTCTGAACTATAATATTGACTTTTCAGTTGCCATTTTCGATGTTATAACTACTTACTTTTTTTCACTAGTGAAAAAAAGTAAGCACTTTTTTTCACTACTAATAAAATTTAAAAAAAACAATTATTATCAGAAACTTGCGGATTATACTCCAAAATTGCAAAAAATAGTGTATGTTACACGTGTAAAATGCGTGTTTTTTTACTCGTCGCATTATAGATCTCGTTCTTCGAACTCGATCTAGAATTTGCAAATCGTTAAAAAAACACTATCATTTTACAACTTGTAACATAAATAACTATTTTAGTACTAGTTTTTGTGCAACCTGCTGCTGTAGAACAAGTTTAAAATCACGCAATTTCTAAAGTCGCAATGTTTTTGCTAATAATGTTTGGCAAAATTCTTTCTACAAATCATTGACTTGATAGCCCAATATAATCTTAAAAGGTTATCAGAGCAAACCTGATGGGTTTTAAAAACCTTTTTCTTGGCTTGGTTTAATAAGTTAGTAAGTAATGCAACAATTCTTTTTATATCCGCAACTGTTCTTACTGAGGCAGGCTGTTGATGCTTTTTTAAAAGGATCGTAACAAGAAAATTCATTCCGTGTGGCTAACAATTTTTTTTTTATGACTAGTTGGTATATTTTGGTAGAATTCTAGAAGTACTGAGTTGTGGTCAAAGCATTGATTGATAAAAGTTGACGTCTTTAAGTATTGTTATGTCAAAAACGTTTCCTTGGTGGCCAGCAAAGTTGTAGAAAATGAGTTTATATAAATCCAATACAAGTAAATCTTTTTGCTTAACATAGTCAAACAGATCTCAACCCTTGGCGTTGTTTAGTTTAGTATACTGTTCTACACTAATTGCTTTGAGTTAAAATCCCCAAAAATTATTTTGAATGAAAGAATTTGCAAAGACCGTATCAAAATGCGCCGTTTCAATCCTATTGGTCGATCTGATATATGCAAAAAGAATCCAATCATCACGATCGTTTTGTGTTCACTATTTGCATACAAATAATTTGATTTGTTTTATTTCAATCTGTGTTTAGCTGATTATAAAGACTTATTTATTTAAAAAAAAAAATGCTGATTTATATTTTTGCTTATTTGAAACTTTATAATAACATACAGTTTCTTTACAGACAGCACTCTTTTACAATTACTTTACTGATAATGTTTTGAATGAGATTTAATACAATATAGTTTATTGTTCAATTTTACTTTGTAAATAATCTAAAATCAATGCAATAAAAAACTTTAACAAACAGACAAAACAAATGGTTTGTTTGTATAGACAAACCAAAACAGTAATTGCGTACATTGATTAAATACGATCCAATTTCCTGAAAATAAAATAAAACCACGTTAACAAAATATGCAATTTTTTTAGTGCAACATTGCATGAAGTGAATGAAAAAAAGATAATAATAACAATTTCCTGAAGAATGTGCTGAGATTAATTTTATTTCTAAGGAGTGCGAGATATGGTGATAAATACGCGCCCCTTTTTCTTATGAAAAGGGAAAAGGAAATACAAAATGAAATAAAGGGCCAACAATTGAGGACGTGCTTTGTATATATGTTTGTTATAAGAGCGACGGTGACCGAAACAAATATAAATTGTCTTTGATGTGGGATTTCATTTAAAATTTATTTTATAAGTATTAAGTAGTTGAAATGTAAATAGTAATGGTGGGGTTATCAAAGGTAGTAGTTATTTTTACGTTGTAAAACATCCGTTGGTAAATACAAGTCCAGTGTCCATTAGTAGGTGAAGGAAGTTGATCTCGTGGCGCGCCGCAAAATTAGTTCCTTTCAGTTGTGCACAATAGGGAGAGTGTTTGCCGAACAGATCCGTACTCTAGATTGAAACCTGGAGGATGGCAGCTCTCAGTCAAGTGTTCTATTGACGCCGAACAATGGGTATATAGGGTATATACCCTCTACTGCACCGCGAATATTGATAAGCTGTTTTGCAGAGCTCATCACTACTTCGTGTCCTTATCGCCCCGCTCTAATCTTTGCTGTTTCCACTGATGTTATTACCGATACTTCTTCTTCTGTCGGTACGTGTGTATGCGGGTGCTATTGTTTTTTCCTCAACTGATCGATACAGTCTCACCCACACTCCGGCACTGTCAATACCTGAAATATAGGCTAGGTCAGATTGTGATTGATTGATGTAGAGTATTGATTTATTTTTCAGAGTGCATACAGTCTCAAATCAAATATACATTTTTTATATATAAATTTAAGCTTTAAATTTAGTAAATTATTAAAAAAATTGAAACGATGATTAATTTAATCTAATGTCAAGAAATAATGTCATGTCTATCAACGTTCATTAATCATGCAGAATATGCGACTAAACTAATATATCAAATAGCTCCTTTTGTTTTTATTTATATTAAAAAAAAAACAATTAGTGCATTTCAACCCCAATGTAATTTATTTAATTATCTTATACAAATCAGTAATTATAATATTACGCATTACACAACTGCTCTAATAATTTTTTTTTTAAATTAAATTAAAAAAGTTTAAAACCTGATTAAAATTTTGCTTGAATTACAAATATTTAAACATTAAAGTACAAAATCCGTTTCTAAACAACAATATTCAACATTAAAATAAGTAAATCCGGCTAAAGTAATAAGTACGCCAAAGAACTACTCAATAATAATCAGAAAGAAAATAGCAAACATTATGTTTTGTATTTAATTAATATCAAAGTTATGAAGAAACATATTTCCTCCTTTGTAAACAAATATGCAAAGATCCATCAAACACATCTTATTAATATAATTTAAATAAATGGTGAATGCGCCGGGAAAATAAATGCAAATTATCAATTACCATTTATTCACTGACGCAAATTAATGATTTTAACATTGTAATACCTCGCAGCTTCAAAACACTTCCGTGTAATGTATAGCATCACAAAATGTCTCATCTAACTAATTGCATCGCCTAAAAGTTTCCCCTTTTCATCATAATGCGTTTATTACATTCAGTTATATTTTCATATAAATAATTATTAAATTTTGATTGAATAAAACGTTCTACTACAAACTAACAGATGCAGTTTAGTTAAACGAACGAGACAATTAAATACAACTTAAATTCGTGTTAAAATAACTTGGCAGTGTGAAGCTGTACACTAAGTAAATTGGACAGTATTAGGAGGGCTCAAGGCAAAAAGTTAAATTTACGAATTTAAGCGGGCGCTTCTGCAATTTAATATCGCTGATTCGGGACGACATATCCAGCCATTCGCGAGAGGATGGAGTAATACAAACAATTTATTTCTATCGCACAGTGCTCGCCTAATTTTTCATTTGTAATTAAATGGAAAAGAGTTGTCTTATCTTGCAACTAATTACACACAGAAAAAAATATTCTAGGCTACAACAAGAAGACGCTTTATAAATTAAAGTATACCAAGTGGAAGTGAATTGAAGAGGCTAGCAATTTATTGTGGGATTTAGGTTAGATTTAGAATTTTTTGTAATTATTATTTGTTTTAAATAATTTGTTAAATTGACAATCTTTACTAAAGTAATAGGCTCCATTAAGTTAGCTCCTTCCCACTCAAAATTTAATAAATTTAAAAATACCAAATTAATGCGTTTGTAAAGCGCAGAAATTTTTTTAAGGGTTTATCTGCAAATTTGATTTTTAAACAGTTTGAAGTAGGAGGCCCAACTTAATAATTAGCGCCTCAAGTAAAATTTTACAGTTTTGAATATACTATATTATTGAGCTCAATATGGGCCTTAAGAAAAAATGTATGCGCTCATAAGTAAATATGATTTTTAAACAGTTTTAGGTTAGGTTAGGAAAAGCCCAACTTTATAATTAATTGGCTTTATTCAATTGGCCATCCCTCAAAAAAATGTATAATTTTTTTTTGTCTTATTTATTTTTAATAGCTTATTCTGCTTTTATGTTTTTTTTTTTTTCAAAAACATTCTAAAAACTTTTTAGAACCTACTGAAATGTTTTAGAAACTATTGGTTAACTTAATAAGATTTTTAATCAATTTTAAAAACTTTTAAGAAGTCTTAGAAACTTTTGAGAAGTCTTAGAAACTTTTGAAAAATTATAAAAATTTATTAGTAAATTTAAAAAAAATTTAATACGTTTAAGACTTTTTGATCAACTATGGAAGCGTTTTAGTAAAATCTAAATTTTTTAAAAAAGTTCTAAAATCCTTTAAGCAGCTTTACAAACTGTTGAGACATTTCAAAACTTGATCAAATTCTAGAAACTGTTTTATAAACTTTTGGCCAACTTCAAAAATTTTCTACAAAAGTCTAGAAATTCTTAAAGAATCTTAAAATCCTATAAACACCTCTAGAAACATCTAAAGAAAATTTAAAAAATTGTAGAAATTGTCTTATAAGCTTTTGGCCAACTTTAAAAACTTTCTACTAAATTCTAATACATCCTAAAGAATCCTAAAAACCTATAACTACCTCAAGAAACTCTTGAAAAACTTTAATAATTTACAATCAAATTCTAGACATTTCTAACACTTTAGAAATTTAAAAAAAAATCTAAAAACATTTTAGCAGCTCTAGAAACTCTAAAAAAAACTTAAAAATTATGATAAAATTCTAAAAATTGTTTTATAAACTTATGGCAAATTTTAGAAACTTTCTACTTAATTCTAAAAACTTTTAAAAAATCCTGAAAACCATCTCCAAAAACTTCTGAAAAATTTAAAAAAAAAATCTAAATATTTCTAACACGTTCTAGATATCTCTAACATTTCTAGTAATCTTTAGTCAATTCTCAATCTTTTTACCAAATTCTGGAAATTTTTTAAAAAGTTCTAAGACCTCTGACCATTTTAAAAAATATCTGAGAATTTTCAATATTTATGATTAAGTTCTAGAAATGTTCTAAAAAAGAAGAAGTTTTCTCAAAAGATTTCTTGTTTCTTTTACCTCTTATGTGCTTGCGTTTAAATATTAAAAAAAGGTTTAACAATAAATCTCTTGATCATTTCTAGAAACTCATGAGAAAAAAATTATCTTTAAAAACTTTTAACAAACTTCAAAAATATATTTAAAAACTCCTAAGATAACCTAAAAACCTTTAATTAAATTTTAGAAACTACTGAAGTACCTCTAGAAACCATTGGTTAACTTTATAAACTTTTCACTATATTTTTGAAACTTTTGAGAAGTTTTTGGAAGATTTTTACAAAACTCTAAAAAAAATTTTAAAACTTTTAAAAACTTTTGAGCTACTTTACATACTCTAAAAAAAAATTAAAACTTATAATCAAATTTTAAAAATTGTTTTATAAACTTTTAACCAACTTTAGAAACTTTTTAATTAATTCTAGAAATTCTTAAAGAATCCAAAAAACCTATGACTACCTCTAGAAACACCTGAAGAGCTTCAAAAGTTAATTATAAACTATTTATACATTTTTAACATGTTTGGTCTTTTGGTCAATTTGAGAAACTTCTAAAAAAAATAAATAATTATGATTAAATAATTAACCTAACCTAACCTATGACTACCTCTAGAAACTTTTAAAAAATTTATAATAAAATTATAGACATTTTTAACATGTTCAAGAAATCTTTGGTCAGTTGAGAAAGATTTTTTAAAAAATTTTAAAGCCTTTGACTAATTTAAAAAACTCTAAACCTGAACATTAGATAATCTTAAACTTTTTTAAAATTTTCTAAATATCTAAAGAAACTTTTTAAAAACATTCTAAAGACTCCTAAAATAATTTAAAAACTTTTGATTAAATTTTAGAAACTCCTAAAGTGTTTTAAAAACCAATGGTTAACTTTACAAGTTTTTCAATAAATTTTAAAAACTCATAAAAAATTTCAAAGTTTTTTATTAAATTCTAAAAATTTCTAACATGCTCAACTTTTGGAAGTCTTTTACTAAATTCTAGAATTAAGTTCAAAAAATCCTTGAACAAGTCCAGAAACATTCTACTAAAATTTAGAATTTTTTAAAAAAATTTAAAAACTTATGACTAGCTCTAGAAATCAAATTCTAAACTTTTCTAACCTAATCTAGAAATTTTCAATTTGAGATTGTTTTTACTAAATTTTAGAAACTTTTTAAAATGTTCTAAAACTTTTGACTATTTAAAAAAAACTCCAAAAATATTTCAACACTTACAATAAGATTTTAGAAATGTTCTAAAACCTAAAGAATTTTAAAAACCTTTTCTCAACTTTAGAAATCTTTTATAAAATTCTAAATATTGATGAGAGACTATAATAATTCTAAAAAAAAATCAAAAACTTTTGAATAAATTGTTTTATAAACTTTTGGCAAACTTTAGAAACCATACACTAAACTCTAGAAACTATTGTGAAACCCTAAAAATTTTTGACCAACTCAAGAAACTTTTGAAAAACTTCAAAAACTTATAATCAAATTGTACACATTTCTTACATGTTCTAGAATTTTTTGGTCAATTTGAGAAACTTTTTACCAAATTCTAAAAGTTTTTCAAAAAGTTCTAAGACTTTGAACTCTTTTAAAAAATTCTAGAAATATTTTAACACATAATTAAACTTTTGAAATGATTTAAAAACCTAAAAAGTTCTAGGAGTCTTTTGCCATTTTTAGAAATCTATTATCAAATTTTAGAAAATTTTGAGAAGCTTTAAACACTCGATAATATTAAAAAAATTTGAAAACTTTTGATAATCTCTAAAAACTTTTGAAATATTTCAAAAACTTTTTACATTTTTTTTTTCTGATTAAGTTTTTAAAACTACTAAAGTGTTTTAGAAACCATTGGATAACATTATAAGGTTTTTACTAAATTTCAGAAACTCTTGAAAAATTTAAAAACTTCTGAAAAATTTATTATTAAATTCTAAAAAGTTGTAACATGTTCTAGACATCTTTTGTCAACTTTGTAAGTTTTTTAATAAATTCTAAAAATCTTTAAAAAATTCTAAAACCTATGAGCATCTCTAGAAACTCTTAAAACATCAAATGATCAAATTTTAGAAATTGTTTTATTAACTTTTAGCTAACTTTAGAAACTTTCCAACAATTCTTGAAAAATTTTAAAAACCTATGACCACCTCTAAAATCTCCTGAAAAACTTATAATTAAATTTTAGAAATTTCTAACATGTTTTAGAAATCTTTGGTCAATTTTAGAAACTTTTTTAAAAGTTCTAAATTATTTGACTATTTCAAAAAACTTCTGACTAACTTAAAAACTTATGATTAAATTAAGTTCTAGGAATCTTTTGTCAACTTTAGTTTTTTTATCAAATTCTAAGCACTTTGTAGATGCTCTAACAACTCTAGATAATTCTGAATAATTTTGAAATTTTTAGCTATCTCAAGAAACCATTTAAAATTTTTAGATTTATTCTTAAATTCCTAAAACAATTTAAAAAACTTTGATTAGATTTTAGAAACTACAAAAGTGTTTTAAAAACCATTAGTTAACTTTATAGGCTTTTCACTAAATTTTAGAAACTCTTGAAAAGTCTAAAAATTCTTGTGAAGTCTAGATAAATTCTTTCAAAAATTTCAAAAATTATGATCAAACTCTAAAAAATGTTTTATAAACTTTTAACCAACTTTAAAAACTTTTTATTCAAATCTAAAAATTCTTAAGAAATTCAAAACACTTATAATAACCTCTAAAAACCCCTGCAAAATATCAACAGTTTATGATCAAATTTTAGACATTTCTAACATGTTTTAGAAATCGTTAGTCAACTTGAAAATTTTTACTAAACACTAGTGACTTTTTTGAAAACTCTAAAACGTTTGACAATTTCAAGAAACTCCTAAGAATATTCAATACTTATAAATAAATTCTAAAAATGTTCTGAAAACTTAAAAAGTTCTAAAAATCTTTTGGCAACTTTAGAAATCTTTCATTAAATTTTAGAAACTTTTGAGATTTTCTAAAAACTATAAGATAATTCTAAAAACTTTTGAAACTTTTGATAAATTTCAGAACATTTTTAAAAGTTCTTAACATAATTTAAAAACCTTTGATTAAATTTTAAAAACTACTAAAGTGTTTTAAAAATTATTGGTTATTACTATATAGGTTTTTCAATAAATGTTAGAAACTCTTAAAAAGACATCTTAAGTCAACTTTGAAAGCGTTTTACTAAACTCCTAAAAAATTTCAAAATTAATGATCAAATTCTAGAAATTGTTTTATAAATATTTGGATAACTTTAAAAACTTTCTACTAAATTCTAGAAATTTCTGAAAAATCCTAAGAACTTATGACCAATTCTAGAAACTTCTGAAAAACATTAAAAATTTATAATCAAATTCTAGACAATTCTAACATGTTCTAGAAATCTTTGGTCAACTTCAGAAACTTTTTACCAAATTATAGAGATTTTTTTAACAGTTCTTAAGTTATTAAATATTTCAAAAAAACTTCTAAAAAATTTCAATGTTTATAATTAAATTTTAGACATGTTCTAGAAACCTTTTACCAATTTTAGAAATATTTGATCAAGCTTTAGAAACTTTTGAGATGCTTTAAAGACTCCAAGACAATCTTAAAATATTCTGATTTTTTAAAA
The DNA here is from genome assembly GCA_963932245.1 of Tachinus rufipes. Taxonomy (NCBI): domain Eukaryota; kingdom Metazoa; phylum Arthropoda; class Insecta; order Coleoptera; family Staphylinidae; genus Tachinus; species Tachinus rufipes. Next base: position 113,170,826 of record OZ010744.1, on the reverse strand, counting down.
ACTTTGGAGAAATTTTAGAAACATTTTAAAATCTCTTAAAATAATCTAAAAACCATTGATTAAGTTTTAGAAATTACTAAAATGTTTTAAAAACCACAGGTTAACATTATAAGCGTTTCACTAAATTTTAGAAACTCTTGAGAAATTTCAAAAATTTATTATTAAATTCAAAAAATATTCTAGACAATTTTGGTTAACTTTGAAAGTCTTTTACTAAATTTTAAACATTTTTAAAGAGTTCTAAAAACTTCTGAATAGCTTCAGAAACTCCTAAAAAATTTCAAAACTTATCATCAAACTCTAGAAATTGTTTTATAAACTTTTGGCTAATTTTAGAAATTATCCAAAAAATCCTAAAGAATCCTAAAGCCTAAAAACTTTTAAAAAATTTCAAAACATTTGATCAAATTCTAGAAACTGTTTTATAAACTTTCGGCTAACTTTAAAATCTTTCTAAAAAATCCTAAAAAAAAATTAAAACTTTTAGAACATGTTAGAAATGTTCAGAATTTGATTATATTTTTTTTTAGAGATGGTCATACCATCTCTAAAAAAAAATTATAATCAAATTCTGAACATTTCTAACATGTTCTAAAAATCTTTGGTAAATTTAAAAAAAAATTTACCAAACTCTAGAGACTTTTTAAAAAGTTTTAAAAAAACTTTTGCCAACTTTAAATTTTTTTATCAAATTCTAAATACTTTTGAGATGCTTTTAAAACTCTAAGATAATTCTTAAAAAAAATATTTCTGACTATTTATAGAATTTGTTGAGAAAGTTCAGAAACATTATAAAAACTCCTAAAATAATCTAAAAACTTTTGATTAAATTTTAGAAACTACTAAACTGTTTTATAAACCATTAGTGAAAAAAAATCCTAAGAAATTTAAAAGTTTATTATTGAATTCTAAAAATTTTTTACACGTTTGAGACATTTTTGGTCAACTTTGAAAGCTTTTTACTAAACTCTAAGAAATCTTAAAGAAATCTAAAAACCTTTAACAAGCTTGTAAAAATTTATTATCAAATTCTAAAAAATAATATAAACTTTTTTCCAGTTTTAGAAACTTTGTAATAATTTTTAAAAAGTTGTTAAAAATCTTAAACACCTTTGACTTACTCTAAAAACTCCTAAAAAATTTCAAAAGCTTACAATCAAATTCTTCAATAATGTTTTAAAAAGTTTTGGTCTCTTACATATATTAAAAACTTATTATATATTATAATTAAAAGCTCTTAAAAATTTTAGAAACATTTAATTGAATGCAAGAAACTTTAAAAACTTTTTAGTCAGTTTTAAAAACTCCAGAAAAGTTTTAGAAACCGTTGGACAACTCTATAAATGTCTGATAAATTTTAGAAATATTTAATAAAATTATAAAAATTCCTTAAAAGTATTAGAACCCTTTAAGCAATTCAAGAAACATTTTAACAAAATCTAAAATTTATTAAAAAGTTTTACAAATGTTTTTGACCAACTTTTGAGCTATTTAAAAAACATTTGATGAAATTTTAAAGAATTTACAAAGTTTTAAAAACCTTCAAACAAGAAACCTTTTATCAAATTCTAGAAACTCATTAAAAGTTCAAAAAATCTGTGATTAAAATTCTTTAAACATTTTAAATTATGGAGACTTCTAACATGTATTAGAAACCTTTGGACAACTTTAGTAACCTTTTACTAAATTTTAGAAACTTTTGAAAAAATTTTAAAACTTTTAAGCAACTCTGTTAGTGTGATAGCTCAATGGTAGAGCTCTTGCATATTATGCGAGCAGTCCGGGGTTTGATCCCAAAAATATGACATAATAATAACTTGCTCTTTATCCACAAGGGTGGTTCGGAAGTTACCTAATAAGCTGTCGTTCCCATCAAACCTCTTTAAACAAAACTTACTGTGGCAATGTAAAATAGCCGTAAAAAGCACGACAAATAAAAAAAAAACTCTAGAAACATTAATTTTGCACATTAGTCAATCACAAATCAACTAATTGTTTTCTAAAAACTTCTAAAATAATCTAAATTCAATTTTATTAGTCACAAGTAATTCCTTTTTCTTATGCTAGAGTATTCAAATGTAAAACTCGTAAACCATACAATAAAATTTGATGCAATTTGTTTGGTAATATATTTCATTACCATTACTACTAATTGTGTAAATTGTAACAAATTGAATTTGACAGATTTGACATAAATTTAATTTTATTGATCACAACTTATTCCTTCTTCTTGTACTAGAGTGTTCAAACATTTTGATATCTCGTAAACCATACATTGGATTTAGATGAGATTTATTGATCATATATTTCATCACTACTACTACCAACTGTATAAATTGTAACAAAATCGATTTGGTAGATTTGACATAAATTTAATTTTATTGATCATAAGTAATTCCTTTTTTATGAGCAAGAGTATCTAAATATTTTGATAACTCGTAGACCATACATTGGATTTAGATTCAATTTGTTGGTCTTATACTTCATCACTATTACTACTAAAAGTTCCACTTGATAGATTAGAAAAATTAAGTTTATAATTTTGTTGATCACAAGTAATTCCTTCTTTTTGTGTTAAGGTACTCAAATATTTTATTCATTTGCAAACCATGCATTGGATTTCGATGCAATTTGCTGGTAATATATTTCATTACTATTACTACTAATTGTGTAAATTGTAACAATTTTAATTCAGCAGATTTGACATAAATTCAATTGATTAAACTTTATAAACTTTTTACTAAATACTAGAAACTCTTAAAAAGTCTTGAAAATCTTTGATCTACTTTAAAAACTTTGTATTTTTTACAAAATTCTAGAAGTTTTTAAAAAGTTCTAAAAACTTTTACCTGCTCTAAAAATTTCTGAAAAACTTTAAAACTTATAATCAAATTCTAAAAATTGTTCTAGAATTTTTTGTCAACTCCAAAAACCTTTTACTAAATCTTAAAAATTAATTACCACTTCTAAAAACACCTGAGAAATTTCAAAAGCTTATGGTTAAATTCTAAAAAGATTAACATGTTCTAGAAACCTTTGGTTAATTTTAAAAGTTTATACAAAATGTGAGAAAGTTCTATAAACCTTTAAACAGATCAAAAAAATGATCAAAAAATTCAAAAGTTTATGACAAAATTTTTGTATATATTTTTTGCCAACCTTAGAAATATTTCATCTTTTAAAAACTTTTGAGAAGTTATAGAAACTTTTGATTAATTTTGGAAACTAGTAAAAAAATGTATAATTTTTTGGACAACTTTAAAAACCTTTTACTAAACTCTAAAAACTCCAAGAAACCTTTGAACAACTTTAAAAACTTTTACAAAATTTCAGAAACATTTGCTTAAACTCCAAAACTCTTGATTAATTCTAAAAGCTTTTGAAAAAATGTTGATTTTTTTGGACAATTTTAGAAACATTTTATAAACTCTAGAAACTCCTAAAAAGTTCTAAAAACCATTGGACAACTTTAGATTTTTTTAAGAAATATCAGAAACAGTTGAACAAAGTTCTAAACTTTTAATTAATTCTGAAAACTGCTGAGAAAATATAATTTTTTTGAACAATTTTAGAAACCTTTTAGCAAACTTTAAAAACTCTAAAAAAGTTTTAGAAACCTTCTAACAAATCTAGAAATTTTTAGCAAGTTTAAAAACTCCAGAAAAGTTCTAAAAACCTTTCACCAACTCTATAAAATTTTGAGAAATTTTAGAAACGTTTAATCAAACTAAAAAAAGTCTTAAAAAGTGTTAGACAATTTTAGATAGCTCTAGAAATCTTTTACCAAACTTTAGAAACTCTTGTGAAGTTCTAATAGCTTAAAAAATATATTAGTAAAACATAGAACCACTAATATTAAAAATAAAACTAAAATAAATATTAGTTACTAAAGAGGCCACATTGGCATAAGATAATCATAGTGCAGAGTATTAAAACCATGTATTTTAATTTCATTAGTTGTGCATAATATGTACATTTATACGGTATATGAAATAAATAGTTATTGAGTAAAACTAAATTAAAAAATTAATACCAACTAAGCCAAGCAAGTAAAGACAGTCAATTATTTCACAAATTACTTTCAAAACTGGTGTCACAACAAAATTATAGATTGGCGACATATACATACATTGACGGATTTATGTGTCAATTATTTAGTAAAATTTCATACGTCAGCACTTAAATATGTAATTCAGATACATTTTACATCAATGTGCTAAACCTAATTGAAAATTACTATAAACCACTTTATATAAAATGCAAGTTTAAATAGAATTAGTGCTATTGTTACTTAAAGAAATTAATGAACGTATTTGAGGTGTACATAAATATTAATAAAGTCGGTGTTTAAATATTAAAATTTAAGTTGATATTAGTAGCAGTGTGGCCCCCGGTTGTGAGCAGAAGGAGAAGCAAAGAATTAGAAGGAAGGCCCGCGGAGTGGCAGCAGTCAACCGTGAAGAAGATAAATGAAATGCGCCTCGCCAAACTGAGATAAGCTCCCAGACCTGATGTCATAAAAAACCTCGCCCGCATACTGCACGCATACCAGTCTTTTAAAAGTCGTAAAAAGACACCGATGGGCACGCGTAAACCCTCCACTCCAAAAGCCTGATAAGATGATATAGATTGTATTAACTATTTATACGTCGGGTCATTATAGGATAAATACATAGTAGATTTGATGGATTTATGTGAAAGCAAAAGAGAAAGAAATAATAATAAAATATTGGGCACGTCGATGTCGTCTCGGATGTCCAAGATATAAGAACAGGGAGCGGAAGATTTTAATCTTATGGCTGTCACATTGAATCGAACGAAGCGCGACACCAAAAACGCGTTGTGTCCGTAGAACCAATCGCAGGTCCGCCAATCAATTAGGTTTGGAGTCGGCAGCAGCAGAGTGCTTTCCTTCCTTCCTTCCACTTCCTCGCAGATTTAATTAAGACTTTGGGGCACAGTAACGGCCGATCCCCGACGCCCGATAGCACAGCTAATCACAGTCCTTTACTTGCTGTGCAACCCCGCACAATCCACCCCCAATACACATTTGACAAAGTCGTCTTCTGACAGATTAAAACTACACTCTTATTCATCCCGCACACACCCTTTTTTGCCACCCTTAACATCAATATGCGCTCTGTCGGCTTCTATCGAATCATATAAATAACCATCGGTATCCGTTCTAAACTTCATTACATACGTTCGTCACCGCTGACGGAAGCCTTTTAAAATCCATACGAAGAAGACGGATGGGGAAACGATCTCCACATCTCAATCCAAAATTGAAAGTCGCTATAACTAAATCAAATATTTCAATGCTAATGGCTTCCCAGTCATATTTTTAAGAACATGTTAAGGAAGCGAAATATCACCTCCTACATTATGACCTAGAAATTAACGATCGGGAATTATACCCATCGTTGAATCGCTTTTATGCTCCGTAGATTCTAATAATTATGTTACTGTTTTACGACATCTATTTACACCTTTAATTACCATCATATACAATGTTTAATAATTATTTAATTATAAAGAACACGCTACAGAAATTAATAAATTACTATTAAAAAATAATTATTTAAAACAATTCCGTGCAAATAAAAAGAAAAAAAAATTACAACTAGTAACAAATATCAAACTTAGTTTTAAGTTTAAAAAAAAATATATATATCCATATAAAAATTAAATTAAATTTATAGTTTGTGCAATGATATTGGCTACAAAAGGTTATTAGTGAAAACAATTTTTATCAATGTAAAAACAATATAAATAAGTTTTCTAAACATTTTGTTTTGAATATTGACATACAAGTTATTAGTGTGTTTATAAAGATTGTAGTATTATTGTATAACATTTTTTCTCAATAAAACACTTGAAAGTATAGAAGGTCCTTATAATAGTTACCACTTTATTAAATGTTTTCACATCTGGCTGCAATCATCTTAAGATTCTTTTATATATGTAGTAATTTAAAAACCATTATTACCTCTTTTTGTTAAATCTTGAGAATTAAGTATTAGGTTCACTTTTGGCTGACTTTGCTTTTGTTGCAGTATTTTTTGCTTTTAATGTTGGTTTGATTATATTGTTTGCAATAAACAATCGTTGAAATTGAAGCGTTAAACTCGTTTACAAATAAATTTGGAATAATACTGCAAGTATAATAATCAAGCTTCTAAACAACTAACTTGCCGCTTTTACAATCGTCGAATAAACTAATCTACAGTTATACCTGGTATAACACGCAATGTTTCAAAGTTAGTTTATTCTCTAGGATAACATATTGAAACGTCAATTGTGCCGTTTATAAGCAAATTTAGATTGTCTCCTCTATAACGCAAATGTGTTTAAATCAGATAGTGACTACAAAAAGACTAAAATTGGAGCAACAAACCTACTTTTTCTTATTTATTTTTACAAATATAATATGTGCGGCGCTTAAGAGGTTATGTGCGTTATTATTTTATTATTATTTTATGCTTTTTACGGCTATTTTACATCGCCACAGTAAGTCTACGACTTGTTTAAAGTGGTTTAATGGGACCAACAGCTTAATACGTGACTTCCAAACCACGCTAGTGGATAAAGAGCAAGTTATCATTTTAGTCATATTTCGGGGATCGAACCCCGGACTGCTCGCATGATATGCAAGTGCTCGACCATTGAGCTATCACACTAAGTATAACTACTGCTTCGAGCACCGGATAAGTTAACCCCGGTTTATTCCCCTCCAAACCCTAACTATGCTTTAACTGGGGATTGTAAAAGCGGCCCTAAGTTGATTATTAAGCAGGATAAATGAGTGTAGATTTAATGTATTATGCAATATTGTCAGACGCCATCAGAATTGTAAATAGTTAAAAGTCTGCCATCATAAAAAGTGTTTTGTTGTTGACAAAAATCATATAACATGTATTGACATAGTGTGATTTTTTAAATATTGACTTTAAAAGTTGTCAAGCTCTACTTTAAAACCAAATTTTTTTGAAATTTTCCTTAAATAAATCTTGCTTGCTATGCAAGTTGTAAAAGACTCAGTGAGCTGCTGTTGGTGTTAAGTTATTGGCGGTACACCTAGCTTTATAACTTTCAATCTCAATTTAAAGTTGAAACTGGCAGCGACATCTTCAATAAACCTATCCAGCAGCACGCTGAAATCACAAAAACAACAAAAAAGCACAAAGATCTGTTGAAAGGCAAACAACTTTAGATAATAGATCTAATAAACTTACCTAAACCAAAACACCGAGACCTGGCAATTGGTCAACTTCAAAACAGAAACCAAAACAATCCAACAAATCCTACATATAATTAAAAGCACTTGAAAGAAAGTGGTCAACCTAAAAGTAAACAGTTTATCTAAAGTAACGCTTTGAGCTCTGGTCCTTTTCAACAACAAAGACAAACCAAAAAAAGCACAAGAAAAACAATAACGATAAGTTCAATGTTAAACATTGTACTAATCAATTTTCATTACTGCAGGGCAGCTTCTGAAGGTCTCAGTGCGTATATAAACACAATATTGACATTGCCCTTATTCAAAAATCTTGAATCTATAAGAAAAAGATGAAGAAGTTAAACATACCAAATAGATGGTTGCTAGCAGCTGTAAAAGCATGTACGTAAGTTAATACCATTATATGACTTATGTTTTAGAAACTTACTAATAGCAAAGAAAAAAAACAAAAAAGAAATAATTCTCAAATCTGGGTACTTTCCCTACAATCAACAGAAACCTCAACAAGCAGCGGGGATGACGCACCGCTGATCCTTGGATGCGACGCCAATGCCCACCATGTAACCTGAGGTAGCAAAAACAGACTTAAGAGGTAAAAGCTCCAAGAATTTATAGTGATATATAATATCATGAACAAAAGCAACGTTTTGCATTGCGTCGCATAACAAGGTTATTAACTAAAAATTAGCAAATTAAAAAGTTCTGATTTTAATTCAATATCAAATCTAAAAAATAGATCTTTTTAGAATACAAAAATTCAAAAATCTACAAAACAAAATAGTAGTTAACCAAATCAAGCTTTGTCCAAAAGCAGCAATAACATCATAAAGCTAGAGAAAATGACAGATATAGTTCTCAACTTTATTAAAATTACTTCGTAGAACAAATAGCTTGACAAGGCAAAGGCAAACAAAACAAAATTCAGTTTAAAAACATCAAAATATTGTCAGAAAGCACCATAAACTATTGAAAAATGTAAAATTGTTTTTTTATAAATAGTTATAAAGTAAAAAAATGATCAAAAAGTACTAAAACTATTAAAAACTGCAACATGCAAATTAATAAATAAATTATAACTTGTCAAAATAAGAAAATCCGGCCATAAAATATCAACATATTGTTGAAATAAACAAGAATTTAAGGTTAAAACATCAAAATATTATTAAAAAGCACCAAAATCCGGCTATAAACAATTGAAAAATGCAAAAATCTTTTTATATAAAAACAAAAATAGCAAAATCCGGCCATAAAGTATAAAAATATTGTCAAAAAACACCAAAATTTAGACGTTAACTGTTAAAACGTGCTAAATTTTATTCATAAAATAGCAAATCTAACCATAAAACATTAAAATGTTTTCAGATAGAATCAAATTCCAGCCAAAAAAGGAAAAAAGTTAAAAAAATTTATGTCATTGTCAAAAATAGCAAATTCTTTTTGATAAAAATTTAATAATTTATATTTTTTTTAATATTTTTAAATATTTAAACTCAATTTTAAGTTTTGTGTTATATAAAGCAATGCTTAAACTAAGTTTAACTAAAATTTTATTTTGTAATAATTGTAGCCTCAGCATAACTTGAGCAAAGTCGTTTAATGGTAAAAATCAAAATAATTTCAAAAAATAATTAATTTTCTTTTTAAATTTCCAAACTCTATTTTGCTTTTTGTGTTGTATAAAACAATGCTTAAACTAGGTTTGACTTGAATTTTGATTTTATATTGTAACAATTGTAGCCTCAACTTCACTTGGATTAAAGTTGTTATCTTTTGATAAAAATTTAAATTATTTCAAAAAAATATAAAAAAAAATATTTTTTATAATTTTTTTACTCAATTTTGAATTTTGTGTTATATAAAGCAATGCTTAAGCTGAGTTTAACCAAAATTTTAATTTTATTTTTAACAATTGTAGCATCAGCATAACTTGAATAAATTTGTCAATTGGTAAAAATTGAAATAATTTCAAAAAAATATTTTTAAATCTCCAAACTCAATTTTGTTTTTTGTGTTGTATAAAACAATGCTTAAACTAAGTTTAACCAAAATTTAAATTTTATTTTGTAACAATTGTAGCCTCAGCATAATTTTAGCAAATTTGTCCTATGGAAAAAAACAAAATCATTTTAAAAAATTATAAAAAATATTTTTAAATTTCTTAACTCAATTTTGAGTTTTGTGTTATATAAAACAATACTTAAACTACGTTTAACATAATTTTTAATTTTATATTGCAAAAATTGTAGCCTCAGCTTGACTTGAAACAAAGTTATCTTTGGTAAAAATCAGACGCTTGACGCTCAAATGGGCCATACCTCTTTGGCACTTTAGATATTGTGTTAAGTTTTGCTACCAAACTGTTAATTTAGCATCAAAACTATAACTACAGCATTTAAAACTGCAAATCCGGCTGTAAATTTAGCTCTAATAGTGTTGGAAAGCATTAAAATTGAATTTAAAAAAAATGTAAAAATTTGCATAAAATCTCAAAAATAGCAAAATCAAATCATAAAATCTGAAAATATTATCATAAACTGTCGAATATAGTAAAATTCTATTCATAGAATGGTAAAATTCAGTCATAAAGTTTTTTTATGTACATATTTAGTTTATGTAATTTCTAATATATAATATTTAGTTTATTTAGAATTATTGAGATCGATATATGATTACTATTATTACTCTAATACTTGAAGTAATCAAATTAGTAACAGCTTATGGTATATAATTTATATAACTCAATAACGATTCTTCCAATAAAAAACGTTGCTACAAGATAATTATCTTGGAATGTCTTTATATTTCTATTAAAAAAGAAATGAATTTTTCCAAAGTCATTCCAAGCAATATTAGAAAATTTCATAGGTAGCCAGTAAGTTGATACGGAAGCTTAAAGGTTTCGTAATTTGATGAAATTTGTGTTGCGGTTACGGTCGATGTATCAAAGAAGCGACATTCGCGTGAGGGAGGGAGACCTCTCCAACGGAAAAGGAGTAGAAGCGGCGGCGTTTTGCGGGCAAACACGGGGGGAGACACTTTTATTGTTTTTATTTTGAATGCAGTAGCGTTTTTTTTTGTGCAGAAGCCGTTTGCGTCAAGGGTGGCAGAATGCTGGGGGAAAACCATGTGAGGGGATGTGTGATGCTTAGTTTGCATGCAGCACTGGACGAGAAGGTGTCGGTTCATGAGTGCACAGAGCACGTATGGGTGCACCTGGGTTGATTGTTCATTGCAATGCTCCTCGCACCATTGACAAGACCCCCGGGAACCGCACGCGACTGGAAAATAACTTGATTACTGCAGCTCTGATTTCATCCACACCTCGGCTAGACTGCATGACGCTTTTTGTATTGTTAAACCAACTCAACAGTGTATATTTATCAATTATCTTTGAAATTATCTGAACAAATCTTTACAATAGATTAATAGAAGATTTCTTATTATATGCATAAATAATTATATAAACTATAAAAATAAAGCAGAAAAAGCTATTTGGTATAATTTAATTTATAACTTAATCAAAACTATCTATGATAAAAGTAATAAATAATGACTATCCCTTTTGTGCCCAAACATATTTGAAATATAGCAATATTTTTGTTTCAGATATTTGCAGGATGAGCAGTCCGCTTTATTATGCTTATATAAATTTCTACGTATATCTTTCGCTAGATTGGTTTTCTCATCGTTATTTCTTTCCGCGTTCCTGCAAGAAAAAAACACAAAACAACCGAATCAATTTCCATAATCTAAAAGTTCTTAACGAGTGATAAGATGAATGCTTTATTAATGTTAACGAACACAACAATACATAACTCATGGAGAAAAGAAAAGAGGAAATCTGCCATAACTGATAGGTTGCGTAATGTAAGTGACAGTGGGGGTCAGTAATGCCGGACATATTACTCAATGCTCGGTGCAGAATATGCGGCAATTCTTTATCTTGTCTTTGCCCCTATTGAATTTATTACATTATAAAAGTTATGGGTAATTTTTAATTAGGCTTGCGTGTGTGTGTTCGTTTGCTGCACTGTTAATCAATCAAAATTGATTGCTAAAAATTGGATAATTCAATATGACGAAGAGGAGCAGTGCACCGAATGGCAATTATTTGTGATGCAGTCAATTAATTCTTTGTTCCTGTCTGGTTGAGTGTAACGGCCGATGGCCCGGTTTTGATTTGCTTTCGTACATTCGTTTTAGGGGACGGTTGTTTATTTTATTCAATTTCCAAACGGTTTGATAGTTTACGCAAACAATCAGACTAATATGTATATTGACGTGTTGTCCTTTTTACGTGATTTTATAAAGCGGACAATGCTTCTAATGAGATTTTTATTGTATCACCTGGCAAGCCGGGTTTATCCGATTTATTTATACAGGAGGATAACAAATGATAAACCTAATTTTAAAAGAGCATTGAATAAATGGATTATTTTATTTTATAATTGTTCTTATTCAATTTATATTTTTAAATCTTTATTAAATTTGCTGGTTTGAGCAGTTTGCACTATCAACATAAGAAAATCAAATATATAATAAATCTCATAGATAGCAAAACTCTAGTTGATATAGTCCATAAATGCTAACTAAAGTACTGCGCAGACATAGAAAAATGTTGACCTAGACTCTTCTCCTAACATAAATCTGAACTAAAACGTAAATTATAAAAAAAAAAAATTATGATTTTTATAACTTCAAAACACTTTGAGCAAACACATTTTATAAAACTCGCCAGATTAATTTTACTATTTTTTTACATTTATCTTCTACGAAAACAATATTTTATTATTATTATATATTTCCTAACATGTTGGGCTACAAGCCAACAGTTTTTATAAAAATTGCTTGATTGGTTTTTGTTTTACGACAATTTACGTAAAAAATTCAATAACTTTTTACTTTTAACTCTCACGAAAACAGTATTATTGTAAAAATATTAAGATTTTTATTATTTCAGTTTGTTTCCAAACATGTTGAGATATCAACCATAAAATTTGATAAAAATCAAACGATTAATTTTTGTTTTACGACAGTTTACATAAGATTTTGACTGATTTTGTACATTTAATTTTTACAAAAAAAATATTACCGTCAAAATATTATAGTTTTTTATGATTTTGGTGTTTCCAAACATATTGACTTATTAACTATAAATTTTTATAAAAATTGCTTCATTAGTTTTTGTTGTACGACAGTTTATGTAAGAATTTGACTGGTTTTTTGTGTTTCACTCTTACGAAAACATTATTATCGTAATAATATTACAATTCTTATAATTTTGATTTGTTTAAAAATATATTGGGCTATTAGCTAACAAATTTCATAAAAATTCTCCAATTAGTTTTTGTTTTACGACAGTTTGCGTAATAATTTTACTGATTTTTTACATTTAACTTTTACGAAAGCAATATTATCGTAATAATATTACAATTTTTATTATTTTAATATGTTTCCTAATATTGGGCTACCAATCAACAAATTTTATTAAAATTGCTTGATTGGTTTTTGTTTTATCACGTAAAAATTTCAATAGTTTTTAACATTTAATTCTCACGAAAACTGTATTACCATAAAAATATTTCAATTTTTATCATTTCAGTATGTTTCCTAACAAGCTGAGCTATCAACTATAAAATTTTATAAAAATTGCCCGATTAGTTTTTGTCTTACGACAGATTAAACCGCAACCTAACCTAACTTAACTTAGATGTAGTTTAAAGAGAACAAAATTATGTACTATTGCAAGACCAAATAACGCATAGTGCCACTTACTGTAAAAAAAAATTAAATTACCATCACAATACAGATACAAAACCTCAAAGGTTAGAATTGGTGAAAATGGGTTCCAACTATCCCAAAGCATCGCTTTAGCAACAGTTTTTCAAAAATTTTGGAAACGTTTTGTTATTGATTGTATTGGTCTATTTTCTATCACTTGTGCAAAATTGATCTGATCATAATAGATTTATACACATGTTGGGTAGCATTGGGACCACCGATGCCCATATTCACAAACAAAACCACGGTCGATGCTCTCAAGAACCAACAAAGTTGTCCAAAAATTTTGCTTACGCTTACGGCTGACCGTTTTCAACTATAAAAAGAATATTTTTTTAATCATAAAAACTTCCTTGTCAACAAAAAACAATGTTTTTTCACTCCGGCCAGTGCACTGAAGGAAAGTTTATCTATACTACACAGCAGTCACACCCGTGCCGTTTGTAGTTGAGATTAGTAGTTACAAAAAATAAAAGCTTTTACAGAATATTTTGCTGAACCAATTGTTTAAAAAGAATCTTAATTTAATAGTAAAAGTATACAAAAAAAAACCAAACTAAAACAACTAAAGAAGGTAAAATTGAACTAACTAAACCATACCTGAAAAACAAATTAAGTCATATGTACAAAAACAAATTGAACTACCTGTAGATTGATAAACTAAACCAACCAAATAAAGTAAATTTGTGTCAACTAAAAAAGAAGAAAAACCTTAGAAAAAGAAACTAAACTAAGCTCAACAAAATTAAACCTTGATTGATCCAATTTCAAAGAATTGGATTATATATAACAATATTTAAATAAGAGTCAACAAATACTTTTGCAACAAACTTTTGGAAAGGGAAAAAATAAAAAATTTAAATCTCTAAACTGAATTTTGAGTTTTGTCTTTTATAAAGCAATGCTTAAACTGAGTTTAACCAAAATTTTACTTTTATTTTGTAACAGTTATAGCTTCAGCATAACTTGAGCAAAGTTGTCCTTTGATAAAAATCAAAATTATTTCAAAAAACTATAAAATATATTTTTAAATCTCCAAACTCAATTTTGAATTTTGTGTTGTATAAAACAATCCTTAAACTAGGTTTCACTTAAACTCTGATTTTATATTGTAACAATTGCAGCCTCAACATGACTTGGAACAAAGTTTTTTTTTTATAAAAAATTAATAATTTCAAAAAATTATCACAATTTTAAGTTTTGTGTTATATAACTCAATGCTTGAACTAAATTTAACTAAAATTTTAATTTTATTTTGCAATAATTGTAGCCTTAGCATAACTTGAGCAAAGTCGTTTTTTGATAAAAATCAAAATAATTTCAAAAAATTATAAAAAATATTTTTAAATCTTTAAACACAATTTTGCGTTTTGTATTGTATAAAACAATGCTTAAACTAGGTTTGACTTGAATTTTGATTTTATATTGTAACAATTGTAGCCACAGCTTGACTTGGAACAAAGTTATCTTTTGATAAAAATTTAAATAATTTCAAAAAACTATAAAAAATATTTTTAAATTTCTAAACTCAATTTTGAGTTTTGTGTTACATAAAGCAATGCTTAAGCTAAGTTTAAACAAAAGTTTAATTTTATTTTTAACAATTGTAGCCTCAGCATAACTTGAGCAAAGTTGTCTTTTGGTAAAAATCAAAATAATTTCAAAAAATTCTAAAAAATATTTTTAAATCTCCAAACTCAATTTTGCTTTTTGTGTTGTATAAAACAATGCTTAAACTAAATTTAAGCAAAATTTAAATTTTATTTTGTAACAATTGTAGCTCAGCATAATTTGTCCTATAATAAATCATTTTAAAAAATGATAAAAAATATTTTTAAATTTCTTAACTCAATTTTGAGTTTTGTGTTATATAAAGCAATATATAAACTACGTTTAACATAATTTTTGATTTTATATTGCAAACATTGTAGCCTCAGTTTGACTTGAAACAAAGTTATCTTTTGGAAAAAATTAGACGCTAAAAATTTTTTTTCAGCCAACA
Source organism: Tachinus rufipes (assembly GCA_963932245.1). Taxonomy (NCBI): domain Eukaryota; kingdom Metazoa; phylum Arthropoda; class Insecta; order Coleoptera; family Staphylinidae; genus Tachinus; species Tachinus rufipes. Next base: position 113,155,803 of record OZ010744.1, on the reverse strand, counting down.
CACAAATTTCCAACTTCCCGTTTTTCTCTTACAATTTTTCAAATGGGCAATTCCTCTTTGGCACTTTAAATATTGTGTTAAGTTTTGCTACCAAACTGTTAATTTAGCATCAAAACTATAAATACGGCATTTAAAAATCCAAATCCGGCTGTAAATTTAGCTCTAATAGTGTAAATCCAAGTGTTAAATTTGACTGTTAATGCGGCCTCCAAATTTATGAATTAAATTTTTAAAACTAAATATCACTCACCAACGTGTTAAAACTGTTAATCCGGCTCCGTTATTAAAACAGTTTCAGAAAAATGCGTAAACAATTTTTTACCATGTTGTTAACTGTTAAAAAATGACAAATTGTATTTACAAAAAACTAAAAAATAACAAGACCCGGTCATAAAATATTAAAATATTAAAAAAAAACTAAAATCCGGTCAAAAACCGTCTTAAAATTTCAAAATATTGTCAGAAAGCACCAAAGTCCAGCCATAAACTGTTGAAAAATGTAAAAGACTATTTATAAATTCTAAAATATCTACAAAATATTGTCAGAAACTACTAAAATCCGGCCATAAACTGTTAAAAAGTGTAAAATTCTATTCATAAGTATCAAAAATAACAAAATTCTGCTTTAAAACATAAAAATATTGTTAAAAAGTAACAAAATCCGGCAATAAACTGTTAGAAAATAAAAAATTAAATTTTATAAAATTTCAAAAACAGCAAAATCAAGCTTTGAGACATTAAAAGATTGATATAATTAACAAAATTCCCCTATAAACTATTAAAAAGTGCATAATTCTTTTCATGGAGTGTCAAAAATTAGCCATTAACTGTTAAAAAGTGCAAAATTCAATCATAAAAAAATAAAAAAAACATTAAAATATTATCATAGAATCAAAATCCGGCCAAAAAATCTAAAATATTTTTTTAATAAAATGTCAAAAATAACATGTCAGGCCATAAATGATCAAAAAAATAATAACAATAACATTAATAGTTATTTGTTTCTAATTCAATATCCAGTCATAAATTGTCTGCAAGAAACAAGTTCTATTCATAGAATGTTAAAAATCCAGTCATAAAGTATAAAAATTCAACAACAACATTCTATAAATCAAAAATCAAAAAATGGTAAATTTTTGTGTAAAATTTATAAAATAATAAAAATTAGTGACAACAAAATTGTCCAGAAAACTAATGTTTACTATAAAAATTACTGTAAAAACTTTGAAAAAAAAACATTTCTTGCTTGAAATTTATTAAAAATTGCGTGGAAAACCTAAATATGGCATAAAATTCGCTTGAAGAACAAACAAAAAACTTAATTTTTGAATAAAATTTGCTAAAAATTCATGTTTACCACATAAAACCACCAACAAAACTAATTTTAACCATGAAATTGAAAAATTATTCTCAGAACCTTAAAATTGCATATGACATAAAACTCATTCATATATCATGTATTCCACATAAAATTTATTGAAATTTGCCTAGTAAACCCAAATATTGCAGAATATATTTTTTTTAACTTTAAAATCAAGAAAATCGAAACAAAACATTTATTACATAAAAATCAAACAGAAAAATTATTTATAATATAAAAATCCATAAAAAAAATACTTTTACTTCAGACATTTTATCAAAATTTGCACAGAAAACTCATTTATAGAATAAAATTTGTTAAAAAAACTCTTACATTGCACAGAATAAACTTTCAATATCGCTCAGAAAACTCAATTCTAACAACAAATTTGCTAAAAAGTCATTTTTAGCACAAACTTTGTTTCAAAAATTGCAAAACCGCACAGAAAAACATATATAATATCAAAATTGTACAGAAAACTCACTTTTAGCATAAACTTTTAACAGACAAAATTCGTTAAAAAAACTCATTTTTAGTATAAAATCAATAAAAATTACACAAAATATACTTTTATAACATCAAAATTAGGCAAAAAACTTAATTCTAGCACACAAATTACAAAACTTTATGAAAATTAACTTCAAATATTTCAAAAATACACAATACAAATAACAGTACACACATTTTGAGCATAAAATTTTCTTCAAAAGTTGCAAAATTGCACAAAATAAACATTTATAATATTAAAGTCTCCCAGTACACTCATTTTTAAAATAAAAATCACGTTTAATCCAACAAATTAGAACAGAAACCTCTTTTATACTATAAAATTTACTTAAAAAACATCAAAAATAACATTTGCAACAAGAAAATTATCCAGAAAACTAATTTTTAGCATAAAATTTGATCTGAAATCATGTTTATTTTTTAAAATTCATTAAAATAAACGCATAAAGCTTACTTATAGCTTAAAAACCTTAAAATTGCACAGAAAAGATGATTATACTATAAAAATTACACAAAAAAACCATTTCTTGCATAAAATTTGCTTGTGAATCAAGAATATCACATAAAATTTATCAAAAATTGCGTAAAAAACCCAAGTATTGCAAAAGATTTGCTTAGAAAACCATAAAATTATACATTTATACCATAAAAATTGCTGAAAAAAACTTATTTTTTGAATAAAATTTGCTGAAAATTGCATGTTTACCACATGAAATTGCCCTCAAAACCAATTTTTAGCATAGAATTTGTCAAAGCTGGTGCATAAAATTACAGTAGAAGAAGTAACTCGCCCACAAATTAAACTTTGTTCTCACTCACCCACCCAAGCGTAAGTTATCAAGAGATTTATTGTTAAACAGTTCTCTTATATCTAAATCCAAGGACACAAGAGGTGGGATGAACCATAGATCCTTTGATAGCTAACACTTGGGCGGGTGGTTGGGTCACAGTAGAAGAAATAACTTGTTCACAAATTAAACTTTGTTTCCACTCACCCACCCAAGCGTTAGTTAACATGAGATTTATTGTTAAGCAATTTTTTCATATCAATATCCAAACACACAAAAGGTGGGATGAACAATAAATTTTTTGATGATTAACACTTGAGCGGGTAAGTGGGTCACAGTAGAAGAAGAACCTCCTTCACAAAATAAACTTTGTTTTCATTTACCCACCCAAGCATAAGTTATCAAGAGATTTATTGTTAAACAGGTTTCTCATATCTAAATCCAAGCACACAAAAGGTGGAATGAACAATAGATCTTTTGATAACCAACACTTGGGCGGGTAGGTAGGTCACAAAAAAAGAAATAATTTGCCCACAAATTTAATTTTGTTCCCACCAACCCAAACCTTACTTATCATGAGATTTATTGTTAAACAATTTTCTCATATCTAAATCCAAGCACACAAAAGGTAAGATGAACAATAGATTTTTTGATAACTATTACTTGGACGGGTGGATAAGTCACATTAAAAAAAGTAACTTATCCACAAAATAAATTTTGTTCCCACCCACCCACCCAAGCGTTAGTTATCATGAGATTTATTGTTAAACAATTTTCTCATATCTAAATCCAAGCATACAAGAGGTAGGATAAACAATAGATCTTTTGATAACTAACACTTGGGCGGGCGGGTGGGTCACATTAGAAAATGTAACTTGTCCACAAATTAAACTTTGTTCTCATTTACCCACTTAAGCGTAAGTTATCAAGAGATTTATTGTTAAATAATTCTTTCATATCTAAATCCAAGCACACAAAAGGTGGGATAAACAATAGATTTATTTTTATTTTTAACTAACACTTGTCAAGTGGTTGAGTTACAGTAGAAAAAATAACTTGCCCACAAATTAAACTTTGTTTTTATTCACCCACCCAAGCGATAGTTATCATGAGATTTCTTTTAAACATTTTTCTCATATCTAAATTCAAGCACACCTCTAGAGACGAACAATAAATCCTTTGATGACTAACACAGGTAGACGGGTGGGTGGTTTACAGTAGAAAAAGTAACTGCATACAAACTAAACTTTAAAATTGTACAAAAAAAATTATAACTTAAAAATTGCTCAGATAATGTGCACAAAATTACTTTTATAACCTTAAAATTGGACGGAAAAAAACTAGATTTGTATCAAATGATTTATCAATATTAAAAAAAAGCCTAAAAATAAATAGAAAAAACATTTATAACATAAAATATAATATATATCAAAGATATTGTTAAAAAGAATTAAACTCCAGAATAAACTGTTGAAAAGTGCAAATTTCTTTACATGTAATGTCAAAACTAGTAAAATTCGGTCAAAAAATATGAAAAAATTGTCAAAAAGCACCAAAATTAAGTGTTGAAATAAAAAACATTGTCAAAAAGATTCATCAAAAGTATAAAATTGTAACAAAAATTAAATTAGCGTTTTTATACTCTATTAACCTTACAAACCTGGTTCTAGTAGGCTGAAGGTCCTTCCGAGTATGACTGATAAAATAAGGCTGAAATCATAATTTTTTTTTAATTCACAAATACTATAGAGCAGAGTAGGATTTGAATGATAGGACCAAAAAGTACAACTCAATATAGTTAGTGCAATTTTTCTAAAACTGATTTAGTACAGAATGATTAAGGATTTAAGGATAGAAAGGTTAAAAGCACTTTCTGGTCACCTTGAACTACATATTTCACTCCTAAACATCTGAAAAACTTTTTTAGGTGAATACAAAGCAGACAACAAGTATTTTAAACATAACTCTTGGAACTAGATGATACACGCATAAACTATCTTTTTAACTACTACAAGATTTAAACGCCGGTAACAGTATACTAGTTTCTGAAAACTAGATTTTTATTTTTATTTGCAGTTGATATAGTGGGAAAAAAAGTCAATCTGATTATAACTTATAATCCACAAAACATGGATTATTACATTTATCAGTTTAATTTCTCCTTATTTAAAAAAAATTAAAATTAACACAAGAAATTTTCCAACTTAGTATTTTATGAGCTTTGCCAAGTAAATTAATTGATTATATTACAGTCTATCGACTTGGCATACCGACTCTTAAGTGGAGTTATCCTGTCTTAAATAAATAGCAGCGAAATCCGAAATTAAAACAGCATTAAGCTGTATTGTTTGTGTTTTTGGCATTGTATTCATCCCCGTACCCCAAAATGCTTGTTAATAATTGTTACAATTTCCAACGAGAGAGATATTTATTGTTATTATTCGAGAATTTCAATGTTCAACACCGGGACTACTGCAACAACGGCACCACCAGAGCAGGGAGAGCTTATCCGTTTTAATTAAAGTATAAAGCTGCCCTGTATTTACAAAACTGTATGCTCTACAATTATGTCAAGGGGCGTCGCGTTCTTCGGGCACCTCTTATATATATAATCTTCAGCCCACGCATAATTTAGAATGCGGAGATTCCCTTTATAATTAATGATATAAAATATATGTGACATGGAACGCGACACAGGAATAAATAACGGCCGACATCTTTTGTGTTCATTAAATAGAAAATCGTTACCTGCTACTTGAAAGTATGTTGAGTCAGCTTAAAAATATCTCTCTCCCTGTCCTGCCAGCAAGCAAACTTTAAACTAAATCGCGAGCTTGAAACGGTCGCACCGGGTAAAATTTAACTCTAATCGATAATTTAATTGGGGAAAAGAAAATCCACGAAATTCATTCCAGCTATATTATTATTATTATTATTATTATTATTAAAGCTTGTTTCACCAATTTGTCAGTTTGATAGTTTTAAATGCGCAAGGATTAAGATGATGCGGGGCAATAAATTTTCAACTAAAACGAAATGATGTATTACAGAAATGTCTCCCAGTAAATAATTTATCGTAACATAGGTGGATTAACCTTTGATTTAGGTACGTGAGTAGATTACTCTTCAGTTGAAGGGGTAATCATTAAAGCCGATTTTAACTGGTCTCGTAAATTACATTAATCGTGTTGACACCTAGTTAACTGAGAATGATCTATAGAGCAATGGACAAAAATTTCAAAATAATTCCCGAATCGCGACCGCACACATTTTATTGTGATTTAATGCGAATTAAAATGAATAAATTGCGAACCGTGTGTGCTGTATATAAATAAGTCTTCTTTAATCTTAATCTCAAGTCAGTTTTATATACATTTCAATTTGGATTTAAATTAGCATTTCATGCGCATTTTAATATCATCCGGAGCAGTAAAACCAACCATTTCATAATTCAGCTAACATTATTGTCTCTGGAATGTACAAATTGTTGCACCAGATTTACGTAATGTTATTCTTTTACTAAACAAATATACAACAATAAATGATTTTATTTTTAACAAATGTTAATAATTTAATACAATTTTTTTTGCATTCAACAAAAGATTATAACATTTATCAAAAATTGCATTGCAAAATCATTAAAAATTGTACTGAAAGCATTTATTGCATAAAATTGCACAGAAAACCCATTTAATGCATAAAGTAGAGCACAACTCAAGCATTAACTTTATTTATTACATACAGAAGCTCAAAAACTACAAAAAAAAAGTTTATGATAAAAAATTGATCAACAATCGCGCAAAAAAAACTGTTTGCTTTAATAAATGATTAAAATAATGTATAGAAAAAGAATTTATTGCATCAAATTTATCAAAAACCGCACAAAAAACCCATTTATTGCAAAAAGTATTCGAAAATCCGCTCATAAAAAGTGTAGTTAATTTTTCAAAAAACGCAGAAAAAACTTATTTACTGCTTAAAATTGTCCAAAATTGCAGAAAAAACTAGTTAATGGTATAAAATATATAAAAAACTGCGCAACAAAACCATTTATGACATAATACATTGCAAAAATCGCGTATAAATTTCATTAACCCTAATAAATTCATCAAAAATTGTATGCATAAAATTCATTAAAAAACTAACAAAAAACATTTTTTGTATAAAGTTTTCCAAAAAACGTTTATGATAATAATCAAAATATGCGCAAAAAACCTATTTGTCGTAATAAACTCAACAAAAATTGTACAGAAAATACGTTTATTGCATAAAATTGATCAAAAATCACACAAAAAATTCATTTACTGCAGAAAGTAATCCAAAAACTGCGCAGAAAATCCAAAAACTGCGCCATAAAATTCAAAAAATATTGCGCAATAAAATCATTTATGACATAATACAGCGCATAAATCGCGTATAAACTCCATTAACCCTAATAAATTCATCAAAACTTGTACGGTAAATGCATTTATTGTTTAAAATTTATTAAAAAAATCAACAAATCTAATTAAATAGTATCAATTTGATCAAAAATTGCGCAAAAAATTATTTGTTTTAATAAATAATTAAAATATTGTACAGAAAAAGCATTTATTGCATCAAATTTATCAAAAATTGCACATAAGTATTCTAAAATTTGCTTAGAAAACGCGTTTACATTATCCAATTTATTAAAATTGTTCAGAAAAAGCATTTATTAAAAATTATTTATTAACAAACGCTCTAAAAACTTATTAATTGCGCAATATAACTATTTATGATATAATATATTGCAAAATTTGCGTATAAACCATATTACTCTATTAAATTTATCAAACATTGTACGATAAATGCATTTATTGCATAAAATTCATTAAAACACAAACAAAAAACATTTATTGCATAAAGTAGTCCAAAAATCGCTTAATAAACTCATCAAAATTTGTACAAAAAAACAAGTTATTGTATAAAATTTATCAAAAATTGCACAAAAAATGCGTTTACTGCAGAAAGTAACCGCGCAAAAAATCCATTTAATACATAAACTAATGCAAATTCGCACAGAAAATTTATTTGATACATAAAATAGTGCAAAAAACGGACATAAACACAATTTGCTTAAAAAAATTTATCAAAAGTTAAACAGAAAACTCAATTATAGCTTAAAGAAGTCCAAAAACAGCGCAAAAAAACAATTTGTGAAATAAAATATTGCGCAAAAAACCAATTTATTACATAAAGTAGTGCAAAATTGCACGTAAACATCATTAGTTATTGTAAATTTAACAAAAATTGTACAAAAATAGTATTTATTGCATAAAATTTAATAAAAACCCTGCAAAAACACTATTTATTGCTAAATATAGACTAAAAATTGCGCCGGATGTGGTATAAAATTCTTCAAAAACCGCGCAAAATTATTTGTTTTAGTAAACTACAAACTACACTCCGCGACAAAAGTCTGGGTTCACTAACAATTTTTCCGATTTTTCGTCCTATTTTTTTTTTTTCAAATAAACCAAAATGTTAATGTTTGTTTATCAAAAAACAAAAATGAAAAACTACCTTTGGTGATAAATTAATAATTAATCTTTATTTACTTACATTTTAGGATACTAAAGAAATATAGTGTTTATAAAAAAAAGTGAAAAACACGAACTATGGGTACGAACGAAACTTTCAATATCTGGTGTTTCCACCACGAGCCCTAATAACACAGTCCAGACGTCTAGACATGCTGTTAATCAACGTTGCAATGTTTTCTTGCGGCAGTCTGTCCCACTCTTCAACCAAACATGCTGCAAGGTCTCTTAAAGTCCGAGGGCAATCAGGGCGAGCTCGAATGGCTCTTCCCAGTTGGTCCCACACGTGCTCAATAGGGTTCAGATCTGGTGAACAAGCAGGCCAATCCAAACACCTAATTCCGACTTCGTTAAAATATTGGAGGGTAATGTTCGCCACATGTGGGCGAGCATTATCCTGCATTAATTGAAAGTTTTCTCCAATAAAGTGACTGTATGGTACAACATGTTCCTCTACAATATCCCTAATGTACCTATCTGCGTTAAGGGCTGCTCTATCACAAATATGTAGTTCTGTACGAGCCTCGACAGAAATCCCTCCCCATACCATTACAGAGCCTCCGAAAAAATTGGATCTAGGAGCCATGGTACATGCTGCGTATCGTTCTCCTGGTCTCCTCCATACCCGTGTACGACCGTCTGGAGCATCCAACGTAAACCGGGATTCATCAGTCCATAAGACATGTTGCCACTCGGCAGCCCCCCAGTTCTGATAAGTTCTAGCAAAATTCAGTTGGTTTTGTTTGTGACGAACCGTAAGTTTTGGACCAGTGGCAGCCCGATAAGACTTTAGATTATTTTCTCGAAGTCGTCGCTGAACTGTACGTGCCGATATTTGAACATTTCTGACTGCAGCAAGCTCATTAGCTGTAATTGTTGCAGTTTCAGTGCGATTTCTCAAAGATTGTAACAACATAAATCGGTCATCTTGAGCATTAGTTTTTCTTGGTCTTTCTGACCGTGCTCTGGCTGTTAGTAGACCATCTTCCTCATACCTCTGCCAAATCCTTCGGACCCCGTTTTGAGAAACTCCATACCTACGGCCTGCTTCTCTCTGGCTATGTCCTTCTTCAATGTGGGCAATTATCCGTGCACATCTTACTGGAGATATCGGCATTTTGATCACAAAACTAAATTTCAGCACACACTGACACTTGCCAGCAACATTTGAAGCATGATAAACAAATCCCTGACAACACCTACTTAATTGTTAACCAAATCTCAAAAATCTGAATAAAGCACGTTAGAAGGAAAACATGCACTATATTAAAAATTGTACGGCTATGCATTTGGCGACTACGTCATTAAACTTGTTTTTTGATAAATAAGCATTAACATTTTGTTTTAGCTGGATAAAAAAAATTCTGTAGGAAAAATCGGAAAAATTGTTAGTGAACCCAGACTTTTGTCGCGCAGTGTACATTGTGCAGAAAACATATCCATCACCTAAAATTCATAAAAAATTGCTTCAAAAAACTGCAAAAAAGACGTTTATGATACAAATTTGATAAACAGTTGTACAAAAAACTATCTTTTTTAACAAATGATTAAAATATTGTATAGAAAAAGCATTTATTATATCAAATTCATCAAAAATTGCACAAAAAAACCATTTATTGCATAAAGTATTCCCAAACCCGCTCAGAAACAGCGTTTATAGTATCCAATTTATTAAAATTGTTCAGAAAAAGCATTATTGAATGAAATTTATCAAAAAAACGCACGAAAAATTTATATATTGCAAAAAATTGTCCAAAACCATACAGGAAATCAGTTTATGATATAAAATATTTAAAAAATTGCGCAATTAAACCATTTATGACGTAATACATTGCAAAAATCACGTTTAAACTCTATTAACCCCTAATTATAGCAAAAAAATTATTAAAAAATAATCAAAAAAACCAATTATTGCATAAAATAGTGCATAAATTGCTAAAAAAAAACTTTTATGATGTAAAATTGATCAAAAATTGAGCAACAAAACTTGTTTGGCCTAATATATTCATCAAAAATCGCACAAGAAACCCATTTATTGCATAAAGTATTCCAAAATCCGCTCAGAAAAATGTTTATAGTATCCAATTTATTAAAATTTTTCAAAAAAAGCAATTATTGAATAAAATTGATCAAAAACGCTCAAAAAGCGTATTTATTGCATAAAATAATCCAAAATTGCACAGAAAATCAATTTATGCTATAAAATATATAAAAAACTGTACAACAAAAACATGTATGACATAAAACAGTGCAAAAATTGCGTATAAACTGTATTAACCCTAATAGATTCATTAAAATTTGTACGGTAAATGCATTTATTGCATAAAAGTGATTAAAAAACAAACATAAAGCATTTATTGCATAAAATAGTCCAAAAATCGCTTAAGAAAACCTATTTATTACATAAATTATTTCAAAATCCGTTCAGAAAAAGCGTTTATAGTCTATTCAATTTATTAAAATTGTTTAGAAAAAGCATTTATTTAATAAAATTCATCAAAAAACACACAAAAAGCCTATTTATTGCATAAAATAGTTCAAAATAGTACAGAAAATCAATTTATACTCAAAAATATATTAAAAAATCGAGCAATAAATCCATTTATGTTGTAATTCAGTGCAGAAATTGCTTGTAAAACCTCCATTAACCCTAATAAATTCATCAAAACAGTTAATGCATTTAATGTATAAAACTCATTAAAAACAAACAAAAACAAACCATTTGTTACATAAAATAGTACAAAAATTGTTAAAAAAAAAATATTGAATAAAATTTGTCAAAAAACGCACAAAAAACCTATTTATTGCATAAAATAGTCAAAAATTGCACAGAAAATCAGTTTATGCTAAAAAATATATTAAAAAATCGCGCAACAAAACCATTTATGGCATAATACAGTGCGAAAATCACGTATAAAATCTATTAACCCTAATAAATTTTTCAAAATTTATACGGTAAATGCATTATTTATTGCATAAAATAGTCCAAAAATCGTTCAAAAAAATTATATATTATATAACATTGATCGAAAATTGGGTAAAAAACTTATTAACCCTAATAAACTTATCATAAAAATTTCAAAAATCACACAAACAATCCATTTACTATAGAAAGTAATTCAAAAACCGCGTATTTATTACATAAAGTAGTGCAAATTTGCACAGAAAATCTATTTAATACATAAAGTAATACCAAAAACGGACATAAACATTATTTGCTTAAAGAAATTCATCAAAAGTTAAACAGAAAAACCCAATTATTGCATAAAGTAATCCAAAAACCGCGCAAAAAAACGTTTATGATATAAAATATAACTTAAAAAACAAATTTATTTCATAAAGTAGTGCAAAATTGCATGTTAACACCATAAGTCGTTGTAAATTTAACAAAAATTGTACAAATTACTATTATTGCATAAAATTTAACAAAAATCAAGCCTAAAGCACATTTACTAAAAGATATACTTCATAAATTGCTCAATCAGCTTGTAGTATAATATTTGCGTAAAATAGTCCAAAAATTAGTTAAAAAAGAAATTATGTCATAAAATTAATCAAATATTGCACAAAAAAACAAATAAATTCATCGAAAACCACACAAGAAGTGTATTTACTGCAGAAAGTAATCTAAAACCTGCGCAAAAAAACCGTTTATGATATAAAATATCGCGCAAAAAGTACATAAAGTAATACAAATTTTACAATTTTACAAACATAAACGGTATTTGCTTAAAAAAATTTATCAAAATTTAAACAGAAACCCTAATTATTGCATAAAGTAATCCAAAAGTCGCGCTAAAAATCATTTATAATATAAAATATCACACAAAAAAAAATTATTACATAAAGTAATGCAAAATCGCACATAAAAACTATTAGTTGTTGTAAATTCAACAAAAATTGTACAGAAAATTTATCAAAAATTAAGAATAAAACGCATTTACAAAAAAATATACTTCAAACAGCTTGTACTATAAATATCACCAAAACTCCCACAAAAACCGTATAAACTTTAATAAATTTATTTAAAAATTGTTCAGGAAACGTATTTATTACATGAAATACATTAAAAATAGCACAGAAAATCCATTTATTGCATAAAGTAATCTAAAACTTGTACAAAAAATCTATTTATAGCATAACATTTATCAAAAACTTACATAAAATTATAATAATAATAATATTAATAATAATATATTTATTTCAGATTTTATACAAAATATAATACAACAATTATATAATACATTAAAAACTGAAAATTTGTCAAAATCACTGATGATTTAAGTACTCATAAACCGTGTTTGGTTCTATATTAAGTAAGTATATGAACACTTCGGTTTTAAATTTGTTTAACAATTTTATACGTTTTAACTTGTCTGGTAGTTTATTCTACAACTTTATACAAGAGTATGTGCATTCATTTTTGTACATTGTTAGTCTATGTGCTGGTATATTATAATTTATTGACCTAGTGTTTTTGTTATGAGTTGATCTAAACATTTCAAACTTTTCAGAATAGTCCACACATCGCGTATAAATCCCATTTGTCTTAATAAATTCATTAAAATTTGTACAAAACAGCATTTATAGCATAAAATTGAACAGAAAACCTATTTAATGCATAAAATAGAGCAAAATTTGCACATAAAGTAATCCAAAAGTTACAAAAAAAGCGTTTATAGTGTAAATTTGATCAACAATTGCGCAAAAAAAAACTATTTGTTTAAATAGAAATTAAAATATTGTACAAAAAATCAAATTAATCAAAAATTGAACAAGATGCCCATTTATTGCATAAAGTATTCCAAAATCTGCTCATAAAAAGCTTTTATAGTATCTAATTTATTAAAATTCTTCAAAAAAAGCATTTATTAAAAAATATTTATTAACAAATGCACTAAAAACCTATTTATTGCATAAAATGGTCCAAAATTGCACAAAAAATCAGTGAAAATTGTGCAATATAACCATTTATGACATAATATAGTGCAAAATTTGCGTATAAACCATATCACTCAATTTAGTTTATCAAACATTGTACGGTAAATGCATTTATTGCATAAAATTCATTAAAACACAAACAAAAAAACATTTATTGCATAAAGTAGTCCAAAAATCGCTCAAAAAAGGCGTTTTTGGTTTAAAATAGATCAAAAATTGCGCAAAAAAATTTAGTTGCAATAATAAACTTATCAAAATTTGTACAAAACAACATATTTAATGCATAAAATTTATCAAAAATTGCACAAAAAATGCGTTTACTGCTGAAAGTAATCCAAAAACCGCGCAAAAAATCTATTTATTACATAAACTAGTGCAAATTTGCACAGAAAACTTATTTGATACATAAAGTAGTGCAAAAAACGGTAATAAACACCATTTGATTAAAGAAATTTATCAAAAGTTAATCAGAAAACCCAATTATTGCTTAAAAAAGTCCAAAAACCACGAAAAAAAAATAATTTTTGATATAAAATATTGCGCAAAAAACCAATTTATTACATAATGTAGTGCAAAATCGCACATAATTTATTTCTAAATATAGACTAAAAATTGCGCAAAAAAAAAACCGGATGTGGTATAAAATTCTTCAAAAACCACGCAAAATTTTTTGTTTTAGTAAACTTATAACAAATTGTGCAGAAAATATAATATATTTGCCCTATTAAACTGATCAAAAATTGTAAAAAAAATACATTTATTGCATAAAATTTATCAAAAATCACACAAAAAATCTATTTACTGCAGAACAATTCGCACAGAAACCTTATTTAATACATATAATAAATAAATCAAAAATCAAAAATTAAATAGAAAACCCAATTATTCCATAAAGTAGTCCAAAAACCGCACAAAAAACCATTTATAATGTAAAATGTAAATCAAAAAACTAATTTATTACATAAAGTAGTACAAAATTGAAACAGGAAATAGTAGCTGGGTGCCAAGCCTAGGCTGTAGGGGAGATGATTAATTTTTTAAAAGCTGCATTCTTTTATTGCAGTTTGAGAAATTTTAGCGGTGTGCACGAGTGCGTTGTTGTGCAACAACCCGACTTTTTTTGTAAATTTTCTTTAACGCTTTGCTCAAATATTTTCTCTCAACCTATGTAATAAGGGAGTATAACAAACGCCATTTACTCTAGTATTTTTTTCTTTGAAACCATTCAGATTGTAGCTATGACCGTTTTGGTTAACAAGGTTACCCTGGTTTTTTTTAATAGTGGCACACCTACACGCCGCCAAGTCATAGATTTTTTTTTAACAGAGGATCATGATACAAAGTTTTATCTCACGTAACAATAGATTGTAGATTTTTTTTTCAGATGTTTTGGGACTTATTTTGCACTCACTTTATTTATACTTAAATGGTCATGGAGTATTTGGCAAATCAATGTATTTGACAGCTCTGACATGCTTGTAACTCCTATATTTTTAGTCGGCGATCACTTTTAAATAGGTTTTTTGTGCAATTTTATGCTATAAAAGCTATTCTGTACAAATTTTAAAAAATTTATTAAGATAAATAGAATTAATACGCATTGTGTGCACTATTTTATGTCACATTTGATCAATGTTATGCTATAAATAGATTTTCTGTGCAAGTTTTAGATTACTTTATGAAATAAATGGATTTTCTGTGCTATTTTTAATGTATTTCATGCAATAAATACGTTTTCTGAACAATTTTTAAATGAATTTATTAAAGTTTGTATAGTTTTTGTGGGAGTTTTGGTGATATTTATAGTACAAGCAGTTTGGAGTATATTTTTTAGTAAATGCGTTTTATACTTAATTTTTGATAATTTTTTTGTACAATTTTTGTTGAATTTACAACGACTAATAATCTTTATGTGCAATTTTGCATTACTTTATGTAATAAATTGTTTTTTTTTGCGTGATATTTTATATCATAAATATTTTTTGCGCGACTTTTGAAATACTTTATGCAATAATTAAGGTTTCTGTTTAAATTTTGATGAATTTCTTTAAGCAAATAGTGTTTATGTTTGTTTTTTGCACTGGTTTATGTATTAAATAAATATTCTGTGCAAATTTGTATTACTTTATGTACTTTTTGAGCAATATTTTATATCATAAACAGTTTTTTGTGCGGTTTTTGGATTACTTTCTGCAGTAAATAAATTTCTTGTGTGGTTTTCGACGAATTTATTAGTTTTTTTGCGTAATATTTGATCAATAATTGCTTTTCTTAAGCGATTTTTCTACTATTTTACGCAAATATTATACTACAAGCTGATTGAGCGATTTCTGGAGTATATCTTTTAGTAAATGTGCTTTAGGATTAATTTTTGTTGAATTTTATGCAATAATTGTAATTTGTACAATTTTTGTTAAATTTACAACGACTAATGGTGTTAACATGCAATTTTGCACTACTTTATGTTATATTTTATATCATAAACGTTTTTTTGCGCGGTTTTTGGTTTACTTTATGCAATAATTGGGTTTTTCTGTTTAATTTTTGATGAATTTCTTTAAGCAA
Source organism: Tachinus rufipes (assembly GCA_963932245.1). Taxonomy (NCBI): domain Eukaryota; kingdom Metazoa; phylum Arthropoda; class Insecta; order Coleoptera; family Staphylinidae; genus Tachinus; species Tachinus rufipes. Next base: position 113,140,081 of record OZ010744.1, on the reverse strand, counting down.
ATAATGTTTATGTCCGTTTTTGGCATTACTTTATGTATTAAATAGATTTTCTGTGCAAATTTGCACTACTTTATGTAATAAATACGCGGTTTTTAAATTAGTTTCTGCAGTAAATGGATTGCTTGTGTGATTTTTGATAAATTTTACGCAATAAATGTGTTTATTGTACTATTTTTGATAAGTTTTTACGATTTTCGGACTATTCTATGCAATAAATAGTTTTTTTGTCTGTTTTTATTGAATTTTATGCAATAAATGCATTTGCCGTATAAATATTGATGAATTTATTAAGGTTAATAGATTTTATACGTGATTTTTGCACTGTATTATGTCATAAATAGTTTTGTTGCGTGATTTTTTATATATTTTATAGCATAAACTGATTTTCTGTGCAATTTTTGACTATTTTATGCAATAAATAGGTTTTTTGTGCGTTTTTTGACAAATATTATTTAAAATTTAATTTTTTGAACAATTTTTGGACTATTTTATGCAATAAATGGTTTGTTTTTAATGAATTTTATGTAATAAATGCATTAACCGTTTTGATGAATTTATTAGGGTTAATGGAGGTTCTACAAGCAATTTCTGCACTGTATTACAATATAAATGGTTTTATTATCTGATTTTTTAATATATTTTTTAGCATAAATTGATTTTCTGTGCGATTTTGAACTATTTTATGCAATAAATAAGCTTTTTGTGTTTTTTGATGAATTGAATAAATGCTTTTTCTGAACAATTTTAATAAATTGAATGGACTATAAATGCTTTTTCTGAACGGATTTTGGAATATTTTATGTAATAAATAGGTTTTTTTAAGCGATTTTTAGACTACTTTATGCAATAAATGTTTTTTTTTTGTATTTTAATCAATTTTATGCAATAAATGCATTTACCGTACAAATTTTAATAAATTTATTAGGGATAATAAAATTTATACGCAATTTTTGCACTGCAATATGTTATAAATAATTTTGTTGTGCAGTATTTTATATATTTTATAGCATAAATTGCTATTCTGTGCAATTTTTGACTATTTTATGCAATAAATACGCTTTTTGTGCATTTTTTGATCAATTTCATTCAATAAATGCTTTTTCTGAACAATTTTAATAAATTGGATACTATAAACAATTTTTCTGAACAAATATTGGAATACTTTATGCAATAAATGGGTTTTTTGTGCAATTTTTGATGAATATATTAAGTGAAACAAGTTTTTTTGCTCAATTTTTGATCAATTTTACATCATAAACTTTTTTTTTTGAGCAATTTTTGAACTATTTTATGCAATAAATAGTTTTTTTGATTATTTTTTAATAAATTTTATGCTATAATTAGAGGTTAATAGAGTTTATACGTGATTTTTGCACTGTATTATGTCATAAATGATTTAATTGCGCAATTTTTTAAATATTTTATAGCATAAACTGATTTTCTGAACGGTTTTGGACATTTTTTTGCAATAAATAAGTTTTTTGTGCGTTTTTTGATAAATTTGATTCAATAAATGCTTTTTCTGAACAATTTTAATAAATTGGATACTATAAACGCTGTTTCTGAGCGGGTGTTGGAATACTTTATGCAATAAATGAGTTTTTTGTGCAATTTTTGATGAATTTGATATAATAAATGCTTTTTCCATACAATATTTTAATCATTTGTTAAAGAAAATAGTTTTTTGCCCAATTGTTTATCAAATTTGTACCATAAACGCCTTTTTGCAGTTTTTTTAAGCAATTTTTTATGAATTTTAGGTGACATTTATACCACAATTTGTTTGAGCAATTTTTGGAGTATATTTTTTTATGTTGCGAAAGTAATAATATAATTTATATACTTGTATGCTTGAGTTCTTTATTATTTTCGACTAGTTTCGACTTTTTTTAGTCATCTTCAGGTATAAATTTTTGTTTTTATGTAGATGTGTGGTGGTGACCACAGATGTCACCACCACACATCTACATTTTGTACAATATTTGTTGTATTTACAACAACTAAGTTCATATTTAAAAAAAATTCCTTGATGACGAAGAAATGAAAACTGCTTATTTAGAGCATTTTGAGATTAAGCGATGTAATAAGTGTGTTAGAGTTAAGGGGATTATATTGAAAAATAAAAATATGTATATGTTCCTCATAAGTGCATAATTTCTTGGTATGGCGGGAAATGTATGGCGGTTACCTCGTACAACTCAATAAGACCATTTTTTGGAACATCGTTAAAAAAACCTTACCCGGCTCGTTGTGGGAATATCTACGTTTCGTGTACAATAAAGTCAAAAGCGCCAAAACGTAGTTTCCGCCAACTTGTATGTAACTTTTATTGTAACTGTCTACCGCTAACTATGCAAGCTTCTGCAATTTATTTTTTTAATTTGCTGTTACAACTTTAATGCGTAGAACTTTTCTGCAATACTATTTTGCTAAAAAGTAACAAAATAAAGCAAAATAAAGAGTTTTCAACTGCTACATCAATAACATTTGCACTTTTCTAGAAGAAAAAGTTCCGATCATCATCATTAGATTCTCTGGAGCAATTTAAAGAAAAAAATCTGCATTAACAAAAATATGTTACTACTTGCCAAAGCTTGATCACAACATTGGAAATCCTTTTATTGAATTATTAAGCAGCAGTAGTCTCTTAAATTTTATTTTAAAAAATATTAGAGATAATTTATTCAAAATAAACGACATATATGAAAATTATTTACTTGACTGCATTTTACTTATTTATTTAAGTAACAAACTTTATCAATACAATTATAGATTATGTAAATAAATTGCATTAAGTTGTGCAATTATTATTCTCAAATACATTTCATAATATTGTGATAGACAATTTATATTGTTCAGTTTAAAGTCAAATTGAATCTGAAAATAATTGTATTATTTTAACGTGATATTTAGTGAAATTGGAATTTGCGTTCCCTTTCCGTCCCTTGGAATTATGTGCTGGATTACGGCTGCATATCGGACCGCTTGCATTTGCACCCTGAATATATTATATAATATACATACTAGATACATCCCTCTCTGGAAACCTACCGGGTTATATGCGTAATTATTTTATATTTCAAATAAACTGCAATATCGAGTGATATTATATGAGGGTGCCATTCTAATAAATCGGGATCGAGATGGGCAATAACCGCGGCCGCAGCCATTCCGCGAATCTGCCGCTGTTGAAATATCGCGCGACCTTTACTGGCGTTATCATAAAAGACGGCCGAGCATATATATATAATTGAATAAAGCCAGGGGCAGTATTACAGTTGATGACATACATCAGCAAATAGCGCGCGGTTTAGAATAGTGCGGTTTAGAATAGGATAATATAAAACTCATCATTTGTTACGAACGTTGCTGCGCGGCCGGGTTTTCAGTATCTCTCTCTTTCCTCTCGTGTTACAAATAGTTTTGCGGTGATCCTGCAGGAGCGGCAGCGAGCGGTTGAACGCGGGGCGTAATATTATTCTGCCTTCACAAGTCAACGTGGGACTAACGACCCAAAAGGACATTTGTGTTTTCCAGATTAACATTTTTACTAAATGTCCGCTGTTTGCTATATTTGCTAATTAAAATTCTATCGTGAATACAATACAATCTTGGGTTATTTTTAATATTCGATTGCCTACCAAAATACATGACGAATCAATACACCTCACATGAAGACTGTTTTTTCTATCATTCTATTTCTGGGTTGTACTAAACACGAAATACCTTTCACCGCATTGCTTACATCGTGTATAATTTATAGACATAATCATCTCAATACTCATTGATTTTATTGAATCAATTTATATTACTTCAGAACTAAGTTACCATGTTTGAAAACTAGATTACACATTACAATGATTGAAAAAAAATAATTAAAACTAAAATCTAAATATAGAACCCGCATTAATAATATTCTTACTTTAGGTGTAAATCAGAGCCTAGACTAGACCAATATTTTGTGTTAATATGTCACAACAATGTAAAAAACCTTTAACATTTAACTAGTAAACTTAAACTTGTTAAAAATATTGTGAGCAGTAAATGGTTTTGATAAATTTACTAAAAAATATAAAAAAATGTTTTAAGCAATTTAAAAAAAAATTATACCACAATTTTTAGTCTATATTTACCAATAAATAGAATTTCTGAAGGGTTTTTGATAAATTTTATGCAATAAATACCTTTTCTGTACAATTTATGTTGAATTTACATCGACTAATAGTGTTTATGTTCGATTTTGCATTACTTTATGTAATAAATTGGTTTTTCGCGCATTATTTCATATCATAAACGGTTTTTTGCGCGGTTTTTGGACTACTTTATGCAATAATTGGGTTTTTTGTTTAATTTTTGATAAATTTCTTTAAGCAAATAATGTTTATGTCTATTTATTGCACAACTTTATGTATTAAATAGGTATTCCGTGCAAATTTTTATTACTTTATGTAATAAATTGGTTTTTTGCGCAATATTTTATATCATAAACAATTTTAAGATTACTTTCTGCAGTAAATAGATTTCTTGTGTGGTTTTTGATAAATTTTATGCAATAAATGTGTTTTTGTACAATTTTTGATAAGTTTATTAAGGCAAATAGTTTCTTTTACGTAATTTTTAATTAATTTTATAACATAAATATTATGTAATAAATGTTTTTTTGTTTTTTAATAAATTTGATGCAACAAATGCGTTTAGCGTACAATTTTTGATAAATTTATTAGGGTTAATATGCAATAACACTAAGGTAAGTGGGTGGGGCACTGAGTTCATTATTTGTAAGATAGTAGTTTTGACTTTAGTTTCTGCCCACCCACCCAAATGTTTGTGGTCCAATCTCTTAATTACCAATACTTGAGTGGGTGGGCGGGGTACTTAGTTTATTGAATATGGGACAGTAATTTTTAATTTAGTTCCCGCCCACCCACCCAAGTGTCAGTTATCCAACTTTTAGGCGGGTAAGCGAGCACTAAGTTTATTGATTGCGGAAATTTTTTTTTAACTTTAGTTGTTAGTGCACTTGTTGGGTGTAATATTTTGAAAAAGTACTCGTTGTTTTGAGTTTCTATCTTGCAAACGGACCTTTTTGGTTTAATTTTTCATAACGGCTAAGTCTTAGTCTAGGTAAATGTGTTGCTTCTGTTGAAAATTGATTTCTCTAAAAAATATTGTTAGGCACATAAGAATATCCTATGCATCAATCATTGCCAAAAATTTAAAAAAAAATACTTAAAACTAACAAGACGTAAGGAAGCAACCTCTGGTAAACGATCTTAAGAAAATAACTAAAAGACCATAGAGATACGGCTGCTTGCAGAAAACCAAGTTGGTCGTGAGGAAAACTTGCATTAAAAAATTCCGATTGCAAGAAAAAATAAAGTTTCTATATTATCCGTGCAGACAAAGCTTTACTAAAGAAGAGATACAGTAGAGAAAAAAAATTGAGCACCCAGTTTGTGTAAAAACAAGGACAAAAAAGTAAGTACGGGCTGTGTACTTAGTCGGTGTGAGAAAAAAGATCCAAAAAAGCTTAAAATTAAGATTAGCGTCATCTTTCTTCAGACGGTTTTAGAAAAAAAGCGTATACAATTTTGTTATTTTTTCATTTTGTCAATAACTGTTGAAAAGTGACAAATTTTATTTATAAAAAACTGAAAAATAACAAAATCAGGTCATGAAATATTAAAACATTTTCAGAAAAATCAAAAATCCGGCTAAAACCATTAAAGAGTGTAAAAATCTATTCATAAAATGTTAAAAACAACTAATTTTGGTCATAAAATATCAAAACATTGTCAGAAAGCACCAAAGTCTAGCAATAATCTGTTAAAAAATATAAAGTACTATTCATAAAGTCTCAAATAGCTACAAAATATTGTCAGAAAGCACTTAAATCCGGCCAAAAGTGTAAAATTCTTTTCATTAAATATCAAAAATAACAAAATGTAGCCTTAAAACATGAAAATATTGTTAAAAAGTAACAAAACCTGGCTATAAACTGTTGAAAAATTAAAAAAATTACATTTACAATTTTCAAAAATTGCATAATCGGGCTTTGAAACATTAAATGTAACAAAATTCGTCTATAAACTATTGAAAAGTGAAAATTCTTTTTATGGAATGTCAAAATTTACTCAATAACTGTTAAAAAGTGCAAAAATCTATCATAAAAAAGTAAAAAATATCTAAATCCGGTCTAAAACTTATTTATAATTTAAAATTCCATAAAAAAAATAAAATTTGGTAAAAAAAAACTGGCAGAAAACTTGATTCAAACAAAGCTTAAAATTGACCTCTTCCATAAAAACTGTACTAAGATTAACGCAAAAAACTTCAAAAATGCACAGAAAGACATTTATACTATAAACATCGCGCAAAAATAAGTTAGATTTACCACAAAATCGCACAAAATAAACATTTTTAATATCAAAATTGCACAGAAAACTCACTTTTAGCATAAAATAGTTACGTTTACACATAAACTATCAACATTTGTAGGGAAAATTCATTTATAGAAAAAGATTTGTTTCAAAAAACTTAAACACAACACTTTTATAAACATCAAAATTGCGCAGAAAACTCAGTTTTAGCATAAAAATTACAAAAACTTTATCAAAATTTATTTTAAAAAATTCAAAAATGCATACATTTGTAACTAGAAAATTCTCCAAAAAACTTATTTTTAGCATCAAGTTTGATCAGAAATCATATTTATAATTAAAATTGACGCAAAAACCAATTTATAGCTTAAAAATATTGCGCAAATTTTTTTTTTGCATTAAATTTACTTGTAAATCAGGAATATCACATAAAATTTATTAAAATCTACGTAAAAAATCTAAATATTGCAAAAGATTTGCTTAGATGACCCCAAAATGATACAGAAACAGTAAAAAAATTATTTTTTGCATAAAATTTGCTAAAAATTTCATGTTTACCACATAAAATTGCACACAAAACTAATTTTTAGCATCAACAAATTGATAATTCTGCCGATGTCAGTAGTCATTTTATCACAAAGGAATGTCGTGATGCAATTTTTTGATAAAAAACACTTAGATGGGTAAGTGGCCCGCTCCAGTCAAAACTACTGATTTGTTATTTTGTTATAAAATGGCCCGCCCACCCACCAAAGTGTTCTTATCAAGGAATTGGTAGTTTGACTTCTCTGTGGACGTCAAAAATCATTTTATCACAAAAGAAAGTTGTGATGTAATATTTTGATAACAAACGCTTGGGTGGGTGGGTGGGCCACTCCAGTCCAAACTACTGATTTGTTATTTTGTTATAGAGTGGCCCACCCACCCACCCACCCAAGTGTTTGTTATCAAAAAATTAGTAGTTTGACTTCTCTGCGGACCTCAGAAATTATTTTATCACAAAAAAAGGTCGTGATGCAATCTTTTGATAACAAACGCTTAAGTGGGTGAAAAGTGACCCACTTACCCAAGTGTTCGTTATTAAGGAGTTGGTAGTTTGAATTCTCTGCGGACGTCAGAAGTCATTTTATCACAAGAGAAGATTGTGGTGCAATCGTGGGCCACTTCAGTCCAAACTACTGATTTGTTATTTTGTTAAGGAGTAGCCCACCCACCCAAGTGTTCGTTATCAAGTAAATAGTAGTTTGACTTTTCTGCGGACGTCAGAAGTTATTTTATCACAAGAGGAGGTCGTGATGTAATTTTTTGATAACAAACACTTAGGTGGGTGGGTAGGCTACTCCAGTCCAAACTACTAATATGTTATTTTTTTTATAGAGTGGCCCACCCACCCACCCAAGTGTTCGTTTTCAAGAAATTGGTAATTTCACTTTTCTGATGAGGTCAGAAATCATTTTATCACAAGAAGAGATTGTGATGCAATTTTTTGATAACAAACACTTGGGTAGGTGGGCCACTCTAGTCCAAACTACTGACTTGTTATTTTGTTATGGAGTAGCCCACCTACCCACCCAAGTGTTTGTTATCAATAGATTGAACGTTTGACTTTTTGCAAACGTTAGAAATTATTTTATCACAAGAAAAAGTCGTAATGCAATTTTTTGATAACAAACACTTGGATGGGTAGGTGGGCCACTCAAATCCAAACTACTGATTTGTTATTTTGTTATGAAAATTGGTAGTTTGACTTCTCTGTGGACGTCAAATGTCATTTTATCACAAAAAAAAGTTATGATGCAATATTTTGATAACAAACGCTTGGTTGGGTAGTTGGGCCACTCTAGTCCAAACTACTGACTCGTTATTTTGTTAGAAAAGTGACCTACTTACCCAAGTGTTCGTTATTAAGGAATTTGTAGTTTGAATTCTCAGCGGACGTCAGAAGTCATTTTATCACAAGAGAAGGTTATAGTGCAATCTTTTGATAACAAACACTAAGGTGGGTAGGTAAACCACTCCAGTCCAAACTATTACTACTAATAGCCTACCCACCTACCCAAGTGTTTGTTTTCAAAAAATTGGTAGTTACACTTTTTTGCTAAGGTCAGAAGTCATTTTATCACAAAAAGAGGTCGTGATGCAATGTTTTGATAACAAACACTTAGGTGGGTGAGTAGACCACTCCAGTCCAAACTACCAATTTGTTATTTTTTTATGGAGTGGCCCACCCAACCACCCACATGTTCGTTATCAAGTAATTAGTAGTTTGACTTCTCGGCAAACGTCAGAAATTATTTTATCACAAAAAAAGGTCGCGGTGCAATCTTTTGATAACAAACACTTGGGTGGGTGCGTGGGCCACTCCAGTCCAAACTACTGATTTGTTATTTTGTTAAGGAGTAGCCTATCCACCCACCCAAGTGTTTGTTATCAAGAAATTGGTAGTTTGACTTCTCTGTGGACGTCAAAAATCATTTTATCACAAGAGAAAGTCGTAATGCAATCTTTTGATAATAAACACTTGGGTGGGTGGGTGGGCCACTCTAGTCCAAAGTACTGACTTGTTATTTTGTTATGAAGTGGCCCACCCACTCACCCAAGTGTTCGTTATTAAGAAATTGTTAGTTTGACTTCTCTGTCGACGTCAGAAGTCATTTTATCACAAAAGAAAGTTGTGATGCAATATATTGATAACAAACGCTTGGGTAAGTAGGTGGGCCACTTTAGTCTAAACTACTGACTCGTTATTTTGTTAGAAAAGTGACCCACTTACCCAAGTGTTCGTTATTAAGGAATTTGTAGTTTGAATTCTCAGCGGACGTCAGAAGTCATTTTATCACAAGAGAAGGTTATAGTGCAATCTTTTGATAACGAACACTGAGATGGGTGGGTGAGTCATTCCAGTCCAAACTACTTACTTGTTATTTTGTTATGGAATGGCCCACCCACCCACCTAAGTGTTCGTTTTTAAAGAATTGGTAGTTTCATTTTTCTGCTGAGGTTAGAAATCATTTTATCACAAGAGGAGGTTGTGATACAATTTTTTGATAACAAACACTTAGTAAAGTGAGTGAGCCACTCCAGTCCAAACTACTGATTTGTTAGTTTGTTATGAAATGGCCCACCCAAGTGTTAGTTATCAAGAAATTGGTAGTTCGACTTTTCTGTAGACGTCAAAAGTCATTTTATCACAAAAAAAAGTTGTGATGCAATATTTTGATAACAAACGCTTAGGTGGGCGGGTGGGCCATTCCAGTCCAAACTACTGACTCGTTATTTTGTTACAAAGTGACCTACGCACCCAAGTATTCGTTATTAAGGAATTGGTAGTTTGAATTCTCTGCGGACGTCAGAAGTCATTTTATCACAAGAGAAGGTTGTGATGCAATCTTTTTTTAACAAACACTGAGGTGGGTAGGTGAGCCACTTCAGTCCAAACTACTGACTTGTTATTTTGTTATAAAATGGCCCACCCACCTACCCAAGTGTTCGTTTTCAAAGAATTAGTAGTTTCACTTTTTTGCTAAGGTCAGAAGTCATTTTATCACAAGAGGAGGTCGTGATGCAATTTTTTGATAACAAACACTTAGGTGGGTGAGTAAGCCACTCCAGTCCAAACTACTGATTTGTTATTTTCTTATGGAGTGGCCCAACCACCCACCCAAGTGTTTGTTATTAAGAAATTCATTTTATCACAATAAGAGATTGTGATGCAATTTTTTGATAACAAACACTTCAGTGGGTGGGTGGACCAATCTAGTCCAAACTGCTGACTTGTTATTTTGTTACAAAGTGCCCACCCACCCACCCAAATGTTCGTTATTAAAGAATTGGTAGTTTGAATTCTCTGCGGACGTCAGCAGTCATTTTATCACAAGAGAAGGTCGTGGTGCAATCTTTTGATAACAAACACTGGGGTAGGTGGGTGGGTCACTTCAGTCCAAACTACTGATTTGTTTTTTTGTTATGGAGTGGCCCACAGACCCATCCAAGTGTTCGTTATTTCGTTATGAAGTAATTAGTAGTTTTTTTGCGGACTTCAGAAATTATTTGATCACAAGTAAAGGTCGTGATGCAATTTTTTGATAACTAACACTTAGGTGAGTAGGTGGGCCACTTCAGTCCAAACTACAGACTTGTTATTTTGTTATGGAGTGGCCCACCCACCCACAAAAGTGTTCGTTTTTAATGAATTGATAGTTTCATTTTTCTGCTGAGATTAGAAGTCATTTTATCTCAAAAAAAAGGTCGTGAAGCAATTTTTTGATAACAAACACTTGGGTGGGTGGGTGGGCCACTCCAGTGCAAACTACTAACTTGTTATTTTGTTATGGAATAGCCCACCCACCCACCCATGTGTTTGTTACCAAGAAATTGGTAGTTTGACTACTCTGTGGACGTCAAAAGTCATTTTATTACAAGAGGAAGTCGTTATGCATTTTTTTGATAACAAAAACTTGGGTGAGTGGGTGGACCACTCCAGACCAAACTACTAACTCGTTTTTTGTTATGGTGCATTTGTCAAAGCTGACGCAAAAAACTAATTTATAACACAAAATTTACCTTTAGGACCTGCACAGAGAATTGCACAAAAAAGTTGTAAAATATTTGTTTTAAGAGTACAACTCAAATCAATGTAACTTTAAAAAAAAACACATAAGTACCTAGAGAATAAAGTTCTAAAGACAACTAAATTTTAAAACAATCCATTATATGGTAAACAACAATCTATAACCTACTACAAAAAAACAGTTTAATGTTTTGGAAGGCATTTAGTATCACTCAAATAATCAAAATTTACAAACTAACTCATTAAATGGTTGTTCTATCAACAGTTACTTAGCAATTATGCTTGGGTTTAGCTATTAGAACAAGATGCTCAAATTCAGTAATTTAAAACTTCTACTCTAGTGTCGTGATTTTAGTTATAATTTTTTTAACAACGCCATAATCTCAAAAAGTTTGTAATTTATATAAACTGTAATTTAAAATTATCTAAAGCTCATGTTTGGCACAATATTGTCATTGATTTTGATAAGTCCAAAACTGGAAAATTTGTTTCTAAGATAAAAACATCCAAACAAATTTTAGGTTTAAAACAATCACGTCACTAATATTAGAAGATCTAAAATTTGTAAAATTTATTTATAAAATAGGTTTGCAGAAAAGCAGAAAACAAACATTTGGGCGAATAGGCGCTCAGTACAGTTAGTAATTATGATATTTAGTCATCCACTAAAGTGTTAGTTATCAAACAAATAAATATAACCATTACCATCTCTGATTTAGAGACGTCTAATGCTTGTAGCAAAAAGATACATTCAATTTCTAGATAACAAATTCTAACTCAAGCAGATACTTCAGTTTAAACTATTTGTTGGTAATCATAAACTGAAATGCCTACAGTACATCGTTTTCTCTGATTTCGAACGCTTGCAAACAAGAAACAGAACAAAGCAGACATTGAAAACAACTGCATTTACAGAAAACACAGATGATAAGCCAATTATTGTTATCGTATTTTGTGCATAATAAATGCTGCTACCGCAGACATCGGATATAGCTCTTAAAATAATTAACAACTTTTGATTGACATTTTAACTGTTATTTTGTGATAGACAGTTGTGTGGTCTACGTCAAATTAAAACTCTACATCCACACTGTTACATTTTTTAATAAAAAAATAAAGTCCACACCTCTAATAAGAAATTTTTTGGTTTGACAAAATAAATCGATAAATGATTTATTTATCCAATAATGTATAAAAAGATTAAATTCCACATTTTTAAACCTCAATGATTAATGACGAGTAATATTGAAAATCTTTAGCATAATACTGTTGATGTAAATAGTTAACAACGGAATAATTAAGATAACAATATTTGCGATTCATATGCGCATTCCACAGCGGTAAATCCTTAGCAAGTAGTCCCACGTTGTCCTTTAGAATTTAAGCTGTGAACGCACGAGATGATAAATCATCAATAAGAATACAATATGCATGTAGCGTAATGATAATTTTCGGCGTAAGGAGACAGGGTGTATTGTCCGCTGACATGGCGGAACTGGATGACCGCAGAACTGTTTCCCATTACCAGCGCATTCTCTGAAACAATGGCCCTATTTGCGCTATTTGCGCGGCCGCCAGACATATAAACTGCACGACAGCAGGTTACTTGCTTTTGCTGCTGCTACAACCCATACACCACTCTCCACTGATAAACATGTTATTTATTGTAGCATGCTCCTACTTCTTGTGTACTTGAAGATAATATAACGCCATGATTTGTTGACATGATATATTGTGCGCCCCTTGTATCAACGTGCCACATATATACAATACGTGTGAGTGTAATGCAGGTTTTTCATTTTCAAAAACCCATCCCAAAAATACAAATTATTGCCTGCCGGAAAATCCGTTTTTGCACCGAACAATGCGTTCTTTATAAACTATTCATACGCGCAGCGAGAGCCCGGAAAACTTTTCCAAATTAAACTTTAAACAACACTATATGCCCCCATAGTCAGGCCCAACCCCTATCAAAGTAAAGTTTAACAAATAAGCGTGCCCAATTAAACAGGATATCATGATTGAGAGTTCCTAAAACCTAATTCGTTCTAAAGATAGACAATGGTGGAAGATAGAATGGCGCGCTCAATCTTAATCTATCTAAATCTACCTATATAGTCCCGACTTATCGACGGAGTGCAGAGATTCTGAACAAAAGTACCTGCAACTTGCAGTATCAATTCACTGCAGGAAAATCCCGCTGAAATTGTCCTTTCCGTTTATAGCCCCAAATATATAGTACAGCAGCACTGGTCTATTACTGATATTGAATCCTTTTTTTTAAATCGCTTAAATTTATTTATGTTTTAATAAATATTATCTTAATTGAAATCTTTTGCGAGTAAGATGAATATGTTGGTGTAGTGGAGATTTCTCATTAAGTGTAGTGTAAATCCGAAATATTTGTAGCCTAACAGGCATATTACACGCGGAAGAAGTGGAAGGCACAAACAAAGAGAGAAGTGATTACAAAACTATTTCCGAACTAACTACGTAGGGCGGTGGAATTCTCCCAACGGAAAGACCTTAATATGTCGAAAGATTTATGGGGAAAAAGTGAGAAGCAATTATATTTTCCCCGCTCGAAGCATCTTTGTGTGTGTGTCGATGCATCTATAGGAAGGAAATAAGCCAGGCATCATTATGGAAGGCGCAGAGTGGAGTGTCATATTTACACATCCAGAGACAAACAATCCGCGAGTTCAGGTGTGTATGTGTGCTAGCTAGCGGATGGGGTGGGTTAAGCGAATAATTCACGCTCCTCCTCCTCTGAATTTAGAATTCCGTGTCGCCGTTCATCTTTCCGTGTTCCGTATTAATGTTGGTTCAGAAAACAGCCGGGGCCAAGGAATGCCATAGATAACGAAACTCTGCCCGGAATTTGGCATGTAAAGGAAATATGAAAAGTTGTTATATATCACCTTCATCATCTTCAGTATCGCAACATTTAATTTTTATTTTACTTAAATATATAATATTAAATTGATTCAGTTTTAAATTCAGCTTGCATTTGCTGCTTTGCAATTCTACTTTCGTTACGGAATCTGTGTTGAGAATAATTTAATAGAGAGTTGATGTTAATAAAATATTAGCTTCTACTTCAACACATGCTGACACTATTGTGACTTCAAAGTATAAAATATGCCCACAATAAGTACATATTGTACTCATCATAATTGTAGTAAACAAAGACCATATTAACACTTCACGTATACAGAGACAAATTATCTAACATAGATGTAATGAGGTGAATGTAATTTAATTGACAGGAAATCAATTATTGCATATCATATTCTAATTACTTAGTTCAATCTCCTCGTTAAGATTTAGAGTAATTGCAATTAATTAAAAAATATTAATTATAATATTTTTACAATTATAACTTGGGCAAAAGCAAAATTTATTATCAAAATGTTTAGTTTTATTGCAAATAGCAATATTTTAAATATATTTGTGAGTTTTGTTTAATAATGGCAACGTGGATGTTTTCTAAATTTTATCTTTAATTTTTATGGTCCTTCGAATCGGATCTAATTGGTTTTATTAATAAACATGTTCAGTAAACATGTTCAAAATTAATTGAGTTTAATCAAAATTATTTTAAAAGTTTTCAAAACATTTTTAATTTTTTCTTTTAATTTTCAAAATTTAGTCGATTTTTGTTTTTGCTACTGAGGTTTCATTTTATAGTATTTATTATTGAAATTTTCAGAAAGCTTCTTAAAATGTTCAAAATTAATTAAATTCAATCAAAATTATTTTTAAAATTTTTAAAACATAATTTAACTATCAAAAATTAATAGATTTTAGTTTTTGCTACTGAAGTTACAATTTATGATATTTTAAATTGAAATTTTTAGAAAATGTTCTTAACATGTTCAAAATTAATTAGATTCAATCAAAATTGTTTTTAAAATTTTAAAAACAATTTTTTAAATTTTATTAAAATTTTCAAAAAATTTAATTTTCTTTACTGATTTTCAGAAAATGTTTAAGACTAGTTCAAAACTAATTGGATTTAATCAAAATTATTTTTAAAATTGTAAAAACATTTTTAAAATTAAAAAAAAAACTTGAAAAATAAATCCATTTTAGTTTTTGCTACTGAGGTTACAATTTACAATATTTTTTATTGAAATTTTCAGAAAATGTTCTAAACATAATCGAAATTAATTGGATTCAATCAAAATTATTTATAAAATTTTAAAAACATTTTTTTAAACTAAAAAAAAACTTTGAAAATTATGCAATTTTAGTTTTCGCTACTGAGGTTACAATTTAGGATATTTTTTATTGATATTTTTAGAAAATGTTCTTAGCATGTTTGAAATTAATTGGATTCAATCAAAATCATTTTTCAAATTTTAGAAACACTTTTTAATTATTTTTTTTAATTTCTAAAATTAATAGATTTTAGTTTTTGCTACTGAGATTACAATTTATGATATTTTTTTTTAAATGTTAAGAAAATGTTCTTAACATGTTGGATATTAATTAGATTCAATCAAAATTATTTTTAAAAAATTTAAAACATTTTTTAAATTTTTTTGCTACTGAGGTTACAATTTATGATATTTTTTATTAAAATTTTAAAAAAATGGTTTTCAAACATGTTGAAATTAGTTAGATTTCCCCAAAATAATTTTTAAAATTTTGAAAACATTTTTTTTATTAAAAAAAAATTATCAAAAATGAATCATTTCTAGTTTTTGCTACTGAGGTTACAATTTATTATATTTTTTGTAGAAATTTTCAGAAAATGTTCTTAACATGTTCAAAATTAATTGGATTTATTTAAAATTAATTTTAATATTTTGAAAACGTTTTTTAAATTTAAAAAAAAACTTCAAAATGAATCAAATTTAGTTTTTGCTACTGAGGTTACAATTTATGATATTTTTTATTAAAATTTTCAGAAAATATTTTAAACATGTTCGAAATTAATTGGACTTATTCAAAATTATTTTTAAAATTTTGAAAACATTTTTTAAATTAAGAAAAAAAACTTCAAAAATGAATCGATTTTAGTTTTCGCTACTGAGGTTACAATGTATGATATTTATTGATAAAATATTCAAAAAATGTTCTAAACATGTTTAAAATTAATTGGAATCAATCAAAATATATTTTAAAATTTTGAAAACACTTTTTAAGATTTTTAAATTTTTTTTTTTAAAATTAATCGATTTTAATTTTTGCTACTAAGGTTACAATTTATGATATTTTTTTTTTAATTTTCAGAAAATGTTGTTATTATGCTTGAAATTAATTGGATTTGATAAAAACTATTTTTAAAATTTTAAAAACATTTTTTAAATTAAAAAAAAAATTAAAAAATGAATCGATTTTAATTTTCTCTACTGAGGTTACAATTTATGATATTTTTTATTAAAATTTTCAGAAAATGTTCTTAATTTGTTCAGAATTAATGAGATTTAATCAAAATTATTTTTAAAATTTTAAAAACATTTTTTAAATAAAAAAAACTTTAAAAATAAATTAATTTTAGTTTTTGCTACTGAGGTTACAATTTATGATATTTTTTTAATAAAATTTTTAGAAAAGATTCTTAACATATTCAGAATTAAGAAAATTTATTCAAAATAATTTTTAAAATTTTTGAAAAAAAAAATTAAATCAAAAAAACTGAAAAATAAATCAATTTTAGTTTTTGCTACTGAGGTTACAATTTATGATACTTTTAATTGAAATATTCAGAAGATGTTCTAATTATGTTGAAAATTATTTAAATTTAATAAAAATTATTTTTGACATTTAAAAAACATTTAAAAAAAATCAGAAACTAAAAGATTTTAAATTTTGCTACTGAGGTTACAATTTATGATATTTTTTATTGAAATTTTTAGAAAATGTTCTTAGCACGTTTGAAATTAATTGGATTCAATCAAATTTATTTTTAAAATTTTGAAAACAATTTTTAAATAAAAAAAAACTTTAAAAATAAATTAATTTTAGTTTTTGCTACTGAGGTTACAATTTATAATATTTTTTAATAAAATTTTCAGAAAAGGTTCTTAACTTGTTCAGAATTAAGAAGATTTAATCAAAATTATTTTTAAAATTTTTAAAACATTTTTTAAATTTTAAAAATTAATTGATTTTTGTTTTTGCTACTGAGGTTACAATTTATGATAATTTTTATTGAAATTTTGAAAAAATCATGTTCGAAATTAAATAGATTAAATTAAATATATTTTTAAAATTTTAAAAACATTTTTTTAAATTTAAAAAAAAACTTCAAAGATAAATCGATTTTAGTTTTTGCTACTGAGGTTACAATTTATGATAATATTTATTGAAATTTTTAGAGAATGTTCTTATCATGTTCAAAATTATTTGGATTTATTCAAAATTATTTTTTATATTTTGAAAACATTTATTAAATTTAAAAAAAAAACTTAAAAAATGAATCAATTTTAGTTTTTGCTACTGAGGTTACAATTTATGATATTTTTTAATGAAATTATCAAAAAAAAAATTTAACATGTTCAAAATTAATGAGATTTAATCAAAATTAATTTTTAAATTTTTGAAACAACTTTATTTTTTTTAAATTTTCAAAAATTAATTCTTTTTTGTTTTTGCTACTGAGGTTACAATATGATAATTTTTATTAAAATTTAAAAAAAATCATGTTCGAAATTAATTAGATTCAAAAATATTTTTAAAATTTTGAAAACATTTTTTAAATTAAAAAAAAAACTTAAAAAATGAATTGATTTTAGTTATCGCTGCTGAGGTTACAATATATGATAATATTTATTGAAATTTTCAGAGAATGTTCTTATCATGTTCAACATTATTTGGATTTATTCAAAATTATTTTTAAAATTTTGAAAACATTTTTTTAATTTTTATAAAATTTCAAAAATTAATCGATTTTTATTTTCGCTACTGAGGTTACAAATTATGATATTTTTTGATCAAATTTTCAGAAAATGTTTTAGACATATTCAAAATTAATTGGAATTAATTAAAATAATTTTTAAAATTTTGAAAACATTTTTTAATTAAAAAAAAAAACTTTAAAAATTATTCGATTTTAGTTTTTGCCACTGAGGTTACAATTTATGTTTTTTTTTTATTGAAATTATTAGAAGATGTTCTTAACATGTTCAAAATTTATTGGGTTTTATCAAAATTATTTTTAAAATTTTATAAACATTTTTTTGAATTTTCTTAAATTTTCAAAAATTAATCAATTTTAGTTTTTGCTACTGAGGTTACAATTTATGATATTTTTTATTGAAATTTTCAGAAAATGTTCTTATCATGTTCAAAATTAATTTGATTCAATCTAAATTATTTTTAAAATTTTATAAACATTTTTTTAATTTTATTAAAATTTTCAAAAATTAGTCAATTTTAGTTTTTGCTACTGAGGTTACAATTTATGATAATTTTTATTGAAATTTTTAGAAAATGTTCTAAACATGTTCAAAGTTAATTAGATTAAATCAAAATTATTTTTAAAATTTTTAAAACATTTTTTAAATTTTAAAAAACTTCAAAAATAATTCGATTTTAGTTTTTGCAACTGAGGTTATAATTTATAATATTTTTGATTAAAACTTTCAAAAAAAGTTTGAAGCATGTCCAAAATCAATTAAATTTGATAAAAATTATTTTTAAAATTTCAAAAACTTTTTTTTAAATTTTATTAAAATTTTCAAAAATTAATCAATTTTAGTTTTCGTTACTGCGGTTACAATTTATGATATTTTTTATTGAAATTATTAGAAGATGTTCTTAACATGTTCAAAATTTATTGGGTTTTATCAAAATTGTTTTTAAAATTTTATAATTTTTTTTTTGAATTTTCTTAAATTTTCAAAAATTAATCAATTTTAGTTTTTGCTACTGAGGTTACAATTTATGATATTTTTTATTGAAATTTTCAGAAAATGTTCTTATCATGTTCAAAATTAATTTGATTCAATCTAAATTATTTTTAAAATTTTATAAACATTTTTTTTAGTTTTATTAAAATTTTCAAAAATTAATCAATTTTAGTTTTTGCAACTGAGGTTACAATTTATGATAATTTTTATTGAAATTTTTAGAAAATGTTCTAAACATGTTGAAAGTTAATTAGATTCAATCAAAATTATTTTTAAAATTTTTAAACCTTTTTTTAAATTTTAAAAAACTTCAAAAATAATTCGATTTTAGTTTTTGCAACTGAGGTTATAATTTATAATATTTTTTATTGAAATTTTCAGAAAATGTTCTTATAATGTTCAAAATTATTTGGATTTATTCAAAATTATTTTTAAAATTTTAAAAACATTTTTTTAAATTTTCAAAAATGAATCGATTTTAATTTTTTTATTGATCAAAATTATTTTAAAAATTTTAAGAACTAATTTTAAATTAAAAAAAAAATTCAAAAATATATCGGTTAAAGTTTTTGCTACTGAGGTTACAATTTAAAATATTTTTTATTAAATTTTTTTTAAAATCTGCTACACATGTTTGAAATTAATTGAATTTAATCAAAATTAGATTTAAAATTTTGAAAACATTTTTTTTTTACTTTCAAAAATAAATCGATTTTAGTTTTTGCTACTGAAGTTACAATTTATGATATTTTGTATTAAAATTTTTAGAAAATGTTCTGAACACGTTAGAATTTAATTAGATTTATTCAAAATTATTTTTAATATTTTGAAAACATTTTTTAAATTTAAAAAAAAACTTCAAAAATGAATCGATTTTAGTTTTCGCTACTGAGGTTACAATTTATGATAATATTTTATAAAATTTTCAGAAAATGTTTTAGACATGTTCAAAATGAATTGGAATTAATCAAAAATATTTTTAAAATATGAAAACATTTTTTTAATTTTAAAAAAATCCAAAATTAATTTATTTTAGTTTTCGCTACTGAGGTTACAATTTATAATTTTTTTAAATGAAATTTTTAAAAAATATTCTCAATTTTTTCAAAATTAATTGGATTTAATGAAAATTATTTTAAAAATTTTAAAAACATTTTTAAATTTTAAAAAAACTTCAAAAATGTTCATTTATAGTTTTTGCATCTGAGGTTACAATTTGTAATATTTTTTTATTGAAATTTTCAGAAAATGTTCTAAACATAATCAAAATTAATTGGATTCAATCAAAATCATTTTTAAAATTTTGAAAACATGTTATAAATAAAAAAAAAACTTCAAAAATGAATCGGTTTTAATTTTTGCTACTGAGGTTACAATTTATGATATTTTTTATTGAGATTTTTAAAAAATGTTCGAAATTAATTAGATCCAATAATTTTTTTTTTAAATTTTGAAATCATTTTTTAAATTCAAAAAAAGTTTCAAAAATGAATCAAATTTAGTTTTTGCTACTGAGGTTACAATTTATAATATTTTTTATTGAAATTTTCAGAAACTGTTCAAAATTAACTAGATTTAATCAAAATTATTTTTAAAATTTTAAAAAACAAAATTAAATTTAAAAAAAAAACTTCAAAAAAGAATCAATGTTAGTTTTTGCTACTGAAGTTACAATTTATGATATTTTTTAATGAAATTTTTAGAAAATGTTCTTAACACGTTCGAAATTAATTAGATTCAACCAAATTATTTTTAAAATTTTGAAAACATTTTTTAAATTTAAAAAAAAACTTCAAAAATGAATCAAATTTAGTTTTTGCTACTGAAGTTACAATTTATGATATTTTTTTTTTAATTTTTAGAAAATGTTTTAAACACGTCTGAAATTAATTAGATTCAACCAAAATTATTTTTAAAATTTTGAAAACATTTAATAAATTAAAAAAAAAACTTAAAAATTTTAAGAACTAATTTTAAATTAAAAAAAAAATTCAAAAATATATCTGTTAAAGTTTTTGCTACTGAGGTTACAATTTATGATATTTTTTATCAAAATTTTTAGAAAATGTTCTTAACATGTTCAAAATTAATTGAATTTAATCAAAATTATTTTTAAAATTTTGAAAACATTTTTAATTTTTTTTTTTAATTTTCAAAAATGATTCGATTTTAGTTTTTGTTACTGAGGTTACAATTTATGATATTTTTTAATTAAAATTTAAAAAAAATGTTCCTAACATGATCGAAATTAATTTTTAAAATTTTGAAAACAATGTTGTCTTAGGCTATTTGCGCATAGACTGGATTGATTTGAAGATGCAATTTGCAAACTACGTCGGCAATGAGGTTATTCACTATTACCTTGGCCATACACGCAAAGACTGTATGTTCTCTACGCGACACACCCTGTATAAAAAGTGTCAATAACAATTATAGCATTACAGTAATATCAATTTATTGACTAACAAGATTATAATTATTATAGCTATGCTCGCATAATCAAAACCATAAAATTATATATGGATTGGGTGCGTAGATAAAGCGCATTAGCATTCATTGCTAGTCGATGGATGTTTAGTCAATGAATGCTCAGTTAATGTTTTGTTTGATTTTATGCTTACACCAATAACTATGGTAACATTATGAGTGCAAATAACATATAAAATGATTGAAACATATTCATTTGTATTATTATACTTTATGAAGCAATTTATTTAAATTATATTATTTTTAAACATAATTGAAATGTATTTATTGTTATTAATATATTGTGGTAAATAAATTGCGGTTATATAGTGATATTAATATTAATGGCTGGTTTAAAATATAACTATTACAAATTTGAAAATAAATTCTAAAAATTGAAATTTTGATTTTATTAAATCACTCAAAAATAATTCTATAATAATGCAATAATATTTAAAAACTTTTCAATTTGTGTTTGGGTTGCTCTAAACTGTTTGTTTTTTTTTTACAATCAGACAATAAAAAATTTTGCTTTTTTTGAAAACGAGTTAGCAAATAAGGTGGCCAATGAGAACTTCACCATTTTGTAGCTATTGACAAGAAGAGAAAATAGATTCTTTATGTTTTTGAGAATTAAACTTCTTTATCTGGTTTTTCACCGGCTGCAAGACCCGCAAATATAAAAAAAGTCCACCACCACAGAAGCGTAATCCTGGAAAGTAGGTTGACATACAAATATTGCACACCTAAAACCATTACTGGACAACAGAGCCGATTAATTGAAGCATGTATTTTGACCTAAAAACGCAACAACAATTGTACTTCCAAACTAGATTTTCAAGTCATTGAAAGTTATTAATTTGAGTATTAGTAACTCTCAAAATCAAATGTTGCTGAATTAAAAATTCGATTATTTTGAGTAAGTGAGTTTAATATTAATGAAAATAGATTAATTTAAATTTTTGGTGATTACGGAGATTGGGTTTACATTAGAATTTGCGAAGTGAAGGAAGAGAGAATGAAAATTTCTATAAATTGTTTTCAGTATTAGTAATTCAGTGCTACAATTCTTGCTTTGCAATTTAGATGAAAAATAAGTTATTATTAAATTAATGATTTCAGTAAACAATTTAAATTATATATTTCTGCATTTTGCGTTGACGTTTTGTGAAGTTCTAGTTGTTTGTTAGTTAATTGTGATTAAAGTTAGAGCATTATGAATTCACTTTGTCCGTTAAATGTGGTGCGGATTATTTAAGGAAAACTTTCTATAATATAAGCCGAAATCGAATAACCACATCTGAAGTTTCTAATACCGTTTTAGTATCCCCGGACCGAGAGCGCTTAGATCTTGACTCGAATCTCATATACACTTTGAGCACGCATAAACTTCACGCGCTGTCTTTATTGTTAGCAATGATGAAATACACGCGGCCCCCACACGATCTCCACAGACTAGAGAAGATTTGTAGAGAACGAGAAGAGAACCTCTCGCTCACTCTGCCCTATATGTGAGAAATCTCCGGAACAGTCTCTTTCAAGCGACATCAAGTCCCTTTCCATTCAGAACTCCTTCAATCGGGGAAAATTTACTCCATGAAACGTGATGGAAAGAAACATCTCCCTCAAAGAATAGATAATTCGAATTGGCTTTCAGCGATAATGAAATTCAAGCCGGCGGATTCCGGGGGCCTAGTGGCTGGCTGGCCTGCGGTGGGTTTCAGCTCCTCTCTCGCTCTCTCGTATGACCCACCGCCCGATCAAGACAAAACAATATCCATGCAAATTTCAATTAGTAAGAGTTCGCGACTCGCACCCAACATTCCTTAATTATGCCGATATTGCGGTGGGCCCCTTCCGACAAAATCGGTTCATTCGATCTCGTTTGGTTTTCCGAAGAGAGACACCCTCTTTCCACCCGGATCCATTCTGGTCGATGTATCGCGCATACTTCCGCACACCGACCACATGCATTTGTAGTATCTATTTAAGCTTTTATTCTGGATCGTACATTTTGGCGCCGGATGCTTGGAATATTTTACATTATCGTTGCGGATTAACCATCACTACTTATACAAATAACTGCCTCCTAATTGAGGACGTGTCTGGCATAACACAACCAGCAGCGGCGGGAAATAAGGGTCCGGATAAAAATCTCCTTTTCACACCCAACGTCCCTCATAAATGGCTCTCCAATAAAGCTATAACCATTACAGCACAACAAAACGCCATAAATATTAAACTCAGTTTCAATGCAACAAATTATAATAAAATATTTATTTACATTAATCAATTGAAAACTAAATTATAAACGTCATAAAACGAGTAGAGTATAAATAATAATTTTATATTTTATCTTGCTGACTTTAGTTTGTAAGAGGTATTTTTTATTTTGCTAGTTTATTCATTAAATTTATTGTTGTGTGTTTATGATTCTATAGACTTGTTTTTTTACTTTTTTTATTGTCATTAGGATAACTAATTTATACGATAGTGGGTTGGCTACAGTAGAAGAAGTAAGTCGCCCACAAATTAAACTTTGTTCTCAACAACCCAACCAAGCGTTAGTTATTATGAAATATATTGTAAAACAGTTCTCCCATATCTAAATGCAAACACACAAAAGGTGGGACAAAGAATAGATCCATTGATGACCAACATTTGGGCGGGTGGGTGGGTTACAGTAAAAGAAGTAATTCACCCACAAATTAAACTTTGTTTCCACCCACCCACCCAAGTGTTAGTTATCAAGAAATTTATTGTTAAACAATTCTCTCATATCTAAATGCAAACTTAATAATACAATATATACTTTAGAAGAATTCTATGAACTTAAATTCTAATTATGTATTTGGACGTGTTTTGTAAATCTTATGCACTATTTTATTTGTATTTTATTTATGAAATAAATATTATTATTATTAAACACTTAAGAAGTGAGACAAAGAATAAATCCTTTGCTGACCAACACTTGGGCGAGTAGTTGGGTCACAGTAGAAGAAATAACTTGCCTACAAATTAAACTTTGTTCCCACCCACCCACCCAAGCGTTAGTTAACAAGAAATTTATTATTAAACAATTCTTTCATATCTAAATGCAAACACAGAAAAAGTGGGTCAAAGAATAGATCCTTTGATAACCAACACTTGGGAGGGTGGGTGGGTCAGAGTTAAAAAAGTAACTCGCCCACAAATAAAACTTTGTTTCCACCCACCCACCCAAGCGTTAGTTAAGAAGAAATTTATTATTAAACAATTCTTTCATATCTAAAAGCAAACACACAAAAGGTGGGACAAACAATAGATCCTTTGATGACCAACACTTGGGCGGGTGGGTAGGACACAGTAGAAAAAGTAACTCGCCCTCAAATTGAACTTTGTTGCCACCCACCCACCCAAGTGTTAGTTATCAAGAGATTTATTGTTAAACAATTCTCTCATATCTAAATGCAAACACTTAAGAAGTGAGACAAAGAATAAATCCTTTGCTGACCAACACTTGGGCGAGTAGTTGGGTCACAGTAGAAGAAATAACTTGCCTACAAATTAAACTTTGTTTCCACCCACCCACCCAAGCGTTAGTTAACAAAAAATTTATTATTAAACAATTCTTTCATATCTAAATGCAAACACACAAAAGGTGGGACAAACAATAGATCCTTTGATGACCAACACTTGGGCAGATGGGTGGGACACAGTAGAAAAAGTAACTCGCCCTTAAATTGAACTTTGTTGCCACCCACCCACCCACCCAAGTGTTAGTTATCAAGAGATTTATTGTTAAACAATTCTCTCATATCTAAATGCAAACACAGAAAAGGTGGGTCAAAGAATAGATCCTTTGATAACCAACACTTGGGAGGGTGGGTGGGTCACAGTAGAAAAAGTAACTCGCCCACGAATTAAACTTTGTTTCCACCCACCCACCCAAGTGTTAGTTATCAAGAGATTTATTGTTAAACAATTCTCTCATATCTAAATGCAAACACAGAAAAAGTGGGTCAAAGAATAGATCCTTTGATAACCAACACTTGGGAGGGTGGGTGGGTCAGAGTTAAAAAAGTAACTCGCCCACAAATTAAACTTTGTTTCTACCCACCCACCCAAGCGTTAGTTAACAAGAAATTTATTATTAAACAATTCTTTCATATCTAAATGCAAACACACAAAAGGTAGGACAAACAATAGATCCTTTGATGACCAACACTTGGGCGGGTGGGTGGGACACAGTAGAAAAAGTAACTCGCCCACAAATTAAACTTTGTTTCCACCTACCCACCCAAGTGTTAGTTATCAAGAAATTTATTGTTAAACAATTCTCTCATATCTAAATGCAAACACTTAAGAAGTGAGACAAAGAATAAATCCTTTGCTGACCAACACTTGGGCGAGTATTTGGGTCACAGTAGAAGAAATAACTTGCCTACAAAATAAACTTTGTTCCCACCCACCCACCCAAGCGTTAGTTAACAAGAAATTTATTATTAAACAATTCTTTCTTATCTAAATGCAAACACACAAAAGGTGGGACAAACAATAGATCCTTTGATGACCAACACTTAGGCGGGTGGGTGGGACACAGTAGAAAAAGTAACTCGCCCTCAAATTGAACTTTGTTGCCACCCACCCACCCAAGTGTTAGTTATCAAGAGATTTATTGTTAAACAATTCTCTCATATCTAAATGCAAACACAGAAAAGGTGGGTCAAAGAATAGATCCTTTGATAACCAACACTTGGGAGGGTGGGTGGGTCACAGTAGAAAAAGTAACTCGCCCACAAATTAAACTTTGTTTCCACCCACCCACCCAAGTGATAGTTATCAAGAGATTTATTGTTAAACAATTCTCTCATATCTAAATGCAAACACACAAAAGGTGAGACAAAGAATAGAACTTTTAATGACCAACACCTGGGCGGGTGGGTGGGTAACAGTAAAAAAAGTAACTCGCCCACAAATTAAAAGTTTGTTCCCACCCACCCAAGAGTTAGTTATCAAGAGATTTATTGTTGAACAATTCTCTCATATCTAAATGCAAACACAGAAAAAGTGGGTCAAAGAATAGATCCTTTGATAACCAACACTTGGGAGGGTGGGTGGGTCACAGTTAAAAAAATAACTCGCCCACAAATTAAACTTTGTTTCCACCCACCCACCCAAGTGTTAGTTATCAAGAGATTTATTGTTAAACAATTCTCTCATATCTAAATGCAAACACACAAAAGGTGAGACAAAGAATAGAACCTTTAATGACCAACACCTGGGCGGGTGGGTGGGTAACAGTAAAAGAAGTAACTCGCCCACAAATTAAAAGTTTGTTCTCACCCACCCAAGAGTTAGTTATCAAGAGATTTATTGTTAAACAATTCTCTCATATCTAAACGCAAACACACAAAAGGTGGGACAAAATAAATACTTTGATGAGCAACACTTGGGCAAGTGGGTCGGTCACAGTAGAAGAAATAACTTGCCTACAAATTAAACTTTGTTCCCAACCACCCACCCAAGCGTTAGTTAACAAGAAATTTATTATTAAACAATTCTTTCATATCTAAATGCAAACACACAAAAGGTGGGACAAACAATAGATCCTTTGATGACCAACACTTGGGCGGGTGGGTGGGACACAGTAGAAAAAGTAACTCGCCCTCAAATTGAACTTTGTTGCCACCCACCCACCCAAGTGTTAGTTATCAAGAGATTTATTGTTAAACAATTTTCTCATATCTAAATGCAAACACAGAAAAGGTGGGTCAAAGAATAGATCCTTTGATAACCAACACTTGGGAGGGTGGGTGGGTCACAGTAGAAAAAGTAACTCGCCCACAAATTAAACTTTGTTTCCACCCACCCACCCAAGTGTTAGTTATCAAGAGATTTATTGTTAAACAATTCTCTCATATTTAAATGCAAACACACAAAAGGTGAGACAAAGAATAGAACCTTTAATGACCAACACCTGGGCGGGTGGGTGGGTAACAGTAAAAGAAATAACTCGCCCACAAATTAAAAGTTTGTTCCCACCCACCCAAGAGTTAGTTATCAAGAGGTTTATTGTTGAACAATTCTCTCATATCTAAATGCAAACACAGAAAAAGTGGGTCAAAGAATTGATCCTTTGATAACCAACACTTGGGAGGGTGGGTGGGTCACAGTTAAAAAAGTAACTGGCCCACAAATTAAACTTTGTTTCCACCCACCCACCCAAGTGTTAGTTATCAAGAGATTTATTGTTAAATAATTCTCTCATATCTAAATGCAAACACACAAAAGGTGAGACAAAGAATAGAACCTTTAATGACCAACACCTGGGCGGGTGGGTGGGTAACAGTAAAAGAAGTAACTCGCCCACAAATTAAAAGTTTGTTCCCACCCACCCAAGAGTTAGTTATCAAGAGATTTATTGTTAAACAATTCTCTCATATCTAAACGCAAACACACAAAAGGTGGGACAAAATAAATACTTTGATGACCAACACTTGGGCAGGTGGGTCGGTCACAGTAGAAGAAATAACTTGCCTACAAATTAAACTTTGTTCCCACCCACCCACCCAAGCGTTAGTTAACAAGAAATTTATTATTAAACAATTCTTTCATATCTAAATGCAAACACACAAAAGGTGGGACAAACAATAGATCCTTTGATGACCAACACTTGGGCGGGTGGGTGGGACACAGTAGAAAAAGTAACTCGCCCTCAAATTGAACTTTGTTGCCACCCACCCACCCAAGTGGTAGTTATCAAGAGATTTATTGTTAAACAATTCTCTCATATCTAAATGCAAGCACAGAAAAGGTGGGTCAAAGAATAGATCCTTTGATAACCAACACTTGGGAGGGTGGGTAGGTCACAGTAGAAAAAGTAACTCGCCCGCAAATTAAACTTTGTTTCCACCCACCCACTCAAGTGTTAGTTATCAAGAGATTTACTGTTAAACAATTCTTTCATATCAAAATGCAGACAAACAAAAGGTGGGACAAAGAGTAAATCCTTTGATGACCATCACTTGGGCAAGTGGGTGGGTCACAGTAGAAGAAATATCTCGCCCACAAATTAAACTTTGTTCCCACCCACCCACTCAAGTGTTAGTTATCAAGAAATTTATTGCTAAACAATTCTTTCATAACTAAATGCAAACACACAAGAGGTGGAACAAAGAATAGATCATTTCTTGACCAACACTTGGGCGGGTGGGTGGGTCACAGTAGAAAAAGTAACTCGCTCACAAATTAAACTTTTATCCCACCCACCCACTCAAGTGTTAGTTATCAAGAGATTTCCCTCGGGAGAAGCCAAAGTCCCGAAGAACGCGTCCCCAAGGTGGCAGATAGGGGCATGCCTCCCAGCAATGGGTGGTAAGGGTGAAATCAAATAGACCCCGCGGACCAAATAGAGCAAGAAGGAGTAAACCTCCACAAATAAAAAACACGACACAGACCCGGCAACGCACAATTACATGAAACAAGTAGCAGCCCTACCCACTATGCTTATGATAGAAAAGTCAGCAAACGAAAATGAAATACCTCAGGGACGTACCGGAAACGGGAAATCCTCTACTGCTTCGGCAGTCTACTCCACGGATTTTGGGGGGAGCAATTATCTGACAAACAGCAAAGGAAAAAACATGACGACTTTAGCAACAAAAACGGACACGGAAACCGCGAAACAAACAAACTTCAACCCGTTCCAAAGAAGGAGCTCGTTCACCTAAATCAGACCAGTTCAGGGATAGATCCTACTCGTCCGAAACCCAAGACACAAGGTCAAGGATGGTTAAACAACACTCAAAAAGACCAAGAGAAAAAACTCCACCCAAACCCCGAGAGGAAAGTGGAGACAAAAATGCTGATTTAACAGAATTAAAGTCCTCCGTGAATAAACTAGCAAAACGTAGCGAGGCGCTTGTAAAGCTAATAAAAATTACCGCAAATACAAAAGCGGAGATAAGAAAAGGTGTAATCGACGTTGGGCGTATTGCAGAAATGCTAAAAGACAGATTGCAGAAATTGAAGGTCCCAGTAGCCGAAAAATTGTCCGATGCAGGGGCACAGACAGAGGCCTGTGCGGACAGAAAATTGATTCAAAAGAAATGCGAGATATGGGCACCCAAGCAGATGTAGAAGTTCTACAAACGGAAAAGGAAATGGAACAAGAAAGAACATATGATATGATAAAATGCAAGATCAATCTGCAAAGCGGATGGGAAGGTCTGTCAAAAATTATAGATGAAGAGTGACCGGAAAACTTCTTCGGGGTAACTAGACTCAAGGCATGGAACACCGTTTCAAACAAAACAGGTGGGGACACCGTGGTTGTTGTGAGTCCGGAAGCTACCGTAGAAGATAAGGCAATAACAGAGATTGGCAGGAAATATCCCGGTATTGAGACACTGATAGTGGAGGGACTCAAAGAAGGGCGCATAGAGTATACAAAAACAAGTATGGAAATAATCGCAAGCAAACGGAAAAAAGTCCAAATTTCAAACACTCTATATGTTATCCCAATTAAGATAGAGATAGCCGTGCACAAGTCCAAAGTTATTAAATTTGAAACCGGAAAATTGGATATGAACAATCTTAGAAAATGCTTGGAATACATATTTCAAAAGACAGATGTACAGATAACTATAGTGCAAAAAAAAAAGAAAAAATAAGAAAACCCACGGTCCACGTCAAACAAAAAGAAGTATATTCCCGAGAAAAACAAGCTCACGGAAAAGTTAATCATCAAGGTAGCGGAGGGAAAATCCTACGAAGATATTAAAAAGAACGCAGATATACAAACTATGAATGTTCGGGTTAAAACGATAAAAAAAAACACAAAAAGGGGATTTGATGCTAGAAACAGGGAAAAAGCAAAATCCATGAAAGAGACGATAAAAACAAAACACAAAATATGGATGTGGTGATAAAAAACAACAGCGTTACACTTCACAAACTAGACTTAGATGGAGACACAACAGATGAAGAAATAAAAAATGCAATCAGCAAAAATTTGAGTAATGCTAGTGACAAACACATTCAGTTGGTTGCTTTGAAGCAGAAACCAAATGGTAGCCAAATAGCCACGGTCACCTTACAAAAAAGTCATGCGTTGGAGCTTACTAGTAAGCAGAAGATCAAGATAGGATGGGCTTCCTGTAGGATAAAAAGGAGAGTAGACCTACAGAGATGCTTCAGATGCCTGGATTTTGGCCACCGAAAAGATGAATGCCAAGACAAAGACAACTCCCAGAATTGCCTAAACTGTGGTGAGATTGGGCATAATAGAAGAAATTGCAGAAAAACGGCACAATGCACAACGTGTAAAACACAGAGCGGACCAATTCAGTTGCCCGAATTTCAAGAGACTTATCCGAGAAAAAGAAAAGGAAATGAACAAGGCGTCGGAGGCTAAGGTTAGACGTAAAAGTATTAACAACAAAAATGTCTCTTAAAATACTGCAAATAAACATAGATAGGAGGAAGATAGCGCAAGAACTTGCTTATGGTACTGCTATGCAAATTCAGGTGAATATACTACTGATATGCAAACCAAACAAAAAAATGCTTGAAAGGAGAAGTTGGATAAGAGACAGGAGGAGTGATGTGGCAGTGACTTTTTTAAATAAGAATGTAGGTGTACGCTACATAGTCAGAGAAAATGGTTACGTGTGTATTTTGACAAGTGTTTTTAACTTGATAGGGTGCTACATCTCGCCCAATATTCCGTTAGAACTATATAAGAAGGAGACTGACGAAATCGAAAGTAGTCAGAGATGCAAAGCGCGAAATTATTCTGGCCGGAGACATTAATGCAAAATCACCGACGTGGGGTGCCCCCATTTCAGACGTAAAAGGACATTTCTGGATGGACCATTTCTTCTTGTGCAACATGGTTGTCATTAACCATGTGAACAAACTTACCTTTGTCAGAGGCATGAATGCAACACATATCGACGTGACGGTAACATCTAAGAAAATCGCTAGAAGTATAAAGAATTGGGATGTTCTGGACATTAGATACATATGCTTTGAAATAAAACACGAGCACTCTATAAAAGACGAAAAGCACAATTCATTAGTGACCGCCATAGATTGGAGTTTAGAGCATCCATGGAAATAAGAATAAGTTGGGAAGAAGGAAAAACAATGTATGCGAAGATAAAGGAAGCCTATAAGAATAGCATAGTCAGAAACACAGACAGCTCAACAAAAACGTTGCCGTATTGGTGGAGTCTGGACATAGCAGAAAAACGGGACGAATGCAATAAGATCAAAAAAAAAATATCCAGACTGTTGCAGAAACGAATTCCAGACAACTGTGGAATAGCCGACCTAAGTAGGAAACTCAAAGAAAACAGAAATGAATTAAGAATAACGATCCGGGATTCCAAACGAATGCTATGGAGGAAACTATGTGATGAGCTGGAAAAAGATATCTGGGGGAGCAGCTTCAAAATTGTTATGAGCAACTTAAAATACAAACTACCATGTGAGCTAGACCCAGAAACAAACAAGCAAGTTGTACTAGATCTGTTCCCAAGAGCGGATAACAACTGGATAGAAGAGCCGTGTAAAAAGCAGGTTACACTTTTTAATATGGAGGAACTGCTAGAGGCAACACAAAAAATGAAGGGCAAGAAAGAATAGTAATACGGTGGCCGGATGGTGTTTTAGAAGATCTATACACATTACTATCACAGCAGAAGTTTGCAACGGAGTAGAAAAGCGCTAAATTAATTCTATAGCCGAAAGGTGTAAACAGCATTGAGAAGTTATTGTTCAGACCAATAAGCCTGCTATATGAAATCCTGTTAAGGGAAAGACTTCTTCAAGAAATCGCAAAAACAGAAAGACTGCACAAAAATCAATTTGGTTTTCGGAGAGGCAGATCGACTATCCAAGCCATCGAAAAGATCTACGAAGTCGCAAATAGGGACAAGGCGAATTGGTGCGTGTTAGTGCTTCTGGACGTTAAAAATGCCTTTAATACAGCTAGACATAGCCTAATAATAAACAAACTAAAGCGCAGAAATATATCACCTTATCTGATAAATATCCTAAAAACCTAAAGGACAGAAATTAGTGTATAATAAAACCGAAGAAATGGACATATATGCCGGTGTTCCACAAGGATCGATTGTCGGACCAACTTTATGGAACGTGCTGTACGATCCAATTCTGCAAGTACAAATGATAAGGAATGCCACAACAATTGCTTTTGCAGACGATCTAGCGCTGCTGGTGACCGCAAAAAACAAAGCTGGCCTAGAAACCTGCACAAATGAGTGCCTGCACAGAATAAACTGCTGGATAATTGCCTCTGGCACCAACAAAAACGGAAGCACTAATGTTAAAGGGAAAAAAAGGTAAAGAAGACATAGTTTTTAAAGTATGTGATACCGAGATGAAACCGTCAAAATCGGTTAGATATTTAGGAGTATATCTAGACAGCCACGTCAAGAAAATTACAGCAAACAGCGAATTGCAGTCCTGATGAGACAATTGCCAAATACAGAAGGACCAACTAGCTCAAAGCGGGAAGTTATAGGCACAGTAGTGCATAATACTATACTGTACGGAGCACCGATTTGGAGTAGTGTGCTGGAAAAGAAAAAGTACAAAAACATGCTATGCGCTGTACAAAGGAAAGTGTTGTTGCGTGTGGCCTCCGCGTACTGGACAGCATCGACAGTGGCTCTAAATGTGATCACAGGAACACCTCACATAGAACTATTAGTAGCAGAAAGGTCAAAAATACATCATTGATTAGAATCTGACAAATAAGAAACAAAGACAAGGGTGAGAGAATGTTTGTTAAACGAGTGGCAAGAAAGCTGGTCTGCAAATACGGAGAAGAGACAATGAACCAAAAGGCTTATACCAAACTTGAAAGAGACTTACTCAAGTGTTGACTGGTCACGGATCATTTGGGACGTATACAAAACAAATGCGCATCACTGCTGCGGATACCTGCGCCTACTGTGGTGAAGTGGATAGTCCTGAGTATGTTATCTTTGCCTGTCAAAGATGAGTGGAAACAAAGAAAAGTGCAAGTGAACAACTGGGTAGCAACATAACACCAGAGATACTGGTACAGAAAATGATGGATTTGAAGGAAAATTGGAAAATCGCGCACCATATGGTTATCACCATCATGAAAGAAAAAAATCCAAAGAACAACAACGTTTACAAAAGCTAAAAAATGAACAGAACTAGAGAAATTTAAAAAAAGCTTGTTTTGCTCCTGTCGACATATCGGAAACGGTGAACCGGGATTAAAATAGTAAAAAGCAAAAGAAATGAAGTTTTTTAGTGGGTAAACATTTTAAATAGTGGATTCCCACACTCTTATGCGTTCCAAGCGTGTGGGGTCGCATATAAATGATTTCTCTTCAAAAAAAAAATTAAAAAAAATTAATTAAAAAAAAATCAAGAGATTTATTGTTAAACAATTTTTTTATATCTAAATGCAAACACAGAAGAAGTGAAACAAAGAATAAATCCTTTGATGATCAACAGTTGGGCGGGTGGGTGGGACACAGTAGAAGAAGTAACTCGCCCACAAATTAAACTTTGTTCCCACCCACACACCCAAGTGTTAGTTATCAAGAGATTTATTGTTAAACAATATCTTGTTGCATCTAAATCCAAGCACACAAAAGGTGAGACACACAATAGATCCTTTAATGACCAACACTTGGGTGGGTGGATGGGTTACAGTAGAAGAAGTAATTTGCATACAAAAGCCTACGCATTATAAACATTATGCACTAGAAAATAGTTCAACAACAACCCGTAAAAAGCTGTTTATAACCACAGAACCCACTACAAATACACGTAAAACAGATTGATCAAGTTTTTTAAGATTAATTTCAACAAAATTCTTAAACGCTTTAAGTTTTGCAAGCATATTGTAGCTACATAAAACGCATTTAAAGATAATCTAAGCTTTAGAGACAATTAATTAAAAAATGCAGTTTCAGCTAGACATAATTATATAAAGATTGTCTCAGGATAATCCGAGCGTTAACATGATAATAATAAAGATAATCCTGCAATACTGTCGGCAATGCAAACATGATTTAACAAGCATTTCGTAGTTATTGTATTATGAAAGGATCGAATTTCCTATTTGACAACACAAAGCTTCTTACTATGTAACTTCCTTCCGTCCCATTATCTTTTCCCATATGATAAAAGGAATCACTTTAGGTCTCCGCAAAATATGACATCTATTTCTTTATATTACGTATTCGATAATGTGACTTCTATATGTCTATATAATGCTTTATGAAAATGTCCCGAAAACGACGTTATTTTTTTCACCGCAAAAATATATAATATATATAAAACAGAACTTTACCAATTTTTATTTTTAAAGACGCTATTAATTTTGATAGATGGCCGCATTTGTCAACGCGAAAACTTTTATTATTTTCTTCGCATATAAGGGGAAAAAATACTAGCAAAAGTAAATAATATTTTTTGTGTCTGTTCGGGTGGAGAATAATTAAAAACTCTAGCAAAATCCATCATTCCATGCCGGGGAACTGTTTTCAATTAAACGATTCTTCGTGGGAAAGAGGAAAGCTAAAATATGGAATATTAATGAAGATATATATCCCGATAAACAGTTTTCTTTATCTTGTTTCGCAATGACGGTTAAGAATATGATAACTGGTATTTTCCAAAGTTATAATTACAAACTAATTAGGTTTTCTCCGGGACGGAGTCGCTCTCTAGCGCGCGAGAACGAGGAAAATTCTCTCAAAACTGCATTAAATCGAGTTCAACCTCCATTGGGAGATGAGAAGATTTGTTTGTTTTTCCTATTTAACTCTTTATTTCTAAATTATAGTGTTTTCCATTCAATTCCATCAACCTAATTACATTAGCTTACATAATTGAATTATGTTAAAATTCATGATATGCATTTTCTGCTAGGTTGAGTTTTATAATAAGATTATCTGAATTTATTTTTTTCTCTATCCGCAGATTGGCAATTTTCATTTTAATAGGAGATAAATTTATTATTCTTATAACTATCTATAATAGAGTTTTGTCAGATAGTAAAGCACAGTTGTAGCACATAATAGACCAATATCCGATTTAATGATTAGAATTTTATTAAGTTGTCGCCCGGTTTGGTGCATCCAATCTATTTCCCCGATTGGGGGGTGGGTGCCATGGAAAATTGCGCTGAAGAAGTTCATTATTCCGGGAAAAAAAATATAACATTTCCATGACAAATGTTATTTCAATTTCAATTGATTTATTATTAAAGTAATGCGATTATCTTTTTGATACCGAATCGATGTTTGTTGAAATTACTTATGTTTGTCAAAGACCGCATTTTAATCGTATTTGTGCTATTAGAATAAATCATGCTATAAAATAATAATAATTTAATAAAAATGAAAAAAATCCGAAAAATTGCTTCCGCGCCAAATCCAACCTAATCATAAAAAATAAGAAAAAGTAAAACCTGGTCTCAAAAATAAATCAGATCGCAGATCCTTAACAGGCATTTCTCCACCGCACCTCTACCAACATTTTAAAAATTAGTTAAAAACTAAAACTGAAGAAATTACTTACTGTTTTTATTTAAAAATTTCAACGCCAACATTAAAAGTACTTATTTTAAATTGTTCAAACCAAATTTGTACAAAATATTTTATTTAGTTTAAGTTTTATAAAATTTTTAGACACTTAATGCCCAAAATATTATCTGCAACAAGTTCAAAAAATTGTAAAAAATACTTATTGTTTATATTTAAAAATTTTAGTAACGCCAACATTAAAAGTACTTATTTTAGATTGTTAAGACCAAATTTGAACAAATTATTTTATCTGGTTTAGATTTATAGAACTTTTAGCAACTTATGCACAAAATATTATTTGCAATAAGTTCTAAAAACTGAAGAAAATACTTATTGTTTTATTTATAAGTTTCAGTAATGCCAACATTAAAAGTACTTATTTTAGATTGTTCAAACCAAATTTGAACAAATTATTTTATCTAGTTTAGAATTTATAGAACTTTTAGCAACTTAAGCCCAAAATTTTATTTACAATAAGTTCTAAAAACTGAAGAAAATACTTATTGTTTTTATTTAAAAGTTTCAGTAATGCCAACATTAAAAGTACTTATTTTAAATTATTCAAACCAAATTTGAACAATTTTTTTAATTTAATTTAGATTTTATAGAATTTTTAGCAACTTAATGCCCAAAATATTATTTGCAACAAGTTCAAAAACTTGTAAAAAATACTTATTGTTTTTATTTAAAATTTTCAGTAACGCCAACATTAAAAGTACTTATATTAAATTGTTCAGAACAAATTTGAACAAAATATTTTATTTGGTTTAGGTTTTATGGAATTTTTAGCAACATAATGCCCAAAATATTATTTGCAACAAGTTCAAAAAACTGAAAAAAATACTTACTGTTTTTCTTTCAAAATTTCAGTAATGCCAACATTAAAAGTAGTTATTTTAAATTGTTCAGACCAAATTTGAACAAAATATTTTATCTGGTTTAAGATTTATAGAACTTTTAGCAACTTATGCTCAAAATATTATTTACAAAGTGGGAAAACTTTAAATTTTTTGATAACAAATACTCGGGCGGGTTTTACATGATAATAATTATGATTTAAAGTAGCCCACCCACTCACCCAAGTGTTGGCCAATAAAAGACTAAATATCAGCTCCTCCTCTTCTTACTAAAAAACTTCTAATACTTACAGAGTGTAGAAACTTTTAATTTCTTAATTACAAACACTTGGGCGGGTAGGTAGGCATTCCAGTCCAAACTACTCAATAATAATTATGATTTGGAGTGCCCCACCCACCCACCCAATTGTTCGTCGTCAAGAGATTAGATATCACCTCTTTCTTTTGGGCTAAAGAATTTCTAATACTTGCAAAGAAGAAAAGCTTTTAATTATTTGATAATAAACACTTGGGCGGGTGGGTGTCTACTCCAGTTCAAACTACTTGATGATAATTACGATTTGAAGTGGCCCACCCACCCACCCAATTGTTCGTCGTCAAAAGATTGAATATCACCTCTTCCTTCTCGGGCTAAGAAACTTCTAATACTTGCAAAGTAGAGAAACTTTAATTTTCTTAATATCAAGCACTTGGACGGGTAGGTACTTCAGTTCAAACTACTTGATAGTAATTACAATTTAGAGTAGTCCACCCAATTGTTTGTGGTCAAGAGATTTGATATCACCTCTTTCTTCTCGGACTAAAAAACTACTAATACTTGCAGAGAGAAAAGACGTAAAATTCTTTGATAAAAAATACTCGAGCGGGTAAGTGAGCATTCCAGTCCACACTACTCGATAGTAATTATAGTTTAGAGTGGCCCACCCACCCACCCAATTGTTTGTCGTCAAAAGATTGGATATTACCACTTCCTTCTCGGACAAACTTCTAATACTTGCAGAGAAAATAAAGATCAAATTTTTTGATAAAAAAATACTTGAGAAGATGGGATGGCATTTCAGTCCAAACTACTCAATACTAATTGAGATTTGAAGTGACCCACTCACCCACCCAAGTGTTAGTCAACAAGAAACTAAATATCACCTCCTCCTCTTCTTATTAAAGTTAGAAGTAGAAGTATACATGCAAAGTAGAGAAGTGTTTAATTTTTTGATAACATACACTTGGGCGGGTGGGTGGGCACTCCAGTTCAAATTATTTGATAGTAATCACAATTTGGAGTAAACCACCCACCCACCCAAGTGCTGGTCAACAAAAGATTGAATATCACCTTCTTCTCCTCTTACTAAAAAACTTCTAAAACTTGCAGAGTGGAAAAGAATTAATTTTTTTGACAACAAACACTTGAGCGGGTAGATAGGCATTCCAGTTCAAACTACACAATGAAAATTATAATTTGAAGTGGCCCACCCACCCACCCAAGTGTTCGTCGTCAAGAGATTGAATATAACCTTTTCCTTTGCAGACTAAAAAACTTCTAATACTTGCAGAAAAAAGAAACTTTCAATTTTTTGATAACAAACTACTTGATGGCAATTATAATTTGAATCTCCTCCTTTTCCTTTCACTAAAGACTTCTAATACTGGCAAAGTAGAAAAACTTCCAAATTTTTGATGACAAGTACTTGGGCGGGAAGGTGGGCACTCC
Source organism: Tachinus rufipes (assembly GCA_963932245.1). Lineage (NCBI taxonomy): Eukaryota > Metazoa > Arthropoda > Insecta > Coleoptera > Staphylinidae > Tachinus > Tachinus rufipes. Next base: position 113,101,653 of record OZ010744.1, on the reverse strand, counting down.
AAACCAAATTTCTTAATAGTAATTATAATTTGAAATAACCCAACTACCCGCTTATGTGATGGTCGACAAGAGACTAAATATCACCACACATTTTTCTACAAAAATGTTTCCAAATTAATAAAAAAGTTTTTAACGATAAACACCCTTTAAAGTTGTTTAGAATGTTTCCCAAGTAGATAAACTTTTCTTTTCTTTTTTAAGTTAATAAAAATGTTCTCAAATTGTAAAAAATGATTTAAAAACATTTACAATATTTCCCAAAAGAATGAAAACATTTTCAAACTATCAAAAATGTTTTCAAATTGTCAAAAACGTTCGGAATGTTTCCCAAGTAAATGAACATGTCTGTCAACTGTCAAAAAAGTGTTCCGAATTAATTAAACTGTTATCAAATTTTCAAAAAGTTTTCAAATTAATAAAAATAAATTTTTTATTACAAATTTCAAATTTGTAAATTCTAGTGCGTACTTGAAAGTGTAAATTGTGTAAATTTGGTTGAATTATCTCAATGAATCCGGCCACAATTTTATTTAATGTTAATTAAAGCTTATTTAAAACTTTTGAAAAATCATAAAACATACTTCAAAAATTTTATTACAAATTCCAAGTTTGTAAACTTGTAGTGCATACTTAAAAGTGTAAATTGTGTAAATTTGGTTAAATTATCTCAAAAAAACCGCTCACAATTGTATTTAATGTTAATTGAAGCTTATTTAAAACTTTGAAAAATCATAAAACATACTTCAAGTTTTTTTATTGTAAATTCTAAGTGTGCAAACTTGTAGTGCATACTTGAAAGTGTAAATTGTGTAAATTTGGTTGAATTATTTCAAAAATCCGGCCACAATTGTATTTAATGTTATTTGAAGCTTATTCAAAACTTTGATTAAATCATAATACATACTTAAATTTTTTTATTGTAAATTCCAAGTTTGTTAACATGTAATGCATACTTGAAGGTATAAATGGTGTAAATTTAATTAAATTTTTGCTAAAAATCCGGTCACAATTGGATTTTATGTTAATTAAAGCTTATTCAAAACTTTGAAAAATAATAAAACATACTTCAAAATTTTTATTTTAAATTCCAAGTCTGTAAACTTGTAGTGCATACTTAAAAATGTAAATATTGTAAATTTGATTAAATTATTTTCAAAAATCCGTCCACAATTGTATTTAATGTTAATTGAAGCTTATTCAAAATTTTGAAAAATCATAAAACATACTTCAAATTTTTTGTTACAAATTCCAAGTTTATAAACTTGTAGTGCATACTTAAAAATAAAAATTGTGTGAATTTGGTTAAATTATTTTCAATAATCCGGCCAAAATTGTATTTAATCTTAATTAAAACTTATTCAAAACTTTGAAAAATCATAAAACTTACTTTAAAATTTTTATTACAAATTCTAATTTTGTAGACTTTTAGTGCATACTTGAAAGTAAAAATTGTGTAAATTTGGTTAAATTATTGCCAAAAATCCGGTCACAATTGAGTTTTATATTAATTGAAGCTTATTTAAAACTTTGATTAAATCATTAAACATACTTCAAATTTTTTATTTTAAATTCCAAGTTTGTTAACATGTAGTGCAAACTTTAAAGTATAATTAATGTAAATTTCTTAAAGTTACTTTGAAAAATCCGGCCGTAATTAAGTTTCATGTTAATTGAAGCTATTTCAAAACATTGAAAAATCATAAAACATACTTAAATTTTTTTATTGTAAATTCCTAGTATGTTAACATATAGGGCATACTTGAAAGTGTAAATAGTGTAAATTTGGTTAAATTATCTCAAAAAATCCGGCCATAATGTATTTAATGTCATTTGAAGCTTATTCAAAACTTTGAAAAAACATACTTCAAATCTTTTGTTACAAATTCCAAGTTTGTTAACATGTTGTGCATACTTTAAAGTGTAATTAATGTAAATTTGGTTAAATTACTTTCAAAAATCCGGCCGTAATTGTGTTTTATGTTAATTGATGCCAATTCAAAACTTTGAAAAACCATAAAACATACTTCAAAATTTTTATTACAATTTTCAAATTTGTAAACTTGTAGTGCATACTTAAAAGTGTAAATCGTGTAAATTTGGTTAAATTATCTCAAATAATCCGGTCACAATTGCATTTTATGTTAATTGAAGCTTAATCAAAATTTTAAAAAATCATAAAACTTACTGCAAACTTTTTATTACAAGTTCTAAATTTGTAAACTTGTAGAGCATACTTAAAAGCGTAAACTGTGTAAATTTTTTTTAATTATCTCAAAAATCCGGCCGCAATTGTATTTAATGTTATTTAAAGCTTATTCAAAGCTTTGATTAAATCATAAAACATACTTTAAATTTTTTATTACAAATTTCAAGTTTGTAAACTTGTAATGCATACTTTAAAGTGTAAATCGTGTAAATTTGGTTAAATTATTTTTAAAAATCCGGCTACAATTGTATTTAATCTTAGTTAAAGCTTATTCAAAACTTTGAAAAATCATAAAACATACTTCAAAATTTTTATTTTAAACTCCAAGTTTGTAAACTTGTAGTGCATACTGAAAAATGTAAATTGTGTAAATTTGGTTAAATTATTTCAAAAAATCCGGCCACAATTGTATTTAGTGTTATTTGAAGTTTATTCAAAACTTTGAAAAACCATAAAACATACTTCTAATTTTTTATTATAAATTTCAAGATTGTTAACTTGTAGTGCATACTTCAAAGTATAATTAATGTAAATTTGGTTAAAATACTTTCAAAAATCCGGCCGTAATTGGTGTTTCTTGTTAATTGAAGCCAATTCAAAACTTTGAAAAATCATAAAGCGTATTTCAAAATTTTTATTTTAAATTCCAAGTTTGTAAACTTGTAGTGCATACTTAAAATTGTAAATTGTGTAAACTTGATTGAAATATCTCAAAAAATCCGGCCACAATTGTATTTAATGTTAATTAAAGCTTATTCAAAACTTTGAAAAATCATAAAACATACTTCAAAATGTTTATTACAAATTTCAAATTTGTTAACTTGTAGTGCATACTTAAAAGTGTAAATTGTGTAAATTTGGTTAAATTATCTCAAAAATCCGGCCACAATTGTATTTAGTGTTATTTGAAGTTTATTCAAAACTTTTATTAAATCATAAAACATACTTCAAATTTTTTATTTTAAATTTAAAGTTTTTTAACATGTAGTGCATACTTTAAAGTGTAAATTTGGTTAAATTATCTCAAAAAATCCGGCCACAATTGCATTTTATGTTAATTGAAGTTTATTGAAAACTTTAAAAAATCATTAAACTTACTGCAAACTTTTTATTACAAATTCTAAGTCTGTAAACTTGTATTGCATACTTTAAAGTATAAATCTTGTAAATTTGATTGAATTATTTTCAAAAATCCGGCCACAATTGTATTTAATGTTAATTAAAGCTTATTGAAAATTTTGAAAAATCATAAAACATACTTCAAATTTTTTATTGTAAATTCCAAGTTTGGAAACATGTAGCGCATACTTAAAAGTGTAAATAGTGTAAACTTGGTTGAATTATTTTTAAAAGTTTGGCCATTATTGTGTTTAATATTAACTGAAGTTTATTCAAAACTTTAAATAATCATAAAATAGAGTTAAGCGACCGCAATAATTAATAAAATTGTGTCGCTTCGCAATTGTTGTTTCCTGACAGTGAAGAGCCTTAAACTAATTGTTGACATTTAATATGTCGCTTTGCAATTGACAGATGAGCGATCGCAAGAATTAAAATGGAAAATTTAATAATAAATAATCTGTCGCTTTGCGATTGTTGTTTACTGACAGTGTAAATTAATTTAAAAAAAAAAACTGTTGACGTTTAATATGTCGCTTCGCAATTGACAGATGATCGATCACAAAAATTGAAATGGAAAATTTAATAATACCTAATCTGTCGCTTCGCGATTGTTGTTTACTGACTGTGAATTAATTAAAAAAACTGTTGACGTTTAATATGTCGCTTCGCGATTGACATATGAGCGACCGGAAAAATTAAAATTAAAAGTTTTATAATACTTAATCTGTCGCTTCGCGATTGTTGTTTACTGACAGTGTAAATTAATAAAAAAAAAACTGTTGACGTTTAATATGTCGCTTCGCGATTAACAGATGAGCAACGACAAGAATTAAAATTAAAAGTTTTATAATACTTATTCTGTCGCTTTGCGATTGTTGATTACTGACAGTGTAAATCTCTAAAAAAACTGTTGACATTTAATATGTCGCTTCACAATTGACAGATGAACAATCGCAAGAATTGAAATAAAAAATTTAATAATACCTAATCTGTCGCTTCGAGATTGTTGTTTACTGACTGTAAATTAATTAAAAAAACTGTTGACGTTTAATATGTCGCTTCGCGATTGACATATGAGCAACCGCAAGAATTAAAATTAAAAGTTTTATAATACTTAATCTGTCGCTTTACTATTGTTGATTACTGACAGTGTAAATCTCTAAAAAAACTGTTGACATTTAATATGTCGCTTCACAATTGACAGATGAGCAATCGCAAGAATTGAAATAAAAAATTTAATAATACCTAATCTGTCGCTTTGCGATTGTTGTTTACTGACAGTGTAAATTCCTAAAAAAACTGTTGACATTTAATATGTCGCTTCACGATTGACAGATGAGCAATCGCAAAAATTGAAATAAAAAAATTATTAATACCTAATTCGCGATTGTTGTTTACTGACAGTGTACATTAATTAAAAAAAACTGTTGACGTTTAATATGTCGCTTCGCGATTGACAGATGAGCGACCGCAAGAATTAAAATTAAAAGTTTTATAATACTTAATCCGTCGCTTCGCAATTGTTGTTTACTGACAGTGTAAATCTCTAAAAAATCTGTTGACATTTAATACGTCGCTTTGCAATTGACAGATGAACGATCACAAAAATTGAAATGGAAAATTTAATAATACCTAATCTGTCGCTTCGCGATTGTTGTTTACTGACAGTGTAAATCTCTAAAAAAACTGTTGACGTTTAATATGTGGCTTCGCGATTGACAGATGAGCGACCGCAAGAATTAAAATTAAAAGTTTTATAATACTTAATCTGTCGCTTCGCGATTGTTGTTTACTGACAGTGTTAGGGCCGGTTTATTCATCTGTTCTGTAAGTTATTAATTAGTTACGTGTTCAATAAACTTATAGGTCACTTATATAAAATTTGGGTGTATTCATCCCATTTTATATAACAAATAATTACTGAACGCTTATAAAGTTTTTATACGGCTAGTACAACTTAATAGAAAAAGATATCTATATACATATCTGTAAGAAAGACAGAGATAGACTTACTAAAAAGAAAACGAGTGTGGTACTACTGCGTGTTGTTATTTGTTTGTGGTTACATTCATGTGTAATAAAATGGCATAAGGTTATGTTCTTTTATTAATTTTTTTACTAACGGGCCAAAGTAGTCTATATAATTTATCTGTCTTGTAAATTTAATATGATGACAGGTTGTCACTATTGACAGATGAATAAACATTAATTCATGGCAATCTTATCAGTAATGCTACAGAGCACTTTATAGAAAGGTGAATAAATCGGCCCTAAATCTCTAAAAAAACTGTTGACGTTTAATATGTGGCTTCGTGATTGACAAATAAGAGATCGCAAGAATTAAAATGGAAAATTTGATAATACCTAATCTATTGCTTCACAATATTTGTTTACTGACCTACAAAAATTGGCTTAATAGCTTTACCCAACTGAGTTGCTCTCCGGTTTACATTAAACGCGGACAGTGAAGTCAAAAACTTGGTAAAAACATGATCTTTCATTCTTTTGCGTTTTGCAATAGCTAAACGTAGAAGATGGGAAAGAGTTTCTCTGCTTTTCCCATGCGCTTCATGATTAAGGGGACATGCCATAGATCTGTTAACTCTACCTGCACTGTACCAGCCTTAATGCAGTCGGGTAAGTTTCTTATGACGTATTTAAGAATCTTTTCAAACCCACCAATTGAAGCTTGTAATGATGCTCATTATTGCTTTTGCAGTAAGCAATTGCAAGTCAAATTTTTTTATTTAAGTTTACAACAAAGTCATTGGTTACGATTATAACATTAAATGTATCTTACTGCCCTTGGAACACGGTTTTATACGGGATATTACATTTGAAAGTATCGTCTGTAGATGTTGTCAAGATAGAAAAGCTTGTTGGGGGCTAGCAAGATTTGAAGTAACCTTAAAGACCGATCCTTATTAACAGAGATAATTGAAGATGACTGGCCCAATTATTTCTTTTGCTTTTTTGTTTTTTTTTTTCTCCACCTCTAGTAGCGGGGCTTTGTTGTAGACCTCAAAGTTGCTGTCCTGCTAAACGTTTATCACCTCTTCGTCCTCAGAAGCGGTATCGTACTCGACAGGTACTTTTTTTAACTAGATTAGTGTTGCAACTGCTAGGGAAAACACTGAGGTCTTTGTGGCCATTTTGAAAAAAAAACTTCTGATGACGTAAGTGGTTGAGTACTGGACAATGTAAAAGCGGTTTCCTATTCAATATTTCTTTAGTAAACTCTTAATGCATTTCAAAAAAGAGTTATTTGTGGTCTAACTTGATCTACATAATTAAACTCGTCTTTGTATATTTCAATTCTTTCAAACTCTTCATTGATCAGGTTAACGATTCTTGCCCTTTTTTACTGTTTCTTAAAGTTTTTGTTTTTTTAAGCTTTCTCCATGTTCTTCTCGCTGAAATGAATTTAAATTAAAAACAACATAAAGTGTTTCTGAGTCGTTTGCATCAAAAACTGCTTAAGTTATCAAATTTTTTTTTTATATTTTTGTTTAAATCTTCAATTAAGATCAAACCCTAAATCAGAGCTAAGAAAATAGTTAAATCAATATATTTACTCATTTACATAACTCGATGCTAACGTAGGAAAGGCGGCAATAAGAAAGGGAACAAAGCAAAAAAATATACAATTTTAGTCCTCTTTTGATAGACAACAACAATATTTTTTGACCAAATTTAGCAAAAAAAACATTCCACGTTTTTTGCTAAATTTGCTCTAAACGTCCAGAAACCCATTCACATCTTTGAATACGCAAAAAATTTTGATTACTTAAAACAGCGCATTTTTGGGCAAAATTTTCCAAAATTTTAACTACAAAGAAAAAGTTTTACGCATTTTCCAAAAACTGCAATAAAACTATTAAAAAAAATAATTTTTGTTGTTTTTTTGATCGGAAAAGTGACCATAAAAGTAAAAAACTTTTCCAAAATTAGTTTCAAAAAATTAAAATTCCCCAAAATTTGGTTCTAAATATTGCCTTAATCTAGTCTATCTTTGTATTCAAATTCTTCTACAAAATCTACATAAAGTATTTCTTCTAGTATTAATTCTAAAGGACCTACCAATGTTAAAACTATAACTTGGCTACCATAATAGCCTATTTAATATTCACAAAAACATCGCATTTATGCCTGCATACTTTTCTTTGTCCTCACATTCCATAAGCCAATCTAAAAAATTAGTGTACATTAAATAAAGCTTATAAAATAAACATAATACCTGCAACAAAATGACTAGATGTTAAGCAAAAATATATAAATTACCAATTCAATTGAAACATTTTCCATTAAATCCTTTTAAAATCATTATTATTCACGTCTCTTCTACATTCAGACATTAATCAATTACTGAATAAACTCCATTGAATGCTACAAATATTTTAATAAAGCCTCAGTTGTTTGTTATTTCTCATTAGAAATGTTCAATTACAAAAGTAATTTTAAAAAAAATAAATTTCAATAAATCAATTCTTAATTTTAAAACATTTTAGTTTCTAATCTGTATTAGTAATTAATAAATCTATCTAAAACTGCTAATCTGCAATTTTTTTTAATATTTTTTTTGTATAAAGGAATTTAAAGTATAAAGCCCGCCCTAATCGACCGATTATCCACTTATTACTAAATGAAGTATCAAAAGTGCATGTAGGTATCAATTTTCAGGCACTCAGGCATGCCTGTCTGCGATTTTGTGGTTAGGTGCGTTCAACAAGCTGTTGAAAATGGTCAATGCAGAAGTGGAATTTAAAGAGGGATATCGAGATAAGAGAGGAAGGACAATAGTAAATTAAACCTTTCAATATTTAACCTATTATCATAGGTGATTCATAAATCACATCAATAAATTGTCTTGAAAAAGCCAATACCATAAAACTAAAAAAATTATACAATAAGGTGACGATTGCCATTTAAATAATGGCAATAAAAATTAAAAAATCACACTAATTCCCAATGATTGTCGCATTTTAACGATTCAATAGTAACACTGAAAGAGTTTTAGGCCTGAATTTATGAATACATATATAATATTAACACAATCGAAACAACTAGCGCCATCTATTGAAAATACCTGAACAAAGCATCGCTCTCGCTCCACGACACTTTTGAAACTTTATTTAAGTGCTAATTCGTGTAACGAATTTAAATTGATGAAATTATTTATGAGCAATTCAAATGATATCGATTTTATTGTGTACTTAGTGAATCGAAGTTGCGTAAACACTAGCGCGAATATTTTTTTTATTTATTTTTTTTCGAGAGGGGAATGGATTTGCGACACAAAAAAAACTGTGCGCACTACTAAATGTAAATTTAATTATCTTTTAATAGGCGCTTTATGAAATTGTCTAAAACGCGGGCGGGCGATGAATTATTGATTCCGCTTTATGTGTGGTGCCTTTTTTTTATATATATATATATATATGGCATAGACGAAACGCGGATTATTAATTTATGATATAATTATGACTTGCAAAATTATTAATTGTTAGTCGAGCTTATCATAATAGATAATTGTGAATTAATTATGGATGGTGTAATTGTTTAACTATTCTATGGGTTATAATAAACTATTAAATATTATGACAATGAGGAATTTAATAGCAAAATCACAAAATCCCATGCATTAATTATAAGAATCAAGTGTGTTACCGGCACCAACTTTACAAAATAAATTGTTGGAGTCTTGAAAATAATCGTATATCTCAAAGTGTGTACAAAGTTCAAAGTTTAAGCTTTGTTCGAGTTTATTGTTAATTGTTAATTGCGTTAATTGTTATTTTTTACTTTTAAATGTATCTGACTTGCAAAGTTCAAATAGAAATGGTTTATTAGGTTCTCTAATTTTTTTTTTCATTGCTATCTTCCTTTTCTATTTCATAAATTTTGTATGTTGAGGTCGTAACAGTATTCTACCGACGTGCTCCACGTTGAGCCCCATTTATTACCAGTTCCATACTATAATAACAAATCAGTAGTTTGGACTGAAATGATTAGATCACAACCTTCTCTTTTGACAAAATGACTTCTGACGTTCGCAGAGAGGTCAAACATCCTTCTTGGGGACGGACACTTGGATGAGTGGGTGAACCATTCCATACTATAACAACAAATCAGTAGTTTGGACTGGAGTGACCCACCTTCCCACCCAAGTGTTAGTTAGCAAGAATTGGATCACAACTTAGTCTTGTAACAAATTGACTTCTGACGTGTGCAGAAAAGGCAGACATCTAACTTCTTGGGGACGAACACTTGGGTGGGCGGTTGGAGCACTCTATACTATAATAACAAGTTAGTAGTTTGAACTAGAAAGACCCACCCATCCACCCAAGTGTTAGTTATCAAGAGATTGGATCAAGACCTTCTCTTGTTACAGAATGACTTCTGACGTCCGCAGAGAAATCAAATATCCAACTTCTTGATAACAAACACTTGGGTGGGTGGGTGGGCCACTCCATACTATAATAACAAGTCAGCAGTTTGGACTGAAGTAAAAAATATTCAAAAAATTGTCTAAAAATATGTGTTTTTAGATTTTATAAAGTTTCTGAGCAATTTCTGTTTTTTTTTTTTAGTTTTATTTTGAATATTATAGCAGAAATGTTTTAAAATCACATTCTAGAGTTGATAAAACCTGAAAAAAAATTATTTTTTTTTTAATTAAGTTCTTAGAAGTTTTTTTAGCAATTTTAATAAAATTTTACCAAAATATTAGTTTTTTTAGTGAATTTTGATGGATTTTAAATCAAAAATGTTTCAAAACCTCATTTTAAACCCAGAAAAACTTAAATAGAGTTTAAAAAAAGTTTTCTTAACAATTTTTGTAAGATTCAAAAAACTTAGTTATTGTGTATTTTTAGCAGAAATGTTTGAAAACTACATTTTAAGTTTGGAACAACTGGAAAAAGATTTTAAAAAATCTTTGGAATGGTTTGTTCTTAAATTTCATAACGGACGAGGCTGATAGGATTGACTTCCTCGCTGATGACATAAAGCAGATCCACCGAGATCTTACCTAAGACTTTACAAAAACATTTCCAAAAAAATTAGAAGCAGCAAAACTGCCAATGCGGCAATAATCTCACTTATTGCCTAGTACGCCTCAGAACCCCATCACTAACAAAATCAAGAAGATCCCTGCATAATCCTCCGCTGCTTTTAGCCCACCAATATCCTCGGGCCAGACCTTCCTCAAAAGACTAACCGAGAGCAATGTTCACGGCAAAAAAAGAAGCCCCGCCTCCTAAGAAAGGATTTACCTTGGTGGATTTACTCCAAGAACAAAATAAAGAAACTGAAAAAAGATTTGAGCGAGTCCCTTTCAGTTAGTAATAGGCCTTCATGCCGGCATCTTAAATCAAGCACACTTAGAACCAAAAAAACAATTTGCCAACAAGGTCAAAAGATCTTTAACCCAGCCAGCCCATAAAGTCCAAAAGGTTACTTTCAGACAATAATATAATAATAATATCTTTATTTGCACTTAAGCCACTTTTTACAAGTACATTACAATGTTTTCATGTACATTGAAGCGGATGTGGATGTCAAACCTAATACTATATACACATACATACTAAAATTAATTAAAATATAATACATTTAGATATTACAAAAACATATTAAAAAAAAACATATTAAAATTAATGAGCAATAAACTCATTAAAGGTGTAAAAGCAGTTTTGCACGAGAAATTCTTTTAGTTTATCTTTAAACGTTTTTATAATTTTAGAGATTTTGATATACTCTGGCAGTTTGTTGTATATCAGTTGACATGAATATTTAGCTGTTTTCTCGTACATAGTGCTGCTATGTGCGATAGTTCTTATATTAGATACATGTCGCGTTGAATAATGATGGACGTTACAGTTTTTAACAAAGTTACTATTATTTTTATAAACATATATGCCGCACTTGTATAAATATATGTTAATAAAAGTCAAAACTTTGTATTTAGTAAATACTGGACGGCAAGATTCAGTACTTCTTATACCAAATATTAAGCGAATGATTCTCTTTTGTGCAACAAAGACTCTATTTGTGTCGCTCCTGCCCCAGACTAGTACATTAAATGACATATGCGAGTATACAAGTGCGTAGTACATGTCAATCAATGATTTAAAGCTAAAATTGCGTTTCAGTTTTAATATGGCATAATATGCGCTATTTAGTTTACTGGTTACGTGATCAACTTGCTTATCCCATGACAGTTTGTCATCAATTAGGCTCCCTAGGTATTTGACAAACTTTGAATTATTTTCTATAGGTTTTTCAGGAGGCTTCCGATTATAGAATTGAATAGAAGTTGTGTTTTCTTTATTTAAAATAAGTTTGTTTTTAAAACACCAATCACTTACTTCTACATTTGTAGTATTTATTTTAGATACCAGGTCTTCCTGGTTGTCAGCTGATAAAACTATTGCGGTGTCATCGGCAAAGTTGATCATGTATCCGGTGCTAATATACTCACTAAGATCATTAATAAACAGAAGAAATAATATTGGACCTAAGGTTGAACCTTGCACAATTCCTTTACTTAGATTACATGTTTTCGAGGCGTGTTGTCCGATTTGTACATACAGATTACGGTCTGTCAGAAATGATTGCACAAGTTTTAACGCTGTTCCTCGTATGCCAAGCGCATTAAGTTTATCACTGATAAATTTCACTTCCACGGTGTCAAAAGCTCGCGAGAAGTCATAGAAGAGACTTGCAACGCACTTACCCGCATCAACATTTTTTGATATGTGCTCTATCAACTCTACACTTGCTGTTTCTGTAGAACGGTTTTTTCGAAATCCATGTTGCGCTTTGTTAATTAAGTTGTAGTTTTCAAGAAAACTCTGCAATTTTAGAGTAATGATTTTTTCGTACACTTTTGAAAATATATCCAGAAGTGCTATAGGACGGTAATTATTCTTATCTTTCTTGTCACCTTTTTTGTGTATTGGCACAATCTTTGATGTTTTTAGAATGCTCGGAAAAATACCGGTGCTGAATGATAGATTTATTAGGTATTGTACTGGTTCTATTATCTCATTTACTGTACTTTTAACTAATAGTGGTGGTATTTCATCTCTGCCAGAACTTGCACTATTTCTAAGATTGTGAATGACATTACTTATTTCGGTTTCGCTTACCGGAGTTAGGAATAAGGTGTGTGTTTTATTTGTAGACGTCGTGCATGCACTGGACACGTTATGTCCAAAGTGTTCAATAATTTTATTATCAGTTATACTTGAGAAATATTCTGCAAAAATGTTAGCTACTTCATTGGAGTTTGTTACTATGTGTCCAATATTCTAGCTTTTTGGGTTTTTCTAAAAACCAAAACCTTATGGCAACACCCGGTAAAACGGTGCAAGCGGAGCATATCGCTTTTGGGTACGCACTTCTATCAGTCAAGCGCAAAGGAACAAAAAAAAGTCTTCCCAATAGGTTACGTCCAGCTGCCCTAGAACCAGGAGCGGAGCTACCTGTAAGCAAGAGTCTGCAATGCAGAAAAACACATAAGCAAAAGGGGCTCTCTAACGATTATTTCAAAACCTAAAGCCCCCCAAAATGTACAAAATAAAAGTTAAATAAATGGCAAAACTGTACTTTTTTTTCAAAACTGTCTACAAGTGGGCCTTTTTAATGTTTTGCGTTGGGGCCCAAAAATCCTAGCTCCACCACTGCCTAGAACCCACAAAATCAAAAGTCCTGGTCTATCAAAATTTTGCAACTTAACAGTCCGGGTAGAATATAAACCGTTGCCAGCGCTATAGCCACACGGCATCAAAGTGCAATTTACCATATGTTCGAGTCAAACGCGCTGAAGCCTATCCCAGCTCTTCTTGCACTAAGACCAAAAAACCAAAAAATGTTGCAATATGCGCCGCATGCAAAGAACCGCACACAGCAAGTTACAAAGACTGCCCGGCTTATATCAAGTTGGGGACAAAAGAAACTTTGTCCAAAGCCCAATCCAATGCAAATTTTCAAAATTGTTTAAAAGCGAGTTTTACCAATATTTACTAATTTTGGAATAAAACAAAAACCAATCAATAAAATTTGTTGTAATTTTTTGTACATAATTATCAATCAATGATTCAATTTTATAAAAATAGAAAAAATTAAATTTTTTTTTTAAATTTTTTTTTTCAAAACTTTTAAAATTATTAAATAAATTTTGGACATTATTTACTAATTCTGAAATAAAACAAAAACCAATCGATAAATTTTGTTGTAGTTTTTTTTTACATAATCTTCAATCAATGATTCAATTTAAAAAAAATAGAGAAAATCATATTTTCGTTCAACAATATTTTTTTTATAATTTTCAAAATTGTTTAAAAAAGTTTTGGACAATATTTACTAATTGTGGAATAAAACAAAAATCAATCGATAAAATTTGTTGTTATTTTTTGTACATAATTATCAATCAATGCTTCAAGTTAAAAAAAATAGAAAAAATCATATTTTCATTCAGCATTAATTTTTTCATAATTTTCAAAATTGGTTAAATAAGTTTTGGACAATGTTTACTAATTGTGGAATAAAACAAAAACCAATCGATAAAATTTGTTGTAATTTTTTGAACATAATTATCAATCAATGCTTCAATTTAAAAAAAATAGAAAAAATCATAATTTTATTCAACTGTTTTTTTTTCATAATTTTCAAAATTGTTTAATTAGGTTTTGGACAATATTTACTAATTGTGGAATAAAACAAAAACCAATCGATAAAATTTGTTGTAATTTTTTGTACATAATTATCAAGCAATACTTCATATTAAAAAAAATTAAAAAAATTATATTTTCATTCAGCATTATTTTTTTCATATTTTTCAAAATTGTTTAAATAAGTTTTGGACAATATTTGCTAATTGTGGAATAAAACAAAAACCAATCAATAAATTTTGTTGTAATTTTTTGTACATAATCATCAATCAATGCTTCAATTTAAAAAAAATAGAAAAAATGAAATTTTTATTCAGCATTAGTTTTTTCATAATTTCCAAACTTGTTTAGATGCGAGTTTTAGACAATATTTACTAATTGTGGAATAAAACAAAAACCAATCAATAAAATTTGTTGTAATTTTTAGTACATAATTATCAATCAATGCTTCAATTTAAAAAAAATTTAAAAAATCATATTTTCATTCGGCATTATTTTTTTCATATTTTTCAAAATTGTTTAAATAAGTTTTAGACAATATTTACTAATTGTGGAATAAAACAAAAACCAATCGATAAAATTTGTTGTAATTTTTTGTACAAAATCACCAATCTAGGCTTTACTTAAAAAAAATAATTTTGATTAAACATTTCCTTTTTTCAAAATTTTCAAAATTGTTTAAATGCAATTTTTTGACAATATCACTAATTGTAGAATTTGTTGTATTTTTTTGTACATAATTATCAATCAATGCTTCAATTAAAAAAAAAATTTAAAAAAATTATTTTCATTTCAGCATTATTTTCTTCATAATTTTCAAAATTGTTTAAATAAGTTTTAGACAATATTTACTAATTGTAGAATAAAACAAAAACCAATCGATAAAATTTGTTGTAATTTTTGTACATAATTATTAATCAATGCTTCAATTTGAAAAAAAATAGAAAAAATCATATTTTCATTCAGCATTGTTTTTTTCATAATTTTCAAAATTGTTTAAATGCGAGTTTTAGACAATATTTACTAATTGTGGAATAAAACAAAAACTAATCAATAAATTTTGTTGTAATTTTCTGTACATAATCACCAATCAATGCAGCAATTAAAAAAAAAAAATCAAATTTTCATTCCGCATTATTTTTTTCATAATTTTCAAAAATGTTTTAAATAAGTTAAATAAGGACAATGTTTACTAATAGTGGAATAAAATAAAAACCAATTGATAAATTTTGTTGTAATTTTTAGTTCATAATCAACAATCAATGCTTTAATTTAAAAAAAATAGAAAAAATCAAATTTTCTTTCAGCATAATTTTCAAAATTGTTTAAACGCGATTTTTCGACAATATTCACTAATTGTGAAATAAAACAAAAACCAACCGATAAATTTTGTTGTAATTTTTTGTACATAATCATCAATCAATGTTTCAATTAAAAAAAAAAATAAAAATAAATAAATTTTAATTCAGCATTAAGTTTTTCATAAATTTCAAAATTGTTTAGTTGCGAGTTTTGAACAATATTTACTAATTGTGTATTAAAACAAAAAACAATCAATAAATTTTGTTGTAAATTTTTGTACATAATTATCAATCAATGCTTCAATTTTAAAAATAGAAAAAATTGAATTTTTATTTAGCATTGGTTTTTTCATAATTTTCAAAATTGTTTAAATGTGATTTTTGGACAATATCACTAATTATGTAATAAAACAAAAACTTATCGATAAATTTTGATGTAATTTTTTTGTACCTTATCACTAATTAATGCCTTTAAAAAATTCAAATTTTCATTCAACATTAGTTATTTTCATAATTTTCAAAATTGTTTGGACTATATTTACTAATTGTAAAATAAAACAAAAACCAATCGATAAATTTTGTCGCAAATTTTTGTACATGACCGTTAATTGATGTTTCATTAAAAAAAAATTAAAAAACAAATTTCAATACAAACTTTTTTTTTTCAAAATTTTCAAAAAATTGCAAATTTTTAAAATTAATTACTAATTGTAGAATAAAACAAAACCTAATCGGTAAATTTTGTTACAAAAACAAATGTTAAAACCCAAATTACGCTATTATTAATCCAATATTGATAATAAAAAAATCCCATTCCTGCAATACATTAAATGATTTGAAAGAATTAAACTTCAATCTATAATATTTTTTATTCATTTAAAACAATTCTTCTTTGATTAATATATTATATGGTCTATAATATCCTGGTCTGCGGTCTCAATATAAGACATATGGCGTAAATGTGTTATACGTTCAATTTGGTATAGATGTGGGACAATTCCCTTTCGGTGAAATATGTCTTTTTATTCGGTAAATTAAACCAGATCTTAACTTTTATAGGAAAGTGTATGCCATTACTTTACTTTTTTATTTTCTGAGGGGAACTACTGGCAACGCTTGAAGAAATCTGTTACCAGTGGAACAATTCCAAATCGTATTCGATGTAATTATACATTTTAAATGCAATAATTTATCGCCGATTTGTTAATTGTAATTGACAATTTATTTGTTTTAGTAGTAGTTTCAATATGATTAGTTGAATAAAATTGTTAACGTAAAAACATCTTACAAGTAAAGTAATCCCAACACTTTAAATCTCTTAGAAGCACTAAGCTAAAGCTTTATATCATAATCTTTTCAGTAAAACTTAATTTTAGCTTCTTTATAATAATAATCAATTAAATAAAAACAAAATTTGATTAATACTCTCATTAAAAATTTCCCAAAGATCAGATTACAAAACGTAATGCATTGTTATATTTTTTTTAAGGAAATCGATACTAAAGATGTTATAATCCAATGTTGCACCCCTATAATTCTTTAAGTGGAAGGTCTAAGCCCTGCATTTCGCCCCGCCTGAGCCGAGCATAGCAACCACTTCCGGTATACTCTTTCCGGGAAGCGGTTGTTATTCAGTTACGATTTGGGAATTGTGCGGCGCTTGCCCCATTTTATTAAAAACTTTAAATTTATACCAGGAAAAAAGACTGAGACGACACTCAGCGACTTTGACTTGACTGACCCCCTAAAAATTTTCTCATTTTAGCTTTTTTATATTCTTCAATTATTATTTATTGCCGTTTTTATGGTGACGTCGAATAAATGGAATTTTAAAGTATGACAAAAGGAGAGAATCTTGGTATATAGTTCCATTAATAATATTAATAATTTTGTTTAGTTCAATTTTTGCTGATGCTATTATATTCTCTCTTTTTGTTTGCGCGTTTTTTTCCTTTTCCCCTGTTAAAGATATTCTCTCGAATGTGCATATTTTTTTGTGGGTATAATTAATCTAAATTTAAAAATATTACGTTTTACTTTGTTTGAATAATTATCCATTTTAATGAAGGAACGCAAAAAAAAACTTGTATGGGAACATTCCGGATTTGTTGTAAAAACTCTCCGCATTTCTGTTGCAGATACTATATCATGTTAGTAATTACTAAGGGTTGCTTCTACACTGTTTTATATTTTTGTTTAATTTTACATGTTAAAACGTTATTTTTTAATTCAAATCAAAGTTAATTTATTAATGTTTGATTAGTTAGTTCAAATTAATGCCTCCAATCACTAAATATGAATTGTTTTGTAATCTTGTGTTCAATTATTGCAGACTTGATTTCATTAGTTAGTTTAGTAGAGTGTACTAAAATTGTTTGTCTGTTCACTCTGTACAACTGTTTATTTTAGATCGCAAAATAATGCTTTGTGGACAAAAAAAATTGAGAAAAGTACTACGGCCAAGAAATTGCAATTTCCGTTTAAAAATTCTATATAGCCTAAACCAAATAAAATATTTGGTTCAAAATTGGTCTTAACAATATAAAATAAATACTTTTAATGTTGGCATTACTGAAATTTTTAAATAAGAACAATAAGTATTTTTTACAATTTTTAAACTTGGAAATAATATTTTGGGCCCTAAGTTACAAAAAGTTCTATAAATCCTAAACAAAATGAAATATTTTATTCAAATTTGGTCTGAACAATTTGGAATAAGTACTTTTAATGTTGGCATTACTGAAATTTTCAAATAAAAACAATAAGTATTTTTTTTAATTTTTAGAACTTATTGCAAATAATATTTTGGGCATCAAATTGCTAAAAGTTTTATAAAACCTAAACCAAATAAAATATTTTGTTCAAATTTTGTATGAACAATCTAAAATAAGTACTTTTAGTGTTGGCGTTACTGAAACTTTTAAATAAAAGCAGTAAGTATTGTTTTTATTTTTTTTTTAAATTTGTTGCAAATAATATTTCGAGCATTAAGTTGCTAAAAGCTCTATCAAACCTAAACCAAACAAAAATTTTTATTCAAATTTGATCTGAACAATCTAAAATAAGTACGTGTACTATGTTGGCATTACTAAAAAATTTAAATAAATACAATACGTATTTTTTACAATTTTTAGAACTTCTTGCAATAATATTTTGAGCATTTTGCTAAAAGTTCTATAAAACCTAAACCAAATACTATATTTTGTTCAAATTTGGTTTGAACAATCTCAAATAAGTACTTTTAATGTTGGCATTACTGAAAATTTTAAATAAAAACATTAAGTTTTTTTTTTAATTTTTAGAACTTATTGCAAATAATATTTTGGGCATCAAATTGCTAAAAGTTTAATAAAACCTAAAACAAATAAAATATTTTGTTCAAATTTGATCTGAACAATCTAAAATAAGTACATTTAATGTTACCATTACTTAAAATTTTAAATAAAAACAGTAAGTATTTTATTAGTTTTTTTAGAACGTGTTGCAAATAATATTTTGGGCATCAAATTGATAAAAGTTCTATAAATCTTAAACCAAATCAAATATTTTGTTCAAAGTTGGTCTGAACAATTTAAAATAAGTACTTTTAATGTTCTCCTATCTAAAAATTTAAAATAATAACAGTAAGTATTTTTTTTTTAATCTTTTAAAATTTGTTGCAAATAATATTTTGAGCATTAAGTTGCTAAAAGCTCTATCAAACCTAAACCAAACAAAAAATTTTATTCAAATTTGGTCTGAACAATCTAAAATAAGTACTTTTAATGTTGGCATTACTGAAATTTATAAATAAGAACAGTAAATATTTTTTTACAATTTTTAGAACTTGTTGCTAATAACATTTTGGTTCCTAAGTGGCTAAAAGTTCTATAAATCTTAAACCAACAAAAAAATTTTGTTCAAATTTGGTCTGAACAATCTAAAATAAGTACTTTTAATGTTGACATTACTGAGAATTATAAAAAAATACAGTAAGAATTTTTTTACAATTTTTAGAACTTGTTGCAAATAATATTTTGGCATTAAGATGCTAAAAGTTCTATAAAACCTAAACCAAATAAAATATTTTGTTCAAATTCGGTCTGAACAATCTAAAATAAGTACTTTTATTGCTGGTATTACTGAAATTTTTAAATAAAAACAGAATGTATTTTCTTCAATTTTTAGAAATTATTGCAAAAAATATTTTAGGCATCAAATTGCTAAAAGTTTAATAAAACCTTAACCAAATAAAATATTTTGTTCAAATTTGATCTGAACAATCTAAAATAAGTGCTTTTATTGTTGGCGTTACTAAAATTTTTAATTAAAAACAATAAGTATTTTTTACAATTTTTTGAACTTATTGCAAATCATATTTTGGGCATTAAGTTGCTAAAAGTTTTATAAAACCTAAACCAAATAAAATATTTTGTTCAAATTTGCACTAAACAATCTAAAAAAAGTACTTTTAATGTTGGCATTAATAAAGATTTTAAATAAAAACAGTAAGTTTTTTTTTTTATTTCTTAAAACTTTTTGAAAATAATATTTTGGGCCCTAATTTGCTGAAAGTTCTATAAATCCTAAACCAAATAAAATATTTTCTTTAAATTTGATTTGAACAATCTAAAATAAATACTTTTAATGTTGGCATTACTGCAATTTTTAAACAAAAACAGTAAGTACTTTCTTCAGATTTTAGAACTTATTGCAAATAATATTTTGAGCATCAAACTGCTAAAAGTTTTATAAAACCTAAACCAAATAAAATATTTTATTCAAATTTGGTCTGAACAATGTAAAATAAGTACTTTTACTGTTAGCAATACTGAAAACTATAAAAAAGTACAGTAAGTATTTTTTACAATTTTTAGAACTTGTTGCAAATAATATTTTTGGCATTATGATGCTAAAAGTTCTATACATCCTAAACCAAACAAAATATTTTATTCAAATTTGGTCTGAACAATCTCATATAAGTACTTTTAATATAACTTTTAATAATAAATATATTCAACAATTTTTAGAACTTGTTGCAAATAGTAATTTGAGCATTAAGTTGCTAAAAGTGCTCTAAAACTCAAACCAAATAAAATATTTTGTTCAAATTTGGTCTGAACAATCTAAAATAAGTACTTTTAATGTTGGCAATTCTGATTTTTTTTTTAAAGTATAGTAAGTATTTTTTACAAATTTTAGAACTTGTTGCAAATAATATTTTGAGCAATAAGTTGCTAAAAGTTCTATAAAACCTAAACCAAATAAAATATTTTGTTCAAATTTGGTCTGCACAATCCAAAATAAGTACTTTTAATGTTGGCATTACTTAAAATTTTAAATAAAAACAGTAAGTATTTTTTAAATTTTTTTACAACTTGTTGCAAATAATATTTTGGGCATCAAATTGCTAAAAGTTCTATAAAACCTAAACCAAATAAAAAATATTGTTCAAATTTTGTCTGAAGAATCTAAAATAAATACTATTAATGTTGGCATTACTGCAATTTTTAAACAAAAACAGTAAGTACTTTCTTCATATTTTAGAACTTATTGCAAATAATATGTTGGTCACCAAATTGCTAAAAGTTTAATAAAATCTAAACCAAATAAAATATTTTGTTCAAATTTGGTCTGAACAATCTAAAATAGGTACTTTTAATGTTGGCAGTACTGAAAATTTTAAATAAAAACAATAAGTATTTTTTTCAGTTTTTAGAACATATTGCAAATAATACTTTGGGGATTAAGTTGCTAAAAGTTCAATCAAACCTAAACCAAATAAAAGATTTTCTTTAAATTTGGTCTGAACAATCTAAAATAAGTACTTTTAATGTTGGCATTTTTGAATATTTTAAATAAAAACAGAAAGTAATTTCTGCAGTTTTTAGAACTTGTTGAAAATAATATTTTGGGCCCTAAGTTACTAAAAGTTCTATAAATCCTAAACCAAACAAAATATTTTGTTCAAATTTGGTCTGAACAATCTAAAATAAGTACTTTTAATGTTGGCGTTACTGAAAATTTTAAATAAAAACAGTAAATATTTTTTTTAATTTTTTAAAACTTGTTGCAAATAATATTTTGGGTATTAAGTTGCTAAAAGCTCTATCAAACCTAAACCAAATAAAATAATTTCCTTAAGTTTGGTCTAAACAATCTAAAATAAGTACTTTTAATGTTGGCATTACAGAAAATTTTAAATAACTGCAGTATCTTCTTCAATTTTTAGAATTTGTTGCAAATAAAATTTTGAGCATTAAGTTGCTAAAAGTTCTATAAATCCTAAACCAAATAAAATATTTTGTTCAAATTTGGTCTGAACAATGTAAAATAAGTACTTCTGATGTTGGCATTACTAAAAAAATTTAATAAAAACAGTAAATATTTTTTGCAATTTTTAGAACTTATTGCAAATTATATTTTGAGCCCTAAGTTGCTAAAAGTTTTATAAAACCTAAACCAAATAAAATATTTTGTTCAAATTTGGTCTGAACAATTTAAAATAAGTACTTTTAATGTTGGCGTTACTGAAAGTTTTAAATAAAAACAGTAAGTATATTTTTTTATTTTTTAAATCTTGTTGCAAACAATATTTTGGGCATTGAGTTGCTAAATCTTCTATAAATCCTAAACCAAATAAAATATTTTGTTCAAATTTAATCTGAACAATCTAAAATAAGTACTTTTATTGTTGGCGTTACTAGAAATTTTAAATAAAAACAATAAGAATTTTTTATAATTTTTTGAACTTATTGCAAATCATATTTTGAACATTAAGTTGCTAAAAGTTTTATAAAACCTAAACCAAATAACATATTTTGTTTAAATTTGGTCTAAACAATCCAAAATAAATGCTTTTAAAGTTGGCATTATTAAAATTTTTAAATAAAAACAATAAGTATTTTTTTACAATTTTTAGAACTTTTTGCAAATAATAATTGAGCCCTAAGTTGCTAAAAGTTCTATTAATCCTAAACCAAATAAAATAATGTGTTCAAACTTGGTCTGAACAATCTAAGATAAGTACTTTTAATGTTGGCATACTGAAAATTTTAAATAAGTACAGTAAGTATTTTCTTTAGTTTTTAGAACTTGCTGCAAGTAAAATTGTGGTCATGAAATTGTTAAAAGTTCTATAAAAACTAAACCAAATAAAATATTTTGTTCAAATTTGGTCTGAACAATCTAAAATAAATACTTTTAATGTTGGCATTACTGACATTTTTAAATAAGGACAATTTAATAAACAAATAAATAAATTTTACTTCTTCAAAGGTGACTTATGAGGCTACCAGAAGTAAGAACCACTAAAACAAAAACGTGAACAAACTGAGACTTCTTTCCCTATTTCCCACTAAAAGAAAACAAACTACAATTCAGCAAAAAATTAATAACAAAAAATTTTGCTTCGCCAAAAGTCTCTTTTAAAACTAACAGAGATAAGCGGATCATTTCTGCACTTAACTCCATTATGACAAAAACCACCTCCTACAAAAACGGAACTGCTGCGGCTTCATACTGTTTTGCACCAGAAAATGATCTAAGAAAACATCGTTCACCAAACTTAACCTAGTAACTTACTAATTAAAAAAAACAATCACCAGTTTATCAGCACCACCAACAATCCCCAACACCACTACCTACAAAACTCAAAATAATTTTCAGTCAGATAAAGTCTTTTTTATAGAGTTTGGGTAAATTTGATGCAGATTGTAGGCAAAGCAAACAAACATCACAGTAACCAATAATTTTTGTTTGTTTTGTAATGCGGGAAAGTCTAAACTCCTCCTCGGAACACACCAGCAAGTTTGAAACCATAAGGCTCATGTACTTTTTAAGAAAAAATTCTTTAGGAAAAGCTTAGCCCTATACGCTGTGAGGTAAAAGTGTACACTAATCTAATGCAGTTAGCTAAAAAAATATTGGTCTCCTCTATATAGAAGATACATCTTTGTCGGGCTCAGCCAAAATTAACTTAATCGCGGTTTACCTCAATTTTGCATCAAATAATTTTTCGGCCAAAGTTTCAATACATTGCAGCAACGGAAAGATGACTAAATCATTACAAATGTTCTTGTTATGGACAAACTACGAGGCTCTATTAAACCAACGCAAAGTTAAGCTTTGAAAAACTTCAAACCAATTGACCACACCAAGTTAAAATTGTGAACATGTAGCTTCTTCTACTGTGACCCACCCACCCGCTCAAGTGTTGGTGGTCAAAAAAAATCTTGATAACAAACGCTTGGGTGGGCGGGCGGAAACCAAGTTTAAATTATGGGAGAGTAGCTTCTTTTACTGTGGCCCACCCACCCACCCAAGCTATGGCAATCAAAAAATGTATTACTTCAACCACCGTTTGTGTTCATGCAGCTATTCTTAACAAAAGAATTATTGTAAATTGTTATCAATACAACAGACAATTAGTTTACAACAAATTTCTTGATAACAAACGCATGAGTGGGCAAGCGAAAACCAAATTGTGGGCGGGTAGCTTCTTTTACTGTGATCCACCAACCTACCAAAGTGTTGGTAATCTAAAAAAATATTATTTCAACCACCGTTTATGTTCCTACAGCTATTCTTAACAAAAAAAAGTTTACAATAAGTTTCTTGGTAACGAATGCTTAGGTGGGTGGGCAAGAACCAAGTTTAAACCGATTGTGTTCTTGTTGTTAAAATCTTAACAAGAGAATATTTGTCAGTTGTTAGCAATACAACATACGATTAGTTTATAATAAGTTTTTTGGTAACGAACACTTGAGTGGGTGGGCGGATACAAAGTTTAAATTGTGGGCGAGTAGCTTCTTCTACTGTGGCCCACCCACCCTCCAAGTGTTATTGGCCAAAGGATTCATTATTATGGTACCCAATGTTTGTGTTGCAATTCCTAACAAGAAAAAAATTCAGCGACATTGTACCCCCACTTCAGACAAGTGTAACAGTTTTCGAGTTATTCCCTAAGCAAAGGTTGTTACCCGTAAACATAAAAACAAAATTAGTACACATTCAGTACCTCGCGTACTTCTATCTGAAAAGATAGAATCAAATTTGAAAGTAGAAACTACTGTCACGTATTCAATAAACTGAGTGCTCATCTACCCACCCAAGTGTTTGTAATCAAGAAATTAGATTAAACTTAAAAAATATTTGCACTACTAAACCGAATCATATTGCAATTAATAACTCAGCAAATTGATAATAATAGCTCTGAAATAAATTTTAGTACAATCATACAAAGTAAAACAATTTATGAAAAGCAATTATATTATTATGATGCGGCGGTATTAATAATAAAAACACAGATAGTTTTAGGATATCTTCGCCTAATGATGTGTGATGAAACATGTTGAAATTTTACAATTAAATGTTTGAAACCCAAAACCACCTATGTTTTAACAAGCAAATGTAACATATTGAAGAAAAGAGAATAAATAAAATTACGAATAATAGTGTAAAACAAACCTAAAATCAATTTCCCGAACTTATTTTTATTCAAGCGCACTTCTCACACGTTTACTGAACAATTGCACATAATTTTACTAAAGTTTTCCGCGATTTTCCTAATGAAAATGGATGTAAATGAAGAGTTATTAGAAAGCATGTATTGTTAATTTAATTCGGCACTGTACTAAACGGATGCGTATTGGAAATAAATGCAGATTATTTTTTACGCAAAAAAATTGTTGCAAGGTTTTATTATCTTTATCCGGGCGGTCACATTGATAAGTGTGCATCTTTTTGTGATTTGTTTAGAATGAATTGATTTATTTTAAAATGTTCGATTTATATTTATTATAATTTATT
The DNA here is from genome assembly GCA_963932245.1 of Tachinus rufipes. Classification (NCBI taxonomy): domain Eukaryota; kingdom Metazoa; phylum Arthropoda; class Insecta; order Coleoptera; family Staphylinidae; genus Tachinus; species Tachinus rufipes. The sequence continues at coordinate 113,076,559 of OZ010744.1, read as the reverse complement.
TCTGAATAATATTGAATTCTTATAGCTTACTCTTGGTCATTTTTTAGTTGTGTTTATACTATTTTACGTTAAGTCTTTGTTGAAGTGAAGAATTTATAGGCTATTAATAGTCATATAAAGAGTTTTCCAATAAGAAGTTTCATTTTGAATAGCAGGCTATTTGGGCAGCTGTCAATTTTGAAGCTATTATCTTTTGACATTTGACAAGTAAAAACTACGCCGTTATTAAAAATGGAACGATACACGCTTCAACAACGCATTGAAATTATTAGAATTCACTACAAAAATGGTGAAACTTTTTCAGTCACAGTTCGCAAAACTAAAGCACTTTGGGACAAGTTTGTGATGTGAAGAATCGAAACCGAGTGCATCGCTCAAGAACACGTGAGAATATTGCTGATGTAGTCCGTAGTGTTGAAGAAAACCCAGGTTTGTCGATTACTCATCGATCTTTAAAATTAGACATTCCACAAACGACATTAGTCCGTATTTTGAATAAAGACTTAAGTCTTAAGTCTTTGAAAGTTCAGTTAACACAAGAACTCAAGCCGGTCGATCACCATAAACGTCGTATCTGCGCTGATTGGGTCTTTCAAACGCATCGAAATGATCCGGAATTTCATAGGAAACGCATCTTAAGTGATGAGGCCCATTTTTACCTCGGAGGCTACGTTAATAAGAAAAATTGTCGCGTTCGGATGAAAATCAAAGAATGATTGTTAAAAAGTTGCGGTTTTTGGGCTGGCGGTGTGATTGGGCCCTACTTTTTAAAAATGAGGCTGGTGCAACTGTTACGGTGAATGGATAGCGCTACCGAGCTATGATTAATGATTTTTTATGGCCGGAATTTTAAAATATTGATGTGGACGACGTTTATTTTCAGCAAGACGGCGCTACGTGCCACACAAGCAACAAAACAATCGCAATTTTGCAAAAAAAGTTTCCTGACCGTGTTATTTCTCGAAGAGGTGATCACAATAAGCCACCAAGATCTTCTGATTTAACAGCATTAGACTTTTTTCTTTGGGGCCACGTAAAAGATAAGGTCTATGCCAATGCTCCATAATCGATGCAAGACCTTAAAGATGGAATTCGTAAAGTTATCGAGGACATACACCCGCAAATGTGCAAACTGGTCATGAAAATTCCATGAAAAAAATATAGTACTACAACCGTAACCGTGGAGGCCATTTGACTGATATCGTTTTCAAATGTTAATGGCATACCTTCCTCTTTACATTGAAATAAACATTTATTGATTTTTCTTAAAAAATACCCGTTTTTTTTTTATATTTAAATAAAACCTCTTATTCAAAAACCCTATATATATATTTTTTTTTTAATTTTCAAATTTAATTATTTTAAATACATTTTTATATAACGCTGTTTTTGCACCCAATGCTTCAATTACACTAAAATAAAAACAGATAAGTTTGCTTCTTCAAAAGTGTAAGGCTAAACTTTACCAAGACTAACACCACCTCCTACAAAAACTACAATTTAGCATTAATAATCAAACATAAAAATCCAAAAAAAAAATCTCATTCAACGTCTACCAGGCAAAAAAAACCTGAGGCGACTAATAATATTGACCTGTACACCTAGGTTATCAGATAACCATTGTCAAAAAAACATCATTTTTCAAATTCTAACTTGGCGGCAGGCTACCGATCAAGAACTAGAAAAAACCCATCATCAGAACCACAATTAGTCAATTAGCACCGCCGACAATCTCCGACACCACCACCTGCAAAACTCTTTCAATAGAAATTAGATAAATTTGATGCAGATTGTAGGACAAAGTCAATTTCAATCACAATAGTCAACCAAATTTTTTTTTGTAATGTGAAAAAATAATTTTTTAAAGAAAATTGTCTACTCGTTAAACTCTCCTAATTTCCAATCCAAGAAATCGAATAGCAATAAATAATTGAAATCAATCAGAATTCTTTGACCAACCAACATCGGAAAAAATTCCCAACTCACATGTTTTTCCAACCAACCTACAACAGACTTTATCCACTGAAAACAATCAACAAAGATTTGGCCTACGCCATAGCAAACATGCCTGCAAACCCCACATACACCTCTGCAAACCTCTCCAAGCTTTACTGCTTATGTGGCGAACCTTATAACTTCTTGAGTCAGTATTGCACTCAGTCATTCAAAAGCAACACCTAAACCCACGTTACAAAGGCGATTCAAAAAATTAAAAAGAAACAAACCAAAATAAATAAAGCGTGGCTTTGTCTGGTAGATACCGTGGAAGTTTTAGATGCCAAAAGTGTTTTTATTTGCCCTCTAAGAATAGAAGCTTTGCAAAAAGTTGATTCTTGGAGACGTTTACAAAACCCGATGGCTTAATGTGTTCTTGTAAAACTGGTGTGTAATAAATCGTGCACCTTCAACTCAGGCACTAAGTCAAAGCAAGTCAAAGTAAAGTCTAAAAAATTATAACTGAGAGAATAGAACACGCTGCGTTGACTCCTTTCGATAGACTTTAGTATTTCATTATTTCTATTATTCTATTAAAGAAACGTCTAACGCAATGAAGTTTGCTTCATCAAAAGTGACTTGTAAGGTTGATAACCCTAACTTCACCAAGACAAAAACCACTTCCTACAGAAACTACAATTTAGCATTAATAAGCAATCAACAAAGTCCAAAGAAAAAATCTTTTTTAGCTTCTACCATGCAAAATGACCTTTCGAAAACTGCACCTATAAAACACAGTCAGATAAAAAATGTGTAAAACTACCTTGGAAATCCGTCATAAACTTACTGTCCAGTTGAAACCAATCCCCGAAAATGCCTTGGAGCAACAAGCAACAAGCGGTTTACGCTAAAACCCACTACTTAAAAAGCAACTTGATACTGGAACGTTAGTGACCCAAGGTCAAGCAACACATAAAAATCCCAACATGTTTGAACTCGCTTGAACGTCGACTCCCTTGAAACATCTTACATAACACCGAGTGGCACCGAAAAGACGATACCTTGTGCAACAACCCAAACCCACATTAAGACACATGGCTTAGCTAGTTTTGTCTATCGTAAGACGTTTACAGCAATTAAAGATCTCACAAGCCTTCATCGCATACTGCATAAAAATTGTAGCCTACATGCTTATGAAGTGCAGTTGACGTAGGATTTGAAACAGGCAGATCATGAACAACGCCGTGCTTTCGTTTCTTGGGTGCAAAAAATGCAAGCCGCTTTAGCTTTAACAAGTTACTGTTTGGTGCGTTTTTTGGGTCGATGGAGTCATGATACCTTACTTTTTCGAGAACGACAAAGATGATGCATTTACAGCCAATGCGGATCGCTACCGCAGAATGATAACTGGATGACGCCACACGCCACAAAAAATGTTTTGCAAAACTACTAAGCACTATACTGCTAAAAGTAATTCTTTGGCAATTGATGCACCGCAGTGCAAGGAACGCTAAGCAAACCACCTAAGAAAAAGGAAGTAGAAAGATGTTTTTTTTAGTTAGTAGTTAAAAACTGACACTACTGAACAGTATAGACTGCCTAGTGTCTTTTTTAATTTTTTTTTCCTTCTTAGGCAAATCAGCACTTACGTATATCGGCCTTTAAAAACGGTTTATTTATCTGTTTGGTAAAGTATTGATTAGTTATGTGTTCAGTATAATAAGCTGGGATGTCACAAAATTACTGAACGCGTACATGTTTTTATACTGGTGGTATAGTTTAAAAAAAAAGAGATAGATTGACTTTTCAGAAATACGATTCTACGGTACTGCCAGTGGCGTAGCTAGAATTTTTAGGCAAACTCGCAAAACATTGAAAAAGTCCCCGTTTTGTAAAAAAGTGATTTTTTAATTTTAATTTAATATAAAATGTAATGCACATAAACACTTAACCATATAACAAACTCGTGTGGTTGGGTGACATTGGTCAACATAGAGTAGTTTAGATTTCAACCACCATGACTCCGCAACGAGAAGATCCCTATATCATTACAAACGTCCTGGATACGAACAAACTTTGAGAAACAAATTTCATTCCAGAATTACAAAAATAAATTTCTCCGGTAAGCCCTGCATAGCTGTAACACTTTCCGCAAAGTCCCAACAGAACCGACAAGCGCTTCATGCAGAACATCCAACTTGCATTTGAAAACATACCAACTTAAAGTCACACAGACCACAAGTTTAATCAATGCACAATGTCAACTTCCCCCACGTGACTCAAATGAACCAGACCTAGTAAACATCCACTACCGCCCTCATGTATGTATCACACGAGGTTGGATACAATAATTATTAAATCCCAAACTTTGAAAACTAATCATTGGAAACAACATCCAAAAGCGGCACAACAACTAATGGACTAGATGGCTGAAAACCTTCTTCATCAAAACCTCAAATCGGTGATAAATAAACATTCACCAGTCAATTCGACTATACTACAAGGCAGTCACATAAAAGAAGCCAGTCTAAACTGTTTAAACTTTTAGAGAAGTCAAATTATGTGTACAGATAACCCTAGAAGAACTCGTTATTGCATAAAAAGATAAAAAAACTATCACCTAGTACTCACCTGGTCATGAACAGACGCAAACACCTTCAGCTTTACAATGGCCAGTACTCCCTAGAAGTAAATGCAGCATAAAAAAAGTGTTCATACTGAAAAAAAGGCGATCCTAGCAATAATAATGACAAATAAATTATAAAATCAGCAAAAAACTACAGAAAAAGACATCCTCTCACGTGTCACAAGCGATTAGTAGTATTGCACCCCGCCTTAACTAGTGTAAGAACTAACTCAACCCTTCAACCTCCAGTTACACTTGGAGGTCCATCCAATCTAGAAAACTTCATCAGAAGACCTTAAACAAAATCCTCAAAATCGGCTCCCGCTATAGCACCACAGCTAGCCACCTGAAACCTATTGCACACACGCAACATAAAGATAGGTCACTCAATGCTCAGTCCCTTTATACAAACGCCATCCAAACCACCTGCAAGAAAAGAAAAGTTTCAGAAATAAATTAAAGAATTTTAAATGCTTCCAAATATACTTAAAGTTCTGGTTAGACTTAAACAAAACTAAGTTACCAAAAAAAAATTTCCTTGTGTAGTTCAAAGTTATTAAAAGTCCATAGTATGAATACCTTCCTTCTGCAACTCAAAATTACTAGTAGTCCACAGTATGGATACTTTCCTTCTGTAGTTCATAGTTACTAGTAGGCCACAGCATAGAAACCTTCTTTTCAGCTCATAGTTACTATTTCGCCTTTAGTTAGTTTGAAAATTATGTTGTGAACCTAGATGAACCGACGACGATGCATAATGAGAAACATAAAATAACCTAAAATAAGATAACAAAACTGAAAATGAAGTAGTTTGCTGACCAGAAATTGAGCAAAAGCAAGAAAGAATAAATATGAGAATACCAAAATAAGCTTTAAAACATAGAGAAACGCTACTAAGTACAAAGAAAATCTCAAAAGTGTAAAAGTATTGTTCTAAAAAATAATGCAAAAGAAAGGTACAAACACGTAAAAACCACACAAAAAATTACAAGTGTAAACTTTGACAAAATTCGTTCTTCGTCGACTCAATTTACTGGTGTCAAAATCGTCTACTGGTGTTAGTTCCAAAATTACAAATCCGGTCCGTACTAACATTTTATGCCACAGAGCAATACCGTTACAGTACAACCACTTTAGCTTGGCCCATAGAACGTGAGCGCGAAATAAAAATTGTAAAACGCGTAAGAGCAAATATTATATAAGTTTATTAAAAACTTATAGCAAGCCAAGAATAGATTGGCCGGTATAATAGGGAACTTAATATACAAAGTTATGTTTTCTCTCTTGCATTTGTCTGCTCGTTTTAACATTCTTCATTCGCGCTTACATTTCATATACTTCATGGACCACGTTATTCTGGGATTACTGTACGAAAGCACCAAAAACTGACCGCAGAAATTTAATTAATCAAATCTGCACACAAATGTTTTATTCATTTCAAGTTAGCCAATAAAAAGAATTTTTTTTTAAAGTCGAATACCTGTAAATACAATTATACTGTTCCAAACATAATTTGGCCAATAGTAAGAAGTTACACAGAGCGCTAGATAAAGATGCTAAAACGCGCAACTGCAACGGATCTAAGTATATTTTTGTGTATAGTATACCGGCCAAGTTATGTTTGAACTAGTATAACTTACCAAGTTGCAATACCATAAATAATCTCCACCATAAAACATCAATTATACATATTTTCTTTCAGGTATGGAATACAACCCAATACTTTTATTGCTTTTTTTCGTAACAATCACAATACATATTATTTATACAACAACAATAAAATCGTGTAAACATTACGTTTTATTTTTATGTTTTGCGTTAGGAGTGCTTATTGTCATATTTATATAACAATACTTTATTTTCATCTCTAATCACATTCAAATTAGAAGCACTATAAAAAAATATCTAGATTAAATAAGATTACAACAATATATTAATTAATATTCCAACAAAACACATCAAGTCAATGCATAATAATCATATGCAAGTCAACATGTGTAAAATAATATAATTTCTGAGTAGGCATTTTGTAACTTAAAGAATGTCATGAAGATAAAATAGTCTATATTACATTATTATATACAAATCACCAGTTGGGAATTAGAATAATGCCATTCTAATTGTCAGCTGGTGAATTATTAGTTTTTTTTTTTATAACATCTATAATAATTTGTTAAATTGACTTTGTCTATATGTAATTTCTACTTGGTATAGTCGTTATATGTTTAGAAGAATTGTTGAGATTACTTTATTGGTACTGGACTAGTCGGACGAGATCCCACAGTAAAATCTTTATATTGTGAAAATACGCAGATCTGAAACATAAAATTATTAAATTTATATAAAAAATATATGATTTTCTATTCTAAGGCCGTGGTTACATAAGACGCGTCTTTAATAATTTATGTAAATTTTAGTACAGTGTAGTTTGGGGCGGTTGAGCCTAGGACCCAAATATTATACCTATTTTTAAAATTAAATGAAAATCCCAAGCTTATAATAAGTCTATTCTGATTCGGAATTTCGCGTAAACAAATTAATTAATAAATAAACAAGCGCAAAATAGATGGAAAAATACAAATACAGTGAATAATTTATGACTAAACCTACCTTGAACACTAAATACAATTTATAGCCCGCAATAGCTGATAATAATAGCTTACGATTAATGATAATTACCTTATCTTTAATTTGTTGGCACAATTGTAATCCAACTGTAAAAAATAGTAATACTTCATTAAGCCAAGGCACTGAGCATTCAGCATGAGTAGAATCGAATTTCATGGTGCCATGATTATTAGTTAGTTGGTAAACTGCAAAAATTAGCTTATGACTTTGTATATAGAAACTTATAGCTAGATCTTCAGCCAAATTCGGTGTTAAAGATTTCTGAAAACATTTTGTTAAAATTGTATTTGCAATTTGTATTGGATTGTTTTACCATATTACGACTTTTAATTAAATCGTCGATGGCTTTCTTCCTTGGCACAATTAAACTTGTCCGACCACGTTGCAGGCTACCTAATATGTTTCCTAATATGTGGAGAACTTCGTCGGAAGATCTGTAAAATATGAAATTGTAAAAATGTGATCTCACTGTTAGATTTATATCTAATCATTTTAGCATAATTAAATCTTTTTAATATTTAGAAAAGGCACAGTCGAACTAATGCTACAGATCCCGATTTTAAATTGAAATTAAATGCTAATTATTTCAACGCTTTGTCCTCTCGGTAACACGTAGAAACGCTTCTTCGGGTTTCAGCATTGCATCATCTTATGTATTCTAATGGCGCAAAACAAACACTACGCTGGCCACGCCTGAATATTTTTACTCGTTCTCGAGTTTGTAGTTAGGCACAAAAGCTAGAGTTGCGTATAAAATCAGTCTCGATCGTTATATTGGATGTTGCAGATATGCCCCACGCAAAATATTTATAAAATAAAATCTCGCAAAACAGATATCAAAGGCTTGATAATAAATGAGTCTTGAATAAAGGTTTAACTCCTTGCCGCTAGATAGCGCTTCACTAGTTCTGCGATCTATCGCAGTTCCGACAGATAACGCCACCAGTTTACTTCTCTAGAATTAAACTTCAAGTTGCCGACTTATTGAATAACAACTTTAATGAGTCACAACACCGACGTACTCTCAAGCTCACAAGAAAAAAAACAGCTGAACCAATCACCAAAATCTCAAACTCGTACAAAACATAAACTCCACTCCACAAACCACCCCCATTAACTTTTCCAAACTGGAAAGATGGAGAAGCATTGCTACAAAAATTATAGTTTAAAAACATGTTTGCCTCTCTAGCATAAGCAACGAAATCGGTCCAAACTCGCAGACCTAAATTTTTCGTGAAAATCATAAGATGTTTTCAAATGATCACCACAACACTCATGTAGTACAAGGTAGGGCAAAAGTAATGTCATAATGTGATTTGACTCCCATTTTGGCTCCAAATTGATTTTTTTTTCTTTAAGGTTTGTGGTCTGCTGTGGTAAACCGAGATATCAAAAAACCACAAAGAAGAAGTCTGGCGCCGTTAGATCTTGCAATCTGACCGGTCAGTTCAAATCGCCGGAATTGGAGAACACATGGCTTAGAAATTGATTTTTCAAAATCTCTATAGTAGCCCGAGCGGCTGTTCCATCCTGCTAGAACCAACAATGCTCAAGACCCAATTCAGCAACTTGCGGCAAAAAAACTCATTTATCTGTAACGCTGTCGGCGTCATCAAAAAAATAATTGCCAATCACTTTTTCACTGCAACTTCAATAGTCACTTTGAAGGAATGCAATGGCTCTTCGTGCATATCATGTAGATTCTCCGGGCCGGCCACTTCTTGCAACATCTTTAGTGGACCCAGTTTGCACGAGACTCTCAATTGTTCGCGTATATAGTGCAGAACGACGAGAAAAACAAAAATGAAATCACCGCTGCGTTCAAACTAAAAATAATTCCGCGTTCTTCGAGTATATCGCTCCATTGCTTGTGTTTTCAACTAATTTTCTATCTGTCTACAACATAAATGTCAAAGCAGAATGACATTTAACGCCATTTGCAAAAATTATGACATTACTTGTGTAAAGTATTATATTAAGTAAGAAAGGCAGAAAAGCATTGTTTACGACCATTTTTATATTTTTATATTTTAATTGAATATATTTTGTCAAAATATTTTAGCCAAATTATAGTTGGAAATAGCCGAAAAATATATCCAAATATAGTAATAAGTGCGTTTTTAGGTACTTTTGGATGCAGTTTAATACTATTTGCAAAAATAATTTGACTAAAATTATGGGCGGGCAACAGTATTTTAACAATTGAGCGTGACTATGTTTATAGTGTTCCCGCCCACCCGCCCAAGTGTAAGTTATTATAGAATTATTACGTTCCCCCTCCCTGCGCATATTAGCAATAAGTGACATTTGATCTGTTGTGATTTTTTGACCAAAAGCAACCTCACCGGTGGTTTAATATCAAATCATTAAATCACTAACACTTGGGTGGGTGGGTGGGCCACAGTATTTCAACAATTGGGCGAGACTATGTTTACAGAATTCCCGCCCACCCGCCCAAGTGTTAGTGATTAGAGGAAATTAGTACGTTCCCCCTCCCCGCGCATATTAGTGATTCGTGACATTAGATCTCGTTTTTTTACAGAAGCAACCTTACCGGTGGTTTAATATCAAACCACTCAATTACTAACACTTGGGTAGGCAACAGTATTTTAACAATTGAGCGTGACTATGTTTGAAGAGTTCCCGCCCACCCGCCCAAATGTTACTTATCAAAGAATTAGTAAGTTCCCCTATCCGCGCATATTAGCGATAAGCGACATTTATTCTCTTGTGACTTTTTGACAGAAGCGATAACACCGGTGGTTTAATACCAAATCACTAGACCACCAACACTTGGGTGGGTAGGTGAGCCACAGTATTTCAAGAATTGAGCGTGTCAGTTATCAAAAAATTAGTAAGTTCCCCTCTCCGCGCATATTAGTGATAAGCGACATTAATTCTCTTGTGACTTTTTAACAGAAGCGACATCAACGGTGGTTAAATATCAAATCACTAGATCATCAACACTTGGGTGGTTGAGTGGGCCACAGTATTCCAAGAATTAGGCGTGACTATGTTTATAGTGTTCTCGGCCACCCGCCCAAATGTCAGTTATCAAGGATATAGTACGTTCCCCCTCCCCGAGCATATTAGTGATTCGTGACTTTTAATTTCGTCTTTTTCAACAAAAAGAACATTACCGGTGGTTTAATATCCAATCACTGGACCACTAACACTCGGGCGGGTAGGTGGGCAACAGTATTTTAACAATTGGGCATAACTATGTTTACAGTGTTCCCGCCCACCCGCCCAAGTGTTGGTTATCAAGGAATTAGTACGTTCCCCCTCCCCGCGCATATTAGTGATAAATGACATTTAATCTCTTGTGTTTTTTGACAGAAACGACATGACAGGTGTTAATATAAAATCACTAAACTACTAACACTTAGGTGGATGGGTGGGCCACAGTATTTCAACGATTGAGCGTAACTTGTTTATAGTGTTCGCGCCCAAGTGATAGTTATCAAAGTATTAGTACGTTCCCCCTCCCCACGCGTTTTAGTAATAAGTGACAATAAATTTGTTGTTTTTTTGACAAAAGCGACATCGCCGGTGGTTTAATACCAAATCACTAGATCACTAACACTTGGGTGGGTGGTTGGGCCACAGTATTTCAACAACTGGGCGTGACTATGTTTATAGTGTTCCCTTCCACCCGCCCAATTGTTAGATATCAAAGAATTAGTATGTTCCCCCTCCCCGCGCATATTAGTGATAAATGACATTTAATCTCTTGTGTTTTTTTGACAGAAGCGACATCAGCGGTGGTTTAATATAAAATCACTAGATCACTAACGCTTAGGTGGGTGGGTGGGCCACAGTATTTCAACAACTGGGCGTGACTATGTTTATAGTGGTCCCTCCCACCCGCCCAATTGTTAGATATCAAAGAATTAGTATGTTCCCCCTCCCTGCGCATATTAGTGATAAGTGACATTTAATCTCTTGTGTTTTTTTTACAGCAGCGACATGACCAGTGGTTTAATATAAAACCACTAAACCACTAACACTTGGGTGGGTGGATGGGCCACGGTATTTTAACAGTTAAACGTGACTATTTTTACAATGTTCCCGCTCACCCGTCCAAGTGTTAGTTATCAAGGAATCAGTAAGTTAACCCTTCCCGCGCATATTAGTCATAAGTGACATTTTGATCGGTTGTGTTTTTTTGACAAATGCAACATCACTGGTGGTTTATTATCAAATCACTGAACCACTAACACTCGGGCGGGTGGGTCAGCAACAGTATTTCAACAATTAAGCAAAACTATGTTTATAGTGTTCCCGCCCACCCGCCCTAGTGTTAGTTATCCAGGACTTACTACGATTCCACTCCCCGCGCATTTTAGTGATAAGTAACATTTAATTTCTTGTGTTTTTTTGACAGAGGTAACATCACGCCCAAATAGTGTTCCCGCCCAACCGCCCAAGTGCTAGTTATCAAGGAGTTAGTACGCCCAGTCCCCCCCCCCCCCCGCGCATTTTAGTGATAAGTGACATTTAATTTCTTGTGTTTTTTGACGGAAGCAATATCACGCCCAAATAGTGTTCCCGCCCACACGGCCAAATGCTAGTTATCAAGAAATTAGTACGTTCCCCCTCCCCCCGCATGCTAGTGATAAGTGACATTTGATCTCTAAAGTTTTTTGGCAGAAGCAACCTCACCGGTTGATTTAATATCAAATCAGTAGATCACTAACACTTTGGTGGGGCACAGTTTTTCAACAATTAGTTATGAAAATGTTTAAATTGTTTCCGCCCGTCCGCCTTAGTGTTAGTTATCAAAGAATTAGTACGTTCCCCCTCCCCGCGCATTTTAGTAATAACATTTAATCTGTTGTGTTTTTTTGACAGAAGCAACATCACCGGTGGTTTATTATCCAATCACTGGATCACTAACACTCGGGCGGGTGGGTGGGCAACAAAATTTCAACAATTGAGCGTGACTATGTTTATAGTGTTAATTAGTACGTCCCCCTTCCTGCGCATGTTAGTGATAAGTGACATTTAATGTCTTTTTTTTACAGAAGCCACTTGACCGGTAGTTCAATACCAAACCACAAGATCACTAACACTTTGGTGGGTGGGTGGGCAACAATATTTCAACAATTGGGCGTGACAATGTTTAAGGTGTTCCCGCTCACCCGCCCAAGTGTTAGTTATCAAGGAATTAGTACGTTCCCCCTCACCGCGCATATTAGTGATAAGTGATAGTTAATCTCTTGTTTTTTTGGCAGAAGCGACATGACCGGTGAATTAATATCAAATCACTACATCACTAACACTTGGGAGGCGACAATATTTCAACAATTAAGTGTAATTATGTTTATAGTTTTCCCGCCTACCCGCCCAAGTGTTAGGTATCAAGGAATTAGTATGTTTCCCCACCCCGTGCACATTAGTAATAAGTGACATTTAATCTGCTGTGTTTTTTTGACAGAAGCAACATCACCGGTGGTTTATTATCCAATCACTGGATCACTAACACTCAGTCGTGTGGGTGGGCAACAGAATTTCAACAATTGGACGTGACTATGTTTAAAGTGTTCCCGTCCACCCGTCCAAGTGTTTATTATCAAGGCTTTAGTATGTTCCCCCTCCCCGCAAATATTAGTGATAAGTGACATTTAATTTCTTGCGCTTTTTGGACAGAAGCGACATCACCGGTAGTTTAATATAAAATCACTAGATCACTAACACTCGGGCGGGTGGGTGGGCGACAAAATTTCAACAATTGGGCAAGACTATGTTTATAGTGTTCCCACCCACCCGCCCAAGTGATAATTATCAAGAAATTAGTATGTTCCCCCTCCTCGCGCATATTAGTGATAAATGACATTTGATCTCTTGTGTTTTTTTGACAGAAGCATCACAAGTGGTTTAATATCAAATCAGTAGATCACTAACACTTAAGTGGGCCACAATTTTTCAACAATTAGTCGTGACAATGTTTAAAGTGTTTCCGCCCACCCGCCCAAGTGTAAGTTATTAAGGAATTAGTACGTTCCCCTCCCCGCGCATAAAAGTAATAAGTGGCATTTGATCTTTTGTGTATTTTTGACAGAAACAACATCAACGGTAATTTAATATCAAATCACAAGATCACTAACACTTGGGTGGGTGGGTGGGCCACAGTATTTCAACAATTGGACGTAACTATGTTTACAGTGATCCCGCCCACCCGCCCAAGTGTTGCTTATCAAGGAATTAGTACGTTCCCCCTCCCGCGCATATTAGTGATGAGTAACATTTAATCTGTTGTGTTTTTTGACAGAAGCAACATCACCGGTGGTTTATTATCCAATCACTAGATCACTAACACTCAGGCGGGTGGGTGGGCAACAGAATTTCAACAATTGGGCGTGACCGCGTGACTATGTTTATAGTGTTCCCGCCCACCCACCCAAGTGTTTATTATCAAGGATTTAGTATGTTCCCCCTCCCCGCGCATATTAGTTATAAGTGACATTTAATCTCTTGTGTTTTTTTGACAGAATCGACATGACCGGTGGTTTAATATAAAATCACTGGGTCACTAACACTCGTACGGGTATTTCAACAATTGGGCGTGACTATGTTTATAGTGTTCCCGCCCACCCACCCAATTGTTAGTTATCAAAGAATTAGTATGTTCCCCTCCCCGCGCATATTAGTGATTCGTGACATTTAATTTCGTCTTTTTTAACGAAGAGAACATCTTCGGTGGTTTAATATCCAATCACTGGACCACTAACACTCGGGCGGGTGGGTGGGCAACAGTGTTTCAACAATTCGGCGTAACTATGTTTATAGTGTTCCCGCCCACCCGCCTAAGTGTTAGTTATCAAGGAATTAGTGTGTTCCCCCTCCCGGCGCATATTAGTGATAAGTGATATTGGATCTGTTGTGTTTTTTTTTACAGAAGTGACATCAGCGGTGGTTTAATATACAGTCACTGGATCACAAACTCTCGAGCGGTTGGGTGGGCAACAGTATTTCAACATTTGGGAGTGATTATGTTTATAGTGTTCCCGCCCACCCGCCTTAGTGTTAGTTATCAAGGAATTAGTACATTCCCCCTCCACGCGTATATTAATGATAAGTGACATTTGATCTCTCGTCTTTTTCAACAGAAAGAACATCATCGGTGGTTTAATATGCAATCACTAGATCACTAACACATGGATGGGTAACTAAGTTCAAATTGTGGGCGGGTAGCTTCTTCTACTGTGACCCACCCATCCACCTAAGTGTTAGTCATCAAAGGATTTAATGTTTCCCTCGCCTCTTGTGTTCTTGATGTTACTATATTCAAGAGATTGAATGTCAAATTTCATTTAGACATCAAAGAATTGTTTAACAATAAATCCCTTGATAACTAACGCTTGGGTGAGTGGGCGGTAACCAAGTTTAAATAGTTGGCAAAAAGATTCTTCTACTGTGACCCAGACATCCACCATTCTTGCTGTTATTATATTCAAGAGATGTCAAATGTCATTTAGACATCAAAGAATTGTTTAACAATAAATCCCTTGATACCAAATGTTAGCCATCAAATGATTTAATATTTCTCCCACCTCTTGTGTTCTTGCTGTTATTATATACAAAATATTGAATATCAAATGTCATTTAGACATTAAAAAATTGTTTAACAATGAATCCCTTGATAAGTAGCGCTTGGGTGGGCGGGCGGGAACTAAGTTCAAATTGTGGGCGGGTAGCTTCTACTGTAACCCAGCCACCCGCCCAAGTGTTAGTTATCAAGAAACTTGTACGTTTCCCAACCTCGCGCATATTAGTGATAAGTGACATTTAATTTCTTGCGCTTTTTGAACAGAAGCGACATCCATCACCGATAGTTTAATATAAAATCACTAGATCACTAACACTCGGGCGGGAAGGGTGGGCGACAAAATTTCAACAATTGGGCAAGACTATGTTTATAGTGTTCCCGCCCACACGCCCAAGTGTTAGTTATCAAGAAATTAGTATGTTCCCCCTCCGCGCGCATATTAGTGTTAAATCACATTTGATCTCTTGTGTTTTTGAATTTTTCGAACAATTAGGCTTAATTATGTTTATACTGTTCCCACCTACCCGCCAAAGTGTTGGTTATCTAGGAATTAGTACGTTCCCCCTCCCCGCGCATACTAGTGATAAGTGACTTTTAATGTTTTGTTTTTTTGACAGAAGCGACGTCATCGGTTGTTTATTATCCAATCACTGGATCACTAACTTTCGGGCCGGTGGGCGGGCCACAGTATTTCAACAATTGGGCGTGACTATGTTTATAGTGTTCCCGCCCAATTGTTAGTTATCAAGGAATTAGTACGTTGCCCCTCCCCGCGCATACTAGTGATAAGCGACATTTAATCTCTTGTGTTTTTTTTTACAGAAACGACATCAGCGATGGTTTAATAAGAAATCACTAGATCACTTGGGTGGGTGGGTCACAATATTCAACAATTGCGCGTGACTATGTTTATAGTGTTCGCGCCCACCCGCCAAAATGTTTTTAATAAGCTAATTCCAATACCCAATAGCATTTTTTAATAAGATTATAATGAGCGCAAAATATTAAAACAATTTTTCCGCTCTAGGACCGCAATGCATCACTTTCCGACCTAAAACACAAACTACAAAATTGTTTTTTACTGTTTAATATTGGAGATCAATATAAACATTCGGTTGTTTACCAAGTATAAACGTTTTAATCCTTTCAAATTAATTTAAAAAATTAATTGATAAGAATTACCTTTAATTAAAAATATATCACAGATAAGATTACTATTAACATTGCTTAATTGCTTTGCCACTTGATTGAGATGTTATCATAATGTAAATATTTATTTTGATACGAGCTACTGAGATTGTAATTAAACAATCAGATGTACCAAAAAAAGCAAATTAGTCCAAAATATAATTAAATAAAAGAATGAGCATAAGTAAATTCATTATATTATTTAATTCAAACAATAAAAGCAATAATTTATTACTCTATTTTAATTATGACTATGATTTTTAATTGAAAAGTTACTATTTCTTAGTTTTGAATCTGGTTAAAATGATATTTATAAGCAACAATTCATTACTCTCTCTAAATTATGAATACGATTTATAATTAAAAAGTTACTATTTCCTAGTTTTGAATCTGACTAAATTGATATTCATATCATCAATTCAAAATAAGCAACAATTCATTACTCTCTCTTAATTATGAATACGGTTTATAATTAAAAAGTTACTATATCTTAGTTTTGAACCAGACTAAAGTGACATTTATAGCATCAATTCAAAACAAGCAACAATTCATTACTCTCTCTTAAGTATGAATATCATTTTTAATTGACAAGTTACTATATCTTAATTTTGAATCTGACTAAAGTAAGATTTATATCAAATCAAACTCAAAATAAGTAACAATTTATTACTCTCTCTTAATTATGAATGTGATTTTTAATTAACAAATTACTAAATCTTAGTTTTGAATGTGATTAAAGTAACTTTTATATCATCAATCCAATATAAGCAATAATTAACAAACAATAATTATTACTATCTCTTAATTGTGAATAGGATTTTAATTGACAGTCTTTCAATATAAATATCTCATACATACTTGAACTTATAGTTTTTGGCTACATCATCAATATGATAAATAGCCTGCTGCAAATGATTTGCAGCATCCTGTACTTGTTGCAACTTCCACGGATACTCGGTCTGTATTGTAGTCCTCACTATAGTATTCTGTTGCCGCTGTACTTTAAAGGATATATCAGCATGTGTAATACTATCACCAGTCAAAGTCACAACACACTTTAATTGGTCAGCAGGCACCGCAAGCACAAATTTATCTTGTTTGCTTGAATTATCATGTCCATATAAAGCTACCGGAAACCTCCTGGCACATTCCTAATTGGAAATAATAAATTAATTAAAACCATCAATCAATACATTTTACAAACTTATCGATGAATCCGCCCAAAACATTCAACCGTATTAAAACTTACAACTAATATCTGATGTATCTGATCCAATGCAGTATGCACTTCTTGATGTAATACCCATTCGAATTCCTTCTGCTGCAATAAATTAAAAAACAATCAATAACAAAATTGATCCACATAACCTCTCAAATTAATAAAATTAGGACTTACCAGGTTTAATGCTTCTTCCTTTTCACACTCCGACATAATTAATTATAATTATTATTTTCCTATTGTATTTTAACAGCAGGTGTTGTAGCCCAAAGCAAACAACTCAGCAGTCATGTGCAAAATAAAAATAAATATGAGGACAGTGCATGCGCAATCATTATCAACTTATTGGATTAAATTGTAATATTATTTTATTCGTGTAATCGATTTAGGTTTTAATGTTATTCATTTATTCAGATTCCTCCTTTAAATAATACAATTTAATTATTTTTATGAAGTTTAGTGAAGGTTGTAAGTGTTGTAACGCCACGAATTGTTTTCAAGCGAAATTCTTTTACGGCGAAATGTATACCTGCGATAGACCATTCGAGAACTCTGTCAGATGAACTTGGATATGGCAGCAATTTAGATGTGTGGATTTGAATAAGTTTATAACAATGTAAATACTTATAATTTAGTGGTTTAGCTATTTGTAAGTAAGAGTCTATAAGTTTTTAATATTTTATAGAAATTTTTACACTTTTTAGGACATTTCAGAATTTTTTAACACTGCATTTAGCACTTTTCAACAGTTTATGTGGGATTTTAATTTTTTCTAATAATATTTTCGATACTTAAAGTTAGAATTTGCTTTTATTGATATTTTATAAGCAGAATTTTGCACTTTTTCACAGTTTTTGGTTGGATATGCGGAATTTTGGTTCTTTCAAATAATATTTTGATATTTCATTGTCATATTATGCTAGTTTTAGGATTTTATAATTTGTATTACAATTTTTAACCGTTTACAGCCAAATTTTAGTACTTTCTAACAATATTTTGATGTTTATCAAGATTAAAATTTGCTATTTTTGACAATTTAATAACTTTTCTTGGCCGGAGTTTAATTCTATCTAAAAATACTTTATTTTTTACTTTTTATGAAATATTAAATTTGCAGTTTTGAACATTTAAGACCAAATTTTAGTGCATTTTGACAAATATTTGTGAAATATGTTTCAATGCCAAATTTGGCTATTTTTGATATTTTGTAAATAGAACTTTTTAAACAGTTTATGCCAAATTTTGTTATTTTTAACAATAGTTTAATACTTTATAACAGGATTTTGCTACGTTTTACTTTTTATTAATAGATTTTTGCACTTTTTAACAGTTGATGGCCAAATTTTATTATTTTCTACCAATATTTTGATATTTTAAGCTTGGTTTAAGCTAATTTTGACATTTTATAACAAAAAACTGCATTTATTAGCAGTATATGACCAGATTATGATGCTCTCTGACAATATTTTGACATTTTATATCTATATTTTGCGGTTTTTTAAACATTTACTTAAGCCTTTATAGTTTATGGCTAAATTTTGCACTTTGCAAATTGTTCTTGGCCTTATCTTAAATATATCTTTATATAAAAAATATAAAACTCAGCTTAATAGCTTTATTTTGTTATTTTTCACTTTTTTTAAATAGAATTTTGCACATTTTAACATTTTATGGGTGGATTTTGGTGCTTTTTAACAATATTTTGATGTTTCAAGACCAGATTTTCCTATTTCTGACATTTTATGATAAAAAATTTGTCTTTTTAACAGTTTATGACTTGATTTTTGTGCTTTTTGATAATAGTTTTAAATTTTTTTAAATAAAATCTCTACTTTATAACAGTTTATGGCTAAATTTTAGTGCTTTGTAACAATATTTTAATGTTTAAAAGCCAGATTTTGTTAATTTTAACATATAAAATTAATTTTTGCACTTTTAAACCTTTTTTGGCCGGATTTTTATTTTTTCTGAAATATTTTAAGACCGGATTTAGTTATTTTTGATTTTTTGATAATCAAAAATTGCATTTTTTAACCGTTTAAAATCAAATCTTGGTGCTTTCTGACAATATTTTGACGTTTCAAAGCAAAATTTTGCAATTATTAGAATTTTATGAATAGAATTTTGCATTTTTTAATAGTTTATGCTGGATTTTGGTTTTTTCTAAAAATATTTTAAAAATTTATTGCCAAATTTTAACTATTTTTTATAAATAAATCAAATTTGGCACTTTTCATCAGTTTATGGCCGAATTTTGGTGCGTTCTAACAATATTTTAACGTTTAACGTTTATTTAATGATTACCATCAAATAGTTTATACTGAAGGGGCACTTTTCTGCAAGTTTCTGTGTTCGAAGATATGATGGTGGTACTAATTTATTGATTACCAACATTTGGGTGGGTAGGTGGGACATTCCCAATAAATGATTACTTTGAGTAGTTTAATTTAGAGTGCCCATCCACCCGCCCGAGTGTTAGTGATCCAAAAATTAAAAGTTTATTGTCTTTGCAAGCATTAGAAGTTTTGTATGTAAGACTACGCAATAGTGTTACTAGTTTTTTAATAACCAACACTTGGGTGGGGCACTTTATTAAATGATTACCATCAAGTAGTTTTATCTAGAGTGCCAACCCAACCTACTCGCCCGAATGTTAGTAATCCATAAATTAGAAGTTTGTCGTCTCTGAAAACGTTAAAAGTTTTATATGTGGGAAGAGGCGATAGTGATCCTAATTTTTTAATAACCAACCTTTAGATAGGCGGGTGGGACACTGTATTAAATGATAAAATAATTTGATCTAGAATGCCCACGCATCATCCGCCCGAGTGTTAGTAATCCAAAAATTAGAAGCATATCGTTAGAAGTTTTGTATGTGTTAGGAGGCGTTAGTGATCTTAATTTTTTAATAAGCAACACTTGGGCGGGTGGGTGGGACACTGTATTAAATGATTACTATTAAGTAACTTGATTTGGAATGACCACTTACCGCCCGAGTGTTAGTAACTTATAAATTGAAAGTTTATTGCATCTTCAAGCGTTAGAAGTGTTGTATGTCAGAGGAAGCAATGGTGAGACTAATTTCTTAATAACCAACACTTGGATGGGTGGGTGAAGCACTCCATTCAATAATTACTACCAAATAATTTGATCTGAAGTGCACACCTACCCGCCTTAGTGTTACTAATCCAAAAATTAGAAGCTTTTCCTTATCTGCAAGCGTTAGAAGTTTCTATGTTGGATGAGCCAACGGTGGTACTAATTTCTTGATTACTTATACTTAGGTGGATGGGTGGTTCACTCCATTAAATGATTATCATTGAGTAGTTTAATCTGAAGTGCTCACCCACCCGCCCGAGTAGTAGTAATCCATAAATTGATAGTTTATCGACTCTGCAAGCGTTAGAAGTTTTGAATGTCAGAGGAGGCAATGGAGATACTAATTTCTTAATAACCAACATTTGGGTGGGTGGGTGGGTTACTCTATTAAATGACTACCATCAAGCAGTTTGTTCTAAAGTGCCCACTTACCCGCTCAAATGTTAGTAATCTAAAAATTAGAAGTTTTTTCTTTTCTTTAAGCGTTAGAAGTTTTTATGTTGGAGTAGGCAATGGTGGTATTAATTTTTTGATTACTAACACTTAAGTGGGACGGTGGGACACTTTATTAAATGATTACTATTGATTTGGAGTGCTCACTCACACGCCGGAGTATTAATAATCTAGAAATTGAAAGTATCTCTGTTGGACGTAGTGACGGTGGTACTATTTTTTTAATTATTAACATTTGGGTGGACAGGTGAGACTTTATTAAATTATTATCATCAAGTAGTTTGATCTGGAGTGCCCATTTACCCGCCCAAGTGTTAGTAATCTATAAATTTAATGTTTCTCCTTTTCTGCAAGCGTGGTAATAATTTTTTGAAGACCAATTCTTGGGTGGATGGGTGAGATACTCTATTAAATGATCACCATCAAGTAGTTTAGACTGGAGTGACTTACCCAGCCATCCAAGTGTTTCATGGTTACATTATGCTAATTTAGGATTTTATAATTTGTATTACAATTTTTAACCGTTTACAGCCAAACTTTAGTACTTTCTAACAATATTTTAATGTTTATCAAGATTAAAATTTACTATTTTTGACAAATTAATAACTTTTCTTGGCCGGAGTTTGATTTTATCTAAAAATACTTTATTTTTTACTTTTTATAAATTAATATTTGCAGTTTTTAACATGTAAGACCAAATTTTAGTGCATTTTGACAAAATTTTAATGCTAAATTTAACTGTTTTTGATATTTTGTGAATAGAACTTTGCATTTTTAAATTTAAGCCAAATTTGGTTATTTTTAATACTTTATAGCCGGATTTTGCTACGTTTTACTTTTTATTAATAGATTTTTGCATTTTTACAGTTGATGGCCAAGTTTTAATGTTTTCTACCAATGTTTTGATATTTTAGGCACGGTTTAAGCAAATTCTGACATTTTATAACAATATACTGCACTTATTAGCAATTAATGATCAGATTATGATGCCTTATGACAGAATTTTGTCATTTTATAGCTAAATTTTGCGGTTTTTTAAACGTTTACTTAAGCTGTTAAGGTTTATGGCCAAATTTTTTTAATTGTTTTTGGCCTTATCTTAAATATGTCTTTGTATAAAACATATAAAATATTTGATGTTTTTTAGTTTATTAAATAGAATTTTGCACTTTTTAACAGTTTATGGCTTAATTTTGGTGCTTTTTGATAATAGGTTTAAAATTTTTTTTAAAAAATCTTTATTTTTTAATAGTTTATGGCCAAATGTTAGTGTTTTCTAACAATATTTTAATGTTTAAAGACCAAACTTTGCTAATTTTAACATATAAAATCAGTTTTTGCACTTTTAAACCTTTTTTGACCGGATTTTTATTTCTTCTGAAATATTTTAAGACCGGATTTAGTTATTTTTTATTTTTTATTAATCAAAAATTGCACTTTTTAACCGTTTAAAACCAAATCTTGGTGCTTTCTGACAATATTTTGATGTTTCAAAGCTAAATTTTGCTATTTTTGGAATTTTATTAATAGAATTTTGCATTTTTTAATAGGTTATGTTGGATTTTGGTTTTTTCTAACAATATTTTAATAATTTATAGCCAATCTTTAATTATTTTTTATAAATAAATAAAATTTGTTACTTTTCATCAGTTTATGGCCAAATTTTGGTGCGTTCTAACAATATTTTAACGTTTAAACGTTTAAACTTTATTTAATGATTACCATCAAATAATTTATACTGGAGTGCTCCTTCTCCCACCCGCCCGAGGTTAATAATTTAGAACATAAAAGTTTCTCTTTTCTGCAAGCGTTAGAAGTTTCTATGTTGGAGGAGGCGATGGTGTAATAATTTATTGATAACTAACGCTTGGATGGGTGGGTAGGTGTGGGGACACTCTATTTAATGAGTGTTGGTAATCCAAAAATTGAAAGTTTCTCCTTCTTTGCAAGCATAGTACTAATTTCTTAATGACCAACAGTTAGGTAGGTAAATGGGACACATCATTAAATGTTTGGGTGGGTGAGTTGGACACTCCAATAAATGATTACTTTAAGTAGTTTGATTTATAGCGCCTACTTACCCGCTTGATTGTTAATAATCCAGAAATTGCAAATTTATTGCCTCTGCAAGCAATAAAAGTTTTGTATGTCGGAGGAGGCGATAGTGGTACTAATTTCTTAATAACCAACATTTGACTGAGTGGGTGGGACACTTTATTAAATGATTACTATCAAATAATTTGATCTGCAGTGCCCACTCATCCGCCTGAGTGTTAGTAATCCAGAAATTAGAAGTTTCTTGTTTCCGCAAGCGTAGAAGTTTTGTATGTTGGAGGAGGCGATTGTGATATTAATTTCTTAACAACCAACAATTGGGTGGGTGGGTGGGACACTATATTAATTAATTACCATCAAGTAATTTGATCTAGAGTGTTTATCCACTCGAGTGTTAGTAATAGAGTAATTGAAAGTCTCTGCAAGCGTTAGAAGTTTTGTATGTCGGAGGAGGCAATAGTAATATTAATTTCTTAATATCCAACACTTAGGTGGGTAGGTGAGACACTCCATTAAATAACTATCATCAAATAGTTTAATCTGGAGTGCCCACCCACCCGTCTTAGTGTTACTAATTTAGAAATTGGAAGTTTCTCCTATTCTGCAAGCGTTAGAAGTTTCTATGTTTGAAGAGGCAATGATGGTAATAATTTCTTGATTACTAACACTTGAGTGGGTGGATGGAATACTTTATTAAATAATTACTAACGAGAACTTTGATAGTAAGTTTTGGTAATCTAGAAATTGTTTTTTTCTTTTTTGCTTGCGTTAAAAGTTTCTATGTTGGAAGAGGCAATAGTAGTACTAATTTCTTGATTACCACTATTTGGGTGGGTGGGACATTTTAATAAATAATTACTTTGAGTAGATTTAGAGTGCCCACCCACCCGCCTAAGTGTTAGTAATCCAGAAATTAAAAGTTTATTGTTTCTGCAAGCGTTAGAAGTTTTGAATGTTGGAGGAGGCAATGATGGTACTAATTTCTTAATAACCAACACTTGGGTGGGTGGGTGGGACACTCCATTAAATGATTACCATTAAGTAGTTTAATTTAGAGTATCCACCTACCCGCCCGAGTTTTAGTAATCTATAAATTAGAAGTTTTTTCTTCTCTGCTAGCGTTAGAAGTTTCTGTGTTGGAAGAGGCGATGGTGGTACTAATTTCTTAATTACTAACACTTGGGTGGATGCAGTGAGATACTTCATTAAATGATTACTATCAAGTAGTTTGATCTGTAGTGCCCACCCAACCGCACAAGTTTTAGTAACCTAGAAATTGCTAGTTTCTTCTTTTCTTGGTACTAATTTCTTGATTACTTACATTTAGGTGGGTGGGTGGGACACTCCATTAAATGATTACTATCAAGTAGTTTGATCTAGAGTGCCTACCTACTCGCTCAAGTGTTAGTAATCTAAAAATTGAAAGTTTTTCCTTTTCTTCAAGTGTTAGAAGTTTTTATGTTGGAAAAAGCAATGGTGGTACTAATTTATTGATTACTAACACTTAGGTGAGTGGGTGGGACACTTTATTAAATCATTTGATTTGAAGTGCCTACCAGCCCGCCGGAAGGTTAGTAATCTAGAAAATGAAAGTTTCTCCTTTTTTGCAAGCGTTAAAAGTTTTTATGTTGGAAGAACCAATGGTGGTACTAAATTTTTGATTACTAACACTTTGGTAGTAGGTGAGACACTCCATTAAATGATTACCGTCAGTAATTTGATTTGGAGTGCCCACCAACCGGCCCGAGTGTTAGTAATCTTGAAACTGAAAGTTTCTCCTTTTCTGCAAGCGTTAAAAGTTTTTATGTTGGAAGAGGCAATGGTAGTACTAATTTTTTTATTACAAACACTTGGTTGAATAGGTGAGACAATCTATTAAATAATTACCATCAAGGTTTAGACTGGAGTGACCTACCCACTTACCCAAGTGTTAGTTATTAAGAAGTTAAATCACAACCTTCTTTTATTATAAAATGACTTTTGACGTCCGCAGATAAATCAAACATCTAACAACTTGATGAAAAACACTTGGGTGGGTGAGTGGTCCACTCCTTATTATAATAAAGATTTAGTAGTTTAGATTGGAGTGACCCACCTAATCACGCAAGTGTTAATTATTAAGAGATTGGATCACGACCTTCTCTTGTGACAAAATTCTGACAGCTGCAGAGAAGTCGAACATCTAACTTTTTGTAGACTAGTTCATACTATAATAACAAGTCAGTAGTTTAGACTAAAGTGCTAGTTATTAAAAGATTAGATCAGGACCTTCTCTTGTGACAAAATTTCTTTTGACGTCTGCAATAAATCAGACATCTAATTTCTTGAGGACCATTCAATACTATAATAACAAATCAGTAGTTTGGACAAAAATGACCCACCCACCCATCTAAGTGTTAGTTATCAAAAAGTTGAATCACAACTTTTTTTGTGACAAAATGACTTCTGACGTCTGCAGAGAAGACATACATCTAACTTTTTGGGGACGGACACTTGGGTTGGTGGGCGGGCCACTTTATACTATAATAACAAGTCAGTAGTTTGGACTAGAGTGACCTACCCACCCACCCAAATGTAAGTAATCAAGAGATTGGATTACGACTTTTTTTTATGACAAAATGATTTCTGACGTTTGCAGAAAAGTCCGACATTTAACTTCTTGGAGATAGACACTTGGGTGTGTAAACGGGCCACTCCATTCTATAGTAACAAGTCAGTAGTCTGGAATGAAGTGACCCACCCACCCACACAAGTTATTACAAAATCCGCAGAGAAGTCAAACATTCAACATTTTAATGAGAAACATTTGGGTAGGTAGATGGGCTACTCTTTATCATAATAACGAGTCAGTAGTTTGAACTGGAGTGACCCATCAACATTTTAATGACAAAAACTTGTGTGGGTGGGTGGGTTACTCTTTACTATAATAACAAGTTAGTAGTTTGGACTGGAGTAACCCACCCACCCAAGTACTAGTTATCAAAAGATTGCATCACAACCTTTTCTTGTGATAAAATACTATAATAACAAGTTAATAGTTTAAACTGGAGTGACCCACCCACCCACTCAAGTGTTAGTTATTAAAAGTTTGGATCACAACCTTCTCTTAGTACAAAATGACTTCTGACGTCCGCAGAGAAGTCAAACATCCAAAATTTTGATGACAAACACTTGGGTGGGTGGGTGGGCTACTCCTTACTATAATGACGAATCAGTAGTTTAGACTGGAGTGATCCACCCACCCACCCAAATGTTAGTTCTTAATAGATTGGATCACAATCTCTTTTTGTGACAAAATAATTTCTGATATCTGCAGAGAAGTCAGACATCCAACATCTTGATGACAAACACTTGGGTGGGTGGGTGGGTTACTGTTTACTATGATTACAAGTCAGTAGTTTAGACTGGAATTACCCACCCATCTACCCAATTGTTAGTTATCAAGAAATTAGATTACGACCTTCTCTTGTGACAAAATGATTTCTGACGTCTGCAGAGAAGTCAGACATCTAACTTCTTGGAGACAGAAACTTGTGTAGGTGGGTGGGTCATTACATACTATAATAACAAGTCAGTAGTTTGGACTAGAGTAACCCACCCACCCAAGTGTTAGTTATCAAGAGATTGGATCACAACCATTTTTTCTAACAAAATTTTGACGTCCGCAAAGAAGTCTAACATCCAACATCTTGATGACAAACACTTGGGTTGGAGGAAGGGCTACTCCTTACTATAATAACAAGTCAGTAGTTAGGACTGGAGTGACTCAGGAGGTTATATATGCAACACAATATCAGATAATTAACCGCTTTGTAATTTTCGTTATTTTTACGTTTTCTAAGCGATTTTTGTAGGATTTTACTCAAAAAATAGTTAATGAATTTTATAGCAGAAAATACACATTTTAGGATTAGAAAAAAGTGAAAAAAAAAGATTCTTTTAGTAAACTATGTTCTTTGATTTTATAAATTTTCAGAGCAATTTTTGTAAGAAATTTTACTCAGAAAAATAGTTTTTTGATGGATTTTATAGCAGACATGTTTCCAAACCACATTTTAATATTAGAAAACCCTAAAAAGAGTTTAATTAAAAAAAAATAATTTTTTTTGGATTTCATAGTTTATAGTGATTTTTGATAAATTTTATATAGAAATGTTTCAAAAATTAGCTAAAAAAACTATTTTTGTAAAGAATTAACAGAAATGTTTCAAAATAATATTTTAAGTTTAGAAAAAACTAAAAAATATTTTAAAAAAATCTGAAGTTTTTGAGCATTTTCTGCTTTTTTAAAGTTTTTTATTGCATATTATTGCAGAAATGTTTTAAAACCACATTTAAAAAGTTAGAAAAACATAAAAAGTAAAAAATAAAATAAGTTCTTATTATTTCTAAGTTTTCTGAGCGGTTTTAATGAAATTTTAGCAAAGTATTAGTTTTTTTTATGGATTTTATATCAGAAATGTTTCAAAAACTCATTTTAAACTTAGAAAAACTTTTAAAAGATTTAAAAAAATGTAATTTTACATTCCATAAATTTTTTAGCAATTTTTGTAGGATTTTTTTCTAAAAATATATAAAATTTACTCAAAAAAATTATATTTTGTGTACTTTTAGCAGAAATGTTTAAAAACTTCATTTTAAGTTTGCAAAAACTTGAAAAGAGTTTTTTAATTTCATAACGGACGAGGTTGGTTGGTCATTAGGAGTTAGTATCACTACTTCTTCTTTGAGTATGGAGACTTTTAACGCTTGCAGAAAAGAGTAACTTTCAATCTTTTAATGACAAATACTTAGGGTGGGGACTCTAGTTTAAACTACTTATTGGTAATCATAAACTAGAGTGACCCACCCACTAGAATCAAGAGATTGATGTCATAATCTTCTTCATTTACAAAATGACTTTTAACTTTTGCAGAAAAGAGTGGTTTTCAATCATTTAATGATAAATACTTGGGCGGATGAGTGTCACTGCAGTTTAAACTGCTCGTCCGTAATCATGTTTTGAAGTGCCTGGCCAACCCATCAAATATCATCAAAGGATTGAATGTTACCATGATCTTTGGATATTACCATCATCTTCTTTAACTTAGTTACTACAATATTTGCAAAGAAGACGTTTCAGTAGACTTTTCGACAAAATTTTGAATTCGTCGGACTGTGGAGAACCATAATAATAAATAAAAACAAAAAAAATAAACTCATATACTTACAAACATTATTTAGTTTACGTAGATTCAACAAAAACATTATTACCTCTATGTTGTTTTTGGTCATATTAAGTTAAATAAATATAATTATTATTATTTTAAGAACACAAAACATATTGTCAAAGAAAGAAACTGTAGAACTTACTGTTTAAGTTTGAATTTGTAAAATATCAAAGAGATTTAAATATATTTTTTTATGGCTGACAGTTATTTTCCGTTCCAATTTTTTAGTCGTTTTAGTGAAATAAATATCATCAAATAAAAACTTGTCACTCAACGTTTGTCATGTTTAAATTAAGTTATTTTTATTTTTGTTATTCTTATTCTTAATTAGTCCTAGTACAAACTTATTCTTACAAATACATACAAGTTTTGGCTCTACTAGAAACCTTCTACGGATATAACTTATTTCATCTGTAGAAAATTGTTTTATTATTTCCTAAGTAGTAAAGAACATATCTAATTAAATTAATTTAAGTAATTAAAAAATAAATAACTCAGCATTTTCTAAGCTCAATTAAAAACAATTTAAACTGTTACTTCAAAAGTTTAAACAAAATTAAATATATTTTGGTTTTTAGTTTTTATTTATTACTCATATTCGAGGTCAATGGATTATCAAGTCATTGAAAATTTATGAATATGCGAGTTTTAAATTGAACGTAAAAATAAATCAAAATATGACTCCATCATTCCTGTCATATTTAATATTTATTTTATGGCCTGTTATTTCTTCTTCAGCTGTTTCTTGATACGTCATAGTTACATATTTACTGCAATCCGAATTAAGATAAAAATGGAATTCAAATTATTTCGCATAATAATAATCTTTTTGTTATGTTACAGTTTGAATGGAATACTTCTAAATTATAATATTTGATATGAAAATTTTAGAAAAAATTAATTATTTCATATTTCATTTCCTATTGTAAGTAGTATGATTCACCTTTATTTTAAATGTCATATATTACTAACGTTACAAGATCTATTAACAGAAAATTTATACTTTTATATGTTTTGGCCACACATCAATTCACCTATACGCCTACATACGCATTATTCGAGTTGCAGTGAAAGTCGTATAGTTTAAATGATTAATTTTATAGTAAATATAGTTTTATTAAATGCAATAAGAATTTTGATAGTTTGTGGACATTTATTGTGTAGATTAAGAACCCAAATTTTTTTTTAAAGAACTTCAAACTTGACAAATAAAAAATCAGAAACTAAAAAGTTCTGTCCCAGGCTGTTCCAGGCTTTTCATAATCATGAAATCTATAGATGCGCGATAAGAATTTTTTAGATGATGGTGCCGTTGACACATGACTGAGTTTTTCTTGTATACATTTATAATTGCTTCAAACTGTCAACTCTTTGCAGTCTTTTTTAACCGATTTCCAAATACAATGTTTTATATTTACTTTTGAACGTGAACTTTATTTTTGGATGTAAAGACTGCTCTCAAGTCAAGAATACTATTAAACCTGTGACGTGGTTTACAATTAAGCAGTAATTGTTGGTAATACATCGCAACGCAGAATGATAACAATTTTTTGTCTAGCAAATTAACTTTGTAAACAGAATTATCTTGACATCATTGCAAACAATTTAGGATAATTTTGTTAAACACTACAAATGTATAACCTAAAAAAGCAACAAAAATGTTACAAAAAGAAAGCCCAAGTAACATCAAGCACTATACAGAATAAAAATAAGACTTCTAAGAGTTTTAATGTCATAACAAATGTTAACAAAAACCAGAAGTACCACATCCACAGCAAAACTTCTTATATGACTTTAAAAGTTGTTTTTGGCGATTGGTTTGAAATTTCTATACAAAACACCTATCACCAGTCAATTTACTTCACAGTAAAATAAATTAACTTACAAACAAAGTTTTCTATAAAACTGTTTCTGATTTTTTGTTAAATATTTACAATTCTGTAAAATGAAGCTTAGAAATAAAACAAGATTAATCACCCGATAAACAATTAATTATCAATTCATATATTATCTCCTCCATCTAACATAATCATTAAAACTTCAATGAAGTAAAACATTTACTATAAATATATTTTTTCTAAAAATAAATTTAAATGTAGATAGTACACATTTTTCAAGTTGTGAACCTATTAATTACCCCGGATATATGTTCCAGATGATTTTATAAATATATTGCATGTATATAGCGTTAATGAACACTTGAATAATTTATTTAGGAAATGAAATATATCTCGATGCGTGCCAAATAGACTGATGTGCTCTGGCGCTCTGAAAATTCGGAGCTTCAGAAGGCGTATTAAAAAAGATAACTGAAACCTGTGACAAGTGTTTTAGCGTGGGTGATGGAAAATAATTATGTTTATATATCTGGTTTAGTAGCAGCATGTGGCAAAGCCTTGGATTATAATAATTTAGAAATAAATGTTTTATTAAGATGATATTTAATTATTCTTATAGGGCAGAAAAACCTAAGTAGAATTTTTTATTTTTAAAATGTGATATTGAGGAATTAAATAAAATTACCATTATTTAGTAATCAACAAACTGTAATAAGAACGCTTATAACTTTTTCTGACAAGTAGAGAACCTGGATTATCTTACAATATTATTTTGTGTTGGCAAAGTGCTTGTGAATAATGCTTCTAATTTTGCGTCGGTTATAATTTATCAAAAAGATTAATGTGAGCTAAATTTAGTTAAATTGTTGCACTTTTGAATGGTTTAAGATGTGATGATGTGTGGAAATGGAGACATAAATTTGTTTGTTTTTTATTTATAAATAGATTCTGAATTGATTGTATTTATTTAAAAAATGTGTATTGTTGTGATGATTTTTTTAGTTGATTCTTTTGATGCCAAAATATACAAAGTAGAAATACTTTTTCCGACTGAATTTTATAAAAGGAATATAAAAATCGCGCAATTTATTACTAATTTACGACTAATTTAACCAGAAGTTGATTATTTTTGTTATAATTTGCTTACAATTTTTTTTTGAACTACTGACCAATAAGTTTGTTTTAAACAAAAAAAATCTTTTTAATATGGACAATTCCATTTTAAACGGACCAGAGCAGGGAGAGTGCATTGAGAAATTTGCTTTAGTATTTATTTGAATTTCTGTAACTTATTAGTAGTCTTTTGATCGGTTTATGAGAGTTTAAAACCTTTAAAAAAATTCTACAATTTGTTTTTAGTTTTTTTGTCGTTTTTTGTTTAAAAATTGCAACTTTAACTAAAAAAATTTACTAGTGAAATCAATTAAAATTTTTCAGTAGAATCCAAATTATATCTATCTATACTCTATAAGCCTCAAAAGCCATAAAATCATGTTCTTGTTCTCAACGAGCTGGGCAAAAAAGAGCATTTTAAATTTTTTTTAACCGCCGAAGTTAACGTAATTCGATGTAAATTAATTGGAAAATATAAATAAACCTATTTTTCAACATAAACTCTCACAAATACACATTTATCAAAAAGATCTTGGTTTACGAGCTTACGAAGTTCAACTTGTACAAGAATTGAAGCCACACGATCATCGTTTGCGCCATACATTTGGTAAATAAGCCGAGAAAAACATTGCTATTGATCTATAATTTCATTTGAAAATTTTGTTTAGTGATGAAGCACACTTTTTGGTTAAATGGCTATGTCAACGAACAAAATTGTTGCATTTGGAGCAATAATAATCTACAAGCCATTGTCGAAACACCATTACATCAAGAAAAAAGTACCGTTTGGTGCGCTTTATGGGCCGGTGGAATTATGGGTCCATATGTCTTCAAAAATAGCGATGGTCGGAACGTTAGAGTCAACAATGAGCGGTACATTAATGTTGCAGACATGTAGTTACATGAGGACGGCGCCACATGCCACACAGCCCGCAATACAATTAATTTACTAAAAAAAACATTTCACAAACAATTAATTTTACAAAATAGACCTGTTAACTGACCACCTTGTTTGTGCAATTTGAAGTCATTAGATTATTTTCTTTGGAGATATGTAAAGTCTCATGTCTACACCGATAAACCAGAAACAATTGAGCACTTGAAAGCCAACATTCGACGCATTATTGCCGAAATACAGCCTGAAACAGTGTGTAAAAATTAGATCTCCATATTATGCCATGTACGCTCCAGCGGCGGCAGTCACATGCCTAAAATCATATTCAAACATTAATGCCATAAAATTGTCTTAAAAACATTTTTGTGTGTTTTATTTTAATTTAAAGTTCTCCTTTTATAAGAGAATAAATGTTCTTTGTGCTTTATGCTGTTAATAAAGCAAGAAAAATCTATAAAAACCTTTTTGTTACAGAATAAAACCTTTCTTTAAAACAATATAATTAATGCCAATATCATTAAACTGAGAAAGAATAGTTAAACTATTAATTTCTGAATAACTAATAATTGAGCGGATCACTTAAACCTGATTGTGGTCAAACAGCTTGCATTGGGCAAATATAGATAATGCTAATTGTCATCAAACTATAAAAGAAACCAACAGCTTATTGGGTAAGCGGGTCTACCCCACCTACCCACCTAAATGTTTGTGATGTTTTACTCACTGTTAATATTCTTACAGTTATAAGGTTAAATATAATTAATACTAATTGACAAGTTGTTAAACTAATAATTTTTGAATACAACAACACTGCTCACGTTTAAGTAAATACAATTAGTGTGTGCAATTATAATGTCTACATTTGCTCGGTTTGGGTGGCACTTTCTAAATTTTAATCTTTCTAGTAGCTGAGTTACGTTTGTATTTAAAACGTCATTTGATGCCGCGGGTTTTGTTGATATAAGAATATAAGGATTTGATTTTTGGTCTCTATCTTCAATTGTAAGATAAAACTAAACACATTTTTGGTTGTTTTTTGGATGCATAGTAGCACACTAAAATAACCATTAACTCCAAAGCCTTGAAGACTGTCTTTGGTTGTGTTTTAATAAGCACTTTAATTGCATCAACGCCTCTTGCGGATATGATGGAAGAAAAGCTTGAAACTAAAAAATCAGTAAAAAGAGAACCGGTAAAAAGATAGCAAAAATACACTTCAGTTCAAAAGATTGTATGTCATCTTTTCTTCTTTTGATTAAAAAACTTCTATCACTTTCAGAGTGAAGAAACTTTAAATTATTTGGTAACAAACACTCGAGTGGGTGGGAGAGCACTTTAATTCAAATTACTAACCAATAATGTTGTTGGTCATCAAAAGATTGTATATTATTTCTTTTTGCTCTGATTAAAAAACTTCTAATAATTATTGCAGAAAAAAAAAACTTACAATTTTTTGATAACAAACTATTGGACGGATAGGTAAACACTCCAGTTTAAACTTGTATATGATCTTTTCCTCTTTCTTCTGTAATTAAAGTACTTCTAACTCTTGCAGAGATTTTTTTTTTCAAATCTTTGATAAGAAACACTTAGGCGGGTAGGTTCAGTTTAAACTTCTTCTTCTTCTTCTTTTTCTTCTTCTTCTTGGTGCCGTATCCGATAGCGAATGTTGGCGATCCATCTGGCTATAATGGTTTTATTGACGGCGGCGCAGAATAATTCCACGGAAGTCTTCCCGTACCACTGTCGCAGATTTTTTACCCAGGAGGTACGTCTTCTTCCCGGTCCCCTATTTCCGGCAATTTTCTCTTGCATAATCAGCTGTAGTAGTTGATATTTTGAGTTGCGCATGATGTGTCCTAGATAAGAAAGTTTTCTTTTCTTGATGTTTGACATTACTTCTTTATCTTTGTGTATTCTTATCAGGACTTCCTCGTTAGTTACTCGATCTACCCAGCTGATCTGTAATATTCTACGGTAAACCCACATCTCAAACGCCTCTATTTTTCTCGATGATGCTTCTGTAAGAGTCCACGCCTCCATTCCGTAAAGTAACACCGAAAAAACGTAACATCTAACCATGCGTATTCTGAGGTTTAAACTGAGACTGTGACTACATAGCAAGGATCTCATCTTCCGGAAGGCTTCCCGAGCAAGTGCAATTCTGATTTTAATTTTGGCCAAGTGATCCCAGTTTTCATTCATATTGCAGCCCAGATAAGTAATGCGTTGCACTCTTTCAATAGCCGTGTTGTTTGCGTGGAGACCAGTATCAATTGGATTTGCTTACGATCATGTATTTTGTTTTAGCTGCATTTAGTTTAAGTCCGTAGTCCTCTCCAGCATCAGCTACTCTGCTTAGTAGTCTTTGAAGTCCATTAGGCGTATCAGCGATTAATAAGGTGTCGTCCGCGTACCGTATGTTATTAATTGCTACGCCGTTCACTTGAATGCCCTCATCCACATCTTGTAGAGTCTCTTTAAAAAGTTCTTCGGAGTAAACATTAAAGAGAAGTGGTGATAGGATGCAACCTTGTCGTACTCCCCTTCGTATTTCTATTTCGTCGCTGAGGCTGTCCTCTACTCTCACCGTCGCTTTCTGTTGCCAGTACAGGTTAGCAATTATTCTGACGTCCTCATCATCTAAGCCGGTGCTTTTAAGTATATCAAGCATTTTATGATGTTTTACTTTGTCAAAGGCTTTTTCAAAATCGATGAAGCATGCGTATACAATTTTATTGACATCTCTGCATTGCTGAATAAGAACCTGTACTGAAAACAAAGCTTCTCTGGTTCCAAGGCCGCTTGTAAATCCAAACTGTGTGTATCCTATTCGTTCTTTCAACTTGCGGTATACTCTCTCATGGATGACTTTGAGAAAAAGTTTAAGAGCATGACTCATTAAACTGATGGTACGATAGTCACCGCATCTTCTTGCGTTTGGTTTTTTGGAAAGGGTTATGAAAGTGGACTTAAGCCAGTCACGTGGAATATTTCCTGACTCGTAGATTTTGTTAAATAGTCGGGCAAGTATGTCAAGACCATTGTCTTCTAATAATTTTAAAACTTCCACCTGAACTTCATCTGGCCCTACTGCCTTACCATCTTTCATTCTAGAGAGTGCCTTCTGCACCTCTGATTCTGTTATTGGGGGCCCTGTTGTAGCATTGCCTGCATCATGTTCACTAGGTCTTAAATCGTGAAATAGTTCCTCGATGTATTCCTTCCACGTACCTCGCTTTCCTTCTAGGCTAGTAATTATTTGCCCATGCTTATTTATTAATGTGCTCGCGTCGAGTCTTTTTCGTGTCCCAGTTATCTTATTGATCCTTTTATGAACACCGTAGATATCATGCCTTGCTTGTAGTTCTTTTATTTCTTTGCAGTTATCTGCAAACTTAGTTTCTTTTGCTGTTCTTATCTCACGCCGAATTTCTCTTTGCTGTTGTTTGTATTTAACCTTGTCATTATTTTTGTATTGTCTGCGTTCGTCCATTTTTTTAAAAAATTTTTCGGTCATCCATTGTTGTTTTGCCCCTTGTCTGTCTTTCCTCAGTTTTTCATAAGCCACCTCATTTGTCGCCTGTCTGATATTATTCCACAGTTCTTTTACATCTCCCTCGGGGTTATCGTCTGCTTTCAGTTTCGATATTAAGAGATGGATGGCTTCAGTTTTCACATCCGAATTCTTGAGTTTTCGGATATCCATCTGGATAGTTTTTGTTTGTTTTATAATTTTCTTTGGACGAAACCTTACTTCTGCCAATAGTAGGTTGTGGTCTAAAGGTACGTCAGCTCCAGGGTATGTTTTACAGCACTTTACGGCGTTACGAAATCGTTGGTTGATCCCGAAAAAATCTATCTGATTACGAACAATATGATTTTCGTTATTTGCAGGAGATGTCCAGGTGTAAAGTCTTCTGGCAGGTAGTTGAAAAAACGTATTCATTAATGCTACTCCTTTTTCTTGGCAGAACTCTACTAGTTTAAACTACTTGCCGGTAATTATAATCTGGAGTGACCCACCCACCCGCCCAAGTGTTTGTCAACAAAAGATTGGATGTCACATTTTTCTTGTCTGATTAAAAGACTTCTAACACTTGTAGAGTGGAAAAACTCCAAATTCTTTGATAACAAACACTCGAACTAATGGGAGAGCACTTCAATTCAAATTACTCGCCGGTAATAATAATTTGGAGTGACCCACCCACACGCCCAATTGTTGTTCATCAAGAATTCTATGTCACTTCCTCCTTCTCTGAGTAAAGGACTTCTAACACTTGCAGAGACAAGAAACTTTTAATTCTTTGATAACAAACACTTGGGCGGGTGTGTATGCATTTCAATTCAAACTTAATTATGATCTAGAGTAACCCACCCACTTGCCCATCAAAAGATTGTATTTTACTTCCTTCTGCTCTGAAGAAAAAAATAATTGTAAAAAGGAAAAAGTTACAATTCTTTGATAATATTTGATGATAATAATAGTCTGAAGTAACCCACACACCCGCCTAAGTGTTGATGATCAAAAGATTAAATATGACTTCCTCCTTCTCTTCTGATTAAAGTACTTCTAACACTTGCAAAGAAGAAAAACTTTCAAATCTTTGATAACAATCACTTGGGCGGGTAGGTAAGTACTTTAATTTAAACTACTTGCCGGTAATTATGATCTGGAGTGACCCACCCACCCGCCCAAATGTTTGTAATCAAAAGATTGGATATCACCTCTTCCTCGTCTGATTAAAAGACTTCTAACACTTGCAGAGTGGAGAAACACCAAATTCTTTGATAACAAACACTCTAGCTGGTGGGAAAGCACTTCAATTCAAATTACTCGCCGGTAATAATAATCGGAAGTTACCCACTTGCCCAATTGTTCTATATTTTTCCTCTTTCTCTAATTAAAAAACTTCTAACACTTGCAGAGACAAGAAACTTTTAATTCTTTAATAACAAACACTTGGGCGGGTGTGTGGGCATTTCAATTCAAACTACTTGCCAGTAATTATGATCTGGAGTAATCCACCCACTTCCCAAACGTTGGTTACCAAAAGATTGTATTTTACTTCCTTCTGCTCTAAAGAAAAAACTTGTAATAATTGCAGAAAAGAAAAAGTTACAATTCTTTGATAACACAAACTCTTAGATGGATAAGTAAGCACTTCAGTTTAAACTATTTGATGGTAATAATAGTCTGGAGTAACTCACCCACCCGCTTAATGTTGATGATCAAAAGGTTGTATATGACCTCCTCCTCCTCCTTCTCTGATTAAAATACTTCTAACACTTGCAAAGAAGAGAAACTTTCAATCTTTGATAACAAACACTTGGGCGGGTAGGTAGGTACTTCAATTCAAACTACTTGCCGGTAATTATGATCTGAAGTAACTTACCCACCCGCCCAAATGTTTGTCATCAAATAATTGGATATCACCTCTTCCTCGTCTGATTAAAAGACTTCTAACACTTGCAGAGTAGAGAAACACCAAATTCTTTGATAACAAACACTTGAGCTGGTAGAAAAGCACTTCAATTCAAATTACTTGTTGGTAATAATATTTGGGAGTCACCCACCCGCCCAAATGTTCTATATTTCTCCTCTTTCATTAATTAAAGAACTTCTAACACTTGCAGAAACAAGAAACTTTTAATTTTTTGATAATAAACACTTGGGCGGGTGTGTGAGCATTTCAGTTCAAACTTCTCGCCGGTAATTATGATCTGGAGTGATCTACCCACTTGCCCGAATGTTGGTCATCAAAAAATTGTATTTTACTTCTTTCTGCTTTAAAGAAATAACTTGTAATAATTGCAGAAAAGAAAAAGTATCAATTCTTTGATAACACAAACTCTTAGACGGATAAGTAAGCACTCTAGTTCAAACTACACAATATTAATAATAGTCTGGAGTAACCCAATCACTCGCCTAAGTGTTGATGGTTAAAAGATTGAATATAATCTCCATCTCCTTCTCTGATTAAAGTACTTCTAACACTTTAAAAAAAAGACATTTTTAAATCTGAAGTGATCCACCCACTTACCCAAATGTTGGTCATCAAAAGATTGTATTTTACTTCCTTCTGCTTTGAAGAAGAAACTTGTAATAACTGCAGAAAAGAAAAAGTATCAATTCTTTGATAACACAAACTCTTAGACGGATAAGTAAGCACTCCAGTTTAAACTACACAATATTAATAATAGTCTGGAGTAACCCAATCACCCGCCTAAATGTTAATGGTCAAAAGATTGAATATGATCTCCTTCTTCTTCTCTGATTAAAGTACTTCTAACACTTTCAAAGAAGAGAAATTTTTAAATCTGAAGTGATCCACCCACTTACCCAAATGTTGGTCATCAAAAGATTGTATTTTACTTCCTTTTGCTCTAAAGAAAAAAACTTGTAATAATTGCAGAAAAGAAAAAGTTACAATTCTTTGATAACACAAACTCTTAGACGGATAAGTAAGCACTCCAATTTAAACTATTTGATGGTAATAATAGTCTGGTGTAACCCACCCACCCGCCTAAGTGTTGATGATCAAAAGATTATATATGATCTCTTCTTCCTCTTTTGATTAAAGTACTTCTAACACTTGCAAAGAAAAGAAACTTTCAAATCTTTGATAACAAACACTTGAGCGGGTAGGTAGGTACTTTAATTTAAACTTCTTGCTGGTAATTATGATCTGAAGTGACCCACCCACCCGCCTAAATCTTTGTAATCAAAATATTGGATACCTTTTTCACTCCAGTTCAAACTACTCGATACTAATAATAGTCTGGAGTAACCCACCTACCCGCCTAAGTGTTGATGGTCAAAAGATTGTAAATGACCTCTTTTTTTCTTCTCTGATTAAAATACTTCTTCTTCTTCTTTGCGTGCCATATCCGCTTAGCAAACGTTGGCTATCTTATTCACTGCTGATCGGAACAGTGATTCTGTGGTTTGGCCGAACCATTGCCTCAGGTTCTTCAGCCACGATGTTCTGCGCCTTCCTGCGCTACGCTTTTCATTTATCTTCCCTTGAATGATAAGATGTAGGGTATTGTATGTTTCGGGGTGTCGCATTACACGGTCGAAGTAGAAGAGTTTTCTGGTCTTGATGGTCTTGACAAGTTCTACCTCTTTGTTCATCTTATTCATCACTGTATCGCTGCGGACTCTATCCACCCAGCTGATACGAAGCATGCGCCTATAGCACCACATTTCAAATGCTTCTAACTCCATGCCTCGACTCCATACATAAGAACAGAAAATACATAGCACCTCAGCATTTTTAATCGTAGTGTTAGGTTTAAGTCGTGTCCAGTCAATACTTTTTTATGCGGGTGAAAGCAGCTCTGGCTTGCTCTATACGGCAGCGAATCTCTAACGAGTGATCCCAATCATTGCTCAGAGTGCAACCCAGGTATTTTTTTTTTTTTTGGTGTAGTCGAGAGGTATGCCGCCAACTTGAATATTATGGTTAGCCACGGCCTCTTTGCTAATAACCATGTATTTTGTTTTTTTAATATTCAGTTTTAGGTCATATCTTTCACAAGTTTCAGACACCCGATTGATAAGTGTTTGTAGTCCTTGTAGACTATGTGCTATGAGCACTGTGTCGTCTGCATATCTTAAATTATTGAGTGGTAAACCGTTGATTCTAATACCTTCGTCAAGTTCTTGTAGTGCTTCATTAAACATTTCTTTTGAGTAAATGTTAAATATAAGTGGTGATAGAATGCACCCTTGCCTTACTCCTCTTTGTATTTCTACAGGTTGTGTAAATTTATCGCCTATTCTGACATTAGCTGTTTGCTGCCAGTAGAGGTTTGCAATTAGACGAAGGTTTTTGTCATCGATGCCGGTAGATTTAAGTACCTTTATCATTTTGTTATGTTGTACCTTGTCAAAGACTTTTTCAAAGTCGATGAAACACAAGAAGGCATTACAGTTCACATCTTTGCACCGTTGTATCATCACTTGTAAGCTGATTAGTGCTTCCCTAGTACCGAGGCCTTTACAAAATCCAAACTGGGTTTCTCCTATGTGTTCTTCTACCTTACGATAGATTCTTTGGTGTATTACACGCAGGAATATTTTTAAAACGTGACTCATGAGACTTATTGTACGGTGGTCGCTACAATCTTTTGCATTTGCCTTTTTTGGTATTGTGACAAATGTCGATTTTAGCCAGTCTGATGGAATTATCCCTGTATTATATATAGAGTTAAATAATTCTGTTATAAATCTCATTCCATTTTCTTGCAGTAATTTTAGTATTTCAGTAGGAATCTCGTCTGGGCCTGCAGCCTTTCTGTTTTTTGCGTTGTTTATTGCCCTTTCTACCTCTGATCTAGTTATAGGCGGGCCAGTGGAGACAATCTGTATTTTATGATTTTGTCTTTGATTGTCGGCAAATAGATCTTCAACATATTCTTTCCATCTGTTTAGCTTTTCATCGATTTCTGAGATGAGGTTGCCATGCTGATCCGTTAGTTTATCTTGGCCTGTGTTTCGTCTAAAACCTGCCGCTGCTTTTACCTTTTTATGCAATTGGAACATATCGTGTTTCTCGACGCACTCTTCGATTTCTGCGCATTCTTGCGTGAACCATTT
This sequence comes from Tachinus rufipes, assembly GCA_963932245.1. Lineage (NCBI taxonomy): Eukaryota > Metazoa > Arthropoda > Insecta > Coleoptera > Staphylinidae > Tachinus > Tachinus rufipes. Next base: position 113,036,143 of record OZ010744.1, on the reverse strand, counting down.
TGCATTGGCATTTCTTATTTTCCTTCTTAGTTCAATATTTAGCTCTTTATATTTATTTTTGTCTTTGTTTTTATAGTGTCTTCTCGTCTCCATGAGGTCTAACAATTCATCTGTCATCCATGTTTTCTTTTTGGTTAGTCTATTTTGCTTCAGTTCTTCATTTGTTATTTTGTTAGTGATATTTTTAAATTGAGTCCATCTTACATCAATCTGAGCTTCATCTGTTAGCATGTTTTCTAGTTCTCTTTCTATCCTTTCACTAACTTTGTGTCGTATTACTGTATCCTTCAATCGGTCTATATCTAATTTTTCTGGCCTTTTGGGTTTCGGTACTTTCTTCAGGCGAGCACTAATCTGTGCTAGCAGTAAGTTATGGTCTGAGGGTACGTCGGCACCAGGAAAAGTTTTCACAGATTTCACTATATTTCTATACCTCTGGTTGATTGTGATATAATCAATTTGGTTGCGGGTAATATTGATTTGCGAGTCAGCAGGTGCTCTCCATGTGTATAAGCGTCTTTTTGGTAGTTTGAAATACGTGTTTGTTATCGCCATTCTATTTTCAATGCAGAATTGTACTAATCTGCTGCCTCTATCATTCCTTATTCTTAGTTCATAATCACCGACGATGTTTGCTTCTCTTCCTGATCTTACTTTAGCATTAAGATCTCCCATGACGATTGTGATATTATTGTTCTTTGTGTGTTTTATTAGATTATCTAGCTCGGTGTAAAATTCTTCTATTATATCATCCTCGCATGCAGATGTTGGTGCGTACACTTGAATGATATTAATATTAACAGGACTAGCTTGTATTTGTAGCATAGCTATTCTATTTGATACTGGGATGAAATTCAGTACTGCTCTGTTGACCTCTTTGTCAACAATGATTGCGACTCCATTGCGGTGATGAGTACTATCCTCGCCTGCATAGTATATGGTATGATCGTCAATTACGCATTTTCCCGTATTTGGCCATCTCATTTCGCTGATACCTAGAATGGAGATTCGCAGCCTTTTCATTTCTTTGATGGTGTTGTGTATTTTTCCAGGCTCATACATACTTCTAACGTTCCATGTTCCTACGTTTTTGTTAAAAGATCTTCCAGTTTTTATTTTTATAACTTTATTCAAAACTGTCCCCCCCGGAGATCCGATTGGGGGACTTTTTACTCCGGTATATTTATTCTTGATATTAGCCATGATGATAATTTTACTAGGGATATCCCGAGGGATCTTTACTGCAGTGGTTTCCCGTTGCCTTCTGCATCTTTATGCCGTTGATCATTTCTTGATTCATCCGCCTTTAGGGACGATTTCTCGTCCCACGGACAAAAAGGTGCCCTTACTCTTGTCAGCTCGTCCACCCGAAGCTGTTGGCCAACAAGAGGTGTCTGCTTAACCCGGCAGACATTCGGTCGACAGAGCCTCGTTAGTTCTCTAGCAGGGTGTACTACGTGCAAGTGAGGTTGTCGTTTGGGTTGGTTTTAGTTTAGTACCATCACCCCTTACACCCCTTCTAACACTTTTAAAAAAGAGAAATTTTTAAATCTGAAGTGATCCACCTACTTACCCAAATGTTGCTCATCAAAAGATTGTATTTTACTTCCTTCTGCTTTGAAGAAAAAACTTGTAATAATTGCAGAAAAGAAAAAGATAAAATTCTTTGATAACACAAATTCTTAGACAGATTAGTAACCACTCCAGTTCAAACTACTCGATATTAATAATAATCTGAAGTAACCCACCCACCCACTTAAATGTTGATGATCAAAAGATTGTATATGACCTCCTCCTCCTTCTCTGATTAAAATACTTCTAACACTTGCAAAGAAAAAAAAATCAAATCTTTGATAACAAACACATGGGCGGTTAGGTAAGTACTTCAATTCAAACTACTTGCCGGTAATTATAATCTGAAGTGACCCACCCTCCCGCCCAAATGTTTGTCATTAAAAGATTGAATATCACTTCTTCCTCGTCTGATTAAAGGACTTCTAACACTTGCAGAGCGGAGAAACACTAAATTCTTTGATAACAAACACTCGAGCTAGTGGGAAAGCACTTCAAATCAAATTACTCGCCGGTAATAATAATCTGGAGTGTTGCTCATCAAGAGATTCTATATCACCTCCTTCTTTTTTGATTAAAGGACTTCTAACACTTGCAGAAACAAGAAACTTTTAATTCTTTGATAATAAACACTTGGGCGGGTGTGTATGCATTTCAATTGAAACTACTCGCCGGTAATTATGATCTGGAGTGATCTACCCACTTGCCCGAATGTTGGTCATCAAAAAATTGTTTTTTATTTCTTTCTGCTCTGAAGAAAAAACTTGTAATAATTGCAGAAAAGAAAAAGTATTAAATCTTTGATAACACAATCTCTTAGACGGATAAGTAAGCACTCCAGTTCAAACTACTCAATATTAATAATAGTCTGGAGTAACCCAATCACCCGCCTAAGTGTTGATGGTCAAAAGATTGAATATGATCTCCTTCTCCTTCTCTGATTAAAGTACTTCTAACACTTTCAAAGAAGAGAAATTTTTAAATCTGAAGTGATCCACCCACTTACCCAAATGTTGGTCATCAAAAGATTGTATTTTACTTCCTTCTGCTTTGAAGAAAAAACTTGTAATAATTGCAGAAAAGAAAAAGTTACAATTCTTTGATAACACAAACTCTTAGACGGATAAGTAAGCACTCCAATTTAAACTATTTGATGGTAATAATAGTCTGGTGTAACCCACCCACCCGCCTAAGTGTTGATGATCAAAAGATTATATACGATCTCTTCTTCCTCTTTTGATTAAAGTACTTCTAACACTTGCAAAGAAAAAAAAATTTCAAATCTTTGATAACAAACACTTGGGCGGGTAGGTAGACACTTTAATTCAAACTACTTGCCGTTTATTATGATCTGAAGATAGTAAAAATCTGCAAGGCAATAACCAGCTTCTTTCAAACTAGTGCCAAATATAGACTAGTTTTTTCAGACAAACAAGGAGAAAACCTTGCAGTAGTTTTAGACATTTCCAAAGCATTTGATAGAGTATGGCATCCTAATCTTGCAATAAGCTCTATTGTAGAAATTTTGATAAAAAACTGTAAATTTTATCAATAGTTTTCTTAATACTAGAGAAAATTATAGTTAGAATTGATAGTTTTAACTCTGACCCCAAAATCATAAATGCTGGTGTTCCTCAAGGTTTTACTCTTTTACCAACTTTGTTTTTAATTTACATTAATAAACTTCTTTTAATAATGAGATGATAGCACCATTCATACTTATTTTTTTTTTAAAGCCATATTGTTTTGAAGTTTCTAGTTTATAATCTGTAGCATCTATAAACAGAGATCTCAAAACAATATTTGAATAGAGCACTTCCAACATAGTCAATTTGAACTCTAAAAAAACTCAACTTTTCACTTTTACAAAATCCAAATGTGAGGTACCAAATATTAAACTAAACAACAAATCCAAATCTAAATCTTTTTCAATTTGTCTTTTAGTTGTTACTATCTCACATAATCTTATCTGGAACATCCATGTTGTCAATATAGCTTTGAAAGTATCTAGAAAACTAGGAATTCCTTACAGATTTAAAAAAAAATTTACTTCTGTCCAACTTTTGCATATATACATAAAACTTATATTTGTCTTTGTACTGAATATTGTTTCCAAGTATGGGAAAACGACACTATCTCTTCTAAACTCTATTCAGAAACAAGCTATTTGGATCATAGCCTATCCAAAATTGACTAATGACTTAAATACTTTACAACACAGGCGCAATGTTGCATATCTTTGCATATTTTATAGATATTTTAACAGACATTGTTCAAACAAAACACAAGACATTTTGCCATCTAAACAAATATTTACTCGTAGTCCAAGAATTACTAAGAATTCTAACAAATATTCACCGACAGTTAAAAAATGTAAGACCGAAACTTTTAAGAAAGATTTCTATCGACAAATGAAATAAACTTTCAAATTTCGTATTTCCCAAAACTTATAAGCCACAAATATTCAAAGTCAATGTTAACAGACTGCTTAAATCTAGACTTTAATGTGATAGTTTTAGCACATTATGTAATTCCTAAATATCACTTTTTAAAATTAAAGAAAAAAACAACCAAAAACCGCAATATGTAATCTTAAGTAAGGACCAAACAAAACCACCAAAACACGTTTAACTCAACATAAAAACAAACAAAAAATTGACGCATAGAACCAATCAGAACGACAAATATAAGAACTTAGATACATACTACTTATTAATTTAAATAAAAAATATTCTTTACGCTTTTGGCAAAATGTTTTTTGAAATGTTGATTAACTAATATTAATAAATTAAATAGTGCTTAATGATAGTTTGTTTGCTTATACCTTATAATAAAATTCAGACATTTTGGCTCACCCTGTATAATGATTCTGTAAGTAGTAAACAGATTCAGCAGTGAATCAGATTATTATATTAAATTTTTAAATGTTATAATATAATCTACATATTTAAGCTTTCTATAAAACTTCCAAACAGATAATTATATTCAAGCTGCATAGACAAATCTAACTTTTACTTAAAGTAAATCTTGTAATATAATCTATATATTTAATTAAGCCTTTTTATAAAACTCCCAAATTAGGTTATATAGAAGATTATTAAAAATACAAAATTTAGATTAAAATGATTTCTAATAGCACAAGAGTATCAATTTGATATGAATGAAATAACAGAATTTTAAAATAAATATCCTAATTATAAATAGCATTGTTTTTTTGTAAACATCTACATTTTTAAATAAATCCAATTAATTTAAAAGTGACAAAACAATAATAAACTCTTGTTTACGAAAAGCACAAAATTTGCCAAAATAAATTGCAATCATCATAAAATGCACTACACTTACACACACCCACAAATATAAACATTTTTTCTCTCCATAATCCGTGCAATCCGCTACAGCACTCGCGCGTAAAATAAAAATACTGTTTTGTTTATTTAAAAAAATTGTTGGAATTACTAAAAATATCCCGAAAAGCTTGTATTACAGATGCTAAAAGAGCGTTACGATTGGATGAAATTTCCAACCAATTGCAAGCGGAAAAGACTGCAAAATTCTATTGTAAATCGCGTGAAATGTTTCTTGATTATAGAAATCCACTATAACTGAGGAATAATATATGCTGTGGTGTGGGTGAGGACGGGGCAGTCTTCACTCAGAGCTCAAGCCGGTTCGTTTTAGTAGTTACACAGTGCTTACTTACATTTAACTTACGAACATGGTAATTAGGTTTTTTTATTATAAAATTTATATTTACTCTAATTAATTAACATAATGAAGCAATTTTAAAATGATTTAAAATTATATATTCACTAAACATTTATTTTATTAAATAAATTAAATTGCTTTGTTACTTTAGCCGACATAAATTATTTAGAAGTAGTGCATCAAACTTTATTTATTTCAAATTTTTTAAATGTTTGATGTATGTAAATGTTAAATGAGTTTAATAAACGACAGATTTCAGGTTATATTATTGCATGAATTAATATTTTTAATGTTTTTTGGCATAGTACAAGTATATATATTGGCTCATTAGGATTATTTATCTTTGGTGACGAATGCGCTGTTTGCGATTTAAATGTGTATTAAATAAAGTGTGATTATTATAAATTATTGTCAATATATATAGGAAATCATGTCAAACATTAAATGTGAGATGTGTTAAAAAAATTGTCATTTAGAATTTAATTAATAAATTAATAATTAATTGCAAAGCGACAAAATAAAAAAAAAAAAAAATTAATTAATTATTTACAATTCAACAGAATGTTGTTTAGGTTTTCTGCACATTGTTACAAGTCTGGACTATGTTTAATAAGGCCTTTAACTCCAAATTACATTTCTTAATTTTTTTTGAAAATTATCTACATTTTGCTTATTTGTGGTCTTAATAAATCCTACACCAAAGTCACAATTTTTGGAATATTATATTCAAATTTGATATAAATATAGTCTGGACTATGATTAATAAGGCCTTTAAATCAAAATTACAATTTTTATTTTAGAATATTTTTTTTTGAAAATGATCAACATTTTGTTAGTTTTATTAATTTTTTTGTCACTATTTTTAAAATGTCATATTTGTTTTAATTATAGTCTGGACTATGTTTAATAAGGCCTTTAATCCAAATTACATTTTTGCTCTCACAAGTTTTTTTAATTTTTTTTTAAATAATTAAGATTTTGCTAATTTGTGGTCTTCATAAATTCTATGCTAAGTTCACAATTTTTGAAATAATATAATAAAATTTGTTTTTTTTATAGTTTAGACTATGTGTAATAAGGCCTTTAACTCCAAATTACGTTTTTGCCTCCACAACATTTTTTTATGATTTTTTGAAAATTATCAACGTTTTGTTAACTTAAGGTCTTAATAATTTCTATGCTGAAGTCACAATTTTTGAAATACCATATTGAAATTTGTAGTAATTATAGTCTGAACTATGTTTAATAAGGCCGTTAACTCTAAACTACGTTTTTGGTTTTAAAATTAGTTTTTATGAATTTTTGAAATTCATCAACATTTTACTAATTTGTGGTCTTAATAAATTTTATGCTAAAGTCGCAATTTTTAAAATATCATATGAAAATTTATTGTAATTATAGTCTAGACTCTGTTTAATAAGGCTTTTTCCTCCAAAATACGTTTTTTGTTCTACAAGTAATTTTTATGATGTTTTGAAAATGATCGTTTTGCTAATTTATTATCTTAGCAAGTCTGTTGCTGAGATTGCAATTTTTGAAATAGTATATTGAAATTTGTTCTACTTAAAGTATGGACTATGTGTAAGAAGGTCTTTAACTACAAATTACGTTTTTTGATATTCAAATAATTTTTATGGTTTTTTGAAAATGATCTACATTTTACTAATTTGTGGTCTTAATAAATCCTACGCTGAAGTCATAATTTTTGAAATATTATTTTGAAATTTGATTTAATTATAGTCTGGACTGTGTTTAATAAGGCTTTTACTTCCAAACTACGTTTTTGGTTCTATAAATAATGTTTATAATTTTTTTTAAATGATCAAAATTTTGCTAATATTTTATCTTAATAAATTTGCTGCTGAGATTGCAATTTTTGAAATGGTATATTGAAATTTGTTCTAATTATAGTCTGAACTATCTGTAAGAAGGCCTTTAACTCCAAATTACGTTTTTTGATATTCAAATAATTTTTATGGTTTTCTGAAAATGATCTACATTTTGCTAATTTGTGGTCTTAATAAATCCTACGCTAAAGTCATAATTTTTAAAATATTATTTTGAAATTTGTTTTAATTATAGTTTGGACTATGTTTAATAAGGCCTTTAACTCCAAATTACGTTTTTGCTCCCACAAATAATTTTTGGTTTTATTTTTAAACAATCAACATTTTGCTAATTTGTGGTCTTAATAAATCTTATTCTGAGGTCATAATTTTTGAAATATCATATAAAAATTTATTATAATTATAGTCTAGACTATGTTTAGTAAGGCCTTTACCTCTAAACTACGTTTTTTGTTCTACAAATAATGATAATGACAAATAATCAACATTTTGCTAACTTGTAGTCTTAATAAATTCAATGCTAAGGTCACAATTTTTGGAACATCATATGAAAATTTGTTTTGATTCGAGTCTGATCAACGTTTAATAAGGCTTTTAATTCAAAACTACAATTTTGGTTTATCAAATATTTTTTATGATTTTTTGAAAATTATTAACATTTTGCCAATTTGTGGTCTTAATAAATTTTATGCTAAGATCACAATTTTTGAAATATTATATTGAAATTTGTTTTGATTACAGTCTTGACAACGTTTAATAAGACCTTTAACTCCAAACTATAATTTTGGTTTTACAAATATTTTTTATGATTTTTTGAAAATTATTAACATTTTGTCAATTTGTGGTTTTAATAAATCTTATGCTGAGATCACAATTTATGAAATATTATATTGAAATTTGTTTTGATTACAGTCTAAGCAACTTTAAATAAGGCTTTTAACTCCAACTTACGTTTTTACTTCCAAAACAAATTTTTATGATTTTTTGAAAATGATCAACATTTTGCCAATTCGTGGTTTTAATAAATCCGATGCTGAGGTCACAATTTTTAGAATATCATTTTGAAATTTGTTTTAATTATAGTTTGAACTATGTTTAATAAGGCCTTTAACTCCAAATTACGATTTTAGTTTTGCAAATGTTTTATAAAATTTTTTGAAAACTATTAACGTTTTGCTATTTTGTGGTCTTAATAAATCATATGCTGAGGTCACAATTTTTAGAATATTATATTGAAATTTGTTTTAGTTATAGTTTGGACTATGTGTAATAAGGCCATTAACTCCAAATTACATTTTTGCCTCTACAACAAATTTTTATGAGATTTTGAAAATGATCAACATTTTGCCAATTTGTGGTCTTAATAAATTTTATGCTAAGATCACAATTTTTGAAATATTATATTGAAATTTGTTTTGATTACAGTCTAAGCAATTTCAAATAAGGCTTTTAACTCCAACTTACGTTTTTACTTCCAAAACAAATTTTTATGATTTTTTGAAAATGATCAACATTTTGCCAATTCGTGGTTTTAATAAATCCGATGCTGAGGTCACAATTTTTAGAATATCATTTTGAAATTTGTTTTAATTATAGTTTGAACTATGTTTAATAAGGCTTTTAACTCCAAATTACGATTTTAGTTTTGCAAATGTTTTATAAAATTTTTTGAAAACTATTAACGTTTTGCTATTTTGTGGTCTTAATAAATCATATGCTGAGGTCACAATTTTTAGAATATTATATTGAAATTTGTTTTAGTTATAGTTTGGACTATGTGTAATAAGGCCATTAACTCCAAATTACATTTTTGCCTCTACAACAAATTTTTATGAGATTTTGAAAATGATCAACATTTTGCCAATTCGTGGTTTTAATAAATCCTATGCTGAGCTCACAATTTTTAAAATATTATTTTGAAATTTGTTTTAATTATAGTCTGGACTATGTGTAATAAGGCCTTTAACTTCAAATTACGTTTTAGCTACTACAAATAATTTTTAAGGTTTTTTGAAAATCATCAACATTTTGCCAAATTGTGGTGTTAATAAATCCTATGATGAGGTCACAATTTTTAAAATATTATGTTAAAATTTGTTTTTATTATAGTCTGGACTATGTTTAGTTAGGCTTTAAACTCCAAATTACGTTTTTGCCTCCACAAATAATTTTTAAGATTTTTTGAAAATGATCAACATTTTGCCAAATTGTGGTGTTAATAAATCTTATGCTGAGGTCACAATTTTTGAAATATCATGTTGAAATTTGTTTTTATTATAGTTTGGACTATGTTTAATAAGGCTTTTAACTCCAAATTACGTTTTTGCCTTCACAACAATTGTTTATAATTTTTTGAAAATTATCAACATTTTGCTATTTCGTGATCTTAATAAATCTTATGCTGAGTTCACAATTTTTGAAATATTTTATTGAAATATGTTTTTATTACAGTCTGGACTATATGTAATAAGGCCTTTAAATCCAAATTACATTTTTGCTTCTACCACAAATGTTTATAATTTTTTGAAAATGATCAACATTTTGGCAATTCGTGGTCTTAATAAATCTTATGCTGAGGTCACAATTTTTAGAATATCATTTTAAAATTTGTTTTAATTATAGTTTGGGCTATGTTTAATAAGATTTTTATTTCCAAGTTACGTTTTTTGTTCTAAAAAGATATTTTATAATTTTTGAAAATGATCTACATTTTACTAATTTGTGGTCTTAAAAAATCTTATGCTGAGGCTACAGTTTTTGAAACATTATTTTGAAACTTGTTTTAGTTATAGTCTGGACTATGCTTAATATAGCCTTTACCTCCAAACTACGATTTTAGTTCTACAAATAATTTTTATAATGTTTTGAAAATGATCAAATTTTTGTCAATTTGTGGTCTTAAATCTTATGCTGAGGTCACAATTTTTAAAATATCATATTGTAATTTATTTTTATTATAGTCTGGACTATGATTAATAAGGCTTTTTTACTCCAATTTATATTTTTGCCTCCACAACAAATAATAATTATGATTTTTAAAAAATTATCAATATTTTGCTAATTCGAAGTCTTAATAAATCCTTTGCTGAGGTCACAGTTTTTGATATATTACATAAAAATTTGTTTCATATATAGTCTAAATTAAGTTTAATAAGGCTTTTTACTCCAAATTACAATTTTTGATTTAAACATAAATTTTTTATGAATTTTTGAAAATTATTAATGTTTTGCTATTTTGTGGTCTTAATAAATCTTATGATGAGTTCACAATTTTTGATATATTATATTGAAATTTGTTTTAATTATAGTCTGGACTATGTGTAATAAGGCCTTTAACTTCAAGTTACGTTTTTGCTTCCACAAATAATTTTTAAGATTTTTTGAAAATGATCAACATTTTGCCAATTTGTGGTGTTCATAAATCCTATGCTGAGGTCACAATTTTTGAAATATTATGTTGAAAATTGTTTCTATTATAGTCTGGACTATGTTTAATTAAGCTTTTAACTCCAAATTACGTTTTTGCCTTTAAAACAATTGTTTATAATTTTTTGAAAATGATCAACATTTTGCAATTTTGTAGTCTTAATAAATCTTATGCTGAGTTCACAATTTTTTAAATATTGTATTGAAATTTGTTCTAGTTATAGTCTGAACAATGTTTAATAAAGCTTTTAACTCCAAATTACGTTTATGGTTCTACAAATGATATTTATGAATTTTTGAAAATGATCAACATTTTGCTATTTCGTGGTCTTAATAAATCCTATGCTGAGTTCACAATTTTTGAAATATTTTATTGAAATTTGTTTTTATTATAGTCTGGACTATATGTAATAAGGTCTTTAATTTCAAATTACATTTTTGCCTCCACCACAAATGTTTATAGTTTTTTGAAAATGATCAACATTTTGGCAATTCGTGGTCTTAATAAATCTTATGGTGAGGTTACAATTTTAAGAATATCATTTTGAAATTTGTTTTAATTATAGTTTGGACTATGTTTAATAAGACTTTTAACTCCAAGTTAGGTTTTTTGTTCTAAAAATATATTTTATAATTTTTTGAAAATGATCTACATTTTACTAATTTGTGGTCTTAAAAAATCTTAAGCTGAGACCACAATTTTTGAAACATTATTTTGAAACTTGTTTTATTTATAGTCTGGACTATGCTTAATATAGCTTTTACCTCCAAACTACGATTTTAGTTCTACAAATAATTTTTATAATTTTTTGAAAATAATCTACATTTTACTAATTTGTGTTCTTAAAAAATCTTATTCTGAGGCCACAATTTTTGAAACATTATTTTGAAACTTGTTTTAAATATAGTCTGGACTATGCTTAATATAGCCTTTACCTCCAAACTACGTTTTTAGTTCTACAAATAATGTTTATAATGTTTTGAAAATAATCAAATTTTTGTCAATTTGTGGTCTTAATAAAACTTATGCTGAGGTCACAATTTTTAAAATATCATATTGAAATTTGTTTTCATTATAATCTAGACTATGTTTAATAAGACTTTTTAACTCCAAATTCCGTTTTTGCTTCTACAACAAATAATAAATATGATTTTTAAAAAATGATAAATATTTTGCTAATTCGTAGTCTTAATAAATCCTTTGCTGAGGTCACAATTTTTAATATAATACATTAAAATTTGTTTCATATATAGTCTAAATTATGTTTAATAAGGCCTTTTACTCCAAATTACAATTTTTGGTTTAAACATATATTTTTTATAAATTTTTGAAAATTATTAATGTTTTGCTATTTTGTGGTTTTAATAAATCTTATGCTGAGTTCACAATTTTTGAAATATTTTATTGAAATTTGTTTTTATTACAGTCTGGACTATATGTTATAAGACCTTTAATTCCAAATTACATTTTTGCCTCCATCACAAATGTTTATATTTTTTTGAAAATAATCAACATTTTGGCAATTCGTGGTCTTAATAAATCTTATGCTGAAGTCACAATTTTTAGAATCTCATTTTGAAATTTGTTTTAATTATAGTTTGGACTATGTTTAATAAGACTTTTAACTTTAAGTTACGTTTTTTGTTCTAAAAATATATTTTATAATTTTTTGAAAATGAACTACATTTTACTAATTTGTGGTCTTAAAAAATCTTATGCTGAGGCCACAATTTTTTAAATATTATTTTGAAATTTGTTTTAATTATAGTCTGGACTATTTTTAATTAGGCTTTAAACTCCAAATTACGTTTTTGCCTCCACCACAAATGTTTATAATTTTTTGAAAATGATCAACATTTTGGCAATTTGTGGTCTTAATAAATCTTGTGCTGTGGCCACAATTTTTAGAATATCATTTTGAAATTTGTTTTAATTATAGTTTAGACTATGTTTAATAAGACTTTTAACTCCAAGTTACGTTTTTAGTTCTACAAATATATTTTATATTTTTTTGAAAATGATCTACATTTTAATAATTTGTGGTTTTAAAAAATCTTATGCTGAGGCCACAATTTTTGAAACATTATTTTGAAACTTGTTTTAATTATAATCTGGACTATGCTTAATATAGCTTTTACCTCCAAACTACGTTTTTAGTTCTACAAATAATTTTTATAATGTTTTGAAAATGATCAATTTTTTGTCAATTTGTGGTCTTAATAAATCTTATACTGAAGTCACAATTTTTAAAATATTATATTGAAATTTGTTTTTATTATAGTCTGGACTATGTTTAATAAGGCTTTTTAACTCCAAATTACGTTTTTGCCTCCACAACAAATAATAATTATGATTTTTAAAAAATGATCAATATTTTGCTAATTTGTAGTCTAAATAAATCCTTTGCTGAGGTCACAATTTTTAAAATATTATATTGAAATTTGTTTTTATTATAGTCTGGACTATGTTTAATAAGGCTTTTTAACTCCAATTTACGTTTTTGCCTCCACAACAAATAATAGTTATGGTTTTTAACAAAAGATCAATATTTTGCTAATTCGTAGTCTTAATAAATCCTTTGCTGAGGTCTCATTTTTTTATATACTGCATTAAAATTTGTTTTATATATAGTCTAAATTAAGTTTAATAAGGCCTTTTACTCCAAATTACAATTTTTGGTTTAAACATATATCTTTTATGAATTTTTGAAAATTATTAATGTTTCGCTATTTCGTGGTCTTAATAAATCTTATGATGAGTTCACAATTTTTGATATATTATATTAAAATTTGTGTAATAAGGCCTTTAACTCCAAATTACGTTTTTGCTTCTACAAATAATTTTTAAGATTTTTTTGAAAATGATCAACGTTTTGCCAATTCGTAGTGTTAATAAATCCTATGCTGAGGTCACAATTTTTAAAATATCATGTTGAAATTTGTTTTTATTATAGTCTGGACTATGTTTAATAAAGTTTTTAACTCCAAATTACGTTTTTGCTTCCACAACAAATGTTTATGATTTTTTGAAAATGATCAATATTTTGCCAATTTGTGGTTTTAAATTTTATGCTGAGGTCACAATTTTTGATTATATTAAAATTTGTATTAGTTATAGTCCGAACTATGAATAATAAGGCTTTTAACTCTAAATTACGTTTTTGCCTCCACAATATTTTTTTATGATTTCTTGAAAATTATAATTATTTTGGTAATTGATGATCTTGATAAATCCTACGTTAAGGTTACAATTTTTAAGATACAATATTGAAATTTGTTGTAATTATAGTCTGTACAATGCTTAATAAGGCTTTTAACTCTAAATTACATTTTTAAATTTACAAATGATTTTTACATTTTGCTGATTCGTAATCTTCATAAATCTTATGCTAAAGCCAAAATTTTTGAAATATTATATTAAAATTTGTTTTAAATATAGTCTGAACTATGTTTATTAAGGCCTTTAATTACGTTTTTGTTTGTTTGTTTTGTTTCTATACATAGTTTTTATGTTTTTTTTTTTCATTTTTAAGTTGACGACGAATTTTATTTTATTCATAGTCTGGACAATGTTTAATAAGGCCTTAAACTCAAAATTTTAAAAATAATATGACGTAATTTACCACTTTATAAAGTAAAATAATAAATTAATTTCCAGTTAAGTAATATTCTTTGTAATATTTTTAGTTTAAATTGCAGCAAACTAATAATTATTTCAATCAAATCCATGCATCAAAGCATCGATGAAATTCAATTTTAACAACATTATAGCAACCGACATCTGCTACAGAAAAAAAATTTAAGCTATTAATTATCGTTTTTACCATGACATCAAAGCAAAGTAAAAAAATGTATGTCACCGAACATACCAACCAGTAAAATCTAATAAAACTCAAACATTAATAGATTTATTAAATCAAATTTATGTCCGACTAAATCATCCAAGCAAAAAATACATCATTGAACACCTGTTTCATTTTTTTAAATTTATTTATCGATATGTATAATATTAATATTTATAATTTTTTATTTACAGGATGATTTGCCCCCAGAACAGATTGCCGGTAAGAATTTATTATTTATTCTATTTACATCCGCCCACACTCTTTAAATAGATTCCTTCTGGATTTGTCCTATTTTAATGTTTGTTTTGTGATGCAATTGCAATCATTGAACGAGTTCCTAATTCCATTGTTAGTAAATGAATGAAATTCTTAAAAAGTTGGCATTAAGTAAATAGGAGATATTTTTAGGATTAGTAGCAAATAATAGGAAATTCATTCATACTAGATATAAATACATTAATGAGGATTAGTAACTTTGTTTTGAATGAAGATTATTTTGATATTAGATTTCTAAACAACTATTGACCTAAATTTGTTCTTATTTAAAATAAACTAAACGTTTAATATATTGAAGTAACAATATAATTTATATTATAAATCTAGATTTTATATCAAAAACTGTAATTTATTTCCAGAAAATCTTTTATACAAACAACTCATATAATATCTTCTTAATATTACCGTAGGTGTTTTAATTCAAGTACACAACAAGAATAAACTAAACAACTCTTAGCTAATCCAAACAGCTGCAAGCGACATAATTTTTCAAAAATATGATGGCTCCCACTTAAACAGCGGCCAAAAATAATCAATTTAATGGTCCAAACTGGCATCTCAACTTGTCCAGATTTGATTAATTAATGAGGAATGGGTTCATTCAGTATAGTGGACATTTATATTTACATTTTTGTAATAAAATTCTCTTGGCACGGAAAGTTATAAAAGCAATTGCATTGCACTTTTTTGTTGTTGATGGTTTTATTTGTGTTTTCAAGAAATGTGCGGTATAAGTGTATTGTAACAATTTTTAAAAATTTCTAACAAATATTTTTTTAAATTTTTTAACATAATTTTGAATTTACTTTCTTACTAAGCATTGTTTGGAGTATATGTGGTAAGGATTTTGAGTCACTATTTAAAAAAATTAGATTTTAGAGTTAAAATATAAAAAAAATTAAAAAAAAATCAAACAATTTCTTCTTTACAGTATTGAAGAAGGCCTTCGAAGCTTTTGACAGCTCCAAAAGCGGCTCCATCCCAACAGACATGGTCGCCGATATCCTTCGCTTGATGGGACAACCCTTCGACAAGAAAATCTTAGAAGAAATGATTGATGAAGTAGACGCTGACAGTAAGTACTTAATAAATTGTTGCTTACAGAAAATCAACTAAAACTAATATTTAGTTATTATTAATTAAAATTCTTAATTAATAATAAATCTTTTCTATAAAATTAAACAACAAAACCATAATTAGAAATAATACAACAAACACGATTTTTTTTAAATCTTGAAACCACCAAATTTTTCTAAGATTCCTTGAAAAGGAAATGATAAAAATATATTATTACAGAATCCGGCCGGTTGGAGTTCGAAGAGTTTGTCACCTTGGCTGCCAAATTCATCGTTGAAGAAGACGATGAAGCTTTGCAGAAGGAACTGAAAGAAGCGTTCCGTTTATATGATAAAGAAGGTAACTTATAAAAAAAATAACTCAATTACTATTTTTTTTTGTTAACATAAATTTCAAAATATTTTGACTTTTGTGACACACTTTTATGTTTATTCGGGAAGTAAATATCCGAATAATTAATATAAACACAAGATTTCATAACAAATCTTGTATTAATAGAAACAGAATCGTAAATTATACTTTCGTTAGAAACAGATCCATCAACATATTAACATAACACAATGAGGATTTATTTTCATTGGCCTCGATCCAATTATGTTCTTTTTTTCAATAACATTAATTTGTTGTAGGTAATGGTTATATCCCAACAAGCTGTCTCCGTGAAATCTTAAGAGAATTAGACGATCAATTAACGGATAAGGAATTGGACATGATGATCGAGGAAATCGACTCCGACGGTTCTGGAACCGTCGACTTTGATGGTAATGCTTTTTGAACGGCACCACCCGCTCTCTTTTATAAATATAGATTGGTTATTTATAACTTTACGATTTCTTTATAGTCAGAAACGATAAAGTATGTTTTATGTTTATTATGCTACATCGGATTTGGATTCGTAGTGCGTATACATTTACTTGAAAATAATTAACATTCAGTAAACTATATAATAGGTTTTTTGCATATTAATTTCATCATTTTTTATATCAAAACGTTTTCTAATATCTTTGTTTTTTTTTTCTTTCAGAATTCATGGAGATGATGACTGGAGAATAAAGTCGTTTAAGACTAATTACAACTTTTTGGTGCTGCCACTCATACTGTTCAAGCATTTCATGTTCATCATGCGCCAAGCTTATTATTATGTTTATGTTACAAAGATTACCTTCTATTTTTCAATAAATATATATTTGTATTATTATCTTAAATAAATCAAACAATTTATTTTCAATTTTGTTTATTTCTCTTAGCAATTATGTACCTTATAATTATATTAAATAGAGTTTTTAATATTTGAGTTCAATTTCTCAAGAAAATAGCCAATTTTTAGCATAAAAAAGGGTAAATGCTTAGTTTTAAAACATAAAATAAAAATGTTTTGCTCAGGATATAATTATTCTAGATATTTACATGTACGCTTTGATCTAAAATTTATGAGTGTACAGACAGTCTTTGAATTGTTTTAAACTTTCCTGCAAAATAAGTCATTAATGGAAGTATTAAATAGAATAGGGAGAAAGACAAAGAGAATAAAAATGATAAAAAATACTTTTTAAGTGTGCTAAAAACCATCCGTCCTCACACAGAAGAATCAAGACATTTAATAGTCAACAAGAATATACTCGTCTCAAAACTAAATCCAAAACCTAGAAAACTATTTTAAAAAAATAATTAATTTTATCATTATTCACAACAAACTCTGAATTAAAATATGTTTTAAAATCTTCAACGTTAACATACTCGACACCAAAACTAATTCCCTATACTTAGAAAACTTATTTAAAATAAATAATCATTATCGATTTCACCACAAAACTATCAAATTCTAATATGACAAAAAATAAGTTTTAAAACTTATTCCCAATTCTTTAAAAAGCATAATTAGATTTTTGTAAATACAACAATACAGTAACTAATTTAAAAAAAATTATCAAAAAATTGTTCAAACAATTGAGCTTTTAGTAATTTTATAAAAAATAAACTTCATCATCATTGCCACTAGATGGCGCGGTATGTCTGTAAACAAAACAAATATTAAATATTTAGCATGCCAACATCTGTTTCAATTTTGTTTTAATATTTTGAGGTTAATATAAAAACAATTGAATTAATTGCCTCATTCATTTTATACATTTTGTACATGCATTAACTGTAGAAGGTAATTAATTAACAAAAACAATTACAATAATTTTTTAATGCATAATAAATTTAATGTTTTAATTTCTTTAAGTTGGTGTAGTGCAAATTGACAACTTAGTCCGAACAAGTTTTGTTAATTAATTTTGCTTTTATTTGTTCGTATTCATGTCGGGTAGTGCGGAAAAGTATTGAAATCGTTTGTGTGAGTGATAAGGCTAATGATAATTGCCGTAAGACTACTGCAAATAAAGTGGACGCTTATATTTTGTGAAAATTGTTGAAATGACACAAGCCGCCTATGGTGATCTACAGGTGAATATAATGCGATTGCTTTTTGTTATGTAAATAAATAATCGGTCAAGTGATCAAGTATGCAAACTCACGATCAAACTATATTGCCAAACATACTATTTCTTATGCTGAAGGCACAAATGTTGAAATGATAATAGTTTATGAATATTGGCGCGGTAGTTTGATAGTGTTACTACCACCTCTCGTGTTCCTACAGCTAACAAACAAGACAAAATGACTGTCAAATGTCGTTAAACTTGAAGTGAGAGTTGACGTAATCAATTTCTTGATAACAACTAACACTAGGGCGGGTGGGCGGTAACACAGTTTATGAAAATTGGGCCGGTAGTTTGATACAGTGTTCCAGCCCACTCGTCCAAGTGTTTGTCGTAAAGGAATTGGCAGTTTTTACCACCTCTCGAATTCCTAAAGCTAACAAACAAGACAAAATGACTGACAGATGTCATTAAACTTGAAAAAAAAATTGGTGTAATAAATTTCTTGATAAGTAGCACTAGGGCGGGTGGTCGGGAACATAGTTTATGAATATTGGACCGGTAGTTTGATACAGTGTTCCTGCCCACTCGTTCAAGTGTTTGTCGTAAAAGAATCGGCAATTATTACCACCTCTCGTATTCCTAAAGCTAACAAACAAAACAAAATGACTGTCAAATGTCATTAAACTTGAAGAGAAAGTTGACGTAATAATTTTTTTGATAACAAACACTAGGGCGGGTGGGCGGGAACACAGTTTATAAATATTGGCGCGGTAGTTTAATACAGGGTTCCCGCTCACCCACCCAAAAATTTGTCATACAGGAATTGACAGTTACTGTCACCTCTCGTGTTCGTACAGCTAACAAACAAAACAAAATGACTGTCAAATGGCATTAAACTTGAAGAGAAAGTTGAAGTAATAATTTTTTTGATAACAAACACTAGGGCGGGTGGGCGGGAACACAGATTATAAGTATTGGGCCGGTAATTTGATACAGTGTTCCCGCCCACCCACCCAAGGGTTTATCATGCAGGAATTGACAGTTACTACCACCTCTCGTGTTTCTACAACTAACAAACAAGACAAAATGACTGACAAATGACATTAAACTTGAAGAGAGTTGTCGTAATTAATTTTTTGATAACAAACACTAGGGCGGGTGGGCGGGAACACAGTTTATAAATACTGGGCCGGTAGTTTGATACAGTGTTCCCGCCCACCCACCCAAGGGTTTGTCATGCAGGAATTGACAGTTACTACCACCTCTCGTGTTTCTACAACTAACAAACAAGACAAAATGACTGACAGATGTCATTAAACTTAGAGAGAATTGACGTAATCAATTTCTTAATAACAAACACTTGGGCGGGTGGGTGGGAACACAGTTTACAAATATTGACACGGTAGTTTGCTAAAGTGTTTTCGCCCACTCGCCCAAGTGTTTGTCATAAAGAAATTGACAGTTACTACCACCTCTCGTGTTCCCACAGCTAACAAATAAGACAAAATGACTGACAGATGTCATTAAATTTGAAGAGAGAGTTGACGTAATCAATTTCTTGATAACAAACGCTAGGGTGGGTGGGCGGGAGCACAGTTTATAAATATTGAGCCGGTAGTTTGATACAGTGTTCCCGCCCACCCGCCCAAGCGTTTGTCATAAAGAAATTGACAGTTACTACCACCTCTCGTGTTCCCACAGCTAACAAACAAGACAAAATGACTGACAGATGTCATTAAATTTGTAGAGAGAGTTGACGTCATCAATTTCTTGATAACAAACGCTAGCGCGGGTGGGCGGGAACACAGTTTATGAATATTGAGCCGGTAGTTTGATACAGTGTTCCCGCCCAAGCGTTTGTCATAAAGGAATTGACAGTTACTACCATCTCTCGTGTTCCTACGGCTAACAAACAATACAAAATAATTGACAGATGTCATTGAACTTGAAGAGAAAGTTGACGTAATCAATTTCTTGATAACAAACAATAGGGCGGGTGGGCGGGAACACAGTTTATGAATATTGACCCGGTAGTTTGATAGTGTTCCCGCCCGCCCGCCCAAATGTTTGTCATAAAGAAATTGACAGTTACTACCACCTCTCGTGTTCCTACAGCTAACAAACAAGACAAAATGACTGACAGATGTCAGTAAACTTGAAGAGAGAGTTGACGTAATCAATTTCTTGATAACAAACAATAAGGCGGGTGGGCGAGATCACAGTTTATGAATATTGGCTTGGTAGTTTGATATAGTGTTCCCGCCCACCCGCCCAAGTGATTGTCGTAAAGGAATTGACAGTAACTGCCACCTCTTGTGTTCCTACAGCTAACAAACAAGACAAAATGACTGACAAATGACATTAAACTTGAAGAGAGTTGTTGTAATCATTTTTTTGATAACAAACACTAGGGCGGGTGGGCGGGAACACAGTTTATGAATATTGGGCCGGTAGTTTGATACAGTGTTCCCGCCCACCCACTTAAGTGTTCGTCATGCAGGAATTGACAGTTACTACCACCTCTCGTGTTTCTACAACTAACAAACAAGACAAAATGACTGACAGATGTCATTAAATTTGAAAAGAGAGTTGACGTAATCAATTTCTTGATAACAAACGCTAGGGCGGGTGGGCGGGAGCACAATTTATGAATATTGAGCCGGTAGTTTGATACAGTGTTCACGCCCACCCGCCCAAGCGTTTGTCATAAAGAAATTGACAGTAACTACCACCTCTCGTGTTCCCACAGCTAACAGACAAGACAAAATGACTGACAGATGTCATTAAATTTATTAAATTTGAAGAGAGAGTTGACGTAATCAATTTCTTGATAACAAACAATAAGGCGGGTGGGCGGGAACAGTTTATGAAGATTAGGCTGGTAGTTTGATACAATGTTTCCGCTCAATTGTTTGTCATAAAGAAATTGACAATTTCTACCACCTCTCGTGTTCCCAAAGCTAACAATAAAAACAAAATGACTGACCGATGACATTAAATTTGAAGAGAGAGTTGACGTAATCAGTTTTTTGATAACAAACAATAGGGCGGGTGGGCGGGAACACAGTTTATGAATATTGACCCGGTAGTTTGATAGTGTTCCCGCCCAAGTGTTTGTCGTCAAGAAATTGACAGTTACTACCACCTTTTGTGTTCCTACAGCAAACAAACAAAACAAAATGCCTGACAGTGTCATTCAACTTGAAGAGGGAGTTGACGTAATTAATTTCTTGATAACAAACACTAAAACGGGTAGGCGGGAACACAGTTTATGAATATTGGGCCGGTAGTATGTATATAGTAAGCATGCAAAACCAAAAACAGTACTTCTTACCTTCATATCAGCAAAATAGTCCCTCTATTTTAATTAAAAAATTATGGCACAATGGAACAGTTTTCAATATAAACAACATTATCAAGTGCATATTTATTAAATACTAAAAAAATGACAATAGTGTATATGACACTCAAATATATAATGTATATATGTCTCATAGTAAATATAAGTAACAATGTGAGATTTCATTTTAAATTTGAAAATATCTATCTTAATAAAACCAATATAAATATATAATTCTCTCTTTTAATATATCAATTCTGCCATTTATTTGTACCTTGCATATTATATAATCTTAAGATTTAAAATAGATTGGACTAGAAAAAGTTTATGACACTCAAAAAATGGTCACTTTGGGAAAGAAATTTGGAAGCAACTACATTGATGTCTTGGCACAGATTCTTTTATACATCAAAAACTACATTTTCTATCTATAACGTAGTAGGCCATCAAATTTAAGCACATCTAATAAAATATATCCATTTAAAACACTGCCCAGTATACTAAATGATATAATATATCACAACAATCATAAAATATCTTCGTGGTAATAAAATAGAATGTAAAATTATTTAAAATATTGCGGAAATTCGTTAATAATTTCCTTTACTAATCTTTGATCAGCAATGCTTTGGCTTGTTTCTTCACAGAAAATGCGGGTGAAACATTTTAATATTTCATCTCTTTGGTGCATGTGGTCATGGTAATTCGTGTTTCGCACAATTCTTCTACATAATTCTATGTATTGGTTCCGTCGCTAGAATAAAAAGTTTCGTTTTAGGTTTGAATCATTTATTATTAATATATTTACCTTGTCTCCTGCAGATAGGTCAAGAATGTTCCTCACTGTGATGTCGATTAATACTTTAATATCATTTGTATAGAATATATTAGCTGTCGTTTTGTTACTGAATAAGTCGACGAATAATTTGACGACTGAATGCGGAGGGGCTGGCTCGTGGTCGAAAATTCGAGCTGGATCCTCTGAAATAATAATGATTTTCTTCATATACATATATATATATATTTATTAAAAAATGTCCTTTTCTGATTAAGGGGACTTCTTGGACCAAATTATTAACTATTTTGTATATACTACGTCATGCGCATGCGTTCCGGCTGAGTTACGCATGCGCATAACGTAATTAATTAATAATGGTAAACTAATCATTATCAATGTTAATAAATCTGTAACAATAACACAAAAAGATTCTTTCTAAAACAATTTTACTAACCTTCTCTATTAAACAAAAGTAGAATCTTCTCCGTAAAATTCTTAGCTAGATCCCTCTCAGATAACGCTTTCAAAACAACATTATCTTGCGGTTCACTCTGTCTGAATTGCAGATTAAAAGATATGACAAAATTCAGAAAAAGGTCCGGCAACTCCTCCTCCATATCATCATGCGGTGGATTCTCGATATAATTTAACATGAATCGTACAAAATGAACGCCCAAAAACTCTGCAAATATATAAGTAATACAAAATTGAATAATTTACTTAAAATAAAAATTAAGTACATGAATTGTTAGTGATTAAAGAAAATGTGTCCATATTTACAAGAAACTATTTACCTAAATGTGTAACGGGCATTGGTTCTCCCATTGAAAACATCATTGTCAATAGTAGTGAGGAATAGTTTAGTCTCTGAATGTTAGTAGGATTAGCCATCATATCTCTGCAAAATTAATGATATTTTTGTAAATGCAAACTAGAATGGGAGTCAGTGGCGTATGATTTTTGTTTTTAATTCATTAATAAACGTGCTTGTGGGCCTCATTGCAAACCCTTGCTTACAGATAGATACGCTACTGATAGGAGTACTATACAATAATAATTCCAGTGTAAGATACATACACGAGTGTTTCAGGGTGTGCACCCTTCATCAGTGTGCCTAGCATCTCACTGGTCAGAGAGACAATTTACATAAAATTACTATTATACATTTTATGTATAAATATATGTGAAAGGTTGTAGCACATATTCAGTTCAACTCTTTTCTAAATAGCACAACTAATATGAAATTTGAAAATCTCCCATTCTATTTTACAATCAAAAGAAGCTATTTACATTTATTACAAATACTGATTTAGACTGGGGTTACAGTAAATGCATAAAATTTTTGTGAATTCCACTGTAATCGCAGCATTCGTCCCTATGTAAACATACCTTGCTAATTCTCCTGGTAATATTGAATTGAGCATGATGTTGAGGATCGTTTTGTCTAATCCGCACATGCATCCAAAAGCTTGTAACAGTAGCTGCCGAATCGACCATCGCACTTCCATTTGGTAATATTGAATGAGGGTGGTTATTACATGATAGTGATCTGCAGATATTACGTGTTTACTAATACTTACATCAGCATTAGACTGCAAGCAACAAATATACAGCTGTCAGAAAACATAAAGCTAATTACATGCTCCTATTTGGACTATATTCAGACTTTAGACGAGTGGTTATTATCAGACGTCCAAAGAGAAACATGTATACATAGAGTTAAATCTATCTACATCTATTTTTATTCTATTTATTGTGATTTTAATACCATCTACACTGTTGATTAATAATTTCGTGCTATAGAATACTAACAAACTAGTTTAAAATAATTTAAAAAAAAATTATTTGTCAATTATTGTCGTATTCGACATTAGAAAATAACTACATGACAAATTTGGCGCCCAACGTGGGGCATGTAAAACCAATAAGAGAAATTCCAATCTAGAGTCAAAATGGGCCAAAAACTTACTCAAAGAATGATTAAAGATTATTTCTTTAGAAAGACTTCGCTACTGAGTCAGAAACCTTCAATATGTCCAAAGTCGCCATATAGACAGTCTTAATCTTCAAGGTCACAGCCTTAACTATACAAAGATTCTCTGCAAACCTGACGTCAAACAACCCATCCTCTATATCTTATAGAATTGATCAACTATTACCGTCGCAATCGTAATTGGACTGTAATCTGCGAAGCGCGTTTGATTCTCTCTTTCAAGGAATACAGTTTCGTTCTTGAGTAAAAATGTATACACCCAACCAAAGAGCAGGAACAGGTTAAGGATGTAATACGCGAATTTCCTTCTACCGTGCAACAGGGATGCGATCAGGATCAGGAACTGACCTCGCATTAGGCATGGAACCCACAATCTCCCATAACCTTGGCTTCGCTGGATTTACAGAACGGCAAAGATGAGGTTCGACATTTCTTTCCAATACCGCCCAAAACTGTCAACAAGTTGCTGACGCGTGGCAGCGTTAAAACCGTTTCCATCGTAAGAAACTCCGCATTCAACCTTGTGGAACAACAAAATCAAGAATTCAAGATCTATAACTTCTTCACCTGCCAGAGCTTTTCGAGTAATCTGTACTAATGCCTCTACTTTCGGAAATATCGCATTTTGCCTGCAGAAGGATCCTCGATCACTGGCTCTTTAGAAGTTCAGTGGTATTCTCAAGCAGTTGGAATAACTTGCAGCGGAATCTTAAAAACCTCTAGCCGCCTTTTACGTTCCATTTCTGCTTTGAGCAATCTTACTACTTCTTAAACCTTCCCACGATAGACAGCCAACTTGCGCCTACCCTTTATCAATTCAAAAGTTCGACTACCACCCAGCGTTGAAAGAAAACACAACATTTTTTTTGTGACGCCTCTTGACAAATATAACAAACAAAAAAATTTGAGTTCATATCCCACTCTCCTGTTATCAAAACTACTCTAGTTATTGCAAATCTACGTTATTTCGTAAAAAAATTTCACGCCGCCACTGATTTTTTAAAAACCCATGCTTCGTCCCATATTGCAATTCATCTAAATTGTTTATAGAAAAAGTAAAATAGCCTGAAACATGTGTAATTTCGAAAATAGCTTGGAATAAGTTTCTAGTTCATAAATTCTAAATCGGTAGTTTAAAAAATGTTCCCCGCCCACCCGTCCGAGTGATTGTAATCAAAGAAATTACGTATTACTACCACCTGTCGTATTCCTGCAGCTAACACATATCACTATGACCAACAGATATCATTAAGTTTAAAGACAGAGGTGACAAAACCAATTTTTTGATTAACAATTGGGTGGGCGGGCGAGGACAAGGTTCATAAACTGTGGATCAATAGTGTGAAAAGGTGTTCCCAGCCCATTCGCTCGAGTGTTTGCCATCAAGAAATTAAATGTTATTACTTCCTGCAGCTAACAAACATGTCATTCAGCTAGAAGGGGAAAGTTATGCAACCAATTGTTTGTGATCCAATTTTTAGATCATAAAGACTTGGGAAGGAGGGTGTGTGGGGTACACCAATTCAAATCACACGCCCCCAAAACTTGAACTTAGTTCCCGCCCACCCACCCAAGTGTTCGTGATCAAGCAATTAGATCACAAACACTTGGGCGGGTGGGTGAGGTAAATCAAACGTCCACAAAACTTGAACTTAGTTGCGGCCCACCCACCCAAGTGTTTGTGATCCAATTTTTAGATAACAAACACTTCGGTGGGTGGGTAGGGTACACCAACTCAAATCACACGCCCGTAAAACTTTAACTTAGTTACCGCCCACCCACCCAAGTGTTTGTAATACAATTTTTAATTCACAAACACTTGGGCGGGTGGGTGGGGTACACCAACTCAAATCACACGCTAGTAAAACTTTAACTTAGTTCCCACCCACCCACCCAAGTGTTCGTGATCAAGCAGTTGGATCACAAACACTTGAGCGGGTGAGTCAATCACAATAACTTAAATCACACGCCCCCAAAACTTGAACTTTGCGAGAGCCCATCCACCCAAGTGTTTCCGATCCAATCACTTGGGCGGGTGGCTTGGGCACATCAACTTAAATCACACGCTCCCAAAACTTGAACTTAGTTCCCGCCCGCCCACCCAAGTGTTCGTAATCCAATTTTTAGATAACAAACACTTGGGTGGGTGGGTGGGTAACTCCAACTTAAATCACACGGCCCAAAACTTTAACTTAGTTCTCGCCCACCCACCCAAGTGTTCGTGATCAAGCAGCTGGAACACAAACACATGGGCTGGTGACTGGGACACACCAACTCAATTTACACGCCAGCAAAACTTGAACATTGCTCCCTCCAACCCACCCAAGCGTTCGTGATCCAATATTTACATCGCACTTACACTTCGTCAGGTATCAATAGAAACCACACGCCCACATAACTTGAACATAACTTGTTTCTTCTGCTGGGAGACAGCTAGGTCAGCTATAAATCAGTACAAACTGTCACGATCAGACAAACCGTTAACAGCAAATACCATGTACGAGGGCGAGTTAATAAGTCCGTGACTTTTTAAATGAAACACAGGTCTTTGGATAAAAAATCATTTTATTTTTCAACGTAGTCTCCTTTGAGCTCTATACACTTTGTCCAACGTTTCTCCAATTTTTTTATCCCTTCCAGAAAATAAGATTTGTCGAGGTCATCAAAATAGGTATTTGTTGAGATGATTTCATCGACTCCAGTCAAATCTCTTTCCGCCAAGCCATTTCTTCAGGTTTGGAAACAAGAAATAATAACTCGGGGCTAAATCCGGAGAATAGAGCGGATGAGGGAGCAATTCGTAGCCCCTAATTCATGAATTTTTGCCATAGAAACTGCGCATGTTTGCACCCTTGCATTGTACTGATAGAAAAAACTTTTTTCTTGGCCAAATGCGATCGTTTTTTTTTTCAAATCCTCATTAAATCAACCCAATAAGTAGGCATAATATTCGCCATTGATTGTTTTGCCCTTTTGAAGGTAGTCAATGTGGATTAAAACGCGTGCATCCCAAAAAACGGTCCCCATGACTTTATTGGCTGACAAACCCATCTTGGCCTTCTTTGGCGCCGTTTCACCCTAAGAAACCCACTGTTTTGGCTGCTCTCTGGTGTGTTTCGTCCACGGTTACGAAACGGCGCTTTTACTCGTCAATTCAAAATTCACTTTTTTCCATTTTCTCCTCAAATCACGAGGTAGTCTGCTATCATTGGCTGTCAAACACAAATTAAATAGCGCAGCTTATTAAAATTTTGACAGGAGTCAGCTGACAGATGCCTCTTGATAAGAGCAGTGTTGCCCTTTCAGTTAAGAAGCGGAAAATTCAAAAAGTCACGGATAAATTGACCCGCCCGCCCACGTAAAAGCTATGCAATGCAACATACACTCCCAAACAAGACCAACCTAGTAAAACACACTTTATGTCCATCATTAAACCACCGGAGGATTATGAACGCCTACCCTTCCGCCATCCAGAATATATCGGACGAGAAAACGACTGAAACTATACAGTCGCACACAGCTCGAACCATGTACCCTCATAAATATCGACCAACAAAGTTTTAGAACCTCAACCCTTCCAGATCTACCAATTGACTCTCAGCGAAGATAACTACGCAAACAATCACAATCTCTCAAGCCACTTGAGGTTTAGTGACCAATAATACCAACAAATGAACAAAAAAAGCGACATACTTTGCAACCTCAAGACACCGGACGTGACCGAAAATAAACGCCAACTCTACCGCCCAAAAATCCTAGTTACGCCGCTGATATCTCCAATTGACTAATATTTGAATCAACTTCAAGAATTAATAACAAAAATATGTCGCTTCAAAGTATAAAAAATAAATAATGTTCTACGCCTATGCTTACAAGGTTGTAGGTAAAAAGTATTTTTAAAAAAGATTCAAAAAATTCAAAATGTCCTACATTTAAAAACAAACCAAAAATCCAAACTTTCGCAATATCACTTTTCGGGGGTGCAGCGGTAACTCGGGGACAATACCTCTAGTAGCCCCACCAACCCATCCAAATGTTGGTCATCAAGAGTTAGTATCACTACTATCCGCAGAGCGGAGTAACTTCCAATTTCTTGAAGATAAACATTTGGACAGGCGAGTGGGCTCCAGTTTTAACTAATTTTAACAGATTATGGCCGGATTTTAGTACTTTGCTATACAATCTTTGAGTTTTGTGGTTGGATTTTAGTGTTTTTGATATTTTATGGTCGGCTATATGTATTTCTTATGTTTTGTGGCCGGATTTTAAAATTTTTAACGGATTTATTGTTCTTTTGCATTTTTAAGTTTTCTAATAGGAATGTTGACATTTTATTAATTTACTTTATCGTTTTTTAGCCGGATTTTGGTATTTTTTACATGATTCTTAAGTTTTGTGGCCGGATTTTAATGTTTTTGGCATTTATGACCGGATTTTTTACAGTTTTTGATTTTTTGGTCGGTTTTTTGGTATTCTATTATTAGATGTTGACATTTTATAGCTAAATTTTAATATTTTTCACATTTTATAGCCGGATTTTAGTATATTTTTTTGTAATTCTCAAACTTTATAGCCGGATTTTAGTGTTTTTTTGCCAAAACTGATACCTTTCTTACAATTTTTGAATTTTCTAGCCATATTTTTGACATTTTATTATTGGATTTTGGTTTTTTATAAACCAGTTTGTTTATTTTCAACATTTTATAGCAGGATTTTAGATTTCTTAAGTATTTTTTAAAACTATTAGCCAAATTTGAATAATTTTAACATTTTGTGCCTGGATTTTAGTATTGTTTGATATTTTATGGCCGGATTTATGCATTGTTGACACTTAATGAACGGAATTTGGTACTTTAGATAGTTTTGTTATTCACTGACCGGATTTTTTTTAATATTACTCGGATTTTAGTTCTCTTTGCCATTTTATGGCCGGATTTTTGCATTTAATAAACGAATCTACTACTTCAAAGCAAAATTTTGATATTTATTTAGCCGGATTTTGTTTGTTTCAAGCAAAATATTGTAATTTGACAGGATTTTGATATTTTTTTTATTTCTATGGCTGGATTTGATTATTTTTTGCCATATTATGGCCGGATTTTTGCATTGCTGACATTTTTATTTTTTTTAATTTGTCTAATATGACAGTTTTGCTGTCAAATATGATATTTTATGTGAAACTTTAACTGTCAAATATGACTTTTTTGTAATTACTAATTATCACCGTCATCTTTTTAAAATCTACGCACAGCACAGATATTCAAACATTATTGTTGATTAAAGTAAAATTGCTTAAAAAACATAACTTGACAATTACTTTGTTTCTTTAACAACATAATAGCACATAGTTGGGGCATATATGGTATTTAGGGGCCGGACTGACAGTTTAGCAGAAGATTGAACACGTTGGTGGCAGGTTTTTATTTTTGAAATTATCCTTTACATTTTTAAAAACCGGATTTATTAATTTAAAGACTGGATTTATAATTTAGACAGTATTATCAGTTTGACAGTAAAATTAAACGTCTTTAAGGCCGGATTAATAATTTAGCAGTAGAATTTGACCAGATTAAACTTTTAACGGCCGAATTTACACTTTTAAAAGCCGGATTTACAGTTTTAAAGGTTAAATTTATAATTAACAATTTGGCAGTAAGTTAAATACATTAATGGCCGGATTTAAATTTTTAAAACCGCAATTAATTTTTTAAAAGCCGATTTTATAATTAGAAATTGATTTAATAATTTACAGTAAAGTTTAACACGTTAGTTGCCAAATTTTTTGTTTGGAAGACCCGATTTATATTAAACAAAAAACGAATTTATAATTTGAAAGCCGGACTAACAGTATAGGAATAGAATTTAACACATTGATGGAAGATTTTTATTTGGATTTACAGTTTTAAAGGCCAGATTATAATTTGAAAACCAAATTAACAGTTTGACAATCAAATTTAACACAGATCTACACTTTTTAAAACCGGATTTATAATTTTAAATGCAGAATTAACAATTTGGTAGTAGAATTTAACACTTTGAAGGACGGATTTGCTGTTTTAAAGGTACATATGCTGTTTATTTGGGTCATAAATTAAAGTTCTTTCACTTTTTTTTACTGAAACCAAATATTATATTATAATTGCCAGTTTTGAATACCAGATTTATACTTTTAAATGCCGGATTTACAGTTTTATAGGCCGGATTAACAGTATTGCAGTAAATTTAAACACGTTGATGGCCGGATTTACATTTTTAACATTTTATAATCTTAAAGCCAGATTAACAATTTGTCTGTTAAATTTAACACTATAAAGGCCGGATTTACGGTTTTAAATGCCAAATTTATATTTTTAAAGCCAAGTTTGATAGTAGAATTTAACACGTTGATTTGAAAGTTAAATTTAACATGTTAGTTGCCGGATTTATAATTTGGAGTCTGGATTAAACAGTTTGTAGCAGTAATTTAGCTTGTTGGTTGACGGATTTACACTTTTAA
The DNA here is from genome assembly GCA_963932245.1 of Tachinus rufipes. Classification (NCBI taxonomy): domain Eukaryota; kingdom Metazoa; phylum Arthropoda; class Insecta; order Coleoptera; family Staphylinidae; genus Tachinus; species Tachinus rufipes. The sequence continues at coordinate 113,005,359 of OZ010744.1, read as the reverse complement.
AAGACTGATTTTAACGGCCGAATTTATAATTTGAAGACCGGATTAATAGTTCGGCAGTATTTTACGTTAGTTACCGGATTTTCAGTTCTAAAAGCTCGATTTACAGTTTTAAAGATTGGATTGATAATTTGGAAGCCGGATTAACATTTTGGCAGTAAAATTTAGCACTTTGAAACGTGAATTCAGTTTTAAACATTTTTTTTTCGTTCCAAAGTGTGCAAAAAAAAAATGAAACAATTGTGATTATTAGGATTTAAGGACTTAGGAAAAAAGAGTATAGTTTTAGTTATTTTGAATTAAAAAGAGTAAAGAGTATTCTAACTTTAAAAAGATATGTTACTGAAACGGACTACATCTTGTCAGCCTCGATAACCTTTCTGTGAAATATTGGTTGTTTAGTTATTTTTCTGTCAAATGATGATAAAAGGTACAGATTTCACCCTCCCACTCAAATCCAGAATGCCCTCGACAGGTTTATTTTTTTTAAATCTCAACACTCAAAATTTAGCTCAAGGTATGGTCCACCAGCATAATTAACAAAATTGCCTGAATCCTGAGAACAATGAAAAAGCAAAACAAAATGAATACAATTTTCAGAATGTCTTAAATCAATAGTTTTCAATGTTTTATGTATGCAATTTAATTAGTAATTACTACAAACATATCTTAACCTGTACCTCAAAAATAATAAATACCAACACTTACCAAAATTGATATCAATTCAGTTAAATAATCCTTGATAGTATCTTCATCCTCATGAAGCATCCAACTCCTCTGCTGTGAATCCTCCTTACAATACGTCAATTCATGAAATATAATCTTCAACCGACTTGCATCATGAGTTTGCTCAATTTGTAAATCATCAACCGATAAATTATTCTGCGTATGTGATAAAATAGTACTTAAATAAGGAAAAACAGAAGCGGGCAGCAATTCATGCAAACCCTGAATGACTGTAGCAACTGCTATCCGACTCATTTCATGCGATAAATTCGTATTAATCCGTACACTCTCAACCAACTCATAAACAGTCTGGGAATTAATAACCGGTCCACTGGAATGATTCGAAACTTGCTCATGAATACTACCGTCCGATTTTTTTCGATTACCTTTATCCTTTTTACAATCATCCTGAATATTATCAATGGATTTTTTAATAACATCCTTACCGGTATTATTTTTATGTATCGGTTTAATAGGTTCCTCAATTATATCCTTCTTATCATCACTCTTATTAGACGAATTAAAAGAAGACGAGCTTGAATTGCTTTTAACAATCGATTCTAATTGTCCTTCAGAATTTTTATAAAGTAAAGGAGGTAGATTATCGGCATTATCAGTATTAGAAAATTCAATATTCCGTTTCATTTCTTTAAGGCGTAATAATAATTCTTTCTTATCAGAAAACAGGTACTCGGGTGATATTTCGTTACGTCGTACGTAATCAATAACGTTTTCTAAATATTGTATGTAGAATGATGGGCTGACCGTTATGGTTTCGACGTAATTCGATGGTATGAAACCCATTTCACCTCGCTCGTTAATAACTTCCCACCAATTTTTATGTTTCGTGGTCGTTTGATGGAGGATGAAATAGTCGTTCACTTTAAAACTGAGTGTTTTGGCATAGGTTGCTTTGAAGTCATACATACTTCTAAGCATGTCCAGATTACCTATTAATGAAATTTAATTATAATTTGTTGGTTTATTAGTGAAATTTTTATTGATGTACTTACCCATACGAATCATCGTGTTCGACATGGTGGGTGGTAAGGTGAGATATTCGCGGACAAGCTTAAAACACTTTAATGGGGCGCATAAATACTCTATTTTGTATTCTGACAAGCGCTGACAATTACCACTTGGTCACGCCTCTTTTTTGTTTATTTCGCGATTCTCAGCTGTTTTAATGTCTGCAGAGTGCTGCCCTCTATTGTCATCTAAAAAATTAAAACAGAGTATTCAAGCATGTTGTCGTTTCTAATGTTGGTTCGTCAAAATTTCTTATCTATTGCGATTACTTTTTAAGTTCTTAGCAACACAATATAATTAGATATTTGAAAATAAATTTTTAGTTTAATGAGAAATGACTCAATAAGTCTCGAGCTGCTGATTATTATTAAACCTTTGTTTATAATAAGTTGTAAATTATATAACCATTTACTCATATGTGCAATATAAATAGCATATCAATAAACTTGCGTAAAATCAAAATAGTTGAGTTGTTTTTTTTTTTTTTTTTTTTTATTTAAGGGGAAAAGGAGGAACGCAATTCAAAAGGTTTTCCTTCGGCGATCGACGAAAGTTTCGGTTTTATCGTACATAAGCTCACGTCGCCACACTAAAATTCGCAAATGTGGACCAATGTTGGTAATTTTTTGGTTACTGGGGTAATTTGGACCCCTGATTACGATTCCGGAATCGGCGTTTTGATATTCTTAACCGTTCATCTTCTAATTCAAAGCGGTTTTTCGGTGTATTTTTATTACGAAAACGTGTGAAACAAATATAGTTTTAACCGGCCGAGGAGGACGCAATTGCTCCTGTGGCAAGCCAACAGACTCGGGCGGATGCTCTTGCAAACCGGAAGTCCGTAGGTCAAAGGGTTTTCTTTCGGCGATCGATTGTATCGCTTATTACGTAGGCATGCTCGCGTTTGTCAGAGTAAAACCCACAAATGTGGATGAAAGTTTGTAATTTTTTGCTTTCTGGGGTAATTTGGAGCCCTGATTACGATTTCAATATCGCCGTTTCGATATTCTCATCATTTCCCCCTCTTATTCAATATTGGCTATTTTCGGTCAATTTGAAAGTTCTAAATGCGTGAAACTAACATACTTCTAGGCGGCGGATGGGGACGCAAATTTTTTTGTGCAAAGCCACAGACCCCAGTAGGTTGTCCGCCAAAGCGGAAGTCCGTGCTTAAAGGGGTTCTCCTTCGGCGATCGAAAGAGTCTAAACATACCAAAGGGGGGGGTCTTTCTCCTTTTTGGACTAGGATTTTTTCAATTTTAGGACAAAAAGGTCGCTTTTTTTGCATTTCCTGACGTAAAATGAACCCCTGATTACGATTTTGGGGGACCGACTCCGATATTCCTAGCACCCTGGCGGCAATTTTAAAATAACCGCAAAAAACACGATTTTTTTGAGTTTTAAAGAGCAAAAAAGGCACTAAACAGTGAAGGGCAGGGACGCAATTGCTCCTGAAGGTAGTCAACAGACCCAGCTAAATCCCTGCCAAACCGGAAGTCCGTAGGTAAAAGGGTTTTCCTTCGGCGATCGACGAAAGTTTCGGTTTTATCGCCAATACGTACATAAGCTCACGTCGCCACACTAAAATTCGCAAATGTTGACCAATGTTGGTAATTTTTTGGTTACTGGGGTAATTTGGACCCCTGATTACGATTCCGGAATCGGCGTTTTGATATTCTTAACCGTTCATCTTCTAATTCAAAGCGGTTTTTCGGTGTATTTTTATTAAGAAAACGTGTGAAACAAATATAGTTTTAACCGGGCGAGGAGGACGCAATTGCTCCTGTGGCAAGCCAACAGACCCCGGCAGATGTTTTTGCAAACGGGAAGTCCGTAGGTCAAAGGGTTTTCTTTCGGCGATCGATTGTATCGCTTATTACGTATGCATGCTCGCGTTTGTCAGAGTAAAACCCACAAATGTGGATGAAAGTTTGTAATTTTTTGCTTTCTGGGGTAATTTGGAGCCCTGATTACGATTTCAATATCGCCGTTTCGATATTCTCATCATTTCCCCCTCTTATTCAATAATGGCTATTTTCGGTCAATTTGAAAGTTCTAAATGCGTGAAACTAACATACTTCTAGGCGGCGGATGGGGACGCAAATTTTTTTGTGCAAAGCCACAGACCCCAGTAGGTTGTCCGCCAAAGCGGAAGTCCGTGCTTAAAGGGGTTCTCTTTCGGCGATCGAAAGAGTCAAAACATACCAAAGGGGGGGGTCTTTCTTCTTTTTGGACTAGGATTTTTTCAATTTTAGGACAAAAAGGTCGCTTTTTTTGCATTTCCTGACGTAAAATGAACCCCTGATTACGATTTTGGGGGTCCGACTCCGATATTCCTAGCACCCTGGCGGCAATTTTAAAATAACCGCGAAAAACACGATTTTTTTGAGTTTTAAAAAGCAAAAAGGCACTAAACAGTGGAGGGCAGGGACGCAACTGCTCCTGAAGGTAGTCAACAGACCCAGCTGAATCCCCGCCAAACCGGAAGTCCGTAGGTCAAAGGGTTTTCCTTCGGCGATCGACGAAAGTTTCGGTTTTATCGCCAATACGTACATAAGCTCACGTTGCCACACTAAAATTTGCAAATGTGGACCAATGTTGGTAATTTTTTGGTTACTGGGGTAATTTGGACCCCTGATTACGATTCCGGAATCGCCGTTTTGATATTCTTAACCGTTCATCTTCTAATTCAAAGCGGTTTTTTGGTGTATTTTTATTACGAAAACGTGTGAAACAAATATAGTTTTAACCGGGCGAGGAGGACGCAATTGCTCCTGTGGCAAGCCAACAGACCCCGGCAGATGTTTTTGCAAACGGGAAGTCCGTAGGTCAAAGGGTTTTCTTTCGGCGATCGATTGTATCGCTTATTACGTATGCATGCTCGCGTTTGTCAGAGTAAAACCCACAAATGTGGATGAAAGTTTGTAATTTTTTGCTTTCTGGGGTAATTTGGAGCCCTGATTACGATTTCAATATCGCCGTTTCGATATTCTCATCATTTCCCCCTCTTATTCAATAATGGCTATTTTCGGTCAATTTGAAAGTTCTAAATGCGTGAAACTAACATACTTCTAGGCGGCGGATGGGGACGCAAATTTTTTTGTGCAAAGCCACAGACCCCAGTAGGTTGTCCGCCAAAGCGGAAGTCCGTGCTTAAAGGGGTTCTCTTTCGGCGATCGAAAGAGTCAAAACATACCAAAGGGGGGGGGTCTTTCTTCTTTTTGGACTAGGATTTTTTCAATTTTAGGACAAAAAGGTCGCTTTTTTTGCATTTCCTGACGTAAAATGAACCCCTGATTACGATTTTGGGGGTCCGACTCCGATATTCCTAGCACCCTGGCGGCAATTTTAAAATAACCGCGAAAAACACGATTTTTTTGAGTTTTAAAGAGCAAAAAAGGCACTAAACAGTGGAGGGCAGGGACGCAACTGCTCCTGAAGGTAGTCAACAGACCCAGCTGAATCCCCGCCAAACCGGAAGTCCGTAGGTCAAAGGGTTTTCCTTCGGCGATCGACGAAAGTTTCGGTTTTATCGCCAATACGTACATAAGCTCACGTCGCCTCACTAAAATTCGCAAATGTGGACCAATGTTGGTAATTTTTTGGTTACTGGGGTAATTTGGACCCCTGATTACGATTCCGGAATCGCCGTTTTGATATTCTTAACCGTTCATCTTCTAATTCAAAGCGGTTTTTTGGTGTATTTTTATTACGAAAACGTGTGAAACAAATATAGTTTTAACCGGGCGAGGAGGACGCAATTGCTCCTGTGGCAAGCCAACAGACCCCGGCAGATGTTTTCTTTCGGCGATCGATTGTATCGCTTATTACGTATGCATGCTCGCGTTTGTCAGAGTAAAACCCACAAATGTGGATGAAAGTTTGTAATTTTTTGCTTTCTGGGGTAATTTGGAGCCCTGATTACGATTTCAATATCGCCGTTTCGATATTCTCATCATTTCCCCCTCTTATTCAATAATGGCTATTTTCGGTCAATTTGAAAGTTCTAAATGCGTGAAACTAACATACTTCTAGGCGGCGGATGGGGACGCAAATTTTTTTGTGCAAAGCCACAGACCCCAGTAGGTTGTCCGCCAAAGCGGAAGTCCGTGCTTAAAGGGGTTCTCTTTCGGCGATCGAAAGAGTCAAAACATACCAAAGGGGGGGGGGTCTTTCTTCTTTTTGGACTAGGATTTTTTCAATTTTAGGACAAAAAGGTCGCTTTTTTTGCATTTCCTGACGTAAAATGAACCCCTGATTACGATTTTGGGGGTCCGACTCCGATATTCCTAGCACCCTGGCGGCAATTTTAAAATAACCGCGAAAAACACGATTTTTTTGAGTTTTAAAGAGCAAAAAAGGCACTAAACAGTGGAGGGCAGGGACGCAACTGCTCCTGAAGGTAGTCAACAGACCCAGCTGAATCCCCGCCAAACCGGAAGTCCGTAGGTCAAAGGGTTTTCCTTCGGCGATTGACGAAAGTTTCGGTTTTATCGCCAATACGTACATAAGCTCACGTCGCCTCACTAAAATTCGCAAATGTGGACCAATGTTGGTAATTTTTTGGTTACTGGGGTAATTTGGACCCCTGATTACGATTCCGGAATCGCCGTTTTGATATTCTTAACCGTTCATCTTCTAATTCAAAGCGGTTTTTTGGTGTATTTTTATTACGAAAACGTGTGAAACAAATATAGTTTTAACCGGGCGAGGAGGACGCAATTGCTCCTGTGGCAAGCCAACAGACCCCGGCAGATGTTTTTGCAAACGGGAAGTCCGTAGGTCAAAGGGTTTTCTTTCGGCGATCGATTGTATCGCTTATTACGTATGCATGCTCGCGTTTGTCAGAGTAAAACCCACAAATGTGGATGAAAGTTTGTAATTTTTTGCTTTCTGGGGTAATTTGGAGCCCTGATTACGATTTCAATATCGCCGTTTCGATATTCTCATCATTTCCCCCTCTTATTCAATAATGGCTATTTTCGGTCAATTTGAAAGTTCTAAATGCGTGAAACTAACATACTTCTAGGCGGCGGATGGGGACGCAAATTTTTTTGTGCAAAGCCACAGACCCCAGTAGGTTGTCCGCCAAAGCGGAAGTCCGTGCTTAAAGGGGTTCTCTTTCGGCGATCGAAAGAGTCAAAACATACCAAAGGGGGGGGGTCTTTCTTCTTTTTGGACTAGGATTTTTTCAATTTTAGGACAAAAAGGTCGCTTTTTTTGCATTTCCTGACGTAAAATGAACCCCTGATTACGATTTTGGGGGTCCGACTCCGATATTCCTAGCACCCTGGCGGCAATTTTAAAATAACCGCGAAAAACACGATTTTTTTGAGTTTTAAAGAGCAAAAAAGGCACTAAACAGTGGAGGGCAGGGACGCAACTGCTCCTGAAGGTAGTCAACAGACCCAGCTGAATCCCCGCCAAACCGGAAGTCCGTAGGTCAAAGGGTTTTCCTTCGGCGATCGACGAAAGTTTCGGTTTTATCGCCAATACACGTCGCCACACTAAAATTCGCAAATGTGGACCAATGTCGGTAATTTTTTGGTTACTGGGGTAATTTGGACCCCTGATTACGATTCCGGAATCGCCGTTTTGATATTCTTAACCGTTCATCTTCTAATTCAAAGCGGTTTTTTGGTGTATTTTTATTACGAAAACGTGTGAAACAAATATAGTTTTAACCGGGCGAGGAGGACGCAATTGCTCCTGTGGCAAGCCAACAGACCCCGGCAGATGTTTTCTTTCGGCGATCGATTGTATCGCTTATTACGTATGCATGCTCGCGTTTGTCAGAGTAAAACCCACAAATGTGGATGAAAGTTTGTAATTTTTTGCTTTCTGGGGTAATTTGGAGCCCTGATTACGATTTCAATATCGCCGTTTCGATATTCTCATCATTTCCCCCTCTTATTCAATAATGGCTATTTTCGGTCAATTTGAAAGTTCTAAATGCGTGAAACTAACATACTTCTAGGCGGCGGATGGGGACGCAAATTTTTTTGTGCAAAGCCACAGACCCCAGTAGGTTGTCCGCCAAAGCGGAAGTCCGTGCTTAAAGGGGTTCTCTTTCGGCGATCGAAAGAGTCAAAACATACCAAAGGGGGGGGGTCTTTCTTCTTTTTGGACTAGGATTTTTTCAATTTTAGGACAAAAAGGTCGCTTTTTTTGCATTTCCTGACGTAAAATGAACCCCTGATTACGATTTTGGGGGTCCGACTCCGATATTCCTAGCACCCTGGCGGCAATTTTAAAATAACCGCGAAAAACACGATTTTTTTGAGTTTTAAAGAGCAAAAAAGGCACTAAACAGTGGAGGGCAGGGACGCAACTGCTCCTGAAGGTAGTCAACAGACCCAGCTGAATCCCCGCCAAACCGGAAGTCCGTAGGTCAAAGGGTTTTCCTTCGGCGATCGACGAAAGTTTCGGTTTTATCGCCAATACACGTCGCCACACTAAAATTCGCAAATGTGGACCAATGTCGGTAATTTTTTGGTTACTGGGGTAATTTGGACCCCTGATTACGATTCCGGAATCGCCGTTTTGATATTCTTAACCGTTCATCTTCTAATTCAAAGCGGTTTTTTGGTGTATTTTTATTACGAAAACGTGTGAAACAAATATAGTTTTAACCGGGCGAGGAGGACGCAATTGCTCCTGTGGCAAGCCAACAGACCCCGGCAGATGTTTTCTTTCGGCGATCGATTGTATCGCTTATTACGTATGCATGCTCGCGTTTGTCAGAGTAAAACCCACAAATGTGGATGAAAGTTTGTAATTTTTTGCTTTCTGGGGTAATTTGGAGCCCTGATTACGATTTCAATATCGCCGTTTCGATATTCTCATCATTTCCCCCTCTTATTCAATAATGGCTATTTTCGGTCAATTTGAAAGTTCTAAATGCGTGAAACTAACATACTTCTAGGCGGCGGATGGGGACGCAAATTTTTTTGTGCAAAGCCACAGACCCCAGTAGGTTGTCCGCCAAAGCGGAAGTCCGTGCTTAAAGGGGTTCTCTTTCGGCGATCGAAAGAGTCAAAACATACCAAAGGGGGGGGGTCTTTCTTCTTTTTGGACTAGGATTTTTTCAATTTTAGGACAAAAAGGTCGCTTTTTTTGCATTTCCTGACGTAAAATGAACCCCTGATTACGATTTTGGGGGTCCGACTCCGATATTCCTAGCACCCTGGCGGCAATTTTAAAATAACCGCAAAAAACACGATTTTTTTGAGTTTTAAAGAGCAAAAAAGGCACTAAACAGTGGAGGGCAGGGACGCAACTGCTCCTGAAGGTAGTCAACAGACCCAGCTGAATCCCCGCCAAACCGGAAGTCCGTAGGTCAAAGGGTTTTCCTTCGGCGATCGACGAAAGTTTCGGTTTTATCGCCAATACACGTCGCCACACTAAAATTCGCAAATGTGGACCAATGTTGGTAATTTTTTGGTTACTGGGGTAATTTGGACCCCTGATTACGATTCCGGAATCGCCGTTTTGATATTCTTAACCGTTCATCTTCTAATTCAAAGCGGTTTTTTGGTGTATTTTTATTACGAAAACGTGTGAAACAAATATAGTTTTAACCGGGCGAGGAGGACGCAATTGCTCCTGTGGCAAGCCAACAGACCCCGGCAGATGTTTTCTTTCGGCGATCGATTGTATCGCTTATTACGTATGCATGCTCGCGTTTGTCAGAGTAAAACCCACAAATGTGGATGAAAGTTTGTAATTTTTTGCTTTCTGGGGTAATTTGGAGCCCTGATTACGATTTCAATATCGCCGTTTCGATATTCTCATCATTTCCCCCTCTTATTCAATAATGGCTATTTTCGGTCAATTTGAAAGTTCTAAATGCGTGAAACTAACATACTTCTAGGCGGCGGATGGGGACGCAAATTTTTTTGTGCAAAGCCACAGACCCCAGTAGGTTGTCCGCCAAAGCGGAAGTCCGTGCTTAAAGGGGTTCTCTTTCGGCGATCGAAAGAGTCAAAACATACCAAAGGGGGGGGGTCTTTCTTCTTTTTGGACTAGGATTTTTTCAATTTTAGGACAAAAAGGTCGCTTTTTTTGCATTTCCTGACGTAAAATGAACCCCTGATTACGATTTTGGGGGTCCGACTCCGATATTCCTAGCACCCTGGCGGCAATTTTAAAATAACCGCGAAAAACACGATTTTTTTGAGTTTTAAAGAGCAAAAAAGGCACTAAACAGTGGAGGGCAGGGACGCAACTGCTCCTGAAGGTAGTCAACAGACCCAGCTGAATCCCCGCCAAACCGGAAGTCCGTAGGTCAAAGGGTTTTCCTTCGGCGATCGACGAAAGTTTCGGTTTTATCGCCAATACACGTCGCCACACTAAAATTCGCAAATGTGGACCAATGTAGGTAATTTTTTGGTTACTGGGGTAATTTGGACCCCTGATTACGATTCCGGAATCGCCGTTTTGATATTCTTAACCGTTCATCTTCTAATTCAAAGCGGTTTTTTGGTGTATTTTTATTACGAAAACGTGTGAAACAAATATAGTTTTAACCGGGCGAGGAGGACGCAATTGCTCCTGTGGCAAGCCAACAGACCCCGGCAGATGTTTTCTTTCGGCGATCGATTGTATCGCTTATTACGTATGCATGCTCGCGTTTGTCAGAGTAAAACCCACAAATGTGGATGAAAGTTTGTAATTTTTTGCTTTCTGGGGTAATTTGGAGCCCTGATTACGATTTCAATATCGCCGTTTCGATATTCTCATCATTTCCCCCTCTTATTCAATAATGGCTATTTTCGGTCAATTTGAAAGTTCTAAATGCGTGAAACTAACATACTTCTAGGCGGCGGATGGGGACGCAAATTTTTTTGTGCAAAGCCACAGACCCCAGTAGGTTGTCCGCCAAAGCGGAAGTCCGTGCTTAAAGGGGTTCTCTTTCGGCGATCGAAAGAGTCAAAACATACCAAAGGGGGGGGGTCTTTCTTCTTTTTGGACTAGGATTTTTTCAATTTTAGGACAAAAAGGTCGCTTTTTTTGCATTTCCTGACGTAAAATGAACCCCTGATTACGATTTTGGGGGTCCGACTCCGATATTCCTAGCACCCTGGCGGCAATTTTAAAATAACCGCGAAAAACACGATTTTTTTGAGTTTTAAAGAGCAAAAAAGGCACTAAACAGTGGAGGGCAGGGACGCAACTGCTCCTGAAGGTAGTCAACAGACCCAGCTGAATCCCCGCCAAACCGGAAGTCCGTAGGTCAAAGGGTTTTCCTTCGGCGATCGACGAAAGTTTCGGTTTTATCGCCAATACACGTCGCCACACTAAAATTCGCAAATGTGGACCAATGTTGGTAATTTTTTGGTTACTGGGGTAATTTGGACCCCTGATTACGATTCCGGAATCGCCGTTTTGATATTCTTAACCGTTCATCTTCTAATTCAAAGCGGTTTTTTGGTGTATTTTTATTACGAAAACGTGTGAAACAAATATAGTTTTAACCGGGCGAGGAGGACGCAATTGCTCCTGTGGCAAGCCAACAGACCCCGGCAGATGTTTTCTTTCGGCGATCGATTGTATCGCTTATTACGTATGCATGCTCGCGTTTGTCAGAGTAAAACCCACAAATGTGGATGAAAGTTTGTAATTTTTTGCTTTCTGGGGTAATTTGGAGCCCTGATTACGATTTCAATATCGCCGTTTCGATATTCTCATCATTTCCCCCTCTTATTCAATAATGGCTATTTTCGGTCAATTTGAAAGTTCTAAATGCGTGAAACTAACATACTTCTAGGCGGCGGATGGGGACGCAAATTTTTTTGTGCAAAGCCACAGACCCCAGTAGGTTGTCCGCCAAAGCGGAAGTCCGTGCTTAAAGGGGTTCTCTTTCGGCGATCGAAAGAGTCAAAACATACCAAAGGGGGGGGGTCTTTCTTCTTTTTGGACTAGGATTTTTTCAATTTTAGGACAAAAAGGTCGCTTTTTTTGCATTTCCTGACGTAAAATGAACCCCTGATTACGATTTTGGGGGTCCGACTCCGATATTCCTAGCACCCTGGCGGCAATTTTAAAATAACCGCGAAAAACACGATTTTTTTGAGTTTTAAAGAGCAAAAAAGGCACTAAACAGTGGAGGGCAGGGACGCAACTGCTCCTGAAGGTAGTCAACAGACCCAGCTGAATCCCCGCCAAACCGGAAGTCCGTAGGTCAAAGGGTTTTCCTTCGGCGATCGACGAAAGTTTCGGTTTTATCGCCAATACACGTCGCCACACTAAAATTCGCAAATGTGGACCAATGTAGGTAATTTTTTGGTTACTGGGGTAATTTGGACCCCTGATTACGATTCCGGAATCGCCGTTTTGATATTCTTAACCGTTCATCTTCTAATTCAAAGCGGTTTTTTGGTGTATTTTTATTACGAAAACGTGTGAAACAAATATAGTTTTAACCGGGCGAGGAGGACGCAATTGCTCCTGTGGCAAGCCAACAGACCCCGGCAGATGTTTTCTTTCGGCGATCGATTGTATCGCTTATTACGTATGCATGCTCGCGTTTGTCAGAGTAAAACCCACAAATGTGGATGAAAGTTTGTAATTTTTTGCTTTCTGGGGTAATTTGGAGCCCTGATTACGATTTCAATATCGCCGTTTCGATATTCTCATCATTTCCCCCTCTTATTCAATAATGGCTATTTTCGGTCAATTTGAAAGTTCTAAATGCGTGAAACTAACATACTTCTAGGCGGCGGATGGGGACGCAAATTTTTTTGTGCAAAGCCACAGACCCCAGTAGGTTGTCCGCCAAAGCGGAAGTCCGTGCTTAAAGGGGTTCTCTTTCGGCGATCGAAAGAGTCAAAACATACCAAAGGGGGGGGGTCTTTCTTCTTTTTGGACTAGGATTTTTTCAATTTTAGGACAAAAAGGTCGCTTTTTTTGCATTTCCTGACGTAAAATGAACCCCTGATTACGATTTTGGGGGTCCGACTCCGATATTCCTAGCACCCTGGCGGCAATTTTAAAATAACCGCGAAAAACACGATTTTTTTGAGTTTTAAAGAGCAAAAAAGGCACTAAACAGTGGAGGGCAGGGACGCAACTGCTCCTGAAGGTAGTCAACAGACCCAGCTGAATCCCCGCCAAACCGGAAGTCCGTAGGTCAAAGGGTTTTCCTTCGGCGATCGACGAAAGTTTCGGTTTTATCGCCAATACGTACATAAGCTCACGTCGCCACACTAAAATTCGCAAATGTGGACCAATGTTGGTAATTTTTTGGTTACTGGGGTAATTTGGACCCCTGATTACGATTCCGGAATCGCCGTTTTGATATTCTTAACCGTTCATCTTCTAATTCAAAGCGGTTTTTTGGTGTATTTTTATTACGAAAACGTGTGAAACAAATATAGTTTTAACCGGGCGAGGAGGACGCAATTGCTCCTGTGGCAAGCCAACAGACCCCGGCAGATGTTTTTGCAAACGGGAAGTCCGTAGGTCAAAGGGTTTTCTTTCGGCGATCGATTGTATCGCTTATTACGTATGCATGCTCGCGTTTGTCAGAGTAAAACCCACAAATGTGGATGAAAGTTTGTAATTTTTTGCTTTCTGGGGTAATTTGGAGCCCTGATTACGATTTCAATATCGCCGTTTCGATATTCTCATCATTTCCCCCTCTTATTCAATAATGGCTATTTTCGGTCAATTTGAAAGTTCTAAATGCGTGAAACTAACATACTTCTAGGCGGCGGATGGGGACGCAAATTTTTTTGTGCAAAGCCACAGACCCCAGTAGGTTGTCCGCCAAAGCGGAAGTCCGTGCTTAAAGGGGTTCTCTTTCGGCGATCGAAAGAGTCAAAACATACCAAAGGGGGGGGGTCTTTCTTCTTTTTGGACTAGGATTTTTTCAATTTTAGGACAAAAAGGTCGCTTTTTTTGCATTTCCTGACGTAAAATGAACCCCTGATTACGATTTTGGGGGTCCGACTCCGATATTCCTAGCACCCTGGCGGCAATTTTAAAATAACCGCGAAAAACACGATTTTTTTGAGTTTTAAAGAGCAAAAAAGGCACTAAACAGTGGAGGGCAGGGACGCAACTGCTCCTGAAGGTAGTCAACAGACCCAGCTGAATCCCCGCCAAACCGGAAGTCCGTAGGTCAAAGGGTTTTCCTTCGGCGATCGACGAAAGTTTCCGTTTTATCGCCAATACGTACATAAGCTCACGTCGCCACACTAAAATTCGCAAATGTGGACCAATGTTGGTAATTTTTTGGTTACTGGGGTAATTTGGACCCCTGATTACGATTCCGGAATCGCCGTTTTGATATTCTTAACCGTTCATCTTCTAATTCAAAGCGGGTTTTCGGTGTATTTTTATTAAGAAAACGTGTGAAACAAATATAGTTTTAACCGGGCGAGGAGGACGCAATTGCTCCTGTGGCAAGCCAACAGACTCGGGCGGATGCTCTTGCAAACCGGAAGTCCGTAGGTCAAAGGGTTTTCTTTCGGCGATCGATTGTATCGCTTATTACGTAGGCATGCTCGCGTTTGTCAGAGTAAAACCCACAAATGTGGATGAAAGTTTGTAATTTTTTGCTTTCTGGGGTAATTTGGAGCCCTGATTACGATTTCAATATCGCCGTTTCGATATTTTCATCATTTCCCCCTCTTATTCAATAATGGCTATTTTCGGTCAATTTGAAAGTTTTAAATGCGTGAAACTAACATACTTCTAGGCGGCGGATGGGGACGCAAATTTTCTTGTGCAAAGCCACAGACCCCAGTAGGTTGTCCGCCAAAGCGGAAGTCCGTGCTTAAAGGGGTTCTCTTTCGGCGATCGAAAGAGTCAAAACATACCAAAGGGGGGGGTCTTTCTCCTTTTTGGACTAGAATTTTTTCAATTTTAGGACAAAAAGGTCGCTTTTTTTGCATTTCCTGACGTAAAATGAACCCCTGATTACGATTTTGGGGGTCCGACTCCGATATTCCTAGCACCCTGGCGGCAATTTTAAAATAACCGCGAAAAACACGATTTTTTTGAGTTTTAAAGAGCAAAAACGGCACTAAACAGTGAAGGGCAGAGACGCAATTGCTCCTGAAGGTAGCCAACAGACCCAGCTGAATCCCCGCCAAACCGGAAGTCCGTAGGTCAAAGGGTTTTCCTTCGGCGATCGACGAAAGTTTCGGTTTTATCGCCAATACGTACATAAGCTCACGTCGCCACACTAAAATTCGCAAATGTGGACCAATGTTGGTAATTTTTTGGTTACTGGGGTAATTTGGACCCCTGATTACGATTCCGGAATCGCCGTTTTGATATTCTTAATCGTTCATCATTTAATTCAAAGCGGTTTTTCGGTGTATTTTTATTAAAAAAACGTGTGAAACAAATATAGTTTTAACCGGGCGAGGAGGACGCAATTGCTCCTGTGGCAAGCCAACAGACTCGGGCGGAAGCTCTTGCAAACCGGAAGTCCGTAGGTCAAAGGGTTTTCTTTCGGCGATCGATTGTATCGCTTATTACGTATGCATGCTCGCGTATGTCACAGTAAAACCCACAAATGTGGATGAAAGTTTGTAATTTTTTGCTTTCTGCGGTAATTTGGAGCCCTGATTACGATTTCAATATCGCCGTTTCGACATTCTCATCAGTTCCTCCTCTTATCCAATATTGGCTTTTTTGGTCAATATGAATTTCACAAAAGTGGGAAACTAATATACTTCTAGCTATTGTTAGTGGAATTATTTGAAAATATTCATTTAATTTAAAATATTATTGCTTCTAAAGTTTAATTACAGTAAATATACCGCAAAAACGGTACATGGCAACGCAGCCAACAGCTGATTATTTACAACAATGCCCATCAGAAAATTAAACTTAAATTTTGTTGTTCTCAATGCTTACCTAATATGCACCAAATAATTAAATCACATTTTAGTTTAAAATATTATTTGATCAAAAATATTAGTTAGTTCACTATTTTAAACAACAAATTACTTATGTTGCTCTTGTCACTATTTATTCACCAACTAACTCTAATTGTGGTCAATTAATTGCGTAATTGTTGTTTATTACATATCGCTGGGTGCGACAATATTCGAATGAAAGAGATCTGGATCTGCAGTTTTTATTTTTGAAAGTGTGAAAGTGTTGTGGTTGTGAGAGAATTGAGAAGTGGAACGACATTCTCCAAAATCACACTTAATTAATTCAATTATCTTTATTTAAGATTATTTAATAGTCCATTGTGTGTTAATTCATTTATTAGATTAATATTTTTAGCATAAATCTTTGTAATTGTTACGAATGTTAACGTAATCATTTAGAAACAATAGAAATTTAAATGAAATATTTAATTGGAATTATTTAATTGTAGAACACTTTTTTGAATATTTTTTAGTTTGGCGCTCAGTCCAATTTAATGTTGGCAACCATTACTCCGCGTTTAATTTGTGTGCATCAAATAATTTGATAACTCGCAAACCATACATTGGATTTGGATGCACTTTGTTGGTAATATACTTCATAATAAATACTAATAACTGTGTAAATTGTAACAAATTCGATATAAATTCAATTTTATAGATCACAAGTAATTCTTTCTATAAGTGCTGGAGATTTAAATATTTTATACTCGATTATAATTACTACCAACTGTACAAATTGTGCCAAATTTGATAAGACATATTTAATATAACCTCAGTTTAATTGATCTCAATTTACTCATTCCACAAATGATGATGTACAGAAACAAATTTATAACTTCCAATCAATACATTGGATCTGAATGCAATTTGCAAAAAAAAATACTTCATTATAATTCCTACCAACTATATAAATTCTAACAAATTTGATGCGATGCATTTGACATAACCTCAATTTTTCTGAACTCAATTAACTCATTGCACGAATACTGATGTGAAGAAACAAATTAATAACTTGTAATCTATTCATTGGATTTTAATTAAATTTGTTGAAAATATACTTCATTATAATTACTACCAACAGTATAAGTTGTAACAAATTCGATACGATAGATTTGATATAACCTCAATTTACTTATTCCACGAATGCTAATATGCAGAAACAAATTAATAACTTTCAATCTATACATTGAATCTGAATACTATTTCTTGAAAATATACTTTATTATAATTTGTACCAACTGTATAAATTGCAACAAATTCGATACGATAGATTTAACATAACCTCAATTTAATTAGGCAATGCTCGTATACACTTAGCCCAACACATAGAAATATCAATATTTAAATCACTTTATTTTTAAAGAATATAATACGTTTAGAATTACAAAACATTTTGTATTAATCTAACACTTAAAAATACGTATCAACAATACCTAACATGTCTTTTACAAATACAATAAACAACATCAAATATAATTTAAAAAAATACAACGTGTAAAGAGTAAATAGCATATTCAAAAATATAACATTTATGACTCTAAAATATGAATAAAGCACACATTTTCTTTCACATATTTGGCGTAAGGTAAAATCCATTTTGGTCCTTCAATAATTGTAATACTATCGGAAGGTACTGTAGTTTATTATTCGCCGATTAAGGCCAATAAGCATTTCTTGTAGTCACCTGAAGTATCACCCTGAAAATTAAATTATTATTAGACTTGCATAGTAAACAGTTTCGGTACAATAGATGTTTATTCAAATGAATTATTGCGTTATTTTTACATTCATACTGAAATCATTCACCATATCAGTGTTAACAGGATTATGAAAAACATGACATGCTAAAATTATGTCATGCAAGACAAGATTAACTATTTATGTGTTATTTCAATTTTTTTGCTAGCAGTTTACAATTTATGTTAATTTCCTTTCCACACAAACACTAGTGTTTCAGGATATGCATCCTTCATTAGTATGCCTTGCAACTCAATCTTATAAAATATTAACTCAATTATTACTTCATACTATTACTTACAGAAATAGCATCCTTTAATGATTCCCCATATTTGGCTTGATAGCTTGTCTTAATGTCCTGCATGTCCACTTCGCATCTGGTTGCGATTAATCTCATTAATTGACGATCGTTGGTGCCCATGCCGGCGACGCTCTTCTTTAACATTTTGGCGAAGAACGCCGGACGGTTGCGCACTGAGCGAATGATGGCTAAAAGACCATCCTCGGAATCGCCTGAGAATTCGCTTTTGATGGCTTTTTCGATTTCGTGGCCTGCGATGCGCTGATATTCGTCGAAGACGCAACGCAATTGGGCGAAATTGCGTTGACATAGAATCATGTTGAATGTAGATTCGTCAGTACCAAGACGTAGTTCACCTAAGAAGAAATAAAATAAAGGTTTTATTTATCTAAACGCCAGCCATTGAAATAAAATTTTAATAATTTCAATAATATTAACAAATTACCTGCGTTGAATAGAGCTTGAGCATCAGAACTAGCTCCAGATGGATCAGTATGCATGCTCTCGTCTCTGCCGGCGTTGCAAAGTGATACCATCAAACGTTTGAATGTGCCTGAAGTATCGTTGCTTAGATCTTCTTCTAGTGATCTGAAGAATACTGTAACAAACAATATAATTAAAAAAAATCATTTACAGTCTAAACAATGATTAGAATAAATTATGCAACCCAATCCAACAGCAAAGCGGCTAAACAAATGTTTCAGTTTTCAAAAATGTTTATTAGTGTATCTTGGTAGTTTTTAATCATTAAAGTCTTTCAAATAACGCGCGCAAAAAACTACACGGACCGCTTACTAAACACCTTACCTAATTAGCACCTCAACAATAAATACGTTTATAAAACTATTTTGGATTAAATATTTGCAATAAATAAGTTTCGTGAGCTTCAGCAAATTAAATTTGTACATAAAAACGTTTTCTATGCAATTTATTGCGTTTTTAGTGCAATTTTTGACATTTTCATATTTTTTTTGGTTATAAATACATTTTTAGAATATTTTTAAAACATTTGATTGCAATGAATGAGTTTTTCAAGCTTCATTAGAACTATTTACAACGAATTTTGTACATGAAACAATTTTTTGCGTTTTTGGATATATTTTTTTGTCAAAAATGCGTTTTTAGAACAATTTTAAATTGAAAAATTGCAATAAATGCTTTTTTCAAACTTTATTAGAGCAATTTACAATTAAATTGGTACAAGAAAGTGTTTTCTAAGCAGTGATATATTTTTTTTGCAAAAAATGCATTTTTAGAACAGTTTTATATTTAAATACGACAGTTTACGTAAAAAATGTACAAATTTATCACACTTAACGCGTACGAAAACATAGTTATTACTATCTTAGTATGTTTGAAGACATATTGAGCTAACAGCCAACAAATTTGTCCAAATAGTTTTTGTTTTGCAATAGTTTACGTGAGAATTTTAGCGATTTATCACATTTAATAAAAATTTACACGTTTTCACTTATGTGATAAAAATATTAGGGAAAAATTTGCATACATACGCAATACTTAATCTCAAAAGCCTGTTTTATGATTGCTTTGTAATCAGATAAATTGTTATCCTGTAACCACAATGGCAATTCCAGTAATGAACACTTGATTTCGAGATATGAACCAATACGTTAACAAACATGAATAATCTCAATTTATTTGGATATATGAAACAATTTTTTAAACTTCCAATTAATCATCAAAAGAACAACAATAATATACATTTAACAAAGACATAAAATTTAATCTAATTAAGTTTAATCAAGCGAAATGTAATTTGATGGTATTGTCGGTGAAATACTTACGCATTTGGTAGGCTGCACGGATCGTACGGATCTCGTTGTTACTCATGGTACACAAAACTTCAATCAATACATCCTCATCTGTTCCAATACCACAGATCGCATCGTGCAATTCACGCGCGTAGAATTGCGGCAGCGGTGTCATAAGAGTCACAAGTAGTTCCTCGAATTTACCAGTGGTCTCACTCTTCAAATCCTTAACGAGATCCTATGAAACAAAGTTGGTATTAGTAAATTGCATTTGATTCACTTTGTAGACAAATTGTTGCTATATTACAAGAACACTTTCAATCATTTACGAAGGGTTAAGCTAATTATAATCGATTGATAATAAAATATTTAAAAAACAAAAAAAATTTAATGCTAATCCTATTTTTCAACTGAATTATGTTATTAAGAGTATGGTAAGAAATAGCATTGCATATTCTTCTTATTTGAAAATATGTGTACTATAAAATAATTTATCATTGTTAAATATTTACCTTTCCATAGAGAGTTTTAAATTGAACAGCAATTTCCAAACGTTGTGAATTAGTCCTACGTGCCAATACATTTATGATGGCTTTCTCGTCAGTTCCGAAACCTTTCATCGCTTTCCTTAAAACCTCAGCATCTGCGCGTGCATCAAAGGGGCTTGCAGGACGAACAGTAGGGGTGTACTATAATAAAAACAAGAACAAGACAAACGTTTTAGTATTATGTTTGTCAAAAATAAAATCTTAAAAATGGGTTTGGCTGCCGATAAAGTTAAAGTTGTGCAAAAATATTAATCAAAACATCAAAGTTTGGATTAAAGGGTAAATCAAAAATTGTCCCAAAACACAAAATTAAATATTTATTGAGTAAAACGCAATTAGCAGCATAATTTTGCTATACTTGGTATAGTAAATTAGACTATATTAACTTCTAAATAATATTTTGGAAGGCATCTTCTTAAAACTTATTTAATATTTAATAACTCCAAAAAGATAAAGTAATTCAAACTATGGATACTAAAAAAAAAAAAAAAAATTGGACATGCTGAGGCAAAGATATGATTATGATCATAGAAGGAAAATTTGAAGGAAGAACATCCTGGCTTCGAAATATCCGAAATTGGTATAGAACCACATTAATTCATTCATTTAGAGTCGCTTGCCAACCTCCGACTAAAGACGGCACATTAAGAAAAAAGAATTAAATCTTATGGTGCATGGATGTTTATACTAAATATTAACTTCTAAATGCAGTTTTAACAGTTTTGTGTCTTTTTCGTAAAACTCAATTTAAAACTTGGACACGATCGATGTTTTAAGTAACTCATTTTTTATTATACTTTATAGACACTTTTAGTAATAAAGATACATTTAATCATATTATTTTATAATGGCTTAAAATAAAACCGATAGCATAAGCTGTTTAATTCAATAAAACGATTACCGAATATTTGCGATTAATTTATTAATTTCAATTCTACTAATTTTCTGCTACATTATAAAATTGTATTAGTGATAACCTTAAAAAAACTCAAAAGAATATAATTATATTTAATTGATTATAACAATAAATTAACAAACATAATAGTCAACGACATCAATTATTAGTACTTTAAATATAGCTTATTATAGAATTCAAAAGGATACGTTGTAAAAAAAACGCAGACTACTAAACAAACATTGTTGCAGCTAAGTAAATAATTGCATTTCACACCATGTGATAAAATGTATTTGATAAATAAACTGAGTAATGTCAAAAAAATTAATTAATTCTATTGATTTCCAATCTAATTAACCTATCACTCATTTGAACAAATCTGCCTAGTCTGAGAAGTCTTTTACTAGAAATAATTTGCAAGTTACTGTAAGAATATTGCAACAATTTTAAACCTAGTTGTTAGAAAGACGAATATTAGAGAACATAAACAGCTCCAAAAAGAATTTGAGAGAAATGTTACAGAATTTTGTAAAGATTATAAAAGAATGCAATCAATTAGAGATAACTTTGCAACTAAGAAATTACTTATTCTAAACTTGGAAATAAGTTTGGCTATTGATAAAATTGAAGTTGAGCTAAAGTCTTAATGAAAACATCAAAGTTGGGATGAAATGGTGCTTCAAAAATTGTTTTAAAAAGTTTGCAATTAAGGAAATAATTATTCTACGCTTAGAAATAAGTTTGGCTATTGATGAAATAAAAGTTGAACAAAAATTGTGATCAAAATATCAAAGTTTGGGTTCATTCGAGTTTCAGAAAATTGTCCAAAAAGTTTGCAATTAAGATATTATTTATTTTTACTTTAGAAATCGGGTTTGGCTACTGATGAAGTTGTTCAAAAATTTTAATCAAAACATCAAAGTTTGGATTAAAAGGCAAATCAATTTTTTTTCCAAAACTCAAAATTAAATATTTATTGAGTAAAAGTAAAGTAGTTCTTATACTTTAATTGTTATAAAATTTAAGAATTTACCTCACCTATAAGGCGCATTATTATATCTTAATCTTAAGAATACTAAAAAGATAGACAACAAATAAAAAAGTTATGAAACATGTCCAAAAAGAAAAATTACTTATTCATACCATAATTAAAAAAAAAACTAAAATATTTTGGACATGTCATGCTGGGGTAAAGGTCATAAAAGGAAAAATGAGGGAAGAAATCTCAAAATCTCCGAGTATCAAAAATAAAGATTGCATTAATGATCTAGTGCAAGTGCATATATAGTTCATACTAAAAAATAACCGTGTTCTTTATTTTTATGTAATATACTTACTACAATTACAATTTGTTTAATTAATATTGGACGTCGTTCGCAATTTAACTTAAAAAAAAACTATTTTTTGTTCATAATGAAGTTATTGTAAAACGCTATTGGATATCGTAATAAAATTGAATTAATCGGGTACATTATCAACGCGTATCATACCGAATTCATTATGCAACGAGTATCATAATGAGTTTATTATGCAACAAGTATCATAATGAGTTCATTATATATCTAATCTTCAAATTTGGCATTTATAAGTAATGTTTTGACAAGTTTATTATATATTATCAAATTTTAGGTAGCAGTCGTCATAATAAACAGACTTTATGACATCCGTAAAATGTTTAAAATTAACACAAATATTTTTATTTTTATTTACTTTGACTTTGATGTCTATGTAGCCAGTTGAAAAATATTAACTTCTAAATACTTTTGATTTTTTAACAGTTTTGTTGCCTTTTTCATAAGCATCAATTTAAAACTTTGACACGATCAATTGTAATGTGTTTTAAGAAACTCGTTTTTTATTATACTTTATAGATACTTTTACTAAAGTTAGTAATAGAGATACAATTAATCAGATTATTTTATACTGGCTTAAAATAAAGCCGATAGCATAGGCTAGTTAATTAAATAAAGCGATTACCAAACATACATTTACGATTAATTTATTAGTTTCGATTCCGCCAAACATTACAATAAAACTATATTAGTGACAACCGTAAAAACTAAAAAAAAAAACACAATTATATTTAATTGAGCATAACAATAAATTACCAAACATAACAACAGTCAACGACATCAATTATTAGTAATTTAAATATAGCTTATTATAGAATTCAAAAGGTTACGTTGTAAAGAAAACGGAGACTACTAAACAAACATTGTTGCAGCTTAGTAAATAATTGCATTTCACACCATTTGCTTGATAAAATGTGATTGATAAATAATTTGAGTAATGCCATACAAGTTAATTAATTCTATTGATTTCCAAGTATTAAAATCTAATTAACCTATCACTCTGCTATCTGCTATTTTTAGTAAACGAAAGTGAATAGTCGTTGGAGCCTTGCCAAGAAATTAATGTTCAATTACATTACAGATTAAAAAATAAACTACAACAATCATTTCCGCCATATTTAATAATAGTGTTGTGTGTAATGTAAAATTATATAAAGTGGAAAACCCCGTCATTATCACTCGTGTGGGTTTATTTTCTCACCTTAATTTCAGCCGATTGTGCATGACTGGAAGGATTTATATGCGTAGGATAATGTCCTTGCGGTGCTCCACCACCATATCCTCCAGTTGGAGGTGGTGGTGCGGATTCTCCGTAACATCCCCCTGTTGGAGGTTGTGGATATCCTCCACCTTGAGGTGGATAACCAACACAACTTTGAGGCGGGTAACCACCTGAATTTTGAGGTGGATATCCACTTCCAGGTGGATAAGCTGGTACTCCACCTTGAGGTGGTGGATAAGGACCGCTATTACCAGGATAGTAAGGTTGAGGTATGTACATAGGCGAATTTAAAGGATAGCCTAAGCTAGGAGCAAAAACACCGGGATTTCCTTGGGGATAGGGTGGATTGCTTTGGGGATAAGGCATCCCTCCTCCGCCGTGTTGTTGTGGATACTGATTGCCTCCTGGCGCCTAGACGAAATCAATAGCTTGTTAAATTTTTGACCATTAGTTTAATTAATTTACAAACAATAATGAAACCTAACGATGTATCATGCAAAGGATTAGGGTGGCTATTAACAAAATAATTACTCACCTGTTGATATGGTGGATAACTCATTGCGTCTTCTTTTTAGCACTACACATTAATACTCGAATTGGGAAAATGTAATATTGTGTAAATATGAGTGATTAATGCGGTATTATACGTATATGCTATGACATCAAATGACTGAACTCGACTGGGTTATGAGTAAATGTTTTGTAGCAACTAGCAAGCAAATACAAGGTCATCAGACTATCGCGCTCTATACTGTTTATTTAAGTCCGACGTTGCCAGCGGCGAAAGAGTAGCGTTTTAATATTGTTGGGCGTGGACAGGTCGGTCTTTGCTCTAATATTCTATGAATAATATAATTGTTTTACGCAATCAATCATTATATAAATAAATTTGTTCTAATATTTATAAAAATAAATTTTTCTAAAACAATTCTAAAACTTTCTATTTATAACAATAATAATAAGCGGAAATTCCAATAAGTTTAGGATTTAAAAATTACCACGCATACTAGCGTTGCCAATCGTCCCACTTACTTTCTGTAGGATAGTACAGGGTCTTTATAAATGACTGTGATTATGTAATTACTTTAAATATGCCGCCTTTTTAAAATTCTGCACCAAACTTGAATTCACTATTTCGCTAGAGTGGCACAAACGGTTTTTAATAAAAATGTTGTTTGGAAATTTCGTTATAAATTTGAATTTTTTTTTAATTAAAATTTTAAATTTTCAGCAATTATTACAATATGTTTGGAGAGTGTTATTTGAAATTTTCAAATTTGTAATCTTTCAATTTTTGATTTTACATCCACTTTGATGGACAATTGGTTTTTAACAAAAATATTGTTTGACTAGAAAATTTCCTATAAATCTAAAAATAATTTTTATTAAAATTTTAAATTTTCAGCAATTATTACAATATGTGTGGAAAGTATTTTTGGAAATTTTCAAATTTGTATTCTTTCAATTTTTAATTTTACATCTACATTGATGGACAAGTGGTTTAACAAAATTATTGTTAGACTGGAAAATTTTCTATAAATATGAAAATAATTTTTATTAAAAATTCAAATTTTCAGCAATTATTACAATATGTGTGGAGAGTGTTTTTGGAAATTTTCAAATTTGTAATCCTTCAATTTTTGATTTCACATCCACTTTGATGGACAAGTAGTTTTTAACAAAAATATTGTTTGACTGAAACAGTTCCTATAAATCTGAAAATAATTTTTATTAAAATTTAAAATTTTCAGCAATTATTACAATATGTGTGGAAAGTTTTTTTGGAAATTTTCAAATTTGTAATTTTTCAATTTTTGATTTTACATCCACTTTGATAAACAAGTAGTTTTTAACAAAAATATTGTTTGACTAGAAATTTTCTATAAATCTGAAAATAATTTGTATTAAAATTTAAAATTTTCAGCAATTATTACAATATGTATAGAGAGTGTTTTTGGAATATTTCAAATTTGTAGTTTTTCAATTTTTGATTTTACATCCAATTTGATGGACAAGTAGTTTTTAACAAAAATATTGTTTGAAAAAAAATTTTCAGCAATTATTACAATATGTGTGGAGAGTGTTTTTGGAAATTTTCAAATTTGTAATCCTTCAATTTTTGATTTCACATCCACTTTGATGGACAAGTAGTTTTTAACAAAAATATTGTTTGACTGAAACAGTTCCTATAAATCTGAAAATAATTTTTATTAAAATTTAAAATTTTCAGCAATTATTACAATATGTGTGGAAAGTTTTTTTGGAAATTTTCAAATTTGTAATTTTTCAATTTTTGATTTTACATCCACTTTGATAAACAAGTAGTTTTTAACAAAAATATTGTTTGACTAGAAATTTTCTATAAATCTGAAAATAATTTGTATTAAAATTTAAAATTTTCAGCAATTATTACAATATGTATAGAGAGTGTTTTTGGAAATTTTCAAATTTGTAGTTTTTCAATTTTTGATTTTACATCCAATTTGATGGACAAGTAGTTTTTAACAAAAATATTGTTTGAAAAAAAATTTTCAGCAATTATTACAATATGTGTGGAGAGTGTTTTCGAAAATTTTCAAATTTGTAACCCTTCAATTTTTGATTTTGCATCTACTTTAATGGACAAGTGATTTTTAACAAAAATATTGTTTGACTAGAAAATTTCTTATAAATCTGAAAATAATTTTTATACAAATTTAAAATCTTCAGCAATTATTACAATATGTGTGGAGAGTGTTTTTGGAAGTTTTCAAATTTGTAGTCTTTCAATTTTTGATTTTACATCCAATTTGATGGACAAGTAGCTTATAACAAAAAAATCGTTTGACTGGAAAATTTTCTATAAATCTGAAAATAATTTTTATTAAAATTTAAAATTTTCAGCATTTGTTACAATATGTGTGGAGAGTATTTTTGGAAATTTTCAAATTTGTAGTCTTTCAATTTTTGATTTTACATTGACTTTGATGGACAAGTAGTTTTTAACAAAAATATTATTTGACTGGAAAATTTCTTATAAATCTGAAAATAATTTGTATTAAAATTTAATATTTTCAGCAATTATTACAATATTTGTGGAGAGTGTTTTTGGAATTTTTCAAATTTGTAATCCTTAAATTTTTGATTTTAAATACACTTTGATGGACAAGTAGTTTTTAACAAAAATATTGTTTGACTGGAAATTTCTTTATAAATCTGAAAATAATTTTTATTAAAATTTAAAATTTTCAGCAATTTTTACAATATGTATGGAGAGTGTTTGTAGAAATTTTCAAATTTGTAGTTTTTCAATTTTTGATTTTACATAAACTTTGATGGACAAGTAGTTTTTAACAAAAATATTGTTTGACTAGAAAATTTCTTATAAATCTGAATATAATTTTTATTAAAATTTGAAATTTTCAACAATTATTACAATATGTGTGGAGAGTGTTTTTGCAAATTTTCAAATTTGTAGTCCTTCAATTTTTGATTTTACATACACTTTGATAGACAAGTAATTTTTTACAAAAATATTGTTTGTCTAAAAAATTTCCAATAAATCTGAAAATAATTTTTATTAAAATTTAAAATTTTAAGCAATTATTACAATTTGTGTGAAGAGTGTTTTTGTAAATTTTCAAATTTGTAGTTTTTCAATTTTTGATTTTACATCCACTTTGATGGACAAGTGATTTTTAACAAAAATATTGTTTGACTGGAAAATTTCCTATAAATCTGAAAATAATTTTTATTAAAATTTCAAATTTTCAGCAATTATTACAATATGTGTGGAGAATATTTTTGAAAATTTTCAATTTTGTAATTTTGTAATTTTTGATTTTACATCCTTTTTGATGGACAAGTGGTTTTTAACAAAAATATTGTTTGACTGGAAAATTTCTTATAAAACTGAAAATAATTTTTATTAAAATTTCAAATTTTCAGCAATTATTACAATATGTATGGAGAGTGTTTTTGGAAATTTTCAAATTTGTAGTCCTTTAATTTTTAATTTTACATCCACTTTGATGGACAAGTGGTTTTTAACAAAAATTTTGTTTGACTGGAAAATTTTCTATAAATCTGAAAATAATTTTTAATTAAATTTAAAATTTTCAGCAATTATTACAATATGTATGGAAAGTGTTTTGGAAATTTTTAAATTTGTAATCCCTAAATTTTTGATTTTACATCCACTTTGATGGACAAGTAGCTTTGTACAAAAATATTGTTTGATTGGAAAATTTCCTATAAATCTGAAAATAATTTTTATTAAAATTTAAAATTTTCAGCAATTATTACAATATGTGTGGAGAGTGTTTTTGGAATTTTTCAAATTTGTAATCCTTAAATTTTTGATTTTACATCTTCTTTGATGGACAAGTGATTTTTAACAAAAATATTGTTTGACTGGAAAATTTCCTATAAAACTGAAAATAATTTGTATTAAAATTTAAAATTTTCAGCAATTATTACAATATGTGTGGAGAGTGTTTTTGAAATTTTGAAAATTTGTAGTCCTTTAATTTTTGATTTTACATGCACTTTGATGGGAAAGTAATTTTTATCAAAATTATTGTTTGACTGGAAAATTTTCTATAAATCTGAAAATAAATTTTATTAAAATTTAAAATTTTTAGCAATTACTACAATATGTGTGGAGAGTGTTTTTGAAAATTTTCAAATTTATAATCCTTCAATTTTTGATTTTACATCTACTTTGTTGGACAAGTAGTTTTTAACAAAAATATTGTTTGGCTAGAAAATTTCCTATAAATCTGAAAATAATTTTTATTAAAATTTAAAATTTTTAGCAATTATTACAATATGTGTGGAGAGTGTTTTTGGAAATTTTCAAATTTGTAATCTTTCAATTTTTGTTTTTACACCCACTTTGATGGAGAAGTAGTTTTTAACAAAAATATTGTTTGACTGAAAAATTTCCAATAAATCTGAAAATAATTTTTATTAAAATTTAAAATTTTCAGCAATTATTACAATATGTGTGGAGAGTGTTTTTGGAAATTATTAAATTTGTAGTCCTTCAATTTTTGATTTTACATCCACTTTGAAGGACAAGTAGTTTTTAACAAAAATATTATTTGACTGGAAAATTTCCTATAAATCTGAAAATAATTTTTATTAAAATTAAAAATTTTTTGCAATTGTTGCAATATGTGTGAAGACTGTTTTTGGAAATTTTCAAATTTGTAATCTTTCAATTTTTGATTTTACACCCACTTTGATGGAGAAGTAGTTTTTAACAAAAATATTGTTTGACTGGAAAATTTCTTATAAAACTGAAAATAATTTTTAATAAAATTTTAAATTTTCACCAGTTATTACAATATGTGTGGTGAGTGTTTTTGGAAATTTTAAAATTTGTAATCTTTCAATTTTTGATTTTATATCCACTTTGATAAACAAGTAGTTTTTAACAAAAATTTTGTTTGACTGGAAAATTTCCTATAAATCTAAAAATAATGTTTATTAAAGTTTCAATTTTTCAGCAATTATTAGAATATATGTGAAGAGTGTTTTTGGAAATTTTCAAATTTGTAGTTTTTCAATTTTGGATTTCACATCTACTTTAATGACCAATTGATTTTTTACTTACAGATTTTGAACTTGGTATCCGCCCGCCCACCCAACCGTTAGTAATTAAGTTTTGCATTGTTGAACAGTTTTTTGATATAAAATTTAAATTTGGTGCGTACTGATGACATTGCGATTCAATTGCAATGAAGAGGTTTTCCATGTATTGTGTGCATTTTTGGTAAAGACCTTAAATGTCCAGTAAAGATCTTTTAGGTTTGTACTGAAAACTTTTAAAAATGATTCTTTCAATCATCATAATTTAGTTAAAAACTTAGCAATCTATGAAGAGGTCCAATGGATATCTTATCTTTTGGTGATGGCCCTAAATGTGTATTAAATATCTTTTATATGTTAAAGAGTTTTTGTTAAAAACTTGATGATTTTTGAATTTATTTAAACATTCTTAAAGATGTCCTCTGGGTGACAGGTGATGGTGTTATATGGTTTTAAAGATATCGAGGAGTTTTTAATCATGATTTGCAAAAAACTTAACATCTTATGAAGTCCTTCAGGTATTGTTTACGCGTTTCGCATGCAATCTAACACTTTTGAAAAAAATTGAAATTTTGAAAAATCGTGAAAATCCAAAAAAAATCGTTTTTCTCGTGTTTTGTACGCGTTTTGCATGCAATCGTGACATAAGAATCAAGGAAAAATTTTCAAAAAAAAAATTTGTTTTTACGCGTTTTGCATGCAATCTAACACTTTTGAAAAAAAAAAAAAATTTTGAAAAATCATGTGAAAATCCAAAAACTTTCTGTTCTTCTCGCGTTTTGCATGCAATCGTGACTTACGAAATAAGAAAAAATTTACAAAAAAAAAACTGTTTATTACGCATGTCGCATGCAATAAAACACTTTTGAAAAAAATTGAAATTTTGAAAAATTATGTGAAAAACCAAAAATTTTCTGCTCTTCACTCCTTTTCATGCAATCGTGATTTATGAAAAAAAAAAATTAAAAAAAAAAGAAATCTTTTTTTACGCGTTTCGCATGCAATCTAATACTTTTGAAAAAAAAAAATTTGAAAAACTTACTCATTTTTGTGTAATAAATGTACATTTTGAATATATTTTTTTATCAATAAGTTTTTTGCAAGATTTATCACTAATTTTACGCAATTTTGTACATTTTTTAAGTATTACTTGTAATAAATGGTTTTTCAGTGTTTTTTTAAGGTTTTTTTGCAGCTACTGCGGTTTTCAAACAATGATTGATAAATTCTTTATTAAAATAGAATTTATGCGCAAAGTTTGTGGTATTTTTTGGTTTTTTCTTGTAATTTTTTTTTAATCAATAAAATCAATAAATTTTTTAAAATAAAAAGGTTGTTTTGTGAAATAAATAGGAAATATGTGCAATTATTGATATATTTAATAAAGCAATTTTTTTAATAAATAATCCAATCAATTGGTTTTAGTACCAGTTTTAAAATTTTACTTGTATTTAATACATTTATTGTGCAATTTTTGATGACACTTATCAAATTTAACGCAATAAATCGGTATTCTGAAATTTTTTTGATAAATTCTTTGCAATTTTTTATAAATTTCTTACAGCAAAAGCAACTTTTGATTTTTTTCTTAAAAGCACTAAATGTTCTCTACTTATACCTACAATTTTTGATCAATTTTGTGCAACAAATTTGTTTTCTGAGCAATTTTTGATTTGTATTGTATAATAAATAATAAATTTTATTAAGCAAATACGTGTTTTAAATCATTTATGACAAACTTTATCTAATAAATTAGCATTTAATACAACAAATGAGTTTACTAGAGCAAAGTTTGTAGAATGTTTTATGTATTTCTTGTGCAATTTTTTATAAATTTTTTGCAACAAATGCATTTTCTAAGCAATTTTTCATCAATCTTTACCATAAACATAATTGATGCGCTAGATTTGTAGAATTTTTTGATCTTTTATGCAGTTTTTGATTAATTTTGTGCAACAAATAAATAATGGACTTTTTCACAAATTTTGTGAAATTATAAAACTCCTAAGCAAGTTTTGATGTGCAATTATTAATAAATTTTGTGAATCAAAACAACTGTTTTTGCAAAATTTATGATTTCTTAACTAATTTTACGCAATAAACTGGTACTTTGTACAATTTTTGATGAATTACCTGCAATACATCATGTATTTCTTACAATATGCTAAGCAATTTGAGTATATTTTTCTATAAACATAAAAAAGTTTTCTAAACAATTGTTTGAGGTGCATTTAAGTTTTCTAAGCGATTTGAAAAAACAAAAATGTTATTTGAAGATTTTAAAATTTCTTTTATGTAGTAAATGAGTATTTAGCTCAATTTTGACTTTATAACTTTTGTTTTCTTTGCAATTTTTTGGGTTAATTTTGTAGTACAACTGGGCGTATTAAGAAATTTTTGATGAATATATTGCAACAATAAGATTTTTTGAGGGTTTTTAGATTAATTCCTTGTAATAATTGAGTTTTAACTTACTTTTTACACAACAAAGTTGTTTTTTTACAGCAATTTTTGAAGGTTTTCTGACCAATTTTATACAAGTTTTAAATTTATCTAAAATTTTGACTTATTTCTTATCATAAGTTGATTTTCTATGCAACTTGTTTGCATTAAACAACGTTAACGTGAGATTTTTAATGGTTTATTAACTAAAATTGAGTTTTCTTAGCTATTTTACAATAAATTAAGGTTTTTATGCAAGATTTTGTAGTATTTCTTGCGATAAATCAATTCATTTCCTACAATAATTAGGTAATCTAAACGATTTTAGATCAATTAAGTGTAATCAATGAGTTATTTGCTAATTTTTTATGGGTTTATTGCAAATTTCATGCAATAAATGAGTTTATCTTGTATTGATTTGTTCATAATTGATTTGAGACCTACGTCTGTTGTTGTTTTTTCATCACTTTCTCTGCAATAAAAGCTTTCTTTCTATTTTTGATAAATTTTGTACAATATTTGGGTTTTTTGTTTGAAACAGAATTATTTTCTAAACAATTTTGACTTACTTTTTGTCATAAATTGATTTTTCATTTCCTGAACAGTTTTAGATGAGTTTTGTGTAAATTATTAAGTTTTTTGTTATGATAAATTGGGGTTTTGTGCAAGTTTTATGCAATAAATGGGTATACTTTGCAATTTTGACTTTCTTTATCTTTTATTTTATGTTTTTTTTTGTTTTGGGGATGGTGAATTTCACCTTTTGATCAATTAAACTTTTTTTAAATATTTTTAAGACATCAAAATTTAAGATAAAATAATAAATATACTAAAATGTGTGCAAAATAAATATTAAAATTCGGAGTAAAAGTACAAAAATCCGGCCATAAAACTCAAAAACTAAAAAAGAAAAATACTGTTTGTTTTTCTATTAAAGTAAAGTCACAAAATCTGGCTTTAACTGTTAAATTCTGCAAAAAATATTAAAAAATAGCAAGAAATAAACAGCTTTGCCATAAAATACAAAAATCTGGTCATAAATCTTAAAAATTAGGCAGAAAACACAAAATTTTAATTTTATTTTGTAGTAAAATAACAAAATTTAACATTACATAGTATAAACTGCAATAAAACTTTAAAATGTAGTACAAAAATATTAAAATCCGGCTAGAAAATACAAAAATCCGGCCATAAAACTGAAAAATTAAGCAAAAAAAAAAAATTAAAAAATGATTATCTACTATAGTATAATTACAAAATCTATTCTTAAATAATAAATACAGCAATAAAACAATAAATTATAGAAAAAAAAGCTTTAAAATTAAGCAAAAAACACAAAAATTTGGATTTTTATTATAGTAAAATATCAAAATCCAACCTTAAATAATAGAATTTACAATAAAACATTAAAATATAGTAAAACAATAACAAAATCCGACCATAAAATATAAAAATCCGGCCATAAAACTCAAAAACTAAACAAAATATACAAAAATTTGATTTTTTTTAAATTGTAAAATCACACAATCTAACCTTAAATGTTAAATATTGCAATAAAACATTAAAAAAGTGGCAAAAAATATAATTTTATTGCTATCAAATCCAAAAATCCGGACATAAAAAATAAAAATTAGGTATTGTGCGCTTTTTTGGTGATGGCTTTAACTGTTTAGACACCTTACTTCTAGGTGTTGATGGATTTTTGTCTTCCAATGTCCTCCGGGTATTGTATGCTTTTTTTGGTCATGGTTCTAAATGTTTAGTAAAGATCTTCCAGGTGTTAAAAGGCTTTTGAGCTTTTTAAAATTTTTGGTAATTAGATATTCTGAAGAAGTTTTCCAAAAGTATTGAAAATTTTCTAATAATAATTGGAATTACTCAAAAAAACTTTTGATTCTGGTCTAGGAGTGTCTTCTAGGTGTTGAATACCTTTTGGTGACAGTTTTTGGTAGAAAGTTCAAAAACTTTTTAATGACTATGGAGATGGTGTTACAAGATTTTGTTTAAGAGGTTTGCTGATAGTACTTCTCAATTTTTTTTAGTTTTGCAAAAGAGTATTTTGCATAGTAGAAAAAATTACGGGCCTACAAATTAAATTTTGTTCCCGCCCACCCACCCAAGCGTTAATTATTAAGACATTTATTGTTAAACATTTCTCTGATATCTAACTATAAGAACACAAGAAGTGGAAGGAACTATACATACTTTGATGACTAACACTTGAGTAGGTGGGTGGGACACAGTAGAAAAAGCTAGTGGTCTACAAATTAAACTTTGTTCCCGCCCACCCACCTAAACGTTAGTTATCAAGGGATTTATTGTTAAACATTTTTCTGATATCTAACAATAAGCACACAAGAGGATGAAGGAACAATAGATCACTTAATGACTAACACTTGGGCGGGAGTAAAAGAAGCTATTTGCCCACAAATAAAACTTTGTTCCCGCCCACCCAACCAAGAGTTAGTTATCAAAAGATTTATTGTTAAACATTTCTCCGATATCTAACTATAACCACGCAAGAAGTGGAAGGAACAATAGATCCTTTGATGACTAACACTTGGGCGGGTGGGTGGGACATAGTAGAAGAACTGACCTACAAATTAAACTTTGAGATTTATTGTTAAACATTTCTTTGATATCTAACTATAAGCACACAATAGGTGGAAGAAACTATAGATCATTTAATCACAGTGTTTTAGCATAGGTTGCTTTGAAGTCATACATACTTCTAAGCAAGTCCAGATTACCTACGAGAGGGGTAAAATGTTTAAATTTCATTACTATTACTACTAATTGTGCTAGAGTATGCAGATATGTTGATAACTTTCAAACCATACATTGGATTTGGATGCAATTTGTTAGTAATATACTTAATTACAATTACTAATAAATGTGTAAATTGTAACAAATTTGATTCGACAGATTTGATATAAATTCAATTTTATTGATCACAAGTAATTCCTTCTACAAGTGCTGGAGATTTAAATATTTTGATAACTCGCAAACCATACATTGGATTTGGATGTAATTTGTTGAAAGTATACTCTATTATAATTACTACCAACTGTACAAATTGTACCAAATTCGATAAGACATATTTAATATAACCTCAGTTTAATTGATCTCAATTTAGTCATTCCACAAATGATGATGTACAGAAACAAATTTATAACTTCCAAACAATACATTGGATCTAAAAGCAATTTGTTAAAAAAATTACTTTATTATAATTCCTACTAACTGTATAAATTCTAACAAATTTGATGCAATGCATTTAACATAACCTCAATTTTTCTGAACTCAATTAACTCATTCCACAAATACTGATGTGAAGAAACAAATTAATAACTTGTAATCCATACATTGGATTTTAATGAAATTTGTTGAAAATATACTTCATTATAATTACTACCAACAGTATAAGTTGTAACAAATTTGATACGATAGATTTAATATAACCTCAATTTACTTATTCCACGAATGCTGATGTGCAGAAACAAATTAATAACTTTCAATCTATACATTGGATCTGAATGCAATTTGTTGAAATTTTACTTCATTATAATTCCTACCAACTGTATAAATTGCAACAAATTCGATACGGCAGATTTAACATAACCTCAATTTAATTAAGCTATACACTTAGCCCAACACATACCAATATCAATATTTTAATTACTTTATTTTAAAAGAATATAATACGTTTGGAATTACAAAATATTTTGCATTAATCTAACACATAAAAATACGTATCAACAATACGTAACATGTCTTTTACAAATACAATAAACAACATCAAATATAATTTAAAAAAATACAACGTGTAAAGAGTAAATAGCATATTCAAAGATATAACATTTATGACTCTAAAATATGAATAAAGCACACATTTTTTTCACATTATTTGGCGTGAGATAAAATCCATTTTGGCCCTTGAATAATTGTAATAATATCGGAAGGTACTGTAGTTTAATATTCGCCGATTAAGGCCAATAAGCATTTCTTGTAGTCACCTGAAGTATCACCCTGAAAATCAAATTATTATTAGTCTTGCATAGTAAACAGTTTCGGTACAATAGATGTTTACTAAAATGAAATATTGCGTTATTTTTACATTCATATTTAAATCATTGACCATAACAGTGTTAACAGGATTATGAAAAACATGACCATGCTATAATTATGTCATGCAAGCCAAGATTAACTATTTATGTTTTATTTCAATTTTTTTGCAAGCAGTTTACAATTTATGTTAATTTCCTTTCCACACAAACACTAGTGTTTCAGGATATGCATCCTTCATTAGTGTGCCTTGCAACTCAATCTTATAATATTAACTCAATTATTACTTCATACTATTACTTACAGAGATTGCATCCTTTAATGACTCCCCATATTTGGCTTGATAGTTTGTCTTAATGTCCTCCATATCCACTTCGCATCTGGTTGCGACTAATCTTACTAATTGACGATCGTTGGTGCCCATGCCGGCGACGCTCTTGTTTAACATTTTGGCGAAGAACGCCGGACGGTTGCGCACTGAGCGAATGATAGCCAAAAGACCATCCTCGGAATCGCCTGAGAATTCGTTTTTGATGGCTTTTTCGATGTCGTGGCCTGTGATACGTTGATATTCATCAAAGACGCAACTCAATTGGGCGAAATTGCGTTGGCATAAAATCATGTTGAATGTGGATTCGTCAGTACCAAGACGTAGTTCACCTGAGAAGAAATAGAATAAAGGTTTTATAATTAGAATTGATGACTAGCTAGCCGCTACTATTGAATTAAAATAAAATAATGATAATTTAAGGAATAATTATTAAAAAATTACCTGCGCGTAATAGGGCTTGGGCATCAGCAGTAGCTCCTGATGGATCTGTACGCATGCTCTCATCTCTGCCGGCATTGCAAAGTGATACCATCAAACGTTTGAATGTGCCTGAAGTATCGCCCATTAGATCTTCTTCCAGCGATCTGAAGTATACTGTAACAAACAATATGATTAAAAAATCTTCATTTACAGTCTAAACAATGATTAAAATAAATTGCTCAAACGCAATCCAACCTCAAAGAGGCTAAACAAATACAAACAATTTTTCAGTTTTCAAAAATGCTCATTAGTATATCTTGGTAGTTTTTACAGAATAAACAATAATGATTAAATTTAATTAAAAAAAAGTTTAAAATTAGTTATCAAATATAAACAATTGTGCAGTGTTTTAAGTAAAAAATTACTCGGACCGCTTACTAACCACCCTACTTAATTAGTACCACAGTTTAGAGCTGTCAAGCAGTCAATCAGGAACCGTATATCGTACGAAACTACTACGTTATTGGCAGAACCTTTTTATTTCTAATCAAAAACTCTTAAAGGCTTCGTCTTAGTCCAGGAAAGGTAGCCATCTTTGCTATAGTTTCAATAACTTTTGTTCTAGACATTAAAATATTTTGAAATTTTAGCAACATTTAGTACCATAGTACCAATTAGGTGTCAAATGTTTCCAAAATTTGAATTAAATTGGTTTTAGAATTTTGAGTCTGACAAGGTTTTTAGCGTTTTTAGTGTAATTTGTTATTTTTTTGCCATAAATGCGTTTATAGAACATAATAAAATAAACAAAATAAATGCAATAAATGCATTTTCAAGCTTTATTTACAATTAATTTTGATCATAAAAGTGTTTTCTAAGCGATTTATTGCATTATTTGTGCAATTTTTGACAATTTTAATACATTTTTTAGCAAATTTCTACGATAAATTTGTTTTTAAAACGATATTGGGTTAAATAATTGCAATTAATACTTTTCTCAAGCTTTACTAGAGTGATTTACAATTAATTTTGTACATAAAATTGTTTTCTAAGCGATTTATTCTGCGTTTTTACTGCAATTTTTGACAATTTGATATTTTTCTTGCCATATAAATTTGTTTATAGAACAATTTTAAATTAAATAATTACAATAAATGCATTTTTGAAGCTTCATTAGAGCGATTTAAAATGAGTTTTGTACATGAAAGTGTTTTTTAAGAGATTTTTTGCGTTTTTAATGAAGTTTATGACAAATTAATAACGTTTTAGGAACTTTCTTTGCAAATAAATGTGTTTGTAGAACTATTTTGATTTAAATAATTGCAATAATTGCTTTTTCAAAAATCATTAGAACTATTTACAACGAGTTTTGTACATAACGGTGCTTTCTAAGTAATTTATTTGGTTTTTGGTGCAATTTTTGTTAGTTTAATATTTTTTGCCATAAATGCGTTTTTAGATCAAATTTAAATTGAATAATTTTTGAGTAATTAATAACTTTTTTAGGCAAATTTTTGTAATGAAGTGTTTTTAAAACAATTTCAAGTTAAATAATTGAAATTAATGCTTTTTTCAGTTCTATTTGAGCAATTCATGTTAAATTTTGTACATAAAATTTCGATTTTTATAAACTAAGTATGTTCGGAGACATTTTAGGCTAACAGCCAACAAATTTTGTTTTACGACAGTTTACGTGCGAATTTTATTTATCTTATTAAACGTGTACGAAAACATAGTTTACGTAATATTATTACGACTTTTATTATTTTGGTATGTTTGGAAATTTATTTGGAAATTTATTGGCTCTAAAGCCAATAAATTTGGTAAATATTGTTTTTGTTTTACGACAATTATTATTGAAATAAATCAGAAAAATTCTCAAGTATTTTCTGATTTATTTCAATAAACACGTACAAAAACATAGTTATCGTAATATTATTACGAATTTTATTAACTAAGTATATTTAGAGACTAACAGCCAAAAAACTTAATAAAAATTGACAGGGTAGTTTTTGTTTTACGACAGTTTACGTGAGAGTTTTTCTGATTTATCACATTTAACGCGTACGAAAACATAGATCTCGTAATATTATTACGATTTTTATTATTGTATTATGTTTTTAGACATATTGGGCTAATAGCCACAAAATTTGATCAAAATTGCTCAATTAGTTTTTGTTTTACGACAGTTTACGTAAGAATTTTACTAATTTATCACATTTAACACGTATGAAAACATAGTTGTCGTAATATTATTACGATTTTTATTAATTAAGTGTATTTGGAGACATTTTGGGCTAACAGCCACAAAATTTGCTAAAAATTGCCTGACTAGTTTTTGTTTTACGACAGTTTACGTAAGAATTTTATTGATTTATCACATTTAATGTGTACGAAAACATAGTTATCGTAATATTATTACGACTTTTATTAACTAAGTATGTTAAGAGACATAGTGGGCCAACAACCAACAAATTTGGTAAAAATTGCCCGATTAGTTTTTGTTTTACGACAGTTTACGTAAAAATTTGACCAAATTACCACATTTAACACGTATAAAAACATAGTTATCGTAATATTATTACGACATTTATTATCTTAGTATGTTTGGAGACGTTTTGGGCTAACGGCCAAGAAATTTAGTAACAATTGTCCAAGTAGTTTTTGGTTTAAGACAGTTTACGTGAGAATTTGACCAAATTACCACATTTAACACGTATAAAAACATAGTTATCGTAATATTATTACGACATTTATGATCTTAGTATGTTTGGAGACGTTTTGGGCTAACTGCCAAGAATTTTGGTAAAAATTGTCCAAGTAGTTTTTGTTTTACAACAGTTTACGTAACATTTTTACTGATTTTTCACATTTAACGCGTAGAATAACTTAGTTAACGTAATATTATTACGATTTTAATTAACTAAATATGTTTGGAGACGTATTATTATAACAGTCAGAAAATTTGGTAAAAATTGCCTGACTGGTTTTTGTTTTACGACAGTTTTCGAGTGAATTTTACTGATTCATCACATTTAACGCGTACGAAAGCATAGTTATCGTAATATTAATACAATTTTTATTACTTAAATATGATTAGAGATATATTGGGTTAACAGCCACAAAATTTTCTAATAATTGCCCGACTAGTTTTTGTTTTACGACAGTTTACGTGAGAATTTTACCGATTTATCACATTTACTACGTACAAAAACAAATTTGTCGTAATATTATTACGATTTTTATTAACGAAATATGACATATTGGGCTAACAGCCACAAAATTTGCTAAAAATTGCATGACTAGTTTTTTTTTTACGACAGTTTACGTAGAGTTTTACTAATTTATCACAT
This sequence comes from Tachinus rufipes, assembly GCA_963932245.1. Classification (NCBI taxonomy): domain Eukaryota; kingdom Metazoa; phylum Arthropoda; class Insecta; order Coleoptera; family Staphylinidae; genus Tachinus; species Tachinus rufipes. The sequence continues at coordinate 112,965,700 of OZ010744.1, read as the reverse complement.
TTAATACGTGCAAAAACATAGTTACGGTAATATTATTACAATTTTAATAAACTAAATATGTTTGGAGACATATTGGGCTAACAACTACAAAATTTGCTAAAAATTGTCCGATTAGATTTTGTTTTACGGCAGTTTACATGATAATTTTACTGATTTATCACATTTAACGCAAACGAAAACATAGTTATCGTAATATTATTACGATTTTTATTATTTTAGTATACTTAGAGACATATTGGGCTAATAGCCAACAATTTTGGTAAAAATAGCCCGATTAGTTTTTGTTTTACGACAGTTTACGTAAAAAGTTTACTAATTTATCACATTTAATGCGTATAAAAACATAGTTATCGTAATATTTTTACGTCTTTTATTATCTTAGTATGTTTGGAAACATATTGGGCTAACAACCAAGAAATTTGGTAAAAATTTCTCCATTAGTTTTTGTTTTACGACAGTTTACGTGAGAATTTTACTAATTTATCACATTTAACGCGTATGAAAACATAGTTATCGTAATATTATTACAATTTTTATTATTTTAGAATGCTTAGAGACATATTGGGCTAAAAGCCAACAAATTTGTTAAAAATTACCCGATTAGTTTTTGTTTTACGACAGTTTACGTCAGAAATTTACTAATTTATCACATTCAACGCGTACAAAAACATAGTTTTCGTAATATTATTACGATTTTGATCAACTAAGTATGTTAAGAGACATATTGAGCTAACAGGCAAAAAATTTAGTAAAAATTGTCTGAGTAGTTTTTGTTTTACGACAGTTTACGTGAAAATTTTACCGATTTATCAGCTTTAACGCGTAGAAAAACATAGTTGTTGTAATATTATTACAATTTTCATTATTTAAGTATACTTAGAGACATATTGGGCTAACAGCCAACAAATTTGGTAAACATTTCTGGATTAGTTTTTGTTTTACGACAGTTTACGTGCGAATTTTCTGATTTGACATATTAAACGCGTACGAAAACATAGTTTTTGTAATATTATTACGATTTTTATTATCTTGGTCTGTTTAGAGACATATTGGGCTAACAGCCAACAACTTTGGTAAAAATTGCCCGATTAGATTTTGTTTTACGACAGTTTACGTAATAAATTTACTAATTTAACACACTTAATGCGTACGAAAACATAGTTATCGTAATATTATTACGATTTTTATTATTTTAGTATACTTATAGACATATTGGGCTAAGAGCCAACAAATTTGGTAAAAATTGCCCGATTAGTTTTTGTTTTACGAAAGTTTACGTAAAAAGTTTACTAATTTATCACATTTAATGCGTACAAAAACATAGTTATCGTAATATTATTACATTTTTTTTTATCTCAGTATGTTTGGAGACATATTGGTCTAACAGCCAACAAATTTAGTAACATTTGCCCAATTAGTTTTTGTTTTACGACAGTTTACGTCAGATTTTTACTAATTTATCGCATTTAACGCGTAAAAAAACCTAGTTTATGTAATAATATTACGATTTTTATTATCTTAATATGTTTGGAGACATATTGGGCTAACAACCAAGAAATTTAGTAAAAATTGCTCGATTAGTTTTTATTTTACGACAGTTTACGTAAGAAATTGAGTGATTTATCACATTAAACACATACAAAAACATTTAATGCGTATAAAAACATAGTTATCGTAATATTTTTACGTCTTTTATTATCTTAGTATGTTTGGAAACATATTGGGCTAACAACCAAGAAATTTGGTAAAAATTTCTCCATTAGTTTTTGTTTTACGACAGTTTACGTGAGAATTTTACTAATTTATCACATTTAACGCGTATGAAAACATAGTTATCGTAATATTATTACGATTTTTATTATTTAAGTATACTTAGAGACATATTGGGCTAACAGCCAACAAATTTGGTACAAATTGCCCGATTAGTTTTTGTTTTACGACAGTTTACGTGCGATTTTTCTGATTTATCATATTAAACGCGTACAAAAACATAGTTATCGTAATTTTATTACATTTTTTTATTATATTAGTATGTTTGGAGACATATTGAGCTAACGGCCAAAAAATTTGGTAAAAATTGTCCGATTAGTATTTGTTTTACGACAGTTTACGTAAAAATTATAGTGATTTATCACACTAAACGTGTACAAATACATAGTTTACGTAATATTATTACGACTTTTATTAACTAAATATGTTTGAAGACATATTGGGCTAACAGCCACAAAATTTGCTAAAAATTGCATGACTAGTTTTTTTTTACGACAGTTTACGTAGAGTTTTACTAATTTATCACATTTAATACGTGCAAAACATAGTTACGGTAATATTATTACAATTTTAATAAACTAAATATGTTTGAAGACGTATTAGGCTAACAGCCAGAAAATTTGGTAAAAATTGCCTGACTACTTTTTGTTTTACGACAGTTTACGTGAGAATTTTACCAATTTATCACATTTAACGCGTATGAAAATATAGTTATCGTAATATTATTACGATTTTTATTATTTTAGTATACGAAGAAACATATTGGGCTAACAGCCAACAAATTTGGTAAAAATAGCCCGATTAGTTTTTGTTTTACGACTGTTTATGTAAAAAGTTTACTAATTTATCACATTTAATGCGTACAAAAACATAGTTATCGTAATATTATCACATTTTTTTATTATCTCAGTATGTTTGGAGACATATTGGTCTAACAGCCAACAAATTTAGTAAAATTTGCCTGATTAGTTTTTGTTTTACGAAAGTTTACGTAAAAAGTTTACTAATTTATCACATATATAATAAAAATCGTAATATTATTACATAAACTATGTTTTTTTACGCGTTAAATGCGATAAATTAGTAAAAATATGACGTAAACTGTCGTAAAACAAAAAATAATCGGGCAAATTTTACTAAATTTGTTGGCTGTTAGACCAATATGTCTCCAAACATACTGAGATAATAAAAAAATGTAATAACATTACGATAACTATGTTTTTGTACTTAAGGCGTACAAAAACATAGTTATCGTAATATTATTACAACATTCATTATCTTAGTATGTTTGGAGACATTTTGGGCTAACGGTCAAGAAATTTGGTAAAAATTGTCCAAGTAGTTTTTGTTTTACGACAGTTTACGTGACACTTTTACTGATTTTTCACATTTAACGCGTAGGAAAACATAGTTAACGTAATATTATTACGATTTTAATTAACTAAATATGTTTGCAGGCGTATTTGGCTAACAGCCAGAAAATTTGGTAAAAATTGCCTGACTAGTTTTTGTTTTACGACAGTTTACGTGAGAATTTTACTGATTTATCACATTTAACACGTACAAAAACCTACTTATCGTAATATTATTACGATTTTTATTAACTAAATATGTCGAGATACATATTGGGCTAACAGAAACAAAATTTGGTAAAAATTTACCGACTAGTTTATATTTTACAATTATAATAATCTTTATAATAATCTTTATTTACGGTAAGTAAAACCATTTACATCTACATAAAAACACAATAAATATAAACAATATAATACATATATAAAAAACAAAAGCAAAAGATTGACATAAAAAACAATATAATATAAAATACATAACATTTAATCAATATGTCCCAATTGAATCTTAAACAAAGATTTAGAACAAAAAAAATTTAAATTGTTTGTTAAACTGTTTGCAAATCTACAAATTCTACCAATAGGATTGTGAAATTCATAATTAGTAGAATGTGTAAATTCTCTAAATAATGAAGTCTGCCTAGTACGTCGTTCACTAATAGGAATGTAGAATGGAAGAGATTCAAGTAACTCAGGACAGTCTACTTCAGACATCACTAGACCACGCAAAAATGAGAGATCTGATCTTTTGCGCCGAACTTTTAGTGACGGTAAATTGTATAGTGAAGAAATGTAATTGCGATCAAAATTAACCGACAATATACCAGATCTATAGGACAACAGGCAAAAAAATTTGTTTTGAATACGTTCAATATTCTGACTATGGATTTCATAGAAAGGGCACCAGACTGACGGAACGTACTCTAAATGAGAACGCACCAAGGCACAGTAAAGTAATTTAAGAGTATTTGGAGAAAGATTAGCAGACATCCTGTATACAAACCCCAGCATTTTTATAGCACGATTACACATGTAGCTGATATGCTCAACAAACGTAAGTTTAAAATCGAAAATTACACCCAAGTCTTTAATTTGTGTCACTTGTTGTAGCACCTTGTTATCGATAATATAATCGTACGAAATTTTGCTTAGCGTTCTATTAAAACTGATTGCAAAACATTTATTTACATTAAACAAAAGGTTATTAATAAGACACCAATCATTAACAGAGTCTAAATCTTGTTGTAAAAGATTACAATCATCGATTGATAAAATACTTCTATAAATTTTTAAATCATCTGCAAATAATAGGAATGATGATGAACTAATACAGTCAGAAAGATCATTGATAAAAAGTAAAAATAAAATTGGTCCGCAGTGAGATCCCTGAGGAACACCTGATGGAACTAAAATAGGTTGTGAAAGAAAGTTATTGATTTTTACACACTGCGTTCGGTTTTTCAAAAAGCAAGATAACCAAGCAACCACTGCATTATGAAAACCCAAAGCACAAAGCTTAGCAATCAAAATATTGTGGCTCACACGATCAAAGGCCTTTGAAAAGTCAGTGTAAATAGAGTCAACTTGAGTTTTGCATTCAAATGCGTTTAAAATGTAATTTTCGTAAGAAAGTAGATTGGTAAGTGTAGATCGACCCTCACGAAACCCATGCTGTTCTTCTACTAAAATACTTTTGCACATCCAACGTATTTGAACAGTTATAATTTGATCAAATAATTTTGGGATAGCAGATTGAATGCAAATGCCTCTATAATTTGTAATATTTTCTTTAGCACCAGATTTATGCAATGGCATAATATAAGTTTGTTTCCATACATCAGGAAATTTAGTTTCATTTAATGAAGCGTTAAAAAGTAAATGTAATGGTTTTGAAATTGAATAAATACAATTCTTAAAGAGCATAGAAGGAATACCGTCAGGTCCAGTGCTAAGATTAGATTTACGACAGTTTATTTAAAAAATTTACTGATTTATCATATTTAATACGTACAAAAACATAGTTATCGTAATATTATCACGATTTTAATGAACTTAATATGTTTGGAGACGTATTAGGCTAACAGCCAGGAAATTTGATAAAATTTGCCCGACTAGTTTTTGTTTTACGACAGTTTACGTGAGAATTTTACTGATTTATCACATTTAATGCGAACGAAAACATAGTGATCGTAATATTATTACGATTTTATTAACTTAGTATGTTTGGAGACATATTGGGCTAACGGCCAAGAAATTTGGTAACAATTGCGCGAGTAGTTTTTGTTTTACGACAGTTTACGTGAGAATTTTACTAATTTATCACATTTAACGCGTATGAAAACATAGTTATCGTAAAATTATTACAATTTTTATTATTTTAGAATGCTTAGAGACATATTGGGCTAAAAGCCAACAAATTTGTTAAAAATTACACGATTAGTTTTTGTTTTACGACAGTTTACGTCAGAATTTTACTAATTTGTCACATTCAACGCGTACGAAAACATAGTTATCGTAATATTATTACGACTTTTATTAACTAAGTATGTTTAGAGACATAGTGGGCCAACAGCTAACAAATTTGGTGAAAATTGCCCGACTAGTTTTTCTTTTACGGCAGTTTACGTGAGAATTTTACCGATTTATCATATTTAATACGTTCAAAAACATAGTTATCGTAATATTATTACGACTTTTATTATCTTAGTATGTTTGGAGACATATTGGGCTAACGGCCAAGAAATTTGGTAAAAATTGTTCCACTAGTTTTTGGTTTTGCGACAGTTTACGTGAGAATTTTACTGATTTAACACATTTAACGCGTACGAAAACATAGTTATCGTAATATTATTACGATTTTAATCAACTATGAATGTAAGAAGACATATTGGGCTAACAACAAACTAATTTGGTAAAAATTGCCCGAGTAGTTTTTGTTTTACGACAGTTTACGTGAAAATTTTACTAATTTATTACATTTAACGCGTACGAAAACATAGTTATAGTAATATTAATACAATTTTTATTAACTAAGTATGTTTGGAGACTTAACAACCAACAAATTTGGTCAAAACTAAACGATTAGTTTTTGTTTTACGACAGTTTACGTGAAAATTTTACTGATTTACCACATTTAACTACAAATTTTATAAAAATTTCCACTTATGTGATAAAAAAATTAGAGAAAAATTTGCATACACATGCAATATTTAATCTCAAAAAGCATGTTTCATGATGATTGCTTTGTAATCACATAAATTGTTATCCAGTAACTACAATAGCAATTCCGGTAATGAACATTAAACACTTGTTTTCGAGATATGAACCAATACGTTAACAAACATGAATCATCTCAATTTATATGGATATAGATAAAATTTTTTCAACTTCCGATTAATCATCGAAACAACAACAATAATATAACCTTAACAAAGACATATAATTTAATCTAATTAAGTTTAATCAAGCGAAATGTAATTTGATAGCATTGTCGGTGAAATACTTACGCGTTTGGTAGGCTGCACGGATCGTACGGATCTCGTTATTACTCATGGTACACAAAACTTCAATCAATACATCCTCATCTGTTCCAATACCACTGATCCCATCGTGCAATTCACGCGCGTAGAATTGCGGCAGCGGAGTCATAAGAGCCACAAGGAGATCTTCGAATTTACCACTGGTTTCACTCTTCAAATCCTTAACGAGATCCTATGAAACAAAGTTGGTATTAGTAAATTGCATTTTATTCACTTTGTAGACAAATTGTTGCTATATTACAAGAACACTTTCAATCATTTACGAAGGGTTAAGCTAACATAAAAAAATTTAAAGCTAATCCTATTTTTCAACTGAATTATGTTATTAAGAGGCGGTTTTTATGGTAAAAAATAGCATTGCATATTCTTCTTATTTGAAAATATGTGTACTATAAAATAACGTATCATTGTTAAATATTTACCTTTCCATAGAGAGTTTTAAATTGAACAGCAATTTCCAAACGTTGTGAATTAGTCCTACGTGCCAATACATTTATGATGGCTTTCTCGTCAGTTCCGAAACCTTTCATCGCTTTCCTTAAAATCTCAGCATCTCCGCGTGCATCAAAGGGGCTTGCAGGACGAACTGTAGGGGTGTACTATAATAAAAACAAAAACAAGAAAAAGGTTTTAGTATTATGTTTGTAAATCCATTATAAATAAAAGCAGAAAAATATTATTTTCAAGGTTAGCACAGTTCGTGTTTGATTTTGTAAAGCATATTTACGTACAATATGGTAATTATTGTTATATAAGTTGTATTTCATGGTTGAAATTGTGTTAGTTAGCAACGGATAGTAAAGCAAAAAATTCGATCGATATTAAAATGTGTTTTCGTGTTTAATAATTAATGTTGATTGAAATGGGATAATACTAACGCTGGACATTTTAATTGAGTGTGATTAAAATCTTATGACAGTTAATGACAGCTTTTAATTTGTCATTAATTTACGTTTTGCATTTTTATTCATGTTATAGGTTTCTGTTTCACTACTGCTTATGCCAACAAATTTAATTCGACAGATTTGACGTGATATCAATTTTATTGATCACGAGTAATTCCTTCTTCTTGAGTTTGATAACTCGCAAACCATACATTGGATTTTGATAAAATTTGTTGGTAATTTACTTCATCACCATTACTACTAATTGTGTAAATAGTAACAAATTCGATTGATTTGACATACATTTAATTTTATTGATCATACGTAATTCCTTGTTTATGAGCTAGAGTATCCAAATATTTTGATAACTCGTAGACCATACATTGGATTTGGATGCAATTTGTTGGTAATATACTTCATCACTATTGCTACTAACTGTGTAAATTGTAACTAAGTCGATTCGACAGATTTGGCGTAAATTCAAGTTTATGGATCACAAGTAATTCTTTCTTCTTGTGCTAGAGTAAACAAATATTTTGATAACATGTAAACCGTACATTGGATTTGGATACAATTAGTTGGTAATATACTTCATCACCATTACTACTATTGGTGTAAATTGTATCTAATTCGATTCGACATATTTGACATAAATTCAACTTTATTGATCACAAGTAATTCTTTCTTCTTGTGCTAGAGTATACAAACATTTTGAAAACTCGCAAACCATACATTGGATTTGGATGCAATTTGTTGGTAATATACTTCATTATTATTACTCCCTAGTGTGTAAATTGTATCAAAATCGATTCGACAGGTTGGACATGAACTCAATTTTATTGATCACATGTAATTCCTTCATCTTGTGCTATAGCATTCAAATATTATGATAATTTGCAAACCATACATTGGATTTGGATGCAATTTATTGGTAAAATACTTCATCAACATTACTACTGATTGTGTAAATTGTAACAAATTTAATTCGACACATTTGACGTAAAAATTTTAATGTTCTCACATAATTCCTTCTACAAGTGCAAGAGTATCTAAATATTTTGATAACTCGCAAACCATACATTGGATTTGGATGCAATTTATTGGTAACATACATCATTACTATTACTACTAACTGTGTAAATTGTAAAAAATTCGATTCGAGAGATTTAAAATAAATTCAATTCTATTGATCAGAAATAATTCCTTCTTGTTCTGCTATAGTATTCAAATACCTTGATAACTTTCAAATCATCTATTGAATTTGGATGGAATTTGGTGGTTATATACTTCATTACTATTACTACTAACTGTGTAAATTGTAACAAATTTGATTCGACACATTTGACGTAAACTGAATTTTAATGATCTCACGTAATTCCTTCTACAAGTGCAAGAGTATCTAAATATTTTGATAACTTGCAAACCATACATTGGATTTGGATGTAATTTGTTGGTAATATACTTCATTACTACTACTACTAATTGTGTAAATTGTAACTAATTCAATTCGACAGATTTGGCGTAAATTCAATTTTATTAATCACAAGTAATTCCTTCTTCTTGTGCTAGAGTATACAAACATTTTGATAACTCGCAAACCATACATTGGATTTGGATGCAATTTGTTGGTAATATAGTTCATTACTATTACTACTAACTGTGTAAATTGTAACAAATTTGATTCACAGATTTGAAGTAAATTCAATTTTAATGATCTCACGTAATTCCTTCTACAAGTGCAAGAGTATCTAAATATTTTAGTAACTCGCAAACTCTTATATTTCATATATTACAAAAAAAACTTAAATTACGTCTTAGCTTCTCAATCGCTTCGTCAACAAGTGCATTTATATGTTATATGTAGATTGATTTTCATCTGGACGTAAATATTGTTGTTATTAAAAAAAAATCAATTAAAAATTCCAAACTAAAATTATTTTCATGAATAGAATAATAAGAAATAGTTTGGCTAGTGAATAAATAATACTGCGGAAATAAATTAAATAAAAGTTATAATCTTATTTTTATTATTTGAATAGTAAACATGAATGAAAAAATGTATTGTTAGATATAGTACTTGAGTTTTATTTATTTAGTTGCGATAAGAAAGGTGTACATTTTCATTTTTATTAAATGTTGTGAATAGCGTATTGATTGCGTTCCATTTCTACAAGTGGACAGTAATAAAAATAATAATAATAATAATAATAATAACAACAAACCGGTGAAGAAGGTCAAGTCAAATTATTAAGCATACGTCACAAAATATTTAAATTATAATCATAACAGCTGGTCAAGATTTAAATAATACAATGGAAAAATAATGAGGTTCAGATTTGTAATAGTAAAATAGTAAAGTAGCATTACTCGAGTGAATAAACCATTAATTGCAAATACTTTATCTAATGTCTGCTTCCTAATAGTCTGTAATATTTTATAAGTTGGCAGATTTCAGTCATGCAAAGTCACAGAACAAACTTGTTTCACAGTTCAATACCATTTACATAAGTCTGACCATACGGTAGCAATAATTTCATTGCCATATTTTGTTATTTTTGACATTTTAAGGCCGGATTTTGTTACTTTCTGACAATATTTTTAGTTTCAATGCCGTATTTTTGACATTCATGCATGCACTTTTCGTCTATGAAAGTCTGGAAAGTTTTATAGAATATTACTAGAATTATAAAAAATAAACTTAGATAGATAATAACATTTCTTAGAACAAAAGACCTGAGAAGGAAACTTTATATTTGACTCTAGAAGACTTTGGAAGTCCAAGAAATCTCATAAAAATTACTAGGATCGTATATAGCTTAAAGAATTTATCTTTTAGAACAATTTAAAAAACGGAAGTCCAAGAAGTCTCATAGAATATTACTAGAATCGTATATAGCTTGAAGAATTTATAACATCTTTTAGAACAATTTAAAAGACATTAAAAGTCAAGAAGAAACTTTATATTTTACTCTAGAAGAAATTGGAAGTCCAAGAAATCTCATAGAATATTACTAGGATCGTATAAAGCTTGAAAAATTTATGACATCTTTTAGAACAATTTAAAAAACGTTGAAAGTCTGAAAAAAATTAAAAAGTCAAGAAAAAACCTTATATTTTACTCTAGAAGACTTTGAAAGTCCAGGAAATCTCATAGAATATTACTAGGATCGTATAAAGCTTGAAGAATTTATAACCTTTTTTAGAACAATTTAAAAGACTTTAAAAGTCAAGAAAAAACTTTATATTTTACTCTAAAAGACTTTGGAAGTCCAAGATATCTCATAGAATATTACTCGGATCGTATACAGCTTGAAGAATTTATAACATCTTTTAGAACAATTTAAAAGACTTTAAAAGTCTGAAAAAACTTTAGATTTTACTCTAGAAAACTTTGGAAGTCCAAGAAATCTCATAAAATGTTACTAGGATCGTATATAGCTTGAAGAATTTATAGAACAATTTAAAAGACTTTAAAAGTCAAGAAGAAACTTTATATTTTACTCTAAAAGACTTTGGAATCCAAGAAATCTCATAGAATATTACTAGGATCGTATAAAGTTTTAAGAATTTATAACATCTTTTAGAACAATTTAAAAGACTTTAAAAGTCAAGAAAAACTTTATATTTAACTCTAAAAAACTTTGGAAGTCCAAGATATCTCATTGAATATTACTAGAATAGTATATAGCTTGAAGAATTTATAGCATCTTTTAGAACAATTTAGAAAACTTTAAAAGTCAAGAAAAAAATTTGGATTTTACTCTAGAAAACTTTGGAAGTCCAAGAAATCTCATAGAATGTTACTAGGATCGTATACAGCTTGAAGAATTTATAGCATCTTTTAGAACAATTTAAAAGACTTTAAAAGTCAAGAAAAAACTTTATATTTTACTCTAAAAGACTTTGGAAGTCCAAAAAATCTCATAGAATATTACTAGGATCGTATAAAGTTTTAAGAATTTATAGCATCTTTTAGAACAATTTAAAAGACTTTGAAAGTTTGAAAAAAATTAAAAAGTCAAGAAAAAACTTTATATTTTACTCTAGAAGACTTTGGAAGTCCAAGAAATCTCATAGAATATTACTAGGATCGTATATAGCTTGAAGAATTTATATCACCTTTTAGAACAATTTAAAAGAATTTAAAAGTTTGAAAAAAATTAAAAAGTCAAGAAAAAACTTTATATTTTACTCTAGAAGACTTTGGAAGTCTGGGAAATCTTATAAAATATTACTAGGATTATATATAACTTGAAGAATTTATAGCATCTTTAAGAACAATTTAAAAGACTTTAAAAGTCAAGAAAAAACTTTATATTTTACTCTAAAAGACTTTGGAAGTCCGAAAAATCTCATAGAATATTACTAGGATCGTATATAATTTGAAGAATTTATATCATCCTTTACAACAATTTAAAAGACTTTAAAAGTTTGAAAAAAAAAATAAAAAGTTAAGAAAAAACTTTATATTTTACTCTAGAAGACTTTGGAAGTCTGGGGAATCTTATAAAATATTACTAGGATCGTATATAGCTTGAAGAGTTTATATCATCTTTTAGAACAATTTAAAAAACTTTAAAAGTCAAGAAAAAACTTTATATTTCACTCTAGAAGACTTTGGAAGTCCAAGAAATCTCATAGAATATTACTAGGATCGTATATAGCTTGAAGAATTTATATCACCTTTTAGAACAATTTAAAAGACTTTAAAAGTCAAGAAAAAACTTTATATTTTACTCTAAAAGACTTTGGAAGTCCAAGAAATCTCATAGAATATTACTAGGATCGTATAAAGTTTTAAAAATTTATAACATCTTTTAGAACAATTTAAAAGACTTTAAAAGTAAAAAAAAACTTTATATTTTACTCTAGAAGACTTTGGAAGTCTGGGAAATCTTATAAAATATTACTAGGATCGTATATAGCTTGAAGAATTTATACCATCTTTTAGAACAATTTAAAAGACTTTAAAAGTCTAAAAAAAAAAGAAATAACTTTATATTTTACTCTAGAAGACTTTGGAAGTCCATAAAATCTCATAGAATATTACTAGGATCGTATATAGCTTAAAGAATTTATAACATCTTTTAGAACAATTTAAAAGTCTTTAAAAGTTTGAAAATAATTAAAAAGTCAAGAAAAAACTTTATATTTTACTATAGAAGACTTTGGAAGTCTAGGAAATCTTATAAAATATTACTAGAATCGTATAAAGCTTAAAGAATTTATAACATCTTTTAAAACAATTTAAAAGACTTTGAAAGTCTGAAAAAAAAGAAAAAAACTTTATATTTTACTCTAGAAGACTTTGAAAGTCTAGGAAATCTTATAGAATATTACTAGCTTAAAAAATTTATGACATCTTTTAGAACAATTTAAAAGACTTTAAAAGTCTAAAAAAAAACTAAAAAGTTAAGAAGAACTTTATATTTCACTCTAGAAGACTATGAAAGTCCAAAAAATCTCATAAAATATTACCAGGATAGTATATAGCTTGAAGAATTTGTATCATCTTTTAGAACTATTTAAAAAACTTTAAAAGTCAAGAAAGAACTAAATATTTTACTCTAGAAAACTTTGGAAGTCCAAGAAATCTCATAGAATGTTACTAGGATCGTATATAGCTTGAAGAATTTATAGCATCTTTTAGAACAATTTAAAAGACTTTAAAAGTCAAGAAAAAACTTTATATTTTACTCTAAAAAACTTTGGAAGTCCAAGAAATCTCAAAGAATATTACTACGATCGTATATAGCTTGAAGAATTTATAACATCTTTTAAAACAATTTAAAAGACTTTATAAGTCTGAAAAAAATTAAAAAGTCATGAAAAACTTTATATTTGACTCTAGAAGACTTTGGAAGTCTGGGAAATCTTATAAAATATTACTAGTTTCGTATAGAGCTTAAAAATTTATAACATCTTTTAGAACAATTTATAAAATTTTATAAGTCTGAAAAAAATTAAAAAGTCAAGAAAAAACTTTATATGTTACTCTAGAAGACTTTTGAAGTCCAAGAAATCTCATAGAATATTACTAGGATCGTATAAAGTTTAAAGAATTTTTAACATCTTTTAAAACAAATTAAAAGACTTTGAAAGTCTGAAAAAAAAGTCTAGGAAATCTTATAGAATATTACTAGCTTAAAGAATTTATAACATCTTTTAGAACAATTTAAAAAACTTTAACAGTCTGAAAAAAATTAAAAAGTCAAGAAAAAACTTTATACTTTGCTCTAGAAGACTTTGCAAGTCCAAGAAATCTCATAAAATATTACTAGGATCGTATATAGTTTGAAGAATTTATAGAAACTTTTAGAACAATTTAAAAGACTTTAAAAGTCTGAAAAAAGTTTATATTTTACTCTAGCAGACTTTGGAAGTCTTAGAAATCTCATAGAATATTACTAAAATCGTATATATCTTGAAAAATTTATAACATCTTTTAGAACAATTTAAAAGACTTTAAAAGTCTGAAAAAAATTAAAAAGTCAAGAAAAATCTATATATTCTACTTTAGAAATTGAGGAAGTTTTATAAAATATAACAATAATTACAAAAACCTTTTAGAATTTATAACATTTCTATTTTAAAAAACCTGAGAAGTCTTAAAGAATTTGATGAAAATAAATAAAAAATTACATAGAAAACTTTATATTTCATTTTAGAAGACTTTAGAAGTCTTATAGATTATTATGAAGATCATACAAATTTTCTCAAATTTAAAAGGCTTAAATAATCTTAAAAGATTTGAAAAGAAAAAGAGAGCCAAGAGAAAATTTATATTTGGTTCTAGAAATTTGGAAAGTTTTATAGAATTTACAAAGATAAAATTTTGAGAAGTTTCACATCTTTTAGAACCATTTAGACCTGAAAATCTTAAAAGATTGGAATTCCTAAAAAACCTAATAAGTTGAAATGATTTGAAATTAAAAGACTATAAAACTTTATATTTAACTTTAGAAAGCTTTGGAAGTCTGTGAAGTCGTATAAAATATTACAAGAATCATAAAAAATTTAAAGTTAATAAATAATAGTTTTTAAAACAATTTGAAGGATCTGCGGAATCTTAAAAAATTTAAGAAAAAAAAAAGATCTGGAAAAATCTGACATTTTAATTCTTTCCAAAGACCATAGAAGAAAATGAATGCTCCTAGAGATCACTTCAACCTTTAACTTTAAAACTCAGTAAAACAAAGTCTTAAAGTGCTACTCTAGACAACTAAAAAAGTAATGAAGAGACTCTTGGACAAATTTGTTTAGTCCTAAAAGATTTTACAAAAAAAAAAACAATTTGCAAGCTACTGGAAAAAAACTTCAACAACTTTGAGACCTATTTGTCTAGAAAAACCTTAAAGAACAGTTCTAAGAAGACTTTGAAAAATCTATAAAAATCTTAAAAATTGTTGCAGAATTTTTTAAAGATTAAAACTTCGAACTACTAAAAAAAGAACTCATTATTGCCTGTAATTGTAACCCAAGCAGACCAATAAATTAAAAACTTAAAGTGCTACTCTAAGCAACTAAAAAGTTTTGAAACACTTTAATGGCTCTTGAACAATTTGGCCTAGTTTAAGAAAAATTTTACAAAAATTTCAACAATTTTGAAACCTAGTTGTCTATGAGTATCTTAAACAGCTTTAAAAAGACTTTAAAAAAACTAAAAACATTTTGGAAATTGTTTAGATTATAAGAGGCTTTTCAACCTATTGGAGCCCGTATAGATAGTAATTGCAACACAAGATATAAAGATAAGAACTTGTGTGCTACTCTAAGCAGCTAAAAAAGCTTTGAAGAACTTTATTGGGTCTTTAACAAATTTGCCTAGTCTCAGAAAGATTTTACAAAAATAAAGAAACAATGAAAAAAAAAACACAACTTTGAAACCTAGTTATCTAAAAGAACCTCAAAAACAGATTAAAAAAAATTTAAGATCTAAAAATTTTATAAATTGTTATAACATTTTGTACAAAAAAAAAGAATTTGTAATCTACTAGAGGTGACATAGAGCCCATTATAGACAGTAATAATAATTGTAACCTAACACAAATTATATAATATTGCCAGTGAAGTAAAAAACTTTAAATGCTACTCTGAGCAGCTATAAAAAGTCTTAAAGAACGTTAATAGCTTTGGACAAAAAAAATAATTTTAAATAAAATAATGACTAAAAGAAAGCTCCAAAAACTTTGAAACACAATCGTCTAAGGAGACTTCAAAAAACCTTATCAGCTCCAAAAAGATTTTGAAAAATCTAAAGAGATTTTGAGAATTGTTTCAAAATTTTATAAAAATTATATTGGGCTTTGAAACCTACTATAGGTGAAGGAGAGTCCATTATAGATAGTAATTCTAACACAAAAAAACTTTCATAATATTCTCAGTAAAATAAAAGACTTTAAATGCTACTCTAGATAACTAAAAAAATCTTGGAGAACAATAATGGCTCTTGGACAAATTTGTCTAGTCTAAGAAGAAAAATTTTACAAAGGTTCGTGAAAGAAGCTACTAGAAGGAAATATCAACAATTCTAATACCTAGTTATCCATAAGGACCTTAAAAAACCTTAATAGCTCCAAGAAAACTTAAAAAAATCTAAAAAAAAAATGCAAATTGTTACAGAATTTTGTAAAAATTATAATGGGCTTTGCGTTCGATTAGAGGTGAAGCCATTATAGATACTAATTATGACACAAAAAGACTTACATAATATTGCCATTGATATAAAAGA
Organism: Tachinus rufipes; assembly: GCA_963932245.1. Lineage (NCBI taxonomy): Eukaryota > Metazoa > Arthropoda > Insecta > Coleoptera > Staphylinidae > Tachinus > Tachinus rufipes. The sequence goes on along the minus strand of OZ010744.1, from coordinate 112,949,424 downwards.
CTAAATATGCTGCTTTAGGCGGTTAAAAAAGTATTTAATAGCTTTTGAACAAATCTGCCTAGTCCGAGAAGAAAAAAAAAAATTCAATACTTTTAACCTAGTTTTTAGAAGAACGGACATTAGAGAACCTAAACAGCCCCAAGAAAACTTTGAGAGATCTAAAAAGCATTTGTTACAAAATTTTGTAAAGTTTATAAAAAGGATTCAATCTACTAAAGGTGACTTAGAGTCCTTTATAGACAATAATAAAATAACAACACTATCTTATTTATCTTCATAGATATCAGTAAATCTTTATGACAATATTAACAACAAATACAATTTGTTCAAAACATTAAAGATCACAATTAATGCCAAAACTACTTATTTTGTTTATTTTTATAGATTTATTAGACAAATTAAAATTTTTAATCCAAACAAAATAATCTAAAAAGTTTGCAACTAAAAATTACTTATTCTAAATTTGGAAATGAGTTAAGCTATTGATAAAATTAAAATTGAGCAAAAGTTTTAATCAAAACAGCAAAGTTTGAATTAAGTGGCGCTTCAAAAATCGGTCTAAAAAATTTGCAATTGAGGAAATAATTATTTTAAACCTGGAAATAAGTTTGGCTATTGATGAAATTAAAGTTGAGCAAAAATTGTGCTAAAAGCATCAAAGGTTGGATTGAGTAGTGCTTCAAAAATTGGTCTACAAAGTTTGCAATTAAAGAAATAACTATTCTAAGCTTGAAAATGAGTTTGGCTATTGATGAAATTAAAGTTGAGCAAAAATTGTGATGAAAGCATCAAAGTTTGGATTGAGTGGTGCTTCAAAAATTGTTCTAAAAAGTTTGCAATTAAGGAAATAATTATTCTAAGCTTGAAAATGAGTTTGGCTATTGATGAAATTAAAGTGGAGCAAAAATTGTGCTAAAAGCATCAAAGTTTGGATTGAATTGTGCTTCAAAAAATTGGTCTAAAAAGTTTGCAATTAAGGAAATAATTATTCTAAGCTTGAAAATAAGTTTGGCTATTGATGAAATTAAAGTTGAACAAAAATTGTGATCAAAATATCAAAGTTTGGGTTCATTCAAGCTTCAGCAAATTGTTCAAAAAGTTTACAATTAAGGTATTATTTATTTTAACCTTAAAAATGGGTTTGGCTATTGATAAAGTTGAAGTTGTGCAAAAATTTTAATCAAAACATCAAAGTTTGGATTAAAGGGCAAATCAAAAATTGTCCCAAAACACAAAATTAAATACTTATTGAGTAAATTAGTTCTTATACAGTAATTGTTATAAAATTTTATTTTAATTTCCTTGGTACAATACATTCTATCTTGTTAAAACCTAACTAATAAGTATGGATCTACCGACGATGTTACACTGAACAACACTGAACAACAAATAAAAAAGTTATTAAACAAATCCAAAAAGAAAAAGTACTTCATTCATACCACAATTTAAAAAAAAACTAAAATATTTAGGACATGTCATGCTGGGGTAAAGATATGCTATACTACAAATGATCATAAAGGGAAAAAATGAGGGAAGAAATCTCAAAATCTCCGAGTATCAAAAATAAAGATTGCATTAATGATCTAGTGCAAGTGCATAGATAGTTTATACTAAAAAATAATTGTGTTCTTTATTTTTATGTAATATATTTACTACAATTACAAAGTTGTATAATTAATCTTGGACGTCGTTCGCAATTTATTAAAAAAAAACTATTTTTTGTTCATAATGAAGTTATTATAAAACGCTATTGGATATCGTAATAAAATTGAATTAATTGGGTACATTATCAACGCGTATCATACTGAGTTCATTATGCAACGAGTATCATAATGATTTTATTATGCAACAAGTATCATAATGAGTTCATTATATATTTGGCATTTATAAGCAATGTTTTGACAAGTTTATCACATATTAACAAATTTTAGATAGCAGTCGTCATAATAAACAGAATTTATGACATGTTCACATCCGTAAAATGTTTAAAATTAACACAAATATTTTTATTTTTATTTACTTTGACTTTGATGTCTATGTAGCCAGTTGAAAAATATTAACTTCTAAATACTTTTGATTTATTAACAGTTTTGTTTTCTTTTTCATAAGCATCAGTTTAAAACTTTGACACGATCGATTACAATGTATTTTAAGTAACTCGTTTTTTATTATCCTTTATAGATACTTTTACTAAAGTTAGTAATAGAGATACAATTAATCAGATTATTTTATACTGGCTTAAAATAAAACCGATACCATAAGCTTTTTAAGTAAATAAAAGGATTACCAAATATACATTTGCGATTAATTTATTAGTTTCAATTCCGCCAAACGTTACAATAAAACTATTAGTGACAACCGAAAAAAAACTCAAAAAAATATAATTATATTTAATTGAGCATAACAATAAATTACCAAACACAACAGTCAACGACATCAATTATGAGTATTTTAAATATAGCTTATTATAAAATTAAAAAGGTAACGTTGTAAAGAAAACACAGACTACTAAATAAACATTGTTGCAGCTAAGTAAATAATTGCATTTCACACCATGCATTTGCTTGATAAAATGCGTTTGATAAATAAACTGTTAATTAATTCTATTGATTTTCAATCTAATTAACCTATCACTCCAAGCAAGTTATTGTAAAGCTCAGCTATTTTTAGTAAACGAAAGTGAACAGTCGTTGGAGCCGTGCCAAGAAATTAATGCTCAATTACATTACAGATTAAAAAAATAAACTACAACAATCATTTCCGCCATATTTAATAATAGTGTTGTGTGTAATGTAAAATTATATAAAGTGGAAAACCCCGTCAATATCACTCGTGTGGGTTTATTTTCTCACCTTAATTTCAGCCGTTTGTGCATGACTGGAAGGATTTATATGCGTAGGATAATGTCCTTGCGGTGCTCCACCACCATATTCTCCAGTTGGAGGTGGTGGTGCGGATTCTCCGTAACATCCCCCTGTTGGAGGTTGTGGATATCCTCCACCTTGAGATGGATAACCATCACAACTTTGAGGTGGATAACCACCTGAATTTTGAGGTGGATATCCACTTCCAGGTGGATAAGCTGGTACTCCACCTTGAGGTGGTGGATAAGGACCGCTATTACCAGGATAGTAAGGTTGAGGCATGTACATAGGCGAATTTACAGGATAGCCTAAGCTAGGTGCAAAAACACCGGGATTTCCTTGAGGATAGGGTGGATTGCTTTGAGGATAAGGCATCCCTCCTCCGCCGTATTGTTGTTGTGGATACGGATTGCCTCCTGGCGCCTAGACGAAATCAATAGCGTGTTAAATTGTTTTTTGGTATTATGACGTTGCGTGATGACCATTAGTGGATTGTTTAATTAATTTACAAACAATAATGAAATCTAAGGATGTATCATGCAACGGATTAGGGTGAATATTAACAAAATAATTACTCACCTGTTGATATGGTGGATAACCTGGATAACTCATTGCGTCTTCTTTTTTAGCACTACACTGACCCTACCTACTCGGTTGCTTATCTATTAATACTCGAATTGGGAAAATGTAATATTGTGTAAATATGAGTGATTAATGCAGTTCACGGTATTATACGTATGTTGTGGCGTCAAATGACTGAACTGAACTGGGTTATGAGTAACTGTTTTGTAGCTAGCAAGTACAAGGTCATCAGACTAGCGCGCTCTATACGGTTTATTTAAGTCCAACGTTGCCAGCGGCGAAAGAGTCGCGTTTTAATATTGTTGGGCGTGAACAGGTCGGTCTTTGCTCTAATATTCTATGAATAATAAAATTGTTTTACGCAATCAATCAATACTATATAAATAAATTTGTTCTAATATTTATAAAAATAAATTTATCTAAAACAATTCTAAAACTTTCTATTTATAACAATAATAATCAGCGGCAATTCCAATAAGTTTAGGATTTAAAAATTACCACGCATACTAGCGTTGCCAATCGTCCCACTTACTTTCTATAGGATTGTATTACTTTCATAAATAATTATCTTCGAAAAATATACAATGTATAAAATATTGCATTATTTTATTAGAAATTGAAAAAACTTTTTTGGCAAAGATTTATTTATGTAGAAACATTTGCTACATTCAACAGATGGTCACTTTTAATACTCTTTTATTACACGCACTGGCGTAGATGAGTTTTTTAAGCCCCACTTGAAAATACTATTATTTCACTTTACTTCTCTTTGAATTGTAAAAAAAACTTTGTTTGCCTTATGATGCTTTTGTGTAGCGAAAAATCACCTGTGTTTTAATTATTATATTATAATATTAAAGAACATTTAAAAAAAGTAGAAGCGTAGCTAGTAATTTTGAATGTGCAGCAATATATTGTGCATATATTTGCTACGCCATTGAGTTTTTCTTTTTTTAATCTTAACGAAAAAATATAAAACACGAAACAATGCATTATGGCTTCAAGGAGTGTGATTTTATATCGCTATGTGGTTGTCTAGAGAACTACTTGGTGGTACTTGTGTTGTTCTATGTTTTGCCAGGAAATCTTTTGCTTGACGTATGGAATTCAGATTGCAATTTTCTCTTGGATTGACTTATTTCGGAAAAAAATCTTTGAGTCCGGGTGTTCTCAGCTGGAGCCAGAACAACTTCTTGTAGAGAAACTAGACGGCAATTTTCTTAACTGATGTTCTTTTTTCTTTGATCTACTTTTCTCTCAGCTGAAGCCAAAACAAACTTTTGTAGACAAATTGTTGTTGTTTGTTGGTTGCTTCTGAGTAAAAATGTTGTTTCTATGAAGTAATGTGTTGTTGAAGATACAATGAGCGTTTTTGCGTTGCTTAATTAATTGATTCCCATTTTTACTACGGTGCATTGGTTTCACTAATTGTTTTGATACTGAAGTTTTATATTCTTTGTTTGTTTAGCGAGAGACCAATGTTTTAAGGCTGCCAAATCTTTACTGGGGGCGTTGTGTGTAATTTCTAACAGTATGACTTAGTTTTTGGGTTGGTGTTCTATAGTGGCATCACGTTGTTTTAGGTCAAGTTGTTGCTAATAAGTACCTAGTTTTGGTGTCCTTGCTGACTATAGCTTTTGGTGCCTTTTGCGCTTTGGGTTTGGCAATATATGATCTGTTCCAACAATTTTGACCAAATAAAAAAACCATGATTTAGGCAAAAAAATATAAAACCTTTTAGTTTTAAAGCTTTTTTCTAGGTGATTAGTTATATATCCTAACTGAAGACAAAAAATAAAACTTTAGGTACATTTTTTATTTTAAACAGAAAATTTAAATAACTTTTTTGTCTATCTTGCTTTGTTTTCAAGATAATCAAAAAATACACATTATTAAAAAAAAAAAAAAATACTTAGCAAAATTTAAGTAAAAAAACATTTATAACAATGGTAACACCAAACAAAACAATATTTCTTCTCAAAATGACCACCATGAGCGTTTATTCAAACTTAACCAAACTACGTTTTGCTCAACATGGGGCGATGCAAGAGTAATTATAATCTGGATTGATAATCAAAAGATTGCATATCACTTTCTTCTTCTCAAACAAAATGACTTCTAACGCCTGCAAAAAAAGAAATATAAAATTTCTTGGTAGCATACACTTGGACGGGTGGTTGGAAACTCCAGTTTAAATTACTCAATGGTAATCAAAATCTGGAGTAACACACCCACTCACTCAAGTGTTGGTCATCAAAAGATTGCATATTACTTTCTCCTTCTGACAAAGAGACTTCTAACGTCTGCAAAAAAAGAAATATTTTGATAACACCCTCTAAGACGGGCGGGTGGGCATTCTAGTTCCAATTATTTAATGGTAATCAAAATCTGGAGTGACCCACCCACTCACTAAAGTGTTGGTCATAAAAAGATTGAATTTAGGATTTCCTCTTTTAACATAGAAATTTCTAACGCTTGCAATAAGGAAAAACTTTTAATTTTTTGTTAACAAACTTTTGAGAGGTTAGGTGGGTACTCCATTTCAAATTACTCAATAATAATTATAACCTGGAGTGACCCACCTACTTGTCCAAGTGTTGATCATCAAAAGATTAAATTTATTATCCTTTTTGCTAACATTGAAACAACTAAAGATTCTAACAATCATTAACAGATTAGATATCACTGCCTTTTTTTTAGATAAATAATTTGTTTAAGAAAATAAACTTCAAAATTTTATTAACAAATTTTTAGACGTGTGGATGGGCTTTCTAGTTTAAACTACTTGATTTGGAGTAAACTTTTCACCCACTTGGTGGTCGTGGTTGGTCGTCAAGAGATTAAATATCTAAGACTTCTAATACTTGTAGAGAGAAGGAACTTCTAATTCATTAATAACAAACACTTGGGCGGGTGGGTGAGCTTTTCACTTTAAATTACTAGCTGGTAATTATGATTGTATATCATCTCTTTTTTCTTGGGCAAAAAGATTTCTAACGCTTGGACAGAAAAGATACTTCAAATTTCTTGATAATAACATGAGGACAATGTAACAGTTAAACACATCAAATTATTGAACAAAAATCTACAATATTAGAATCGGGCTATACTAAAACAACAAAGATACACAATTCAAAACTAGTCAGATGGCGACTCAAATTAGACAAATGCGGGCGCTTTAAGTAGAATTTGTCCCAAAAATGAAATAATACTAAATTACAATCTTTTTAAACAGCTTTTCGATAACAAACAAATCTCCAAATATTATAAATAAACGTGCAGACTTATTTGATTCAGTTATTGATTTTGCTTTATGGCATTGTGTATACAGTTGTAACATCAGTCCAAACTGCAGTATGAAGTATTATCAGGAATTGATAGAAGAATAGAACACAGCTTAAGGAAACAAAAGAGCAAACAAATTTTGATAAGAGGCGATTTCAACGCAAAATTGCCAAGACGGGGAGGGACTAAGTGCAACAGGAGAAGCCAAATTTTTGAGGAGATAATAGCAGCCGTAAATCTTACAATATGCATCCAAGAAAATAAACCAACGTTTGTAAGAGGAAGATCCAAATTATACATTGACATTACCATAGCAACACGGGAAACGGATAGAGTAGTAAGGACTTGGACACCGACAGAAGAAGAATTGCTGAGTTTACATAAGTACATACAATACAGCACAAACGGAAAAGGGGAAAAGGAAGACAAAAGAGAAGGAAAATGGAACTTAAGAAAAATAGTCAGAGAAAGGATAAATAGAGTAATGGAAGCAGAGGAAGTGATTAAAAATGAGAACATAGAGGAAAGATGCAAAAGGTACTCGGAAAAGTTGAGGAAGAATAAATTTCCAGATCAAAAAAGGAGGAAGAAGAGGGCCGTACTGGTGGTGCAAAGAGGTCAAGGAAAGTAGGAAGAAAGCAATACAAACAGCAAGAAAAGTCAAAAGACAAAGAAGAAAGGGAAAAGATTTTGATAAAACTAAAGAAGAACTGAAAAATGACGGAAAGGTTTTAAAGAAAGCGAACAAGGACAGTAAAAATTCATAGACAGGGATCCTTGGGGCAAACCATACAAAATAATAATGAATAAATTAGGAGGAATGAAGGCAGTGTGCTTAAAAAAAAAGAAAATGAAGTAGTAATCATTGAAAAATTGTTTCTCACTGGAAAAATGGTAGAAGAACCAGCAGAAATAGCTGAAACTGAAGCAGAAGGAAATAAAACAAATTATAAGGGAACTACCTAATAATAAAGCACCAGGTTCAGACGAAATAACAACAGAAATAGTGAAGGCAGCGCTAGAAGGAAATGAGATAGAGATAACACAAATAATAAACAGATGTCTGAAGGAAGGATGCAAACCTAGTACTAATTGAGAAAAAGAAGGAAGCAGGCAAAACAACGACGTATAGACCGATATGCCTGATCAACACATTAGAAAAAATATGGAAGAAGTTATTGCTAGCAGAATTGAACAAGAAATAGAAGTAAAAGGAGGATGGGAACAAGAACAATATAGATTTACAAAGGGAAAATCGACTCTAGGAGCCATTGAAACGGTAAAAGCCATAGCAAAAGAAGCAAACAGTGGACCATACAGAAAAAGACAGCACTCATAATAGGGCTAGATATACAAAATGCGTTTAACAGCATACTACGGCAAGCAACTATTGAAGCAGCAAAAAAAGAAAACTAACAAATAAAACTACCAAGATAATATGGAGTTACCTTCAGGATAGAAATCTACTGATTAAAAATGAGAAATTTAAGCTGACTAGAAAAGTACCACAGGGTTCTGCACTAGGTCCTAAACTAGGAAGTTAAGTTTATAATTAGCTACTCAGGATGCGGTTGACGAAAGGAGTGTCAATAACGGCATTTGCGGATGATGTGATTCTGGTAAGTAGAGTTATAGACATTGAAATACTATATAAAAGGTTAGAGTTGGCAATAGAGATATAAAGAGATGGATGAGAAATAAATTAGATCTGGCTTTGCAGAAAAGCGAGGCATGCCGCTATCGACAAAGAGAACAAACAAGGGAAGTGGAAAAATACAGGTAGGTTAATAGCAACTGCGGCCAGAAGTAAACTATTGTATGCCGCAGAAACATGGGGAGAAGCTTTGAAGACAAAAAAAAAATAGAAATGAAGTAAAAAGAGCTATGAGAGCAAGTTTGTTAAGGATCTGCAGGGCTTACAGGTCGGTGTCGGTGTTGCAGGAGGCACTAGAAGTAATTGCGGCGACACTACCCGCAGATTTGATGGTGGAAATAAGATTAGGTATAAAGAAAAAGGTAAATGAAAGAACTAGTAAGCAAAAAGCAAAGAGACAAACAGGAGAGAATATGATAGAAAGATGGCAAAGACAGTGGAAAGAAAAAGAAATGAGAGAATAGAGAAAGGAACTAATACTAGAAATAAAAGAATGCGTAGAGAAAAACCGGAGACCTGTTACTATACAACACAACTACTTACCGGACATGGAGCTTTTGGAAAGTACTTACAAAAAATAAATAAGGTAGAGAAAGAGGAAAAATGTATATTTTGTCAAGAAGACACGCATGACGACGCAGAAAATATGCTAGTAGAGTGCGAAGCGTGGGAGGAAGATAGAAAAACAATATAAAAGTTACTAGAAAACAAAGTAGACAAATCTACAATCATTAAAATATGCCTGAGTGACGAAAACAAATGGAGAGCACTAAGAAACTATCCAACGACAGTACTGAAGAAAAAGATACAGGAGTTTGAAGCGTTGAGATTAAAGTAAACCAAAATAGAAGAAAACAGAGAAACTGAGAAGATACCTAAGAACATTGCAAATATCTAGGCTGAATAACACAAGAATGGGAGGAATGAAAAAAGAATGCCAGTGTAGAAAGTAGGGCAAAAATATAGGGTACAGGGAGAGATGAGCCGGGGACAGCATGTGTTGCAGCAGACTGCGTGAATTTTGCAAGGCCGAAACTAGCTTACCTCAACTTAATCTCACATTAGAGACAATGGTATTACCATGCGTTAGTTATTCTCAAAGGCCACATGTTGAAGCCAACACCTTACTAGTAAAAAAAAGTTATTGTGTAAACAAAAATTTACATATGAGAAGTGGTATAGCATAAAATTTAATTAAAAAATTAATTTATGACAAGAACTACCTTAAAATCGCCCATAAAACAAATTTATTGCATAGAATTTGCACAAAAAACGCATTCTCCGCATGAAACTCATAAAAAATTTACGTAGAAATTTATTTTATTGATTTGAAACATCAATTTAAAGCAAGAAATACTATGAAATTAAAAAAAAAAATAAATTATGGCAAGAAATTTGTTAGGGTCATCAATCTTCTGTTTGCCTCCGGTGGTTTTCTAAGTTTTTGGCATTTTTGAGAAGGATGTGACGGATGAAACAACTTACTTTGTACTTGTATTAAATCAAAAAAATTAGAATTCTGGGTAGTAAATTGATTTTTAGACAACATCAATAAGTGGATTTATATGTAGAATTGTCTTTTGAAGACATTTTATATGAAGAAAAAAACTAGTTCTTTTGAAGAAATTTTGTCTGATAATCATTTATTAATAAGAAATCATTTGAATCAATTGATACAATTTTTTATAATATATTTTTTTAAATTAAAAAAATCTTTACTTTACTGTAAAAATATTCATTCTGGCAACAATGAACAAAACCGAAAAATAATCACAAACGTAACGCGATTACTAAACTGGTGAAGGTCGTCCCCACTCTTATGCTATCAACATAACACGTATGTTACAATGCAGTCTAATCAGTTAAATGTAATTTTAAATGTACTGATTATATGAGTTTATATTATTTGTAAATAGTATTTATAAAATATAGCTTCCAAAATATTTTTGTCAGTGTTATCTATTGCATTCATCGCAATGGTATCTTTATTTATGATAAAAATAAATATTATTATCATTTTTTAGTTGTTTGTATCTCTATAAACAACAAAAAATAAAACATACTTGTACATTCATACATCCTGCTATTAATGACGACAATTGAGATAATTATATGGGATAATCAGTATATATATTAGATCTATTCTTATACAATCCTAGCCCGCATATTTTATATATTTTAAGTTGACACTTTTTTATTAAAAATTAAATATTTTATTGGGGTGATTTTACGTGACTGGGATCGAGTAATATTGAAAAATGTTTTAAATGTACAAACTAACTACTTTTCTGTGATACAAATGTTGGATAAAAGATATGTATCTCATCAACCAAAAAACGGCTAAAAACGTTTTAGATTTGATTTATGTAGATTTTTGCAAGATGATTGTCTCTAGGAGTATTACTTAATGTTTAAAGATTTTTGATATTTCTTAAAGCAAAATTAAACGTCTTCTTGAAAATTGTGAAGAATTAATTTGATAAAAGGATTGATTAAGTGCTTAATGTCAGACAACCAAAATCAAAAATGAGTCCAATCTTTTTCACATCAATATACTCAACAAATTAATTAATAGAATTAAAAGGAAATGCGAAGGGTTAAGGACTTAGTACTTACCATTAAAAAATTTTGAAAGAAAATGTATGAATTTTGTAAATAAATAACTATTTTATTGATTTAACATATTTATTTATAAAATGAATAAATATGTTAAATATAAAAAATTTCTACAAAATAAATGAAGAAAATATTAATTATTTTATTGATATTTATTTGTCAATTTAGTTATTAACACGCATAGAAAGAAAACGCTGAGGAAGTAATATTTATAGAAATAGAAATAATAAAACACGTTTATTGAAGTTTTATTGTATAAAACTTATAAAGCATTAACCATAATTGCGCTTTTATGTATTTAGATACAAAAGCAATTTATAGAAGGCAATTTTGAGCCTTTTCTAAAGCACTAGTGGCAAAAGCAGCAACTGTTTCAACTTTTTGACCAGCACAAGCTGTCAATTCAAAACTGTAACCCAAAAGTTGATTTACAATGTTTATTACTTTCGGAATTGCTATTTCAAATTTATTTTCGGTTCTCACTAATGTTTCTTCAGCAATTATAATCAAGCATTCAAAGTTTATACACATAAAGTATTTTAAAACAATAATTTTAAGCGAACTTAAAACTATCTCTTTTATTTCATATACTGTTTTTAAAGCAGCAGTGATTTTTTCGGTAATGCAAGAGTTTGCGGTGATGTTGTTTACTAGTGTATTTTTAATAGTTTTTATGCATTCTTGGGTCTTTTTGGTAACATTTGGTAAAAGGTTATCCATTTTTGTAAGTGTATTTTGAAGAACGTTTGCAATTAAATTGTTGGCGTGAGAGGTATTGTTAACTTGTGCGACAGTATCGTCAACAAAATTGATTAATGCATATATTGAATTGTCAAAGAGAGAAAAATCTAAATCAATTGCTTCTGGTTCATTACTATAAACCTGCAAAATATAATTAATTTTAAAAATAATAAAAATATGATATTTTGTTGTTACCTGTCTTATATGCGTAAATGCACATATTAAAAAGATGTACTTTTCAATCATTTTTGTAAAGATGTAACAGTGTTTACAAAACTCGAATGATAAAATAATATTCAGAAAGTTATATATATACCTCAATATTTTTTCAAAACTGTTTAAAATATACGTGGAATCCGCAGAGTTTTAAAATGTAACTCGTAAAATTGTTTTGTTACTTTCTTTGTAGAATGTTTACTTTGTATATTTCTAATTAAAACATACCAACTATATGAGTCATTAAAACTGTTAGTTAACTACGCAAAAAGAAAAGGTTTTTATTAACAATAATGTTAAAATTAATTTAATTTCTAACTAATCAAAATCAATTTTTATATTAATTTTTTTGTTCTTGTATGATTTCTAAAAGCAGGTTTTGCTTCAGTAAATGTCACTTTTGGCGAGCTGATATGATATAAAGTTTATTTTTATTTTCTGGTTTTTTGGTATCTAGATAAATTTTGCAGATTGTAGTCATTGCTTTGAGACTGTCATAATCAATTTGGATTTTATTATTGGCGATTGCAGTGGTTGCAATGCTGCTTAATTATTTGACATGACATGGCTTGAAAAACCGAGGCATATTAGCAAAGTTTGTCTCTTTTAGTCTTAGTCACCAGATAGTTTCTTTCTTCAATTTTTGCAAGCATCTTTTTTTACTTTGGGCCAGTGGTAAGCCTTTACAAAGGCCGCAATGGTTTTTTTGCTGTCGGGGCTTTGGAGGTGCTCTCAACAACTTGCGCTGAGCTTGTGGCTGTACTATTAACTGATTCTACCCAGCTTTGGTGCGTATCAGTTTATTCTGTTCTTTTACAATTACTGCTTTTCTTTCAAGAGCAACACGCTTTCGGGGCTTGACGCACAGAACCGTTTTGATGCACCGTCGTGGTAGGTGTTGCATGAGGGGAAAGGGGAAGGAAACTCTGAACAAGTCTGTCTGTCAAGCTTAGAATTGTTTGGAACCGTCCATAACAGTAAAAGAAAAGCATCTAATGTAGTTGAGGTCAGGGTCTTTTGAGTCTGCTTTGTGTTTCAAATATTTTTGGTTGATTTCTTGGCTAAGTGGGCAGTTTTGCTAGATCCGTCGGACAATTTGATATTGCATGTTAAGTCGTTGGTACAAGACGTTTAAGCTTGGCGACGGTTGGGTCTGTGTAGTTGACTTCATCAATAACTAGATCGTTTTGCAACGGCGCGTCCGATAGCAAGTTGATGTAACCTGAGGCAATTCTTTATGCAGAAGGTGAATTTTGCTAATTTGCTAATAGCAGTAACAAATGCGTAAATTTAACAGCAAGGGTTGAAGTTTGCTACACATACTAGTGCTTTGTTGTTGATGCGTATGGTAAAGGTTTGTCTTTCAGGTATTGTCTGTGGATTTTTAATCGCCCACACAATAGCCAGACATTCCAGCTTGTTTAAATAAAATTGAGTCTGGTGAGCTTGGCACTGGCGTAAGAGATAAAATGTTTCCTGTAATCCTTCTTTTAATAAAGTACCTAACCTAACCCAGTTTTTTATGCGTCAGTTTGTAGGATGTATTGTAAACCCGGTTAAGCTAATTTTAGCGGTTATTACAGAATTCCTATCTACCCGCTCAAATGTTTCTCATAAAAATTGACAGTTACTACCACCTCTCGTGTTCCTACATTCTACAAAACAAGACAAAATGACTGACAGATGTTATTAAATTTGAAGAAAAAGTTGAAATAATCAATTTAGCGTGTAAGCAGAAACACGGTTTATAAATATTGGGCCGGTAGTTTGATACAGTGTATCCACCTACCCGCCCAAATGTTTGTCCTAAAGAAATTGACAGTTACAACTACCTCTTGTGTTCCTACATCTAAAAAACAAAATCGAATGACTGACATATGTCAATAAATTTAAAGAGAGAATTGACGTTATTAATGTCTTGATAACAAACACTAGAACGGGTGGGCGGGATCACAGTTTATGATTATTGAGCCGGTAGTATGATACAGTGTTCCCGCCTACCCAACCAATAGTTGGTAATAAAAAAATTTACAGTTTCTACTACCTTTTGTGTTCCTACATCTAAGAAACAAGACCGAATGGCTGACAGATGTCATTAAACTTGAAGAGAAAGTTGACGTTATCAATTTTTGGATAACTAACACTAGGGCGGGTGGACGGAAACACAGTTTATAAATATTGAGCCAGTAGTTTGATACAGTGTTCCCGCCACCCGCTCACTTGTTTGTCATAAAGAAATTGATAGTTACTACTACCTTTTGTGTTCTTACATCTAAGAAACTAAACAAAATGATTGACAGATGTCATTAAACTTGAAGAAAAAGTTGACGTTATCAATTTCTTGATAACTAACACTTGGGCGGGTGGGCGAGAACACAGTTTATAAACTTTGGGTCAGTAGTTTGATACAGTGTTCCAGCCTAAGTCTTTTTCATATAGAAATTGACAGTTACTAACACCTCTCGTGTTTGTCCATCTAAAAAAAAAAACGAATGATTAACAGATGTTATTAAACTTAAATAAAGAGTTGAAGTAATTAATGTCTTGATAACAAACACTAGGGCGGGTAAGCGAAAACACAGTATATAACTAGTGGGCCGGTAGTTTGATACAGTGTTCCCGCCTAAGTTTTTATCATAAAGAAATTGACAGTTACTACCGCTTTTTGTGTTTGTACATCTAAAAAACTAGACCGAATCACTGACAGATGTCATTAAACTTGAAGAGAGAGTTGACGTAAACAATGTCTTGATAACAAACATTAGGGCGGGTGGACGGAAACACAGTTTATGAATATTAGGCCGGTAGTTTGTTACAGTGTTCCCGCCCACCCGCTTAAGTGTTTGTCATAAGGAAATTGACAGTTACTACTACTTTATGTGTTTGTACATCCAAAAATCAACACCAAATGACTGACAGATGTCTAGTAACTTAAAAAGAAAGTTGACGTAATCAATGTCTTGATAACAAACACTAGGGCGGGTGGGCAGGAACACACTTTATGAATATTGGGCCAGTAGTTTGATACAGTGTTCCCGCCTACTTGCCCAAATGTTTGTCATAAAGAAATTGACAGTTACTACCACCTCTTGTGTTTGTACATCCAAAAATCAAGACCAAATGACTGACAGATGTCATTAAATTTGAAAAGAGAGTTGACGTAATCAATGTCTTGATAACAAACATTAGGGCGGGTGGGCGAGAACACAGTTTATAATTATTCCCGCTTACCTGCCCAAATGTTTGTCATAAAGAAATTAACAGTTACTACTACCTCTCGTGTTCCTACATCTAAGAAACTAGACAAAATGACTGAAAAATTTCGTTAAACTTAAAGAGATAATAGACGTCATCAATTTCTTGATAATTAACACTAGGACGGGTCGGCGGAAACACAGTTTATGAATATTGGGCCGGTAGTTAAATACAGTGTTTCCGCCTACTTGCCTAAGTATTTGTCATAAAGAAATTTATAGTTACTATTAGCTTTTGTGTTCTTACATCTAAGAAACTAGACAAAATGACTGACAGATGTCATTAAACTTGAAGAGAAAGTTGACGTTATATGTTGCTTAATAACTAACACAAGGCTGGTGAGCGGGAAAACAGCTTATAAATATTAGACCGGTACTTTGATACATATTTGTGTTTCGTTGATTTAACCAAGGCCTTCGATAAAGTGCTACTGCCGGACGTGATTAATAAATTAATGCGAGAGAACATCCACCTAAATATCATTAAAATAATCGAAGACCTTAACACCGGGAACACCACAAAAATCGTAACCAAAACGATGTGCACCAGGACCATAACACAGAACATAGGAATAGAGAAGTAAACGAGGGATACAGAATGGGAAACGTGAAAATCAAGATTGTATGCTACGCTGATGACGCCGTGCTGTTTGCCGAATCAGAAAATTCCCTACAGCAATTATTATTCGCATTCAAAACAGAAGCCGAGGCGATGAACATGGAGATTTCTAGCAATAAGACAAAGACCGTAGTAATCGCAAAAACTCCAGTAAGGTACAAACTGGTTATCAATGACAACATCATTGAGCAAGTATCTTCTTTCCAATACCTAGGCGTGCAAATATCAGCCTACGGTGAACTGAAAACGGCAGTCAGTAAACAAACGAACAACGCCTCGAGGATTGCGGGAGCTTTAAAAAACACGATATGGAAAAACCAATACATATCACACAGCAACAAAGTCCGGATCTACAAGACTTGTGTCAAACCGGTGATGACATTTGCGGCAGAAACAAGAGCCGACAACTCCGAATCCAAAAGAATATTGCGAACTGCGGAAATGAGAATTCTGCGCACAATAACTGGTAACACACTAAGAGATCGACGACGCAATGACGACAAACGCAACGAGTGCAACTCGCCAGACATCGTCAGATGGGCGCGTGCAAGAAGAAAAGCTTGGAACGAGCACATAACTTGAATGGAAAACCATCAACTGGCTAAAGCGGTCAGAAACCAGAAGCCCGATACGAAGAGACCAACAGGACGACCACCGAAACGATTTTAGTGTCCCAGGACAGACCAGACTAATGGAAATCTTTACAACAAGCCAAATTGGCTTTCGATAAGAGGAAGAAGGAAGAAGTTTGATACAGTGTTCCCGCCTAAGTGTTTGTCATAAAGAAATTGACAGTTACTACCACCTCTCGTGTTTTTACATCTAAAAAACAAGACCGAATGACTGAAAGATGTCATTAAACTTAAAGAGAGAGTTGACAAAATCAATGTCTTGATAAGAAACACTAGGGCGGGTGGGCGGGAACACAGTTTATGCATATTGGGCCGGTAGTTTGATACAGTGTCTCCGCCCACTCTCCCAAGTGTTTGTTATAATGAAATTGACAGTTACTATCACCTCTCGTGTTTGTGCATATAAAAAACAAAACCAAATGACTGACAGTTGTCATTAAACTTAAAAAGAGAGTTGATGTAATCAATGTCTTGATAACAAACACTAGGGCGGGTGGGCGAAAACACAATTTATAATTATTGGGCCGGTAGTTTGATAGAGTGTTTTCGCCTACCCGCCCAAATGTTTGTCATAAAGAAATTGACAGTGACTACCACCTCTCGTGTTCTTACATCTTAAAAACAAGACAAAATGACTGACAGGTGTTATTTAACTTGAAAAGAGATTTGACGTAATAAATTTCTTGGTAACTTAAACTAGGGCGGGTGGGCGGGAACACAATTTTTGAATATTGGGCCGGAAGTTTGATACCGTGTTTTTGCCTACCCGCCCAAGTATTTATCATAAAGAAATTAAAATTAAATTTAAAATTTGAGAAATTGCATCTATAACAGTTTTTTCCAATTTAACATTAACGTAAGATGATATTATTGTTTTTTTTTTAATTTTTGATATGATATTTTAAAAACCAAATTCTTAATATTATTGTTTTAAATTTTTTTTTGAAATTTGACCTTCATTATAAAATAATTTGTATCGAAAACAAAATTCTTAACTTTATTACTGTACATTAAATATTTTATGTTTTAACTTACTGTATTCTAAAATTCTTTTAATATTTTAAATATTAATGGCGATAATTATTTGTATATAATAAGGTGTAAATTGAGCTGTCACCATACTACAATAGAAGTTCTGAAAAGCCAGATCTAATCATGTCTTTAAAATTTGTATTGCTCACTGCATCTCTTTTTATTCTGAAGGTAATATTTTTATTTTATAATATTTTATTATTAGATACTATTTTTTTTAGGGAAATGCACACCGTTATGATCCTACATTAGAAGCTCTAGCGTCTACATTTTATGATGTTGTAAATGGAAATAGAGTTGTTGAAACAATCCTACATTCCATGATTGAAGTTACTAAAAAAGTAAACCAAAAATCACGCTCAGCAATGGAGAGTGTTGGGTTAAATCTAAAATTAGCTAAATGCTTGCCTAAGACTATACAGAAAATTTCAAGTGTAGGTAACAATGCCCTTTATACACTTCATACATGTGCATCTAATATTAGTGGGACAACTAAGAAATTTGTTCAACATTTATTTAAAAGTATTAACATATCTGAAAAAGGAATTCCGGGAATTCGCGAATTAACTGATTTACAGTTAAATACATTATTAACTTCATTGACAAAAAATGCTATAAACGTTACAGAAATTGTGGCTTTATCAAAAATCTGTCTTAACCCAACAGTTAACAGCCTTGCCGCTAATCTCAATTCTATACTACCCGTTACTGCTGGTTGCTAGACAATTTTTTTTTTATTCAAAATGTAATAAATAAAAATACGTAATGATGAAAATAAAGTATTAATTATGCAACATTTTATTATTTAACAAAACCCTCAACTTTTATATAATTTAATTAAATATGATGCAATCTTATTTCCAATAATACAGATTTATACAATAAAATACTTAGAAGATTGAGTAGTAAATATTGATTTTTTATAATATGTTTTTTTCATATATCGGTCAAATGGCCGCCACGGTTACGGTTGCAGTACCACATTCTTTTCATGAAATTTTCTATAACCAAACTGCACATTTTCGGCTGTATGTCCTCGATAACTTTACGAATTCCATCTTTAAGGTCTTCAATTAATTGTGGAGCATTGGCATAGACCTTATTTTCCACGTGGCCCCAGGAAAAAAAGTCTAAAGGTGTTAAATTACAAGATCTCGGTCAGGAAACTTTTCTTGCAAAATTGCAATTTGTTGCTTGTGTGACACGTAGCTCAGTTTTGCTAAAAATAAACGTCGTCCACATCAATATGTTCCAATTTCGGTCCTAAAAAATCATTAATCATAGCTCGGTAGCGCCATACATTCGCCGTAACAGTTGCACTAGCTTCATTTTTGAAAAAATAGGGTCCAATCATACCGCCAACCCAAAAACCGCACCAAACAGTGACACGTTGAGGAAGCAAAGACTTTTCAACAATTATTCTTGAACTTTCTGAGCCAAAAATGCAACAATTCTGTTTATTAACGTAGCCTCTGAGGTGAAATAAGGACTAGGAAATTCCGGATCATTTTGATGCATTTGAAACCCAATCAGCGAAGATACAACGTTTATGGTGATCGACCGGCTTGAGTTTTTGTGTTAACTGAACTTTAAAAGTTTTAAGACTTAAGTTTTTATGCAAAATACGGTGTAATGTCGTTTGTGGAATGTCTATTTCCAAAGATCGACGAGGAATTGACAAACCTGGATTTTTTTCAACACTACGGGCTACATCAGCAATTTTCTCATGTGTTCTTGACTTCTTCACATTACAAACTTGTCCCAACAGCTCAAATTTTTCCACCAGGTTTACTATTGCCGGAAGAGAAGGTGCTTTACGACGACCAAAAAGTGCTTTAGTTTTGCAAACTGTGACTGAAAAATGTTCAGTGAATTTTAATAATTTCAATGCGTTGTTGAAGCTTGTATCGTTCCATTTTTAATAATGGCGTAGTTTGTACTTGTCAAATGTCAAAAGATAATAGCATTAAAATTGACAGCTGCCCAAATAGCCTGCCATTTAAAATGAAACTTCTTATTGGAAAACATTATAGAATAGAAGCAAATTGAGCAAATTTTATATTTAAATTTAGTTTATGGTACTAATTTTGATATATTTTATTATTGTGTTTGAACAGTTTCTTTTATAATGCCGCTGGTTGAACCATAATTGAATGTGTGTAGTGATTAATTTATATATCCGGTTCGAAGGACCAACTGTTAGGAGCAAATTATAATAAAAATAATTCTTTGTAATTTTTACTTAGAAACGCACAAGATGGTCTTTGCGCGGACTTATCCACAGTAACTGCTACTGCAATACTTTACGCTGAGTGGGAGGAACGCAATTGCTTCTGCGGCAAGTAAAAAATTCTAATATCTAATAGGGGGTGGGGAGGGGGGGGGGGGTAGGATCGGTAATCGCGTTATGTTTTTTAAAGGTTTTTTCCTCAACTAATAAAAAAAGGTAAAGCATTTCAAAGGCAATTTTTTTTTAAATCTTTGAATGCAATTAAATAAACAATTATCATTTTTTTTTAAATAAATTATTGAGATTTTTGTTTAATAAAAAACATGTTATACATTAATTGATATACATCAAATATTATAATTTCAATACGGCTACAGAAATCTCCACCCAATTTCCATTCATCCAACAATAGAAAGCAAACATCTCTTGTAATCTCCAGAAGTATCATCCTGGAAAATAAAAACACATAAAATAGGTCATGTAAACATCACCAACTTGTTATTGTTAAGCCTCATTAAATATTAATTAGGCAATTAAAAATAATAACATAAAAATTGATAAGAAAAAAATCAACCAACGACCGTGAAGTTCAGATTACAACAATTATTGTTTAACAGTTTTTTGTAAACTAAATAATTTATAACAAAAATATTTATAGATTAATTTAATTAAAATAAAGAAATAATAAAATTGCAAATGAATTAATAATTTAAAAAATATTTGAAAACGCAGTACTTGTTTTCCCTATTTATATTAAAGCGGAATTAATTAATCAAATAATATGTTAGCTAACGTTTACTTATTAAAACCCAATATAGTAAATCAAAACCCATTATAATATCAATTACAATCATAATATTTACCCTAATCCAATCCGACAAACTCTTCTCAAATTTCTCTTCAAACACTTGTTTCAATTCCCCTAAATCATTTTCCGATCGCGATACGACAATCCTAATTAACGTCCTATCATCAGTTCCCATTCTATCCATACTTTTATGCAATCTCTTAGCAAGGTAATCTAATTTATTTGTGATACATCGCACTAATGCTTTTAATGTTGTTTTAGCCGATCCTGAAAACTCATTTTCGATTGCTGATTCGAAATTGTGACCGGTTAATTTTTCATATTCTTCGAAAATAAGTCGAAGTTGAGATCGATTGCGTTGACAAAGGATGAGATTAAATGTTGATTCGTCTGTGCCTGCAAATAGTTCGCCTGCTCTTAGTAATGTTTGTGCGTCTAGGTATGCTAGTTCTTGGTCTGTTTCTTCAGATTCATCTCTGCCACCCTAAAAATAAAATAATTGTTATAATAAAACGATTATGAACATTGGGATAAAAAATAAAAGTATTTAATTAATTTTTGAAATCTATAAAAAATGCTATTTACTTATTTAAAAATGCGCAGAAAACCCTTATATTGCTCAATTAATTTATGGTAAAAAAACAATTAGAACCACGCAAAAAAACTAATTACTAGAAAAAAAATTAGCCAAAAACACATTTTCCGCATAAAATTAATGCAAAAATCTTTTTATTGCATTTAGAAAATTATTTTTTGATTAGAAATACCGTGAAAATTGCACAAAAAACTAATTTATTGCATAAATTTGCACAAAATATACATTTTCCGCATTAAACCTGTCAAAAATTAACTCAGAAAACTTTTATATTGTATAAAATTTATGACAATGAATACCGTAACAAAAAACTAATTTATTGCATAAAATTAGCGCATAAAACTAATCAAACCCCAACACAAAAAACCATATTATTGCATAAAATTGATTTAAAAATCAATTTATGACTACTTTAAAATTGCTCAGAAAACTAATTTATTGCATGAAATTTGTAAAAAAACACCTTTCCGCATAAAATTCATGAAAAATTAACAAAAAAACCTTTCTATTACATAAAATTTATTTAGAAAATTATTAAAATGCAACAAGTACAGTATAAATTGATTAGAAAACTAATTTGTTACATAAAATGTGCACAAAAACACGTTTTTTGAATAAAACTTATAAAGCATCAACAAAAAAACTAATTTTATTGCATTCATTTAGAAAATCAATTTATAAAAAAGTACTGTGAAAATTGTTTAAAAAACTAATTTATTGTATAAAACGTGCACGTGCAATATATAAAATTTATCAAAAATTAGCAACAAATGTTTCATAAAATTTATTTGAAAAATCAATTATTGAAAGAGTTGCCATAAAAAACGCTAATTTACTTCATAAAATTTGCACAAAAACTACATTTTTTGATCAAATTAATAAAATATACAAAAGAAAACTATTTTGTTACATAAAATTTATTTAGAAAATGAATTTATGAGAAGAAAAAGTAAAAATTGCTTAGAAAACTAATTTAATATATAAAATTTGCTCAAAAAACACATTTTCCGCAAATAAAGAACTCATTGCATAAAATTTGCAAATTTATACAAAACACATTTTCCGCATAAAACCTTTTTATTACATAACATTTATTTAAAAAAATGTATTGCATAAAGTAAAACTTAAAACTTATGAAAATTGAATGCATAAAACCTTTTTATTGCAAAAAATACTTGAAAAACTGCTTAGAAAAATAACTTTTTGCATAAAATTGCAATAAAAACACATTTTTTGCATGAAATTCATAAAATTTAGAGCAAAAAATGCCGTAAAAATTTATTGCATTAAATTTATATAGAAAATAAATGTATCTCAAAAATACCGTGAAAACTGCATAAACTAATTTACTGTATAAAATTTGCACAAAAAACTAATTATAATAAATAAACTCATTAAAAATTAACGTATTTTATGCAATAAAAAGGTTTTCTTTTTATTGCATAAAATTTATTTAAAAACTAATATACATTGCAGATTAATTTTTTGTAAAGATTTATTAAAAAAATTAAATTAAATTACATTAATTTTTGTAAATATTTTGTTAAAAAGATTACCAAAAAAATTGCGTAAAAAACTTATTCCATAAACAACACAATTTTTTTGTGAGATAAAAAAAAACAGTTTTTTTTGGCTTTTAAAATAAAAAAAAACTTGTATTGCAAAAAATTCCGTAAAAACTGCTTAGAAGTCTAACTTATTGCATAAAATACACATTTTCTGCATAGAATTTATTAAAAATTAATTCAAAAAACTTTTCATTGCATTAAATTAATTTATGGCAATAAATAACGTAAAAATTGCCAATATATATATATATACAGGGTGTCCGGAAAATACGTGTACAACGTTTGACGACAGACTCCTGACGTCAAAATAGGTCGATCTAAGCCGACTTAGTTATATCCAAAATTGTCTCGTTTAGCCAGTAGAGGGCGTCAAAAATTTGTAAATATTAAAAAGAAATTACCTGTAACAATAATTTTTTAAGTGACCTTGTTGCTATGGCGTTTAATAATTTGACAATTATTGACAAATTGTCACCAGTCTATGAAATTTACTCAAGTATACGATCAACATTCTTGAATTACAAGTTCATTTTACCATTAAAAATGGAAAATTATACAAACTCTCAGAAAGTTGACATGCTCCTGGTATACGGGTTTTGTCAAGGAAATGGGCGTCAGAGTGTTAGGGTTTACATGGAGAGGTTTCCTAACCGTCGAATACCAAACCACCAAACATTTGCCAATATTGAGCGTCATCTTCGGGAAACGAGCAGTTTTGAGAAAAAGTTTGAAGGCAGGGGTCGTATGCGAACAACTCGAACTGTGGAAACAGAAGAGATGATTCTGGAAAGAGTTGAAGAAGAACCAAGTACCAGTACCCGTCTCTTAGAACGTGAGTTAAATGTTCCTAAAACGATTGTCAATGAGGTTTTAAGAGAACAGTTGTTACATCCTTACCACATACAAAAAGTCCAGGAACTTTTACCGACTGATTCCCCCATGCGGCTTACATTTTGTCAATTTATTAGAAACAAAAGAATCCTTGTTCCAAATTTTTGTAGAAAAATTATGTTTACTGACGAGGCATGCTTTACAAGATCTGGGGTAACCAATCTGCACAACGAACATATTTATTCCGATGAAAATCCACATGCCATTAAAGTTGCACATCATCAGCATCAATTTAAAATTAATATTTGGGCAGGTATTATTGATCACTACCTTATTGGTCCCATTGTTATTCCAGACAGGTTAGATGGAAATATTTATTTAAATTTTTTGCAAGACACATTACCAATTCTTCTGGAGAATTTGCCCCTTTTACTTCGGAGGGAAATGTGGTATATGCATAATGGTGCCCCGCCCCATTTTTCCGTTGCCGTTCGGCAATACTTACATCATCAATATCCCAACCGATGGATTGGAAGAGGCAATGATGCACCAGTAAAATGGCCACCACGTTCTCCTGAGTTAAATATGTGTGACTTCTTTTTGTGGGGCGCTATTAAAACAGAAGTTTACAAGACTCCGGTAAACATACGCGATGATTTATTGCAGCGGATTTTAAATGCAGGCAACCATTTTAATAATCCCGAGACATTAGATAGGGTCCAATATCATTTTTTAAAGAGTGTTAATAAGTGTATTCAGCAAGATGGCGGTCATTTTACACATTTGCTTAAGTAATGTTTTTGTTTTACTTAGTTTCTTACAATAGATACTTTCAACTTTGTTATACTTTTGTTTTTTTTGACGCCCTCTACCGGCTAAACGAGACAATTTTGGATATAACTAAGTCGGCTTAGATCGACCTATTTTGACGTCAGGAGTCTGTCGTCAAACGTTGTACACGTATTTTCCGGACACCCTGTATATTGCCTAAAGTTTGCACACACAAAAATTGCATGAATTTTAATAAACAATAACACACCCTTTTTATGAAACACACAAAATTCACAAAAAACTTTTCTATTGCATAAAATTTATTTAAAAAATTAATTTACCGCAAAAAATACCTAAAAAACTTAAAAAAAAAAATACAATTCTAAAATACATTTTTCGAATAAAGCTCATAACATTTTTTTGTATTGATTCAAATTTATTTAGATTATCAATTTATACAACATGTAAAATAGCTCAGAAAACTAAATTATTGCATAAAATATGCTCTATAAACACATTTTTTGCATAAAATTTGTAAAAAATTATTGTATTGCATGAAATTGCACAAAAAATACTTTTTTTGCATGAAAGTCATCAATAACTAAAACAGAAATTTTTTTAATTAAATTTAGAGCAAGAAAAACAGTAAAACATCTTCAAAAATATGATTTATTGCACGAAATTCTGACAAAAAACACATATTTAGTTTAAAATCTATCAAAAATTAGCAAACAAAAAATTTTGATTGCATAAAATTTATATATAAAAATATTTTTTGACAAAAATACCGGAAATCGCGCAAAAAACTAATGTATTGTATGAAATTTCTATTAGAAATAATAATTTCTGCATGAAACTCAAAAATTAACAGAAAAAAATCTCAAATTAATTTAGAAAATTATTTTATAAATCAAAAAACTAATTTATTGCATGAGTTTTGCACAAAAAATACATTTTTCAAATTAAATTTGTTAGCATTAACACAAAAAACCATTTATTGCATAAAATTTTGTTAAAAACTTAATTTATGGCAAGAAATACCATAAAAACTGCTTATAAAACATTGTATTGCATTAAATCTTTACAAAAACACATTTATTTCATCAAAAATTTACCCGAAAAAGTTTTTTATTGCATTAAATTAAATACTGTTAAATTCGCGCAACTTTTCTATTGCATAAAATTTATTTAAAAAATCAATTTAGCAAAAAAAAATACTTCCAAAATTGTTCAGAAAACCAAATTATTGCATAAAATTTGCACAAAAAACACATTTTCCGCATAAAACTAATCAAAAATGTACGTAGAAATCTCGTTTATTACATTAGAATAATTAAGAAAATTAATTTATGAGAAAAAATAGAATAAAATTTGTTCAGAAAACTAACTTATGTCAAAAATTATATTTTCCGCATACAATTTATCAAAAATGAAAACAAAAAACTTTTTCATTGCATAACATTTATTTGAAAAAACAAATTAACGCATGTAATTTAAAAACCTAATTTACTGCGTAAAATTTGCACAAATAACATTTTCTGCATGAAATTCATAAAACATAAATACAGAAAACAACCATTAGGTTTTTTATTGTTGCATTAAATCAATTCAGAAAATTAATTATTTTATAGATAAAAATAACTTCAAAATTTATTATTATTACAAAAAATCTTGTTTCTTGAATAATATTTATTTAGTAAATCAATTTATGGCAAAAAACCGTAAAAATTGTTTGAAAAACTAACTAAATGCATAAAATTTTTACAAAAACACATTTTTTGCATAAAATTTATAAAAATTACCGCATAAAACCCTTTTATTGCGTTCATTTAATAAAATTAAAATGTTATGGAAACTGCTTATTTTGGAATCTTTAAATATTGGATATAAATTAAACTTCTTTAAACTAGTCGCAAGAAATAAATTTTTTGAATTGGAATTAAAGGAGTTTATTTATATCGGATAAAATTAAAATTAATTTATAAAAAAAAAACTTTTAAAACTGTTCAGAATTCATTAAAAACTCCTAAATGATCACATTTCTTTTGTAAAACTAATTTTAAATAGCCTAAAACACATTTATTGTATTTAACTTATTAAAAATTGCCGAATAATTGTATATTCTTTATAAAATTAATTGAAAATGCTAAAAAAACAAATTTTTTACTATAAAACTTCTACAAATTGCTTAAAAAACATATTCATTGCAAAAAATTGTTCATAAATTGCTCAGAAAATACTTTTGTTGTATAAAAATCATTCAAAATTGCCCAATAATTGCATTTTATTTGTAAAACTTAATTACAATACTACAAATTGCCTAATAACCTTTGATGTATGAAAAAATTATTAAAAATCGTCCAATAATTTCTTTTCAAATTGCCTACAAATTGTCTATAAAATACATTTATTGCTGAAAGTTATTTATACATTGCTCAGAAAATACATTTGTTGTATAGAACTCAATAAAGATTGCTCAATAATAGACACAACAATATTTGACAAGCTAAAAGTCAACCAATGAGCTTTTTATTCAATAGAGAATTCTTGGTGTACTATTAAGAAAACATAAAATTATTTAAAATATCAATGTATAGCAAGAATTACCTTAAAAATTGCTCAGAAAACAAAGTTACTGCATGAAATTCGCACTTAAAACATATTTTTTGCTTGAATAAAATTTATATATAAAATCAATAAAGTGAAAAACATTTTATTGCATAAAATTTATTTAGAAAACCAATTTATGCAATATATGCAATACCGTAAAAATTGCTTAGAAAACCAATTTATTGCATAAAATTTGTACACAAACACATTTTATTATAACCTTTTTATTGCATTGCTTAAAAAATTTAATGCCTGAAATTTGCACAAAATAACACATAAAATTGATTTAAAAATATAATTTATGAGAAAAAAATACCGTAAAAACTGATTCTTTGAATAAAATTTGCACAAAAACCACATTTTCTTCATAAAATTTATAAAACATTAATCAGAAAACCATTTTATTTTATAAAATCAATTTATTAGAAGAAATACCGTATTTATTTTTTGTTTTAATAGAAAAAATACTGTCAAAATCGCAACTTATTGCATGAAACTTAATAAAAAAACACATATTTGATCAAACTTTTTAAAAATTAACTTAAATAACCTTTTTATTACATAAAATTCATTTAAAAAAATCAATTTATGAACAAAAATGTTGTAAACATTGCTCAGATGTCTAATTTATTGCATAAAAATTTAATGCATAAAACCCTTTTATTGCATTAAATTAATTTATTAACCTATTTATGAAAAAAAATGCTTAGAAAACTAAAAATACATTTTTTGCATAAATTTTATAAAATTTTAACACAAAAACCTTTCTACTGATGATATTTTATATATATATATATAAGTCAAGTAAAAAATAAAATTTTGCAAGAAAATTTAAAAAATACATTTTCTGCATGAAACTCATTAAAAGTTATTTCAGAAAACTCTTTTATTACATTAAATTT